>CAMRHE010000005.1:0-600000 GCA_947044405.1 Leptodactylus fallax | reverse complement strand
ACTGAACTTTTTTACAATATTCAAATTTTCTTAGATTTTGGTTTTCATTACCTGTAATTCATAATCAAGATTTACAGAAATAAAACACTTGAAATAGAACAATCTGTGTGTAAAGAATCTAGAAAATATAGGAGGTCACATTTTTAATTTAATTACTGAAAGAAATAAACGTTTCAAAGATAATCTAATTTTACATCTGCTCCCATAAAGGGATCATTTTTGGTGGCTTTTTTTTTTCATCACTTTTCAACTAGGGACATAGCCACAAATTTGTCTTGCAAATAAAAACAAGCCTGTAGCACTTACAATTCATCAAAACGGCTACCATTGCTTTTTGCAGTCTAACCACCATGTTTGTCTAAAAAACCATAGGCAAACACCTTTCAAGGAAAAAAAAGAGTAATATTTGGAGAATTTCAAATATTAAAATATGTAAAAGTGAGTGTTAGCGCAGTGTATGGTTAAAGTCAGAGTTTGTATCCACTGCTTACTACCCGTTTTTCCATAGGCATACATGTCACTTTCACTGTAACATAACTTTGACTGTGTTTGCCTTAGAGAGCTGGAAATTGGATAGATGGGTTCCCAGGAACAATGGCAGTGAATACTGTAGGTTTTAACCTGTGGTTTGTACCAAACGTGTTCGACCTGAAATGAATCTCGGACCTGAACTAACTGAACCTGAAACAAAACAAATCTTGTGAGGTTCGCCCTTCCCTACTTAGTATATGTTTAATATCTTTGATACTATATGCATATGCTGTACTTGGTACACAGGGGGCATTCCCACTGGTCCCAGAGCACCGTTCTTGCAGCTCTGACCCCTCCCCCATAGCTCTGAAATCACACATCCCCCTTCGCATAAAAAACTCAGTGCAGGAATGAGATAGTAGGGATAGGAGATGTTGTTTTCTTCAAAGTATACCAAACTTACCTACATAAGAAAGGAATGCTGGTTATCAGTATAATCTGATCTATACCGCTACAGAGATAGTTTAATAGGCTTGGGAAAGACTCCCTTTAACCCTTTCGCGCATAATCACGTTAATTTACATCATTATGCATGAAGGGGGAGTATGGAGAGAACTCAGGAGCTGAGCTCTCTCCATAACCAGCGGATCCTGTCTGTATAATACCGACTGCAGCTGTTAACACTTTAGATGTCGTGGTCAAACGCGATCATGGCATCTAAAGTGCGCGGCCACCCTCAAGACCGCCATCGGAGGGCAGCAATCGGTTGCCATGACAACTAGGAAACTATTGAAGGCTCCCAGGCTTGTCATTATATCCCTTCTATTACACGCTGCCATAGGCAGCGTGTAATAGAAGGCAATGTATTTTACTATTCACTGCAATATATTAGTATTGCAGTGAATAGTATGAACGATCAGACCCCCTAGAGTTCAGGGTCCCTAGGGGGTCTGAAAATAAAAGTAAAATAAAATAAAAAGTTTTTAAAAGTATAAAAAAACACAAAAAATATAAACGTTCAAATCACCCCCCTTTCCCTAGATCACATATAAAAATAAACAATAATAAACATAAACACTTTAGGTGTCCCTGTGCTCCAAAATGTCCGAACTACTAAAACATTAAAATATTTATCCCATACGGTGAACAGTGTAGCGGGGAAAAAAAATCTAAATGGCCAAATGGCGATTTTTTTTCCCAACACTTTGCCTCCTATAAAAAATGGAATAAAAAGAGATCAAACCATCAAAACTTCCCCAAAATGGTATCAGTAAATACGCCATCTTGTCCCGCATAAAAAGACGCAATACCCAGCTCCATGCACATAAATATAAAAAAGTTACAGGTGTCAGAACATGGCGACACAAAAATTTTTCTCTATTTTTCAAAGTTTTAAATTTTTTAAACCCATAAGAAATTGGTGCAAATGCATTTTTTCCAGTTCCACTTCATTCAGAATTTTTTTCCAGCTTCCCAATACATTGTAAGGGATATTGAATGCTGCCATTACAAAGTACAATTTGTCCCACAGACAATAAGCCATCATATGACTCTGTGAACTGAAAAATGAAAAAATTATGGCTCTTGGAATGGGGAGAGGGAAAAACGGAAATGCAAAAACAAAAATTGACAGAAGCATGAAAGGGTAACACTCATTGCTGGACAGTACAGTAACAGTGCTGAGCTGGATCCATCAGCTGATAGTATTGCTTCCACAAAAACTCCCAGGAAAGCTCACTGCTCGTGCCACACTGCCAGCACTAGTGTCGTATGTCCTGAATAGTGAAGCAGGGAACTGACAGTTTCTAAGAATGCAGTTGAAATCAGTACATGCTTCCAGCTGACCCTTGTGACACCCACACATTACAGTTCCCCTTTGTGATCCCCATACAGTATAATGTCCCCTCAGTGATCCCTACAAAGTATATTGCCTCTGTGCTGTCCCCACAGTGACATGCAAAAAAAAAAAAAAAAAAAGCAATAATCATGTTGCCTCATTTCCCTGGAAATTTCTTCCAGTTTCCTCCACTCTCTGAGGCTTGGAGCAGCAGGGGTGATGTAGTCATGTCACAACATCATGGCTGCCTGCATCCAAACCAGGGCAGCACTGACAGGGGGTGAATGGTAGAGAAGGGAGCTGATGGCTCCACATATCACCACCATTGTATTCAACTTTATTTCTATCCCCCCCCCCCCACCCCAAGACAACAGAACAACACCTGAGATCTAGGACTGCCCCACTGGATTTGGGACAGTTGGGTGGTAATTTCATTCTGTGCACAGAAAAGAGGAGGGGAGTTGAGGAGTAAAGGCTCACCTGCTATGCCAATTTATTAATCTGTGGATACAATATGGTTTTATTCAGCACACTAAGTATGGCCCTTTAGATAAGGCAGTGTGCACTATACATCTGTGCAATGTATGGCAATAGCAGGGTGCTCTATGTTGCCTTGTGCTCACACATATATAAATATAAGTGCTACTAAGTCAGGCTGAAGTTTGACATTGCTGCCAATGTTGGTATACAGTGATGGCCAAAAGTATTGGCACCGCTGCAATTCTGTCAGATAATACTCAATTTCTTCCAGAAAATGATTGCAATCACAAATGCTTTGGTAATAATATCTTCATTTAATTTGTCGTCAATGGAAAACCACAAAAAGAATTGTCAAAAAGCCAAATTGGATATAATTCCACACCAAACATAAAAAAGGGGGTGGACAAAAGTATTGGCACCCTTTGAAAAATCATGTGATGCTTCTCTAATTTGTGTAATTAATAGCACCTGTTACTTACCTGTGGCACATAACAGGTGGTGGCAATAACTAAATCACACTTGCAGCCAGTTGAAATGGATTAAAGTTGACTCAACCTCTGTCCTGTGCCCTTGTGTGTACCACATTGAGCATGGAGAAAAGAAAGAAGACCAAAGAAATGTCTGAGGATTTGAGAAGCAAAATTGTGAGGAAGCATGAGCAATCTCAAGGCTACAAGTCCATATCCAAAGACCTGAATGTTCCTGTGTCTACTGTGTGCAGTGTCATCAAGAAGTTTAAAGCCCATGGCACTGTGGCTAACCTCCCTAGATGTGGATGGAAAAGAAAAATTGACGAGAGATTTCAACGAAAGATTGTGCAGATGGTGGCTAAAGAACCTCGACTAACATCCAAACAAGTTCTAGCTGCCCTGCAGTCCGAGGGTACAACAGTGTCAACCCGTACTATCCGTCGGCGTCTGAATGAAAAGGCACTCTATGGTAGGATACCCAGGAAGACCCCACTTCTGACCCAGAGACATAAAAAAGCCAGGCTGGAGTTTGCCTAAACTTACCTGAGAAAGCCAAAAACTTTTTGGAAGAATGTTCTCTGGTCAGATGAGACAAAAGTAGAGCTTTTTGGGAAAAGGCATCAACATAGAGTTTACAGGAAAAAAAAAAAAGAGGCCTTCAAATAAAAGAACACGGTCCCTACAGTCAAACATGGCGGAGGTTTCCTGATGTTTTGGGGTTGCTTTGCTGCCTCTGGCACTGGACTGCTTGACCGTGTGCATGGCATTATGAAGTCTGAAGACTACCAACAAATTTTGCAGCATAATGTAGGGCCCAGTGTGAGAAAGCTGGGTCTCCCTCAGAGGTCATGGGTCTTCCAGCAGGACAATGACCCAAAACACACTTCAAAAAGCACTAGAAAATGGTTTGAGAGAAAGCACTGGAGACTTCTAAAGTGGCCAGCAATGAGTCCAGACCTGAATCCCATACAACACCTGTGGAGAGATCTCAAAATGGCAGTTTGGAGAAGGCACCCTTCAAATCTCAGGGACCTGGAGAAATTTGCCAAAGAAGAATGGTCTAAAATTCCAGCAGAGCATTGTAAGAAACTCATTGATGGTTACCGGAAGCGGTTGTTCGCAGTTATTTTGTCTCAAGGTTGTGCTACCAAGTATTAGGCTGAGGGTGCCAATACTTTTGTCCGGCCCATTTTTGGAGTTTTATGTAAAATGATCAATGATTTGACTTTTTTTTCATTCTCTTTTGTGTTTTTTCATTGCAAGCAAAATAAATGAAGATATTATTGCCAAAGCATTTGTGATTGCAATCAAAGCATTTGTGATTGCAATCATTTTCTGGAAGAAACTGAGTATTATCTGACAGAATTGCAGGGGTGCCAATACTTTTGGCCAGCACTGTATATGATTTATGTATAATAATGCTTGATCGATCAATTCACCTACAAGCAGTACAGAATATACAGAGGTCTACACATCATACAAACTTACAGATGATGCTACCACAGTACAGCAGAACATATTAATGATTTACAAGTATTGTAGAATCATGGAACAATGAACAATAAAAAAGGAAAGTAAAGCCGCATCTCATGCCAAGTTTTATATATTTTTTTTAATTTGGCCCAAAGATTAGATTTCATAGACGTGATAAAGACAGAGGCACAGACACCAATACACTTCTGATATCTGAAATGTACAAAACACTTAAATATTGACCTATGAGATTCCAGTGAAACATAATTTATTTACAAAGGCGGTTTCAAAATATATAAACCAATCGGGTTCCTTTCACAGCCTCTCCTTATCACACTTTATTTCCCACTAAATGTTGACAATAATACTGCAAACATGAAGCTAAAAATTAACCCAATGACGGTGAAAAATATCTGGAAAAGCTAAACTAAAATAATGCACAAAATAAGCATGAAAGTGAATAAAAAATAACGCTTACAGCTGGGTTGTTTGTAACCTAAATTTATAATCTTAGAATTGCTATAAAATATAATCTATAATTCTAAGAATACAATTCATAGTTACTACCTGCATTACAGCTCATAGCAGTACAACACAGTATTCTATCAGTGCCTTCAGCACAGAACTACATCACCTGTATTTAACAAGTGAATTGAACCCTGAGAAGTAAGAACTCTTTCCTACGTTTTCTCATATTTAGTCATAACTACCAAAATATGTGACTAAAATCAACTTTAAAATCTTTCTTATGATTAAGCTTTTGGCATGGGCTGATGTCTACTAGTAATATTAGGTTCCTAAATAATGAAAATATGGACTGCAGCTACACATATCAGATTGGTGGAGAATGACACCCCATTGATCAGATGGATAAAGGGGCTGTGGCAGTAGGGGGCTTGCACTGGATTACAGACTGGTTTGTACCTATGCTGTACTTTAAACAGCTGGTTGGCAGGAGTGCTGAGACACCAACCAATCTAATAGCCTAAGGATAGGCTATCAATTTTTAAAGGTCGAATAACCCCTTTTCGTTGCTGGTAATACACACCAACATACTGCATATAACCCAGGTTTTCACTACATAGGAACACTGCACAATCCTATATTTAATATTTAACTATACAGATAGATACTTGTGTGTCTCCAATACAGCCCATAAACATTCATATAATTAAAAAAAAAAGTATATTCTTCTATAATAAATTTACCTGTTTTCTTTTCCCAACAACTTTGCATTATACACTATTATCTGATCTTTTAGATTCATATAAGACATCCCTGTTCCCATTGACTCAATGGCATCATTTGCTCAGTACCTTGAATGATCTCAGATTATTACACTAAAGTACTGTATAAAAACAACAAACACAGAAATGTAGATATGGGATACACATAATGGATTTAAATACCCAATTTTGTGGGTTTTTTGTTTTTATGGTACTCACTGCACAATATAAAGTACATTGAGGAGAAGGAAGAAAGCTCCTGCCAGCAAAGCGAAAGTAAAAAAAAAAACAACAGGTACATACATGCTGGGGTTACTATTTCCATTAATGGGCATTTGGGGTTATTAATTTAGTTTTAGTAACTCCATGTGCCTCACATTAATAGCAATTAACCCCATCATGTCCTTCACATTAACCCCTGTATCTTTCACATAAGAGTTACTAATATGTGAGACATATGGAGGTACTAATAAAGGACCTTAATGATGAAGATATTTACTTATAACTTCTTTATGTCTCACATATCAGTAACCCTTATGTAAAGCACACAGGTGTTAATGTGAGGGACATGATGGGGTTAACTGCTATTAATATGAGGTACATGGAGTTGCTAAACTGTAATGAATATGACCATACTTTTTATCCACCACTGTAGATAAAAGTACGGATCTATACATTTCAATGGGCCCATTCACACAGCCGTTGTTTTTGCAGTTGTGTGTCCAGGCCAAATAGAAGAGCTGCAAATTATGGAGCAGGTCCCAAACCTGTCCTATATCTGTCCTATACATACACTATATCTGTCTGCATTTGTTGCCCTGTCAATTCTTTTTTAATGTATAGGTCAGTGAAAACCACATCCGTGCCATTTGTGTGCAGGAGACCTAAGGCTAAGGCCCACATTGCGGAAACGCAGCATTTTTGTTGCAGATTTTGCTGCGGTTTTTTGAGCCAAAGCCAAGAATGGCTACAAAAGGAATTGGAAATATACTGTAAATATAAAGTTCTTATACTTCTACCTACTGCTCAATCCACACCTGACTTTGGCTCAAAAAAAGTAGCAAAATCTGCAACAAAAAAAAGCTGCGTTTCCGAAACGTGGGCTTCAGCCTTACGGTGTTCCTTTTCAGGTGGTGACACACTGTGTACCCAGGTGCGGCTATAGCCAAATCCAGTTCCTGGGCACCAGTGTGGTCACTTTGGGGTAAGTGTGACACTTATTAATTCCTGGCTGGGGTTTTGCTGTTACCGCACCGCCAGGAATTAAAAGTAGCTGAAATGAATCCGCATTTCACTTACAGAAAAGTGAAAGTACCGGTGGCCGGGGACTGGATGCAGCATCTAAGTACATAGTGTGTCACTATCCTTCAGGTGTTACCTCACTCTGCTCCCAGTCATATACATTTACCACTAATTGTGGGATACACATGTACGTTACATTGCTTCTATTGGAAAAGTACAGGAGTATACAGGCTAATAGCGATAAACGCATGTGGCTGGGAGCACAGTATGACAGCACCCCTATGTTACGGTTTGTGCTATATGACTTGTAGGTGTCGTCAGCCTTAAAATTATTGCTCGGCACTCCGAGGACCTCATCTTTGATTTTGTAATTTAAATTGGTACGCCGAACAAAAAAGGTTGCCTACCCCTGGTATAGACAATGGTATTAGGAGGGTCAGACCTTATGGCGTGTATTGGTCCTTGACTTCAAGAAGACCTTTTACCACCCTCCACCAAGCCCCCCATCTCTAATGTTAGGCTCCTGTGGCTGCCATGAGGCGGCCACCATCTTGGGTCAACGCTGTTCTGGCTCTGGCCCTCTCCGCTTCTGACTGCAGCAGCTCCCTACTGGACTCTCAGATGGCGGGAACTGACGCTAAGCCACAGAGGTCCCAGACTAAGTCTTTTCAGACTTACATTACTAAGCTGTACAAGTTACACCCCCTCCCCCAAGACTGCCTCCAGTCCAGCACCCATATCACACAGCCTAGGGAGTTACCTAGCTGATTGTCGCTTACCATCACTCTCTCCTGAGGTTTTAACTTCTTTTAATGCTCCTATATCAGGCCTCACCTACCTGTATTATAAGACATTTAAAAAAGATCTGAATCCCCATATCAGAAGATTATTCAACTCCTTTCTGGAAGGCCACCCAATCCCGCCAATGATGCTTCACTCTCACATAATCCTTGTTTCAAAACCCAATATAGACTTTCAGGATTGTTCGAATTATAGGCCCATTGCTTTGCTGAATTCTGACTTGAAGCTGTTCACGAAAATTCTGGTCAGTAGACTGAATGCATGGCTCCCCTCTCTTATCCACAGGGACTAGGTGGGCTTTGTCCCCTGTCGTCAGGGAGGAGACAACACCAGAAGGACTGTGGATCTAATTGAGCCAATCGCCATTCAGTTCCCACTCTCCTGCTTCCACCGCCTTGGCTGGTCTTTTATGCTAGCCTCCTTGGAGGCATTCGGGTTCTCGGGGGTCTTCCTTAAGGCAATCAGGGCATTATAGTCCTACCCAGAGGCGGTGGTGAAACTTCCCCACTCTTCCTCTGGTTCCTTCCCAATAAGAAACTCAACCAGTTAGGGCTGCCCCCATTATTTTTGTGTTATGTATTGAACCCTTAGCGGCTAGGATATGAAAAAATCCTAACATTACTGGCATACGAATTTGAGGCAGGGAATTTAAAATATCCCTATTCACCAACAACATACTTCTTACCCTTACTAACCCTCACACCACCCTACTCAATATCTTTCAAACTGTCAACTACAGTCGATTGTCGGGCTATAGGATCAACTTATCTAAGATGGAGGCCCTACCACTTAATATCCCTCAAGGTTTTAATACAGCTCCTCCGTAATAATTATGATGGCGAGAACACTCGCTTCACTATTTGAGAATTAACCTCACTCCCACTTAACCTCCCTATATTCTGCCAATTACCCTCAATTGTTCCATGTACTCAGGGCCCTGTTGGATAAGTTGAAGACCCTCCAGTTGTCTTTTCTTCGGTGCATATCTATTATTATTTAGAGACCCTCCCGGTGGCTGTCCCTCGCTCAGAGCTTCGTGGTTTAAAGCCATATTTCATTTCATTTGGAATGCTTGGCGCCACCGAATTCCTAGATCAGAAATGTTCCCAAACATTCTTCACTACTATTGGCTTTCACATTTGTGTTGTATACTCCTTTGGGCGGCATCACAGGTCTACATGAAATGGGAAGAGATAGAAAAGCTATGGCTTGCTCCCGTGCACCCAAATATTTTGTGGGCCTATGTTTTTTTTTTTTTGGTTCTATGAAGGTCTCCATTCTGACTACCTTTGAGAAACTGTGTCAAGCTGGTTCCTCTACGAAGGGCCTGATTTCCACTATATATAAAATTCTCTCCTCCCCAGAAGGAAGGGAGCCTTTTGTCCATAAATACATGGATAAATGGGAGGAGGCTGTAGGACACACGGTCTTGCTGGCTCAATGGCGAATTATATGGTCACGGGCGTCCAAGTCTTCTATATGTGTGACCTTTAAGGAAACACAATATAAGATATTAATGTACTGGTATCACACCCCAGCACTCCCTCACTCCCTTAACTCAGTGATTCCCTCTGATTGCTGGAGATGCCAAGCTGCGGTGGGTACGTTATACCACATTTTTTGGGAATAGCAGTGAATATGAGGTTTCTGGTTGGGGGTGAAGGAGATGACCGATAAACTTTTTATACAGGGAATCCCACTAGATCCCCTTACTTATCTGCTTAACCTACCTCACAGACAATTGGGAAAGAAATCATTTAGACTGTTCCTTTACCTATGCACAGCAGCCAAGACTCTTATTGCAATGCATTGGAGACAAGTTAATTCCATTCCCACAGATCTTGACTTGGCCTGCATGAAAGATATTCGCAATTTAAAAAATCCGACTGCTACACTGAATGGCACTGTTGAGGCGTTTCAGTCTATCTGGAACCCGTGGGATACTTACTGTATATTGCGAGATCTCTGATCCCCCCCCACCCCATCCACAACACTTCCCTTTGTCCTTTGACTTTTTTGTTGCCTATCACTTGAATGTATACTGTCTTTGATAATTTATTTTGTAGTGTTTATTGTTCACCATTGTTTTTCTTTGTATTTTGTAAAACTTTAATAAAAATCACAATTAAAAAAAATAAATAAATAATGCAGAATACTGCAAAACCATGGATAGTTACACCATCACAATGGCCAAGTGGCACAGGTTTCCTGTTGAAATTATTTTCACAATGCAGAAATGTTTTACTCCTCTTCATATTGGAATTCCTACTGCAAAAATTAAGATAAATATTAACCAAACATCAAAGACAACAAGAACAGCATGGTAGTGGCAAAGTGCAGTTAAAGATTTACTTTTCACTAAAGTTTGACTTTGAAAACAAATATTGCTCACTAGAATAACTGGAAGCACATTGTGAAACTGTGAAGAGAGCTGGCCTCTAGTATCAGACTGGAAATCATTCTTAATGTCCGCCATAGAAGTAATGCATAGCACCCCCACGATCAGCTGTTTGAAGCAGAGCATTGCTTATCTGTCACATGGCCTGTTTAATGAACAAATGAAATGAATGGGATTGAACTGCAATACCAGACACAGTCGCTATACAATGCATGATTCTGTACATGGTAAGCACAGAAGAGACTACAGCATTCATCCATATGCCAACTGATTGGTGAGAGTGCCAGGTGTCAGATCTCCACCAATCTGATCAAACATGTCTAAGATAAACACAAGTCTATCCTAATATATAATAGAAATAATATAAAGGCAGACTAGAGAGACCATGTGCTCTTTTTCTGACATCAATCTTTGTTTTAATTTTAGCAAATGCCTATTAGGCCTCTTTTCTGGCTCGAGTTTGCAAAAAAGTATGAAAAGTGGACAGTAGAAGATTGCTAATGGGTGATTTGCAGCGATGTCATGAAAGTCAATAGATGATGGGTGCAAATGGGTCTGGAGGGAAAAGGGGGCTAACGGTTCTGAAGGAGCTGTTGAGTTTGGTGGAGGAAGCCTGATGATATGGGGTTATTCCACAGCCAAAACTCAGCTATATGTGAGTATCCTACATGATGAGTAAGAGCCGGTTCACATCTGCGTTTGGGATTCAGTTCGGGGGAGTCCGCTTGGGGACCCCCCGACCGGAAACCTATATACGCATAGAAAAGCGGTTTACCTGTGAAACCTGCGGACCCCATAGACTATAATGGCGTCCGTGTGGTTTCTGCACGAAGCAAGTGGAAAGGAAAATTTGAATATTGTAAAAAAGTTCAGTATTGTAAATTCAGTGTGTCACCTGCCAAGGTTTCCTAAGCCTTTAAATGGTCCGTCAGTCTGGTTCAGTAGGACACACAATCATGGAAGACGCTGGTTATGAATTGAATTACTGAATTACTGAAATGAATGAACGTTTCAAAAATATTCTAATTTATTGAGAAGCACCTGTATATGACTCCCTTTTTCTGGCCCCCCCCACATAGTATATGACCCCCATATTTGGCCCCCCCATAGTATATGACCCTCCATTTTTATGGCCCACACACAGTATATGAACCCCCTGTTTTTTTGCCCCCCCCCCCACACACACTGTATAGGACCTCCTTTTATTTGACCCACACATAGTATATGACCCCCTTTTTCTGGCTCCCCACACAGTATATGACCCCCTTTTTTTGGCCCCCACATAGTATACAACCCTTTTTTTGCCCCCCACACAGTATATGACCCCCTTATTTGCCCCCCCCCCACAGTATATGACCCTCCTTTTTTATGGCCTCACACACAGTATACACTGATGAACAAAAGGGTAACAATGTTTTGAACTTGACTTTCAGACTCCATATCTCACCATCCACTACAGCTTCGAATATGAGACTACCGTTATTTTATAGACAATCATCATAACTATCTCATACATAAATTTGACTTGCAACTATTTAGTATATGATTAGTTATGCAGATTCTTGTCATGTAACTGCATTGTTACTGTTTTGCTCCTGGTGGTGGAAAAATCTTTTTCTTTTTGTATACTACAAATTACACCCTGTTCTCACATTCCCTAATAGCTCAGTATGTTATTAGGTTGATTCAAAAAAGTTTGCAAAAAAGTATGAAAAGTAGAAGACTGGAAACGAGAGATTTGCAGCGATGACACAGAAGTCAATAGACTGGGCTCTGGGTGCAAATGGGTCTGGAGAGGAAAAGTGGGTTAATGGATCAAGAAATCGAAGGAACCATCGAGTTTGGTGGAGGAAGCCTGATGATATGGGGTTGTTCCACAGCCACAGGCATTGGATACTTGACCAGGATCGATGGTGGTCTCAATGCTGAGCTATATGTGAGTATCCTACAAGATGAGTTACTTCGTACACTTGAGTACTATGGGTATGAAAAGGGACAAGGACCCGAAGCATATTTCGCGAGGAGAGGGGTGCCAGGGGGGGAGGGGCGGGGGTGCCCCCCCCCCCCCCCCCCCCCCCCCCCAATTCCACACTTGTGGGGGGGTTGGGGGCTGTTTTGTCACAGACAGTCGCCAGTTGCCTCATTGGGACGAAGAGACCTAGGATCAGCGCAAGACCTGCTTAAATCTGATTTAGAGCATGCTCAGAAGGATTCAGGCAGTGTTAAAAGCCAAATGTGGATTTACAAAATACTAAAAATTTTAAATGAGATTTTTAGGAGAAAAACAGTAACAATGTAGTTACATGACAAGAATCTGTATAGCCAAGATGATTGTCTATAAAATGATGTTAGTCTCATGTTCAAAGCTGTAGTGGATGGTGAGATATGGAGCATGAACGTCAAAAGTTCAAAACATTGTTACCCTTTTGCTCATCAGTGAATGGCCCATTTTTATTTTGCACCCACATAGTGATATGTTACGCTGCTACGCAGCGTCCTGGTGTTCTTCAACGTCGTGACGCAACATGCAGCAGCACCTAGAGGCATCAGCGCAGGCAGGCGCGCACAGGAGTGTGGATGGGTGAGTAAATTATCAGCTTATAATTATGTCACTAATTAAAAAAAAGAATGCAGCCCCCCCATTTATACCAGGAAGCGCTGTCTGAGTCCATCACCTCAGGGTGCCTCATGGCAGATGTGCCGCTTCTCAGACGCAGTGATCAGCAGTGATCAGTAGTCATCAGTATTGATGTGATCAATAAGGGCATTGTGAAAAAATGCTTAGGAAAGCGAAATGTGATCAAACAGAATGCAGAGAAAAGTCTGTCCAGAGCAATAGTCTCAGACTCAAAGTTCAAAATAACCAGTAAGAGAAACAGTGGAGAATGGTGAGTGTCCTCTATCCTAGACAGACTTGTTACATTGTAATTATATTACTAGTCATTTTTCCACTAAACAATTAATCTTTCCATTTAGTAGTCAACTGTCAAAAGGACAGGATACTTTTGTTTTCAAAGTGATAGTTTGTGCTAGTTTAAGTACTCTATTGATTGTATTTTTAGATAGTGTTTTTTTTTACTTTTACACATATTTTTGGGAGCTTTTTGTATTCTTCTTCTGTTTTGTTTACAGAATAAATTAATCAAAATAATTGACTTTCACTATGGTTTGATTTTTACTTGAATCTGGTGACATTGACTTCATGCACTTGTTGGGTTGATGACTTTGGTTATTTCAGTGTTGACCAAGCCAAAAATTGTCCAAGTATGGTCATAGAGGGTGTAGCTGTGTTTGATGGCTATGGAAAACATTATGTGTGGGTGGAGGGGGGAAGATTTATCAAGACCAGTGTTGTGTACACTGGTCATGATAATCCCTGCGTGCACCTCATTATAGATCAGGTGCATTGTCTGGCAGCTGCTTATATCTGGCATAGATTTCAGGCATCACTTACGTCAGAAAATTGGCATAAATAATGATATATTGGTTTGTGGCCTTATCTGTCCCTTTGAATTTTTAAAAGTTTACTATGGCTGTGCAGAATGAAGCTTGAAATTGAGGTTGGGGCCCACATTGCAAAAATGCTGCGTTTTACAGTACCTGCAAATTGGATGGGATTCTGGCTAATTCCATCCATACATTGTAGAAAAAAATCTTCAGTGTTTTTAAAAATTGCAGCATGTCAATTACACCTGTGGAATAATTTTTTGCTGCGCTTCGGTACGTGGAGCCTGAGGCCCCACGTTGCAGAAAAGCTGTTTTTTTTGTTGTTGCAGATTTTGCTGCGTTTTTTTGAGCCAAAGCCAGGAGTGGCTTCAATAGGAATGGGAAGTATCTAGAAATCTTTTATACTTCTCCCTTCTGTTAAATTGACTTAAGGCTTTGGCTCAAAAAAACGCAGCAAAATCTCCAACAAAAAAAGCAGATTTTCCACAACACGGGGCCTTAACCTGAAGTTTACTTTGAAAATGAAGCAGAATACAGCCATAAATACAATGGCCCAGTTAAATTTGTTATCACAATGCTGAAATATTTTACTCCTCATCTATCGTAAACATTAACCAAAAAGACAACATTAAAAAGTCTGTATAAGAGCTGAAAAAAAATAAAAGGATATTTTTATTCAAGATCTACTAAAAAGTTGCTTCATTTTTTATATTAAAAACAATGGAATATTTAAAAAAATGATTGTGAAGGAAGAATTAGTCTTTAAGATTTATGTGGAAATCTCATGTATCATGTCTGCAAAAATCTGCATTTCTAAACCACTGATTATACAACACTTTTAATTTAACACATTTAAGAAATTCCTTGCGGCAGTTGCATTTGGTGCCATAATCCTTGTGGTTGTATGTAACGCAGGTTGTTTCAGAAGTAGAAATGTAATAACACTGGGTAAAGAATCTAAAGGTGAGTATGAGTGGGTTAATCATGAATTAACAGTTTTCTAATTCGTTTTGAGGTTTAACTAGTGGTTGTTTTGTTTTGCTAGCAGTTCCCTTAGAATTTTTACTACCAGTTGTGTATTAGTGATGAGTAGTTTGACTAGTAGTAATAGCTTTGAAATTTCATGTTGTAGCTAGCTAGCTCTTAAGGTTCTTTGTACTATAGATTACTAACAGAAACTGTAATTTGCAGTAATTTACTAGTCTTAATGTTTTCTTAGGAAAACCTTTTTAACGCCAAACAAAAGTAAACACTTATTCCCAACATTGAGAGTGAAAACAAAGGAAAGATAGGTTTGTATAAATAAGCTCTAAGGTTAGGTTCACACTACCATTATTACAGTCCATCATAGGATCAGGGCAATGAACTTAAATATTGATACAATGACTCAAATCCTCTGATCCAGTTATCAGGGATCAATCAATCAGTGATTTTCTGATTTAGGCGACATGCGACATGTGATTAAACCGTATGGATTGCATGTGGATGACATATTTACCTGCTTTCTAATATATTCCACCCCTAGAGAGGTGACATTGTAATAATATAATTCATTTTACTTACAAGACTTTTTGGTAATTTTAATGTTTTACGCTAGGTTCACACTAGCGTTCAGGTTTCCATCCTTTGGGTCTGCTTGGGGACCTGAAAGACGGAAAACCCCATCCGTTTAAAAAGCGGCTACATATGGAAACCCACGGACCCCATAGATTATAATGTGGTCCGATGGGTTTTCCCTGATTTTATACTGAAATTGGCGGAGAGAAAAGTCCTCTTTGCCCGAACGCTGCCTGAACACAAGTGTAAAACTAGCATTAGCTGCTCAGTCTACTTTTAGGCTGTATTTACACAATACTTTTATTTTACTTAAGTACTGCATATAGTTTTTAATTGCCTTTATGAGTAGCAAATTTCTTCTATGCTAGCAAAAGAATGTGCAAACTGATGCCATAAAAGTAATTATAAAGTTTTATTACAATAATAAAAGTACCCAATTAAAACTGAGACACATAACATAAAACAGAAAAGGATATAATCTGGGCAGAAAGTCAGCACTTACAATGGCAGGAATAGCAGCTGGTATTGTATATTTACCATTTGAGGTATTATGCTACAATGGTACTAAACCAGTGATGGCTCACCTATTAAGCTCGGTGTGTCAAAGTTAGTAAAAAAAAAAACCTAGCTTAACTCGGGTGGCGTGTCACATCTAAAAATATACATAATTTTGTGATATTTGTAGTTCTAGTAAAAAAAAAGAGTTATATTTTTGATATATGTATTTATATTATATGTATTTCTGGCCCATCACACAGTATACGACCCCCTTTTTCTGGCCAATCACACAGTATACAACCCCCTCTTTTTATCCCCCACACAATGACCCCATTTTTTGCCCCCCATAGTATATGAACCCCTTCTTTATGGCCCTCACACAGTTTATAACACCTTTTATACCCCCCACACAGTATATGACCCCTTTTTTAAAACCCACCCACAGTATATGACCCCCTGTTATCTCCCCACCACCACACAGAGTAGTGGACGATAATTTTTACTCACCTGTCCACGCTCCAGACCTGGACTCCCTCTGCTGCCACCTCCAGGGTGCACTGTTGCCAATGCTGAAGAAAGCCGGGATGCTGTACGTAGCGTCCCGGCGTTCTTCAGCGTCATGACGTCAGTGTAGCACCGCCTAGAGGAGGCAGCAGAGGGTTCCCAGGACAGGAGTGTGGACAGGTGAGTAAAAGTATCGACAGCTGCTTATTGCAATAACACGATACGTAGCTGCCGATGCGTGTCACCCAAAATGTCTTGGCGTGTCACCTGTGATGCGTGTCATAGGTTCGCCATCACTGTACTAAACAGTCACAATAAGAGAGAAAATAAAGTGCATAGTGCAACATAACAGATGTAGCAATAATAGAATCAGTAGTGACCTAGATGTAGTAATGAGATCTCCTCAGATAGTATCCAGAGCAACATGCGTTTCCATGCTTGCCTTCCTCTGGGGGTCATTTTAGTGTGTGCATGGAGGCTCCAATGTCCTGACATGTGGAATCCCAGAATAAACATGTATCTACTGTACCTGTCTTAGCCAACAGTCAATTAGAACATTAAATGGATATTCCCATCTCAGCATTTATGGTTGCATCAGCTATAAATGCTGAGATGGGAATACCCCTTTAAAGGATGTCAGGCTGAATGTATTTCAATATTTTTTTTATTTCTAGGCTGTAACTTTAGAAAAAATATGCATCCACTCAACAGTCAATGGCGGACAGAAGATTGTATGGACTGTTCGTGTTTTTCTGATGGGATTTCCAAAAGAAATCCCAGAGGAATTAAGTGATGAAAGTCTATCTGGAGAATCTCTTTAAACTATTGGGTTCATCTAACCTGAAAATTAGTTTTAAAAAAAGTAACTTCTTTAGATCACACTAATAAAATTGCATCGATATCCCTTACAAAAAGGCACAATAGTTTAGTTACAATAACATACCCTAACTTTTCTTATAGTGGAATCACTAAGATGGTTCTAAACATGTAAGTCACCAAATTGTTTCCCACCCTTAATACATACATGTATACTGTACATGTGGCTTGTACATTGTACTTAATGTTTTTATAAACAGTTTAATATGATTTATACACAGTTTATGTTTTTTTATAAACAGTATATTTTTAACCCCTTCCCGCTCTATGTTGTAATATTACGTCACACTGAGACTGTAGTTAACACTCATAACAGTATGGCGCTGTAAAGCTGCAGGCGGCATTACCTATAGCTTCGGGACTAGCCGCATTACTATGTATCGCAGTACATTGCACTAGAGATCTGAGATCCCAGGTTCAAGTTTCCTTGTGGGATAGGGAAAAAGTTAAAAATAAACAAATAATAAAAAGTTCAATAAACCCACCTTTACATTTAAAAACAAAAAACGCTGTAAAAACAATTGTGATAGAATTACAGGATTTTTCACATGGACCCCCAAAAAACATTAATAAAAGCTAATCAAAACATTATATGTACCCCAAAATGGTGCCAAATGAAAGTACAGCTTGACAAGCAAAAAATGAGCCCATACTTAGCTAAAAAGTTATGAATTTTGGAAGGTAGAGAAGGAAAATAGGAAAAAGTCACCGAGCATTAACATAGAAACTACCCTGCGTCCTTAAAGGGTTAATGTATTTTTAATATTTCTCTGTTTCATATAGATAAGGCAAACCAGTAAACTATGATAAGGAGAAATGCAACTTTGTATTTGATAGAAAAACTTGTCAATACGAACTGATTCCAAATGAAGATCCAAACATACAGTGTGAATCATATGGAATGGTGGGGTGAAAATATTATCTGTACTGTCCACCTTAATACTCAGCATGTTCAATGTATTTTTCTATGAACATCAAATAAAAAGTGTGTTTTCTCATGGTTTCTTGGTGATCAGATTAATAATTATGAAAAGACTTATTCATTTTGTTTTGACCCACTACCACTCACTTTTCTCAATGTGTGATCGTAAAGAGTCCAGTATTTGCTTCTAATAAGAGATGAATGGAAACTGATCGTGCTCCATAGAAATCAATGGCACTCCTACTATGGAGGCAGAGTAGGCAGCTGCCATGGGCCTAGTGGAGGGAGGGTGGCTCCTGGCTCTCTTTTGATGTCTGGCAGTCTAAATATAAAGCAAGATGCACACGAAAGAGATGGAAAACAGCCATGAAAAAAGTCCATTTTGCACAGCCGTCTTGCAACCATTTTCATGGATACCCCATACATTTCAGTGCACATACATAATATATACATTTGTGTAACCCACTGATCACCTGCAACACAAGACAAATACACATTTTCAAAAATTACAGCAGAAATAATATATGCATGCATAACTAGGCATTGCAGATTCAGGGGGCTCTATTCCTCAAATTCTCCTACCACTGCCAGGCCTAAGTGATGAACTCTACAGGCAAAACGGCAAACCAAACCTGCCTAGACAATGCTCCGCCCCTCTCCTTCCCACTAACGGCTCCCCTTACTGCCTGCCCCAGTCATGCTCCCTCTGCAGCAACTTCATATTGCTACAGTCGTCCTATATAACTAACATGACATATACAGTATAACTAACACATTTACTTAGAAGGAAGCACTCCACATCAGTCTTCAACCCTCTTACTCTCCCTACTGATGTTCCCTTCCGTCTGCACCTATTCTGTCCCCACATGAAGGCGAATGAAGGTGTAATTGATAGCGGCTGTGTGACTTTCCTACCTTCGTATCCAAGCAGTGGAGCAGACCGGACCGGCAGGAGCTCAGGTTAGATGGATTCAAACGTAGACACGATAATATGAATCAACGTGGGTTTATTTGACCCAAGAACAGCGACAAGCAATGGCACAATACTGTAATGGCTTTGGTAGTAGTGGTATTGATGCTGTCCAGTTGGTGTCTTTCCTGAGGCTAACTGCTGGTCAAAAACTGATACCTTCCCTAGCCCAAAGTGTTTGTAAGTCCAGTCACACAGCTTTGACTGCAGGAAATTGACATGAACCAAGGCTGCCTAAACCAGGTCCAGAGAGAAAAACTTTAATAACAAGAACAGAGGCGTGCGGCATGCAAATTCTGGCCAGCAGATGGCAGCAACCAACAATGCATAGAAACAACATGAGAAGGAATTGGTAATACAGGACAGTTAACTCACAAATATGAGGAGAACAGCACAGCACCCCCATTTTTCAAACCACACAACCCCTTTAGATAAATATAACGTATCAAGCACATATTTTAAACAGAATGGTGGATGGAGTTCCTGAATGCTGGTGTGAACTTAGTGTAAGACAAGTACATTTGGGTGGTTTATTTAAAGAGGCTTCACTGCATTTAGGCTGGTGGACTGATGCCAATTGGTGAACACGTGAAGGGGGCTGATTCATCATGGTGTACAAGGTTTGAAAAAGTTGCAGTCTTTTGGCACAAAACTTTCCTCTAAGAAAACTTGGAAGGGGGTTTGATGGGGATGAGGCATTTGGCGCAAAACATTCCTCTAAGGAGGCTTGGCAGGGGATATGGTGGGGATGGGGCATTGGCCAGCCAAATTTATCATAATTTCTGCCAGTTGTCTGGCGTAAATGATGCCATTAATCTACACCAGCAAGGAGATGGCCTAGATTTCTGTGTAGGCACACAGACTTGAGTAGTAGACAGAGCTACTAGCTGTCCTGGAACAAACTAGTGGAAGAGTGAAGAAATCAGGCGATACCTTTTAGAGGCTAACTGAGTATATTTATAAGTAAGCTTTCAGGAGTACTCGCTCCCTTCATCAGACATGGTGTGATACAAGAACTGAAAATTCACAGATTTTTATACACATGGTTTTCAAAGCATTTTAGATTCTTTAAAAAAAATGCAATCTAAGTAGAGAAGTTATTTACAACAGGTCAAAAAAACAGTCTGGAAACTTGTGGTGTGTGACGGAGGGATCAGTAATTCTTGCTGTTATCTGTTTGCTATCAGGAGGTGATTTGTGTCCCTCACAGGTCATACATAGTGTGATTTGAAGCTGGCATGAATATTGAGTTCAGTTCATGGTTCATGCATAGTGTGACATGAAGCTGGCATGAATATTAAGTCCAAATTGCAGAGTTTGAAATTTTTGCATAAATTTATACTCCCATTCTTTTCTTTTCTCCTGCGTCTTAATACTCAGTTAGCCTCTAAAAGGTATCGCCTGATTTCTTCACTCTTCCACTACTTTCAATGGCTAACACGGTACAACATTATACTACTATCTACTGGAACAAACTACACGGGCTATTCTCCTCACCATACAGGGTCAGGGATGTGGAGTGGAGGAACCAAGGAGGCAATTTCAAGAGTGAATTGTAGAAAAGTTAACATTGTGTTCTACAAATATTCAGCACCCTCTCATTTAAGATTAGTATTATATTATTGCTGCACCCAAAATTGCCAGTCACTACTCCCACCCAACCAGATTTTGCTCCCATAACACCACCAGTTACATGACCTTTATATAAAACAGTCTTTAATCATTTTGTGCCCCATGGGGTACAACTGCATCAGGGGCGGGTAGTGGTTCATGTGAAATAGTATAGTATTACGGCACAATGAACCAGCAACATCAGCAGAAGCAGCAACATACAACTGACATCCTACTGCAACAACTGCAAGTATTGTATCACATGACCACTATGGCCACAGCATCACTTGTGTGCTGATTGTAAGCAGTGAGCTCCCTCTAGTGGGAAATTGTATTATTTGCACTGTCAGTTTAAATTGGTTAACAAGGGAATAATAAAGCTTTCCCGTTCATGCCCTGCATTGGTTAAGCTTTGGAAGAGTGAAGAAATCAGGCGATACCCTTTAGAGGCTAACTGAGTATATTTATAAGTAAGCTTTCAGGAGTACTCGCTCCCTTCATCAGACATGGTGTGATACAAGAACTGAAAATTAACAGATTTTTATACACATGGTTTTCAAAGCATTTTAGAGTCCTTAAAAAAAATTTTTTTGCAATCTAAGGAGAGAAGTTATTTACAACAGGTCAAAAAAACAGTCTGGAAACTTGTGGTGCGTGACGGAGGGATCAGTAATTCTTGCTGTTATCTGTTTGCTATCAGGAGGTGATTTGTGACCCTCACAGGTCACACATAGTGTGATTTGAAGCTGGCATGAATATTGAGTTCAGTTCATGGTTCAAACATAGTGTGACATGAAGCTGGCATGAATATTAAGTCCAAATTGCAGAGTTTGAAATTTTTGCATAAATTTGTACTCCATTTCTTTTCTTTTCTCCTGTGTCTTAAAATGTCCCATTAAAACCACAACCCGCAAATCTTCAATAGAGTGGTTTTCTCCGGAGAAATGTGCGGCCACTGGGAGATCGGTTCTGTTGTTATTAATGGTGGATCTGTGTGAGTTCATTCTTTGACTGAGTCTCTGCCCTGTTTCCCCCACATAGAGGCCTGTGGTGGGACATTGCACACACATTCTGAGGTACACCACATTGGAAGACCTGCAGGAAAATGTCCCCCTAATTCTGTGCACCTGTTGTGACTGTGGGATAGGTACACTGTCAGCGGTGTGGATGTGCTTGCAGGTCATGCACCTTTTATGTAGGCAAGGTGAGGTGCCATTTTCAGTTGGGGCCTTCAGGGCACTCCGGACGATAATGCGCCTCAGGTTTGGTGGTTGTCGAAAGGAGAGGAGAGGGGGGACTGGAAATATGTCAAGCTTTATTACTAATATAATTTATTACTATACACCCAAACCTCATGAAGCCCTGTTTATTACCTTTGTGAAGGACAGAACTCTGGTTCCTCTGCCCACTTGCTGAGTCTCAGTAACATGACTGACTTCACTTCACCCAATGGACCTGCGACCAGAGTAGAGGAGAGTCAGTGATGTCAGTAAAGTCATAGTGGCTGCACAAGAGATAATGGAAATAGATATTTCTGGCCACCCCAGTTGCCCTACACGAAGGTAATAAAGAGAGCTCTGGAGGAGTGAGGAGTATATTATTAAAGCTTAACCAGTGCAGGCAATGGACATCTAAGTTTTATCATTTTCTGAATAACCTGTTTAAAGCAAGCTGTCTGTATTGCACATGTGTAGAGCTAAGAGAGCTCACAATGGACTTTAGAACCTGGAAATGGAGGGATGTGCCTGTCAGCTGCACAGGTGGCAGCTCTGGGCAGGGTATTCTGTGTGTGTGTGGGTGGGGGGGGGGGGAGGATGGAAACAGAGTCCCTGCATGCTAAGAAATTCCCCATTGCTCTTCGTGCTAATTTGCATATCACAAAAAAACAATATTCTATAAAATGCAGTTACCATTCACAGAATGAAATATATGAGGGTGTTCAAAGTACTGGTGTAGTTCAAAAACCATTTTGCTGATAATAAATTCCTTTTAACATGCTGCCCTATATGAGGGAAGGATATTATAGCTGCAGGTCCATATTACTGGTAGACAAAACAGCACAAAATAACAGCCCAAATGTTGTCCTTGCCACTTACATTCTTAAAAAGTATGTTCACCCCACGTAAATACCATCTAGACAAAAATATCTCTTACCAGGACTAAACTGTAATCCACGCAACTTGCAGTGGAGGCTAAGTGGAAATCACAACTCCAAGAAGCCCTAGAATCACCATTATACAGTATTCTGTCACTGAATAGTCCCAGATGAATGGCGCATTGAGATGAACTTTTGTTATTGACCAAATACTTATTTTCCACCATAATTTGCAAATAAATTCTTTAGAAATCAGACAATGTGATTTTCTGGATTTGTTTTCTCATTTTGTCTCTCATAGTTGAGGTCTACCTATGATGACAATTACAGGCCGGCCTCATCTTTTTTAAGTGGGAGAACTTGCACAATTGGCGGCTGACTAAATATTTTTTTTCCCCACTGTATGTGTCCCTAGCGATTAATAACCACATGATTCAATTATACTTTGTACACAAGTGCTATTTCTGCCCAGTGCATTTATATAAGATGGGCCGTATTCTGGAGGACAGATGCCACAGATGTGCTAGTCCACATATGACCTGGGACTGCCCCCATATAGGCTCATTCTGGAATGAAGTAGTTCGTACGTAATCTAATACCACTTTGATTCCGGTTTCGGCTACCCCGAGAGTTTGTCTTTTAGGCCTTCTGGTAACATCACATTAGAATATTCCTACGGGAATCCTTGCTAGGAAAGCTATTGTGTATAGATGGATGTGTGATAAACTCCTTATTGTGGGGCAGTGGAAGAAACTAGTTAATAATACCATCCAATACTAGTATACTGGTATAAAAGCACAGAGAGTGCCCTCAGAAGTTTACACAGATGTGAGGGGCATGGTGTGACTTGTCATTGCCTCACCCCTCTCCCAGGTCACTACAGGCTGAGATTTCCACTAGATTAGAAACCTCCACATAACAATTAACTGAACCATTAGGTTACACCCCACATCCTCCCCACTCTGGTCTTGAAGGCACACTACTCAAATTGCTCTCATACCATATACTACATGTGCAATGTTTGATTTGTTATTTTATTTGTTTCATATGTTCTTTACAATGTAAGAGGTGTAATACACAAATGGGGACTGATCCCCGTGCTAACTAATAACTGTAACATGTTTGGATTGTTTAGTTGCTTTCAGTTGGTCCTGATTTGATTCATCTGTGATGGTATTTATACTGCACAATATGTACTCTATAATGTATCAAATGTCAGAATGTAGACTGTATTGTATTGTAGCTTACCAGTTATTAAATTCTGTCACTTGCCAATTTATGATCTACCTCAAACTGTTTCATACAGGATATGCACTGGAAATCTTAATCTCATCACTCCACATCTAGATTATTTTGTGACTTGTCACAGGAGCATGAAGTTTGTCTTTCTAATCCTGACTACCATTTGCAGCCATTCTACCCAGCATGTTATGCTGTTACTTCTACATTTTTCCTTTTAAAGGATTAGAATAATTAGAAGAAGAATTTCTATCATACATTAACTAAATGTCTATATTTACCATAATTTCTCGCTTATTAGATTTTTCAAAGAAAGTGACCGAAAAAAAAAAATTACCCAGAAGTCCTCTTATTTATTACATAAGAGTCACATTATAAATTGCGCAGTTATGCGCTCAGCACAGTTCTGGTACCGATATAACAGCGTAAGATGGTAGGTTTTTTTTCTTAAATTATAAATAATAGTATACGGTATATAGCTATGGATATATGTATGTGTGGGGTCAATTTGGTAAAAGCGTTCACCCCACTGATATCTGAATCATTGCATTTGGTGATATTGTAATTTTAGAATAATTTAATTATTATTGAGTACAATGTATTAAGTCACATCTTCTGAAGAATTAGTCAAAATAATCTTATCTGTCAAGGATACAGAGCACATTATATTGGTGATGTATGTCCCACAAATTGGAAAACGGGGGTCCTGTATCCCAATTTGAATGACAGTAATACATCAACATTGCCACTCCATTCATTCTTTATGAGACATCTATCTGCATCATTTCCATGCACTAAACAGAGCAGCAGCGCACAGGAGTGACCATTGCTCCGTTCAAACAGGGAGCATGAGGGTGGTGGGGTTATTTTTTAGTAAAATAATTGTATTCCTAATAACATGACAATTCTCAAGCATCTTTTCTTATAACTCTATGTTTGTCTCTGTTATATCTTTCAGAAATGTATGACTACATTAGTACAGTCTGAACCTGTCCAGTGCAGGCAGTGTCACACACACCCTTTTGACAAAGAGAATATTAATACATAGTTATCATTTAAAGTGTAACTAAATTTTCAGACAACTTGTGATTTTCTGGCAGTATTTGTGTCATTCATACATTTTGTAATATACTTTATTTACAAATTATGGATCCTTTCTGTGAAATCCTGCATTTTTTCACTCTTTCCCTTCTTTCTGTATTGAGAGCTGTTTTTGCCTCTCACTGAATGTTACTGTGTATGGGAGTACGGGTCTGTGTAAGAGGTATAGAAAATGAGGGTAAGGGAGGGTCACTTCAACCAGTTATATCTCGGACATTATAAAACGTAAAAACTTGCCTTGGTGTCATATAAAAGAGGAGAGTCACTTTTTGTATATGACACTCAGGTTACAGTGCTAGCTGCACTGTATAATATATGATATCAAAATTCCAATCCCGACTGTGTTTTCAATCATTGATGTGGTAATAATTTAGATAGCACTGTAATCTTAGTGTCATATGAAAGAAGAGAATCTCCTCTTTCATATGACACCAAAAGTTTGTATGTGTTATAATGTCCGAGATATAACTGTTTGAAGTGACCCTCCCCTCATTTTCTCTGTACTCCAGTACACAGAATATACCAAAAGCATATTTTCAGCAGAATATACCAAAAGCAGACATGCCAGAGATAGAAACGGGTCCTCTTTAAAAGATAACTGCTACCTGACACCACCACTAGGGGAGACTCTACTCAATAATAACACCATATACAATAAGCTCCCTGCCTCACTTCAATAAATTAGATGTGGGAATAAGCATGGGCTTATGTAAATGGCCATTTTTACCTTCAGTGTTCTGTTTTTTTTCATGGATAGAACGCTGACCCATTCAAGTCTATGAGGTAATGCATATGTCCATTTTTTTCACGGATTTGTTTTTCCAATCTAGTTGTTATACAGCACGTCCTATTCTTGTCTGTTTTTCACTAAAGATATAGCCCATTGAAGTCTCTGGGATTTTTGAAACAAAGGCTACACGTCAACCGCTTTTCATCTGTCTTTAACTGATCCGTGTCTAGGTGATGACTGGAAATCTCTTCTCAACATCATGTTGTAGTCTCAAGGTTTTTCAGTGTTTGTGACCAAAATGACACCATTTGTTTTTTATCACAGATCCGTGAAAAATGGATAAAAGTTGGATGCAAAATGAATGTTACAAGCAAATGCAAGGATGCAACGCAGTCATTAAAAATGGACGTTCAGATCCATTTTCACAGATAAAAAACAGAAACCGCCATGTGTATGAAGCCTAATACTTCTTATCTTGTCATGGAGAGGCAGTCATGACACACTAGCTATTTATAAGCTGTAAGTTATAAGCTTATCTGAAGAGGTTAGCATCTAGTGACATTTAGTTTGTGACTGTGAAGAGTGTCATATACAATGTACTGTAAAAGGGGAAACGTGATAAGTTTAGACGTGATAAGTTTAAGAAATGTTTACAGCAGTAGCGAGAAGGTCATGAAAGCAGGGCCCACACAATGCATTTTGTGAACAGGGAGTATTTTACCCACCTTGTAAATGCAGGAAATGTGGCCAAATCCCTGGTCCATGAAGCGCCTCTACTTCCGTTCACCTCAATGGGGGTGCTCGAGATACCCCCATGCTACACTTCGGCTATCTCCAGTGCTCATATTCAAGTGAATGGGAGAGGGGACAAATCTGTGTCCACCATGGGTTTTCCTGCATTCACAACGGGGGACAAAACACGCCCCTGTTTTTAGTATCAGTGGTCATTCTCTTTTGCCAGATACAGTTCAACTACGCTTGATACAGAAGAAAGCCTGGCAAGCAGATTATTCTGACATTAGCCAATGCTGCTTGTTAATATTACAATTCCTACAAAATTCCAGACAATGTCAAAATATTATAATAACACTTGGGACATGTTATCGAACAGCCTCAGGGCTGTTCTTTCTCTTTGTGTTATGAAGAAGATAATAGCAGCACCAGGAGCGTAAATAGCAAAGACTGGGCCCCATAGCAAACTTTTGACTTGGGACCCCCCAACGGCATGGTGCCCCCTTTCCTGGCCCCCACACAGTATAACACCCCATTTACACACACAATATGTCCCAAAGTGGTCTCCAGACAGTATAATATCCCATAGCTTCACCTCCACACAGTATAATGACCCATAGCAGCCCCTTCACACAGTGTAATGTCCCATAGCATCCCCTGCACTCAGTATAATGTTTGATAGTGGCCCTGCTACACAGTATTATGTCCCATTGTGGCCCCTACGGTGTTCTTTACATGTGGAAGAAGGTGCTCTGGTCAGATGAGACCAAAGTTGAACTTTTTGGCCTAAATGCAAAGCACTATGTGTGGCAAAAAAGTAACACTGCGCCTCACTCTGAACATACCATCCCCACTGTGAAACATGGCGGTGGCAGCATCATGCTGGAGGAGGCTTTTCTTCAGCAGAGACAGGGAAGCTGGTCAGAGTGGATGGGAAGATGGATGGAGCTGGGCTCCAGCACGACTCCCTGCTGTTTTTGGCCATCTGCAATCACATCACAGACATGGGTTACGCTGGTGTCATTATGCCGGCCTGACTCACGTGAGGTCACTACAGAGACCCAAAGACAGCATGGAGTCGCACCGGAGCCCAGAAGAGGTAAGCAACACTGGTTTTTATGTTCGCTCACCTTCCCTGGGTGTCCAATCATTATACTCTGGGGTCTAAAGAGACCCTCGATTATAATGATAGCAGTATTTGTTGGG
Source organism: Leptodactylus fallax (assembly GCA_947044405.1). Lineage (NCBI taxonomy): Eukaryota > Metazoa > Chordata > Amphibia > Anura > Leptodactylidae > Leptodactylus > Leptodactylus fallax. The sequence continues at coordinate 572,114 of CAMRHE010000005.1, read as the reverse complement.
ATTCACCCAACAAATACTCTTGCTGTGGGCCCACGACCTTACTTACTGATCCCCGCTCCTGCTCACGACTGCCTCTGCTTCCCCCTTCTGCCCTCCAGGGGGCCCCGTGCGTCAGAGCGACGACTATTAAAAAAAAAAAGGTCACAGGCCCCGTGGCAGCTACTATGGCACTTACGCCACTGAGTGGCACTCTAGTAATGTTGAGGTGCTGAAGTAGGGTCCCAATTCCATATTACAGTGGAAAAGAACTTCGCACTCTACAGTGGTTCAAATGTTTATAATTATCTTTTATTAAATGTATTTCAGACAACACGTTCCCCTGCTTTGCGTTACACATTGTGATACTGTGGTGGTACTGTACTTGTTAGGACTTGTTTATTGATTCCTATTTATATGAATTGACTATCTACAGTGGCTTGCAAAAGTATTCATACCCCTTGAACTTTTTCACATTTTGTCACCTTACAACCACAAACTTAAAACATTTTAAGTGATAGACCAACACAAAGTAGCAGATAATTGTGAAGTGGAATGAAAATGATACATGGTTTTCAAAATTTTAATCAAATAAAATTATGCAAAAGTCTTTAGCCCCCCTATATCAATACTTTGTAGAGCCACCTTTCGCTGCAATTACAGCTGCAAATATTTAGGGGTATGTCTCTACCAGGTTTGCACATCTAGAGGCTGAGATTTTTGCCCATTCTTCTTAGCAAAATAGCTTAAAGGGATCTATCATTGGGAAACCATATTTTCACTAACAGCACGTCAGAATAGCCTTTAGAAAGACTATTCTTCTCCTACCTTTATTTTTCTGCTCTGTGCTGCCATTTTCTTTATGCAAATTAGTCTTCAGAAAGCACAGGGAGCATCCCCTGTGCTCACGTCACACGCTCTTCGGAAGATCCAGCACTGCCTCTCCGCAGAGTCAGCACCCGCTCATCGTGTCTGTTCGGGATCCAAATCCTAAAAATATTTAGGTGCAATTATTAACCCATTAATAACCCTAAAATACCTTTTTTAAAAAAGTTTTTTTTGCCTGGAAAACCCCTTTAATCTCAGCCGGATTGGATGGAGAGCATCTGTGAACAGCAATTTTCTTGTCTTGCCACAGATACTAAATGGGATTTAGATCTGGACTTTGACTGGGTCATTCTAACACATGAATATTCTTTGATCTAAACCATTCCACTGTAGCTATGGCTGTATGTTTAGGGTCATTGTCTTGTTGGAAGGTGAACTTCCTTCCCAATCTCAAGTCTTTTGCAGCCTCCAACAGGTTTTCTTCCAGGATTGCCCTGTATTTAGCTCCATCCATCTTCCCATCAACTCTGAGCAGCTTCCCTGTCTCTGCTGAAGAAAAGCCTCCCCACAGCAGGATGGTGCCACCACCATGTGTCACAGTGGGGATGGTGTGTTCAGGGTGATGAGCAGTGTTACTTTTCCACCACACATAGCGCTTTTCATTTTGGCCAAAAAGTTCAACTTTGGTCTCATCTGACCAGAGCACCTTCTTCCAAATGTTTTCTGTGTCCCCTTTATGGCTTGTGGCAAACTGCAAACGGCACTTCTTATGTCTTTCTTTCAAAAATGTTTTTTTTTACTTGCCACTCTTCCATAAAGGCCAGATTGGTGGAGTGCACGAGTTATAGTTGTCCTGTGGATAGATTCTCCCACCTGAGCTGTGGATTTCTGCATCTCCTCTAGAGTGACCATGGGCCTCTTGGCTGCTTCTCTGACCAGTGCTCTCCTTGCTCGATCTGTTAGTTTAGGTGGTCGGCCAAGTCTTAGTAGGTTTGCAGTTGTAGAATACTTTTCCATTTTTGGATGATGGGTTGAACCCTGCTCCTTGGGATGCTCAAAGCTTGGGATATGTTTTTATAACCTAACCCTGCTTTAAACTTCTCCACAACTTTATCTCTGATCTGTCTGGTGAGTTTCTTGGTCTTCATTATGCTGTTTGTTCACTAGTGTTCTCTAACAAACCACTGAGGCCTTCGCAGAACAGGTGTATTTATACTGAGACTAAATTACACACAGCTGAACTCTATTAACTAATTGAGTGATTTCTGAAGGCAAATGTGCGCACTGGATTTTATTTAGGGGTATCAGAATACAGGGGGCTGAATACTTTTGCATGTCACACTTTTCAGATTTTTATTTGATTAAAATTTTGAAAACCTTGTTTAAGTTTGTGGGTGTAAGGTGACAAAAAGTTCAAGGGGTATGTTACTTTTGCAAGCCACTGTATTTCAGCACGTTGTATGAATCATATAATTATTAGTAATGATAACGTTATTTCATAGTCATAGCAGCCGTGACCTTTTCCTCTGTTTATAATTTTTTTACAGCTGTTCTGGATTTTAAAAAAAGAACTAATAAATAGTAATTTTTATATATCACTGCATTTTGATATTATTTTTAGGTGCTTACAGTTGCAGTGTATTTGATAATATTATTGTCATGCTATAATTCTTAAGGATGAGTTCATGGTTTGTAGCCATGGTGCAGTTTTATTTGCAGAACCTCTTGGCCATTAATAGGATATTACTTGCCATTTTGTGGGTAAAAATTCTGTGTACCAGTCAAATCAATTGAAATACTGTGCTGACAGTGTGTCTGCACAGATTTTGGCTGCCACATGTGAACGTAGCCTTAAATCGCTGACTACAGTCCCTCCCAGTGGCTTATCTAGACGCTGATTTGAGGCCCGTCAGGAGCTTAATTGCCCCGCTCACATGTCTCACCCGATGCAGGGGTACACTGTCCAGCACTACATACATCTGTGTCTGGAGAATTCATTGATCACCATAGACACAGTGGGTTGATTTGCTAAGAAAAGTGCACCAGAATTTGGGTGTAATTGCTGCCAAAAACTTCCTTGTGTAACATTTATCAAGTTTTACAACTTATATTAAAAGGGGCATGGCTTCACAAAAAAAGTGTGGCTTTGTGGGAAGTGGGCCTTAGATGCTGTTTTCTGGTGCACTCTAAGCCATCTAACAAAAGGTATAAAGTTAGACTATTACATTAGACAATCTAATAAATAATAAGATTTATTAAACAGCATTAGACACTTTGATAATTTTTAATGCAGTTTAAGACTGTCTAAGTTTGCACTCTCTAAATTTTAGACAGAATTAGTAAATCTGCCCTAGTGTATGCAGGAACTTCCTATATGGCATCTTCTTTTTCTTGTGAGTTTAAGGAGCTTGAGGCTGAAGGAAACGCGGTGTTTTACAGTACCTGCAAAATGAATGGGATTCTGGCTAATTCCATCCACACACTGCAGAAAAAAATCTGCAGCGGAAAAGCTGCGTTTTCAAAAATGGCCACAGAATGTCAAACACTACAAAAAAAAAAAAAACATGATGTGTTTCCGTTGCGGTCTTTTCTGCAGTGTTTTTTTTTTTTACTGCGTTTCGCAGGTCATTGATTGCATCACATGATCACATCTCATAATCAAATGATGCTTAACCTACAGGAACATGAAGACTCTGGACAGACTGCAAGAAGGAACTGTTTAAGTGCAAGTGTTTCTCTTCTAAAGAGACTGCACAACAGTACTTGTTGTGCAGTGTGCATATACAGGACAAAAGTGTTAGTGTGTAGAAGTTCTATCCTGTATACGGACACTGCACAGTAGCACGTCTATGCTGTATATGGACTCTGCACAGTAGCACGTCTATCCTGTATACAGACTCTGCCCAGTAGCACTTCTGTCCTGTATACAGACACTGCACAGTAGCACATCTATCCTGTATACGGGTTTTTGAAAATCGCTTGTGTTTTCCCTATAGGTTTAATAAGGTAAGAATAAGCTGTGTTTCACTACGTGGGGCCTTAGCCTAACCCCTGTTTTTCCATGTAAATTTCAGAAGTATCTTGTGGCTCTCATATTAAGTGCTTGTATATTTGTCACTCTGAGCAATGCACACTGCTCAGTTCAATTACCTCCTGAACTAGAGGAAGGCCAGACACTCAAAGGTAAGTTACATATATATCACCAACAGTGTAAAAAAAAAAATTTGCCTATATTGTGATTTATGGTAATGAACTACAACTACAACATCAAAATTGGTATCTCTGCAGTTTGATCATGCAATTCATTTACAATGCATAAATAAATGATATGGAGCTAATAATGAGTGTAACCTGAAGAACCATAACACCAACTACAAAACATTTCATAACTTGTCTGTTTGTTATCCTGTAAATAAATAATATCGAAAATCGGACAGATTTATTGGATTATAGCGTGTCCACATATCATATCTCTGTTATATCTGTATAACAGAGAAATAGGTGCAATTTATGACAGGTAAGAGGTTTTTATGCTCTTGTATGTTAAAGTTATATGAAAACTGTATTAGGATAGGTGGATAGATGACAGATAGATAGGTAGATAAATCAGATTATGATAGCTAGAAAACTGGATTAAAGTATCTCTAAAATCGCAGATTTTGTGGAGAGTTCCCGTTATACGGCGGTTACTACCTACTAAAAATGGCCCAAAAAAGGACAACCAGTGAACCAGAGACAGGTACATGGGTGCTCAAGGTGCATGCAGCATGCAGAGCTGCATTTCTGAAGACTGGTCAGAGTGTAAAAAGTGTAGATTATGATGTTAATCTGTTTTCCCAGGATCACTGGGGTACCCGTTGGTCAGACATGCAGCGATCAGTTATCTATTCTCTATCCTGTGGACAGGGGCTAAATGTCATTAGTGTAAACCCATTTTAAGGCAAGAGGGGAGGGGAACAGCAATGGGACAACTGATTGACTCAAATCACTCAGCATAGTTCTGATGTCACCAGAAAGAACCTGCTTAATCAGCATGAAGTGAAAAACGTGCATTTATTAAAAATCAGCCTCAGAAGGAAAAGGACCGTAAATATCCAAGTTATACTCATAATTTCTGGCTAAACTTAATCTAATATATATTTACAGCTGTTGACAGAGAGATTGTCATGGCTTTATCTTTCTCATTTAAAACATAATGTAGAACATGCCCATTAGTACTAGCCCTATAACATAAAATTAGGCATACTATCACTGCTGTCTTCGCTAGGCAATTAGAACTACTGCCCTCGGTTTTCCTTCTGGGAGATAAACCTGGAATTAATAATAAAATATTCCGCCTACTCCAATATATCAATATGGCCACCCGCATACATATTGCTTCTCAATGGCATACTCCCAGATTATCATACCCTGCTGTGTTATTTAGTATTAACCTTATCATGTTAAATGAATGGATAGAGGCCACTGGTACAGATATGTTTGAACTGTTTGAGGGCATCTGGCGCCCTTGGTTGGATTATGCAGCCCCTCAGGGTTTAGAATCAGCTATTACTTTATCTCTGTGATACTTATCATCTTCGGAAAGGATTATGCATACTGTTGATTACTACTGTGCATTTCCTTGGTTTGCTGTGATCTATACTCTTTTTTTGTTTTTTTCTCCATTGATTCCCACCCTTCCCTCTTTTCCTTGAATTTTTGTCCCCTTTTTCCCCTCCCCTTTTTTTCTTTTCATTTCCCCTTCTCCTTTTTTCTATTTTGGTTTTATTTCAGGATTTTATGATTTGTGCTTCTTGTTTTTATTTGCATAAATATATATATATTACCTGTGAGTTTATTTCTTTTTCTTTTTATACCTCCTTTAGCCATCTGCGCGGGGTTCATTACTATTTAAGCTTGTACAGTTTTGCTGTTGTCTTTTTATTTCTGTAATAAAACCTTTTGAAACTATAAAACATAATGTCATACTGAATATTCAGATGTCCTTCATGATAAAGTGAACTTTTGTGTATATTAGATTCATCATGCAACACTGAACTTTTCATTGTTTTATTTTACAATAGTGTTAACATGCCCTGCGACTATGACCCAGAAATATGTTATTTTCAAATTGGACAAGGAAACTTGTAAATACAAGCTAATTCCTAATGAAAATCCTGAAAAGCAATGCTTAGCTTATACAACAGTGGTCTGAACAACAGGCTTACAAGATCATCAAGATTTTTATCAAAATAGAAGAATCAGCCTTAAATAATGTTATAAGTGTCTTTCTGCTAAAATAATAAAAGCTTACATATGCTCTCAGTCTACACAGTACTTGTTAGAGCGGCTTGCAATATTCTACAGAATAGACAGGAAGCTGCAAAATTATTAGTCACTTTGGATGCTATGGAAAGTTGTCTTTGGTCAACCTGTCACCCAGCTTGTATATAAGTGTACACAATTCACTCATGCTTGTTATTTTCTGTTTCTTCTCTCTCACTGTCTGCCAGTCTAGAATATGTAGTTCCTACAGTCACACCAATGTGCACTCTATTCCTACTTGAAATAGAACAATGCCAAAGAGAAATTCAATACAAAACTCCAATATCTTGCAGATCCATTGTGATGAATGTAGCATGATCACTGATCCATTTAGAAGGGGGGGTGGGTCTCTATTTGTAATAATCTACGATCAGAGTGACATCCTCTGAGTCAGGGACGTATGCGTTCAGAGCAAAGGAAAATGCTGAAAGGTGTAACGTCTCTGCCGTTTCGGGTCTCGGCGCCGCCCTCCGCTCGCACGCTGTGGCGAAGGAGGCGTGTTCAGTTTGGTTCTTTATGTAAGTTTCTTGCTGCTCAGTCTGAACATGGTCTTAGTCAGTGTAATGGATTTCCGGCCCCACCCGTGTCTGAACATTTCTCTCTGGACTGCATAGAGTTAATCTCTTCCTGGCCTGTGTGATTGACAGCCTGTGTACCTATCAGATCTGTGGCTGGGCCCAGACTTTCTATATACAGGATGTCATTTCTCAGCAGATGGCCGGTTATTACACTTGTGTTTTGCCTGCTCTCTTCATTATTTCCCTTGCTACCTTACCTGATTTTCTGACCACTGGCTTTGACTATTCTCTTGGATCTTGATTCTGTGCTGCAATTGCTCGATTGATTCTGACCCCTTGGCTAGCTGACCTCCCTTTGTTGTTGTGCGTCTTGTCTGCGTTCTATGTGATCACTTATTATAAGGAGGGACTGTCGATGTGGTTGCTGTCACCTAGGACAGATCGGGCAAGTTAGCCAGGGACAGTGGAGGGGATTCAGCTTAGGGTCCACTGTCTCGTTGTGCCCCTCCCCCCTAGTTCTCCAGCAGCTTCTGGGGAATCGCTCCTCTAGTGATTCCCTTACAAAAGGTCAGCGAGTCTTATCCCATTTGTGTTCAATATCATTAATATGTTCAACAACCCTTCTCCAAAACTCTGTTTTCGTTTTTCCAATATAGTCTTTAGGACAAGTACACTGGCAAAGATAAAGCAATTGAAAAAAAATCGCATAGGTGATTTACATCCTGCATCTGACAACACAGTTCTATCACCTCTAAACTGCAGTTTACTCCTAATGCAAATATCACTTATTTACATAGGGCTTCTAGTAATTCACACACTGACAATAGTAGTTAATGTATTAAATATTTAATGCCATGGATAATAAAACTACCACAATGACTCATGATATGTGCAGGTAGCTCATCATGATAAATATTCATTAGAATATATCTGACACTACAAGGATAAAATAAATACAATACTTTGAACTGTTTGAAAAAATACTAAGGGATTTTCTTTACATTTATTTTCCCATTGTGTCATATGGGAAAGGAATATGCAAATAAGTCCTTAGTGGAAAAAAGAACTTGCTCTAGCGCCATCCTTTAGAAGGCAGCTCCCCATAGCGCAATGCCTGATTCTCCTGAAACCGAGCAGCATAATCTGGGAATAAAGCCAAGCAAGAATATCTCCTCCAAAAGGAAGACAGACCCACCCACACACAACTTTTTTGAGGTTATTCCCTCTCATGGGTATGACACACAGTACAGTCATGGCCAAAAGTTTTGAGAATGATACAAATATTAATTTTTACAAAGTCTACTGCTTCAGTTTTTCTAATGGCAATTTGCATATACTCCAGAATGTTATAAAGAGTGATCAGCTTAACAGCAATTACTTGCAAAGTCAATATTTGCCTAGAAAATGAACTTTATCCCCCAAAACACATTTCAACATCATTGCAGCCCTGCCTTAAAAGGACCACCTAACATCGTTTCAGTGATTGCTCCATTAACACAGGTGTGGGTGTTGATGAGGTCAGGGCTGGAGATCAATCTGTCATGATTAAGTAAGAATGACACCACTGGACACTTTAAAAGGAGGCTGGTGCTTGCCATCATTGTTTCTCTTCTGTTAACCATGGTTATCTCTAAAGAAACACGTGCAGTCATCATTGCACTGCACAAAAATGGCCTAACTGGGAAGAGTATTGCAGCTAGAAAGATTGCACCTCAGTCAACAATCTATCGCATCATCAAGAACTTCAAGGAGAGAGGTTCCATTGGTGCCAAAAAGGCTCCAGGGCGCCCAAGAAAGACCAGCAAGCGGTAGGACCGTCTCTTAAAAGTGTTTCAGCTGCGGGATCGGCTACCAGCAGTTCAGAGCTTGCTGAGGAATGGCAGCAGGCAGGTGTGAGTGCATCTGCACGCACTGTGAGGCGAAGACTCTTGGAGCAAGGCCTGGTCTCAAGGAGGGCAGCAAAGAAGCCACTTCTCTCCAGAAAAAACATCAGGGACAGACTGATATTCTGCAAAAGGTACAGGGAGTGGACTGCTGAGGACTGGGGTAAAGTCATTTTCTCTATTTTTTTTTGGAACATCTGGAAAACAGCTTATTTGGAGAAGAAGAGGTGAGCGCTACCACCAGTCTTGTCTCATGCCAACTGTAAAGCATCCTGAAACCATTCATGTGTGGGGTTGCTTCTCAGCCAAGGGAATCGGCTCTCTCACAGTCTTGCCTAAAAACACAGCCATGAATAAAGAATGGCACCAGAATGTCCTCCAAGAGCAACTTCTCCCAACCGTCCAAGAGCAGTTTGGCACTCAACAATGCCTTTTCCAGCATGATGGAGCACCTTGCCATAAAGCAAAGGTGATAACTAAATGGCTCAGGGAACAAAACATAGAGATTTTGGGTCCATGGCCTGGAAACTCCCCAGATCTTAATCCCATTGAGAACTTGTGGTCAATCATCAAGAGACGGGTGGACAAACAAAAACCAACAAATTCAGACAAAATTAAAGCATTGATTCTGCAAGAATGGACTGCTATCAGTCAGGATTTGGTCCAGAAGTTGATTGAGAGCATGCCAGGGAGAATTGCAGAGGTCCTGAAGAAGAAGGGTCAACACTGCAAATATTGACTTGCTGCATTAACTCATTCTAACTGTCAATATAAGCTTCTGTTACTCATAATATGAATGCAATTATATTTCTGTATGTGATAACAACATCTGACAAACACACATAAAAACCAGAGGGCAGCAGATCATGTGAAAATATAATGTTTGTGTCATTCTCAAAACTTTTGGCCATGACTGTACTGGCTGATAAGGAGCTACCTTCTAAGGGGCAGCACTAGAGCAAGTTCCCCTTTTATCACCAAGGGGGAACTCATTTGCATAATTTTTCTGGTTTACAAAAGGCATAAAAAAGTCAGGTTTTTGTGCAAAAATTTGAAACTTCTTCCTCCAAAAAGGTGACTGTGGCATGAGTGGGAGGCCACAGGCCCCACCAGGTTTATGATCGCTTATGCCAGTTTACTGACGAAAATGATGCCTGAAATGTATGCCTGCTATGAGCTAGCATAGATATCAGTGCAAGCAAATGGATCTGCGGAGGGTGCCTTGTCATAAATGAGGCAAACCCTCTGCAGTCACTGGAGGACACTAGTCTTCATAAATCCCATAAATATTGGAAGAATTACGTACTTACCCATTACAGGAGATGTTGAGAAGTGTTTTCCACCAGTAGCTATGGAAAGTCTTATCATATTCGGAAACACTTTCTATAACACCACACGTTTGATATCCAGGACACAAATTTCAATTAGCTTTTTCGGTTTCAATAATGTCTGGGAATTAGTTTCAAATAGTTTGCCCTTCAAGTAACCTTACTCATAAAAGTCACACGCCATTAGATATGATGACTGTGGGGGCCACAACCTTTTGCTCGCCATACGTTCTTCTGTCACTGCTGCATGAACTTGGCTCAGGGGCAGATGTGGCGTCACTATGTCTTGGTGAAAGTGACAACACTCCCTTGTGATTTGGTGCAAAGAATTGCTCAAAGATGTCCATGTATAGGACTGTATTCACATCAAAGACTTTTGGACCCACAATGTGCATTGCCATGCCATGCACTAAACATGGATCATGAAGCGGCTGTTGGTGCAGATGGTGTGAATTTTCTCTGTGCCAGTCAAAACGTGCCACAATTTCTCATAATCCTCTCCTGGAGGACATCAGGTATCTGAGCACACAGTGGTCTATTCTTTTTGGCTTCAGTCACAGGTCCTGTGTTATGTCACTTCCTCACCAAACCACGTGTACTGCTTACTGCTGGAATGGGAAGGTTCAGAAACTAACCAGTAAAACAGTCCTGTGTTCCTCTGAATGAGCTTGTGTGTAGTATATAATGTAGGCCTCCAATATCACACTACAGTATTATATAATATATGACATGTTGTACTATAGACAACATTACTGTCCCCCACAAAGAGAACCACTAGACTGCCAGGGAAGGACAGGACAGGCCTTATTCATGACTGCTGAGGTAAAATGAAAACTCAGCTCTGATTGGTTGCTTTGGAAGCAAAGGCAAGTCTGATAAGCATCATCCTGCCCAAACCACATAAGGGTAACTGGGCTCTGTTTCCTGCTCCACCCTATACTTATATATAATAAGAACTGAGTCTATACTCAGACGCCCGTGGACAAAAATGGCTGAGAAAGATTTTTCCACAGCCATTTTGCATCCCTCTGGGACCCATATGTATGGATCCCTCACACACTTGAGACTATTGAGGGATCTGTCAAAACGGACAAAAGTTAGACACGTGCCATGATGTGCTATGCACATGTATCAGTCATTTCTGGCATGTTTTGTGGCATAATCTCCAAGAAGGAATCACACTTTAAGCCCGGGGCCCCATGTTGCGAAAACGCAGTGTTTTGGCTGCAGTGGAAACGCCAAGAAAAAAACGCTTTGTTTTACAGTACCTATGAAGAGCGTGAGATTCTGGTTAATCCCATCCACACATTGCGTTTTTGAAAATCGCAGCATGTCAATTATACTACCTACGGAAACGGTGGCGTTTTCTGTATAGGTGTAAAAGGGGCAGAAAGTCCGCAGTGGAAAACTCTGCGAACTTTCTGTGAAAAACGCTGAGGAAAAACACATCGTGGTCTTTTGCGCAGTTTTTGGCTGCAGCTCACTACATGGGGCCTTAGCCTAAAGAGGTTATCTAGGGAGTAATAAAGCTTATCAGTACATTCTCTGCGCTGGTTAAGCTTTATTACTAATATACACCACGGTTCTCCGAAGCCTGGCCTGTTCATTTTTTTACGGAGGACTACAGGGGAGGCCGGATCTGTCATTCCTTTGTCCTGCAGCTGCTCCAACTCTGGGTTACTTTACTGACTCCATTCTACGGAAGCTGGTTAATATTTGCTATACAGTACAATCCCTCCTGTAACTACTATAGGATACATCTATAGTATATTCTAAATGAATGGAATAAAGCAATGTATTAATCTAGTATTGTGCTCCATAATTCACATCCTCAATATGACAACACTTTTCAGGTTGTAACACCTATAAACTGTCTGTAGTTTATTCCATATGCAAATATTACTTATTTACATACGGCTTATAGTAATTCACACCCTGACAATAACAGCTAATGTATTAAATATTTAATACCACAATGACTCATGATATGTGCAGGTAGCTCATTATGATAAATGTTACTCAGATTACATCTGACACTACAAGAATAAAATAAATCCAATATTTTAAACAGTTTGAAAAAATACTAAGGGATTTTCTTTACATTTATATTCCCATTGTGTCATATGGGAAAAGAATATGCAAATAAATTCTTGGTGGAAAAAGAGGAACTTGCTCTAACGCCATCTTTTGGAAGGCAGCTCCCTATAGATCAATGCCTGATTTTCCTGAAACCTAGCAGAATTTGGGAATAAGGCCCCTTACAGATGACTGTGGCGTGGTTCAGTGTGCTATCTGGATTTTTTCTCCATCTAGCACACTAACCCATTCATTTATGTCGGCCCACACACACGACCGTGAATTACACACCCCGTGTGCAGGCTGACAGTCTGGACTGCAAAACTCAGGACAGGTCCTATTCCTGTCCGGTTTTGCGGCTGTGCTTCAGCGGCTCCTATTCACTGAATGAATGGGGCTTCGGAAGCACAGGCGGCACACGGATGTCATCTGTGTGCCACCCGTGCCGTTCAATCATGGCTGGCGGCTAGTACACGGTCGTGTGTAACTGGACTAAAGCCATGCGATAATATCTCCTCCAAAAGGAAGAGAGACCCATCCACAGACAGTGTGAAGCACAGTACTGACTGATAAGGAGCCACCTTCCAAAAGGTGGCACTAGAGCAAGATCCCTTTTTATAACCAAGGGGGACTCATTTACATATTTTTCCTAGAATTCCTAGCAAGGCATACATGGTCTAATAAGTCCCTGTACACAACAAAGGGCTCCATCTGACTTATTATATTATCTAAAAGTAAGGAAAAAAAATGCCACCAGTTTTCAGGATCTTTAGGCCTCGTTCACACATCGGAAAATTAAGAGGAATTTGAGGTGGACATCCACCTCAAATTCCTCTTCATTTTCCAGCCCCAGGTCCCTGCTTTTGGCCACTGATTAGGCCAAAATGAATGGGCCTAATCACCAGACAGTATCAAGCCGCGTACTCCATAGCAAGATCGAGCAGGATGATTATTTTTTCAGCGTCCTGTTCCCATCTTTGCCTCCCATTAAATACAATGAGAGACAGAATCAGGACAGAATCTGTTGCTCATCTGTAAGCAGAATCTGCCTCCAAATCAGTGGCAGATTTTAAGTGTGATCGACCCCTTACAGAATATAATTGAGTCACATAAACAACAATTATTATGATGTAATATTAGATTATGATAACACTATATAATAGAAATACTATAGAAATATACTGAGGAGGATTTATTATGCCTTGTACGCCTTTTTTTGCAAAAATTTGCAACTTTATGCTGTTTTATGCCACTCTGCCAATTTCCAGAAAGGGGATAGTGGCATGAGAGGAGGGTCACAGGCCCCACCTGGTTTATGATCGCTTATGCCAGTTTACTGACAAAAATGATGCCTGAAATGTATGCCTGCTATGCGCTAGCATAGATATCAGTGTAAGCAAATGGATCTGCGGAGGGTGCCTTGTCATAAATGAGGCAAACCCTCTGCAGTCACTGGAGGACACTAGTCTTCATAAATCCCATAAATATTGGAAGAATTACGTACTTACCCATTACAGGAGAGGTTGAGAAGTGTTTTCCACCAGTAGCTATGGAAAGTCTTATCATATTCGGAAACACTTTCTATAACACCACACGTTTGATATCCAGGACACAAATTTCAATTTGCTTTTTCGGTTTCAGCAATGTCCAGGGATTAGATTCATATAGTTTGCCCTTCAGGTAACCTTACTAATAAAAGTCACACACCATTAGATATGATGACCGTGGGGGCCACAACCTTTTGCTCGCCATATGTTCTTCTGTCACTGCCGCATGAACTTGGCTCAGGGGCAGATGTGGCATCACCACGTCTTGGTGAAGGTGACAACACTCCCTTGTGATCTGGTAACTGTGCAGAGAATTGCTCAAAGATGTCCATGTATAGGACTGTATCAAAGTCTTTTGGACCCACAATGTGCATTGCCATGCCATGCACTAAACATGGATCATGAAGCGGCTGTTGGTGCAGATTTTGTGAATTTTCTCTGTGCCAGTCAAAACGTGCCACAATTTCTCATAATCCTCTCCTGGAGGACATCAGGTATCTGAGCACACAGTGGTCTATTCTTTTTGGCTTCAGTCACAGGTCCTGTGTTATGTCACCTCCTCACCAAACCACGTGTACTGCTTACTGCTGGAATGGGAAGGTTCAGAAACTAACCAGCAAAACAGTCCTGTGTTTCTCTGAATGCGCTTGTGTGTAGTATATAATGTAGGCCTCCAATATCACACTACAGTATTATATAATATATGACATGTTGTACTATAGACAACATTACTGTCCCCCACAAATGGAACCAGTAGACTGCCAGGGAAGGACAGGACAGGCCTTATTCATTACTGCTGAGGTAAAATGAAAGCTCAATTCTGATTGGTTGCTATGCACAAACCACACATAAGGGTAACTGGGCTCTGTGTTTCCTGCTCCACCCTACACTTATATACAATGGATAGATAGATAGATAGATAGATAGATAGATAGATAGATAGATAGATGCATTATAGTCATGTTCACATAAGTGTACAGTTACAGCTCTAAATTTTTCCAGTCATTTTGCATCCTTCAGGGATCCATTTTCACAGACTCAAGGCTATTGAGGGATCTGTGAAAACGGACAAAAGTAGGACACATTCTGTTTTCTGAGGGTCCTTCAAAACTGTGAAAAAAAAATGAACTTGTGAATAGCCATATTGAAATCAATGATAGAGATTTATGTACACTGGCATTTTCAAAGCCAGTCTTCATATCTCCGGCACTGGCGGATAGTGTGCCTCATTTATCACAAAGTGCTCACCTCCTTATATATCAGGCGCACCCTGTACAGGGCCGTATGCCCGCTCATAGCTGGTGAGGATTTCAGGCATCATATACACCAGTGAGAAAGTGGTTAGGGCGGCGTAAAAGATTAAATTTATGCACAAAAGTCTGACTTGACAATTGCATATAAGGCTTAATAAATCTTCCCCTATTTGTTCTAAAAACAGCCCTGTGATGGCTGTTACAAAAACGGCCATTTTTGACAGTCATGTGAATAAGGCCTAAGTGTTTATTTAGGGCATTCATATTCTGTTGTTTTTTTTTTTGCTATTTTCAGTTATTCTAGCATGCAATTTCACTGAAGCCAATGGGCAAAAACATGGCACAAAAATCCCTGAAACAAGTAGCCCTATATTCACACGACAATGAATATCGGCCACATGACGGACGTTTTTTTCAACTGTCACGCGGCATTACTTTCACTGTCGCTGAATGGGAGATAGTCACATGACAGTCATGTTCTATTTTTATCTACTTGCACGGATCCCTCTATACACTGCAATGTATGATGGATCGTGAAAACAGATGACCCCTCGAGTGAAAAACTGCCATGAAAAATGGTTGGTTTTTTTTGGCCATTTTCACCCTCGGTAGTCTGAATGTAGGCTTATGCTGTGATTTCAGTAAGAGGTGTACAGAAGCTTCACCAAACTGAATGTGAAGCTCCCAAGCCCCACATTTTAAAAAAAAAAACCTCATATTTAAGAAAAAAAAACAAACAAAAAAAACAGTGTGCTCTTTTTCAAGCTAAAAAATTGTCAGCAGATATTTCAACATAAATTTAAAAACTGAAGACAGCTAATTCTGTTTTGGACTGGGCCCACTATACACCTACATACAGATTTACCTGACACTCATTTACAAATGTTTAAAATGTCGCCAACTTCCTTGCCTTTGCTATATTGTTTCTGTCCGGGGGTCCTGTCAGGAGGTTGCTGCCTGGCTGAGATGCTATACAATGAGTGTCCTGTACCATGCCAGGATTAGCTGAGGGGCCAACCTGGCTCAGGGGACGATCTTGGAATTCACCTGTTCACCTGTGGAACAGTTCGAGCCTAAGCTCATTTTAGACTCACGCAATTCTGTTGTGCTCACAACGTGAGAACCCATACGTAGTCTGGAGCCACATGGGAAATAATCGCAGCAGATTAGTCACAATCTTTTTGGCACCTAACTGCTGCAATCTACAGCAGCAGCATTGTGGATAAGATTTAAACCCACAGCCAGGGGCGTAACTAGTAAAGACAGGGCCCCATGGCAAGCTTTAGACTGAAAGCTCCCCCCGGTCCCATATGGTGTAACGCCCTCTTTACTCTGCCGCACATGGTATAATGCCCCTTTTACTGATCCCCCGCATATGGTACATTGCCCCTTCATTGATCCCCATACAATATATTGCCTCCTTTATTGTCCCCAATACAGTATACTGTCCCCATCACAGACCCTGATGCAGCATACTGACCCTATTACAGGCCACCATATAGCATACTATGAACTGTGGGGGCCCAAAGAGAAACTTGCACTTGCCCAATTTTGGATATTTTTATTTCACACTGAGTTGCAAAGAACCACACAGTACAAACACCGTAGAGAATTTCCTGCAGGCACAGGAATATAATTATTTTAATGTCTCATTGTATCAATTTCTATACACACAAAATTTTAAGTTTATCAACAGGGGTATATTAGTCATCCTATACTTTGACTAATCGGAAGAGTGCAACCTGTTTAACATGGTAGGTGACATAAGGAAAAGATAATTGCATTTATATTTCCCTTGGTGCCTCAATACCGGGATACAGACAGTTACTATTACAAACAATAGGAAATTCAAATAAGGACGTCATGTCAAATGATTTCTTACATTTAGAAAGTCTCACTGGATATAAATAGGTAAAAAAATTCATCTTTATTAATATAAATAAAATAAATCAAAATAACCAAAAGGAAGAACACAGAACAAGGCTACAGAAAGAAAAATGCATACCCACAAACATTGCTAACTTGCCCGACATAACAGGACAGATATAACATAATATACAAATTAATACATGCTACTAACTGCAGGATAAAAGCGACCTGAATGTATGTTGTACCTGCAGCTTTTCCTGGCGAGAACCACTCAGGTACAATCATATCTAGTACTTGGAGGTATTCTTAAAATGCTAATATATAAAATTATATTTAGGGTCTCCATGGACATTCCAGTTTTCTGTCAACAATTGTTCTATGGCAGGTGAAGGTTTTAATAATTTTGTTATCAAAAAATTCATAAATTTCTTGGCCCACACTTACTTATAGTTGGACAGTGTAAATTTATAAAGACAGTCTGAAAATGCTCTAGATGTATCACAGTGGCTGATGCAGGATGATAAATCTGGTACACCTTTAGACTTTATAATACCTATTAGTTGCATACTTTGGACCACAATTTTAAGCAACATTTTTGCAGAATTTGGCACAAAAAGTCAGAAAAATTTTATCTAAAAAATGTATCTCAAAATGTGCCAAGGTGCACCAAAGTGTGCCATATTTAGCTCATTTTGTCAACCAGAGTTGATTACTAATCACAATAGTAAATCTACCCCAAGGGGGTGAAGGAAAGTGGTCAGTAGATTATATTTCTTAACATAAAAATTCCATTGGCTGAGATATATCTCAACATTACTGAGAAAAGTAGAAGATAATGTAACTCTGCACCTACCATTAGACTAGTTTGGTATCCTTCAAGTGATATTCAAGAGAGTCTGCCACCAGAACCCAGCATATCAAAGAGCTCCTTTATATTTTGAGAAACACCGCAATATCTTAGTAACAAGGGTACCGATTCACAAGGGGAAAACACTGTTTGAGTTAGGTGACCCTAACCTATCTAGCTGCGAGATTGAGGCTGGTGACAGATTCCTTAAATTCATTAATAAGAAACTTGTTTAATTGTAACATTAATGACGGGTGGGGTGGAACTCTCCTAATATTCACCAGAGATTTGAATACTTGGTGCAGACTTTATCTATCTACTTTAACAATAAAACTGCAAAGTTATGGCCTTTGGAAGGTGGGGAGCAGAAAAGAAAATGAAAAAGGAAAAATGGTTGCAGCGGGATGGGGTTCAAGACAGAAACCCTGAATAGTTTTTGTTCCAATCTTGCATATACACTTTCATAAAATGTTTTTTGGTTGTATGATTAATACATTAAAGTCAGTAATAAATTACTCATATCATCTTTGACGGAATAGTCTTTGTCCTTTATGGACTATGGGAATCAGATCGATATGTCATTCAAATATTTGGAAACATTAGTGGATTATGAATCAGCGTGTGAAGAAAAAACATTGCCAGGCATTCTGGTGAGTAAGACAAGAAACTAGAATTAAGTTCTGTACTAAACACTGGTACTGGTGGAAGTAAGAGACACACCTGTTTGACAAAGTGAAGCCTTTCTTATTTACCACTTCAACATCATTACATTACAATCCCCATAATTTGACTTAGGTTCCCAGAAATACTCTATATTATTACCTGTAGATACACACCCACTGTACACACAACTGCTGTAGCAATTGCTTAAGGAAATAGCACGTTTCAGAATTTCCTAATCTTTTAGTAAACTTTTTATATGTCAGATAATTAATTACTCACATGGTATAAATAGTGTCCTCTGAACACTCCAGGATTTACACCTGCAGCAATTGCCCAGCGACAGCTATAATGGTAAGTCCACTAGCTACTAGTATACTGCTGAGCTAGGGAGGGTAGTGTTTTGGGATAAAGAAACAATACAAAAAATAAGCTATTTGATTTCTCATATGACTTTCAAAAAGTTTTATTGAAGGTATGCAACAAATCAGCTTGACATTATAACAGCAAAAGGATCCCCACGCATGGGGCAAATGGTGTTAAAAAGTCCTTCATTTAACAAAACTGTATAAATCCGATGGGAATGACATGAATAGAGGAGGTCAACGCACAGGTGGTGTACATATATAAGACAAAATACACAAGGGATAGTAACAAATCGACAAGGGGTAGAAAAACCCAGGTGTGACTTAGTACCATTAAATATATAAGATCTTCCAAACCAACCTGGTCTTAAGATAGAGTAAAACTACAGGGAGAGTAACAATGCTCACAGCAAAAGCAAGGAGGCACCACAATGCAACGATGGATCCCAGTTACCCTGGAACTGTTCCATAGAATCTGGTTTTACCAGCTCTATCTTTTCATAAAGCATTATTAGGTGTATGTTGTTATGGGATCGCCACTTGGCAGCAATGTGTATCTTACTAGCTTGAGTAATGTATTGAAGTAGGTAGTAGGATTTGTTGGTAAAGCCCTGAGACCTTTTTACTAAGAGCATCACTGACAGGGCTAGAGAAAACTGTTTAAGGCTAAGGCCACATGCAGCTTTTTTTGTTGCAGATTTTGCTGCGGTTTTTTGAGCCAAAGCCAAGAATGGCTACAAAAGGAATGTAAAATATAAAGGAAGCTCTTATATTTCTACCTTCCGCTCAATCCACTCCTGGCTTTGGCTCAAAAAACCGCAACAAAATCTGCAACAAAAAAAAAGCTGCTTTTCCGCAACGTGGGGCCGTAGCCTTAGGCCCCTTGCAGACGACCGTGGGCTGTGATCAGTGTGCTATCCTTCCAGAAAGCACTGCAGGAAAAATTGCAGCGGAAACGTGTCATGGTTTTTTACCACAGCGCTTTTCACAGAAAGTCAGCATAGTTTTACTCTGCGGACTTTCTGCTTCCATTATACCTACACGCAAACCGCCAGCATTTCCATAGGTATAGTTGACATGCTGCAATTTGGAAAAACTCAAGTGTTTTTCAAATTGAAGAATTTCTGCTATGGATTATTTTCAGCAATGTGAGGATGGGATAGGCCAGAATCCCATCCACTTTGCAGGGACTGTAAAACACACTTTTTTTTTCTGCAGGTTTTTTTGCCATGGAGTTTCCGCCACAGGCAAAATGCTAGAAAGTTTTTACAAAAGTTCAGATTTTGCAGACATTGCAAAAATTGTTTCCTACGTAATCTTTTTTTCTTCCTATTTGCCTTTCAATAGAAAAAACTATTTGTTCCAGGCTTTATAAAAGGGAATCATTACAATGTACCAATAAGCAGGGCTGTGGAGTCGGTACGCCAAAGCCCCGACTCCGACTCCTCAATTTCCCCTGACTCCGACTCCACCAAAATAGGCACCGACTCCAACTCCACAGCCCTGATTGTCAAGCAGTCACTCTGTGTCCTCGGGCTGTGGGTGGGTCTCCAGCACAATTACAGATAAAGTCAAGCTTTTCAGTCCTCACAATCACAACACTTGTATCTTTTGCTTACTCCAGATAATGGTGCTAAACCTTATAGGTTCACTCACAACTCAGTCCCATCATTATATGAGGAATAGAACAGACCTTTACAGGACATTTCATCATTTTCCCAAATTCTTATGAAAATATATTCAGCACATACTGCATTGTACTACTAACTGTACCAATTTATTATATATTTTGGGAGTCGGAGTCAGTCCATTTTATACCAACTCCGCCTCCACCAAAATAGGCACCGGCTCCGACTCCACAGCCCTGCCAATAAGTGTGTGTGTGTGTGTATGAAATAGATCTCAATAATGAAGCATAGTTATTAAATGATTGATCTCAGTTTCACTGGGCTGCAGAAGATGCATATTGGCACCCCCGGTCTCACCGCAGGGGGTGCTGAGGGGGTCATGTAGCACGTCGGAACTCCTTGTATGCCACGGTCATGTGCTACATGTGCTCCGACCAGGGGTTATGGAGCAGGGTCTTACCTGTCAGTTACAACTGACACCCACTCCCAATGCTGTGGGCGATCACGGAAGGGGTTAAAGGGCTGTGACATCACAGGGCTGGCTGGCTGCTGATTGGCTGCACGCATTGCATTGTGGGTGATGCCAAGTTCCCAGAGTTCCTTGCCCCATGTCCTAATGTGCAGCAGCCATTTTATGAAAAAATGCGATTCGTTACCACGAAGCATGAGGAAATCCAGATTTGATGCGAATCGAATATTTCCTGAAATTCGGATCAAATTACACTTCGTCAGCTTCGATTTGCTCATCTCTAGGTATAATTGACATGCTTCAATTTGGGGGAAAAAAAGCATTTCTGCTTTGGATTCTGCAATATGTGGATGGGATTAGCCATGATTTACGCTACGTGTGGTGTATTCGCTAAAACACCTGTCCGACACCTGTAGTTTATAATATGCAGTGTTGTTTTACATCGGTTTTCTGAAACCGCCAAAAATGCTGTGCTTCTGCAGCCTGTGGCCTCAGACCCACGCATATGAAATGGAGTGGGCTTGTCAGAAAAGGAGCATGACTTAAGATGTGACACCATGTGCCAAAATTGCACCAACATTTAGTAAGAAACTAACCCAACTCATCAGTGAAATAGACTAGCTAGTGTAACAATGTCCCGGTTTTGATGCAGCGCCAGTCATTGAGATAATCTGGAGCATTTTAAAGCTGTCTAGTCTAATTTTTCACCGTCTAAAACATAGACCGTATTAGTAAATGTGCCCCAATGTCTTCTTTATTTTTCCTTGCAGAAAGTCCTTTTGGTTCTGGGTGTTGTGCTCACTATCTCTGTTGCACTGTCTAGTGCTCAGTGCTACACGGATGTTCTGAAAACAAGACAAAGAGGTAATAAACTAAAAAATAAATAAATATGTTTTGACATCCCCCTATATGCATTCAAAATTCACTAATTTTAGTCACCTGTCTATAGAGGAGTCCTAGGGGACGTGTATAATAATAAAAAAAAGCTGCATTTTTTTTGCAGCAAAAACTCATGCGTTTTATATAAAAATTAGATGTGGGGATAATGCATTGTGTGAAGTAAAAATTAAAGGTGACTACTAATGATCACAGTATTGACTGGGAGCCCTGCTGCCCACATTAAAAGGGGCCCATTGCTACAGCATTCTCAGGATTGTGGTGCTCCCACAGCTCAAACCCCTGCCAATGAGACACTGAAAAGAATGTCTCTTCGAGGTATATATATATATATATATACATATAAATATAATGTTTCACTTGTTAATGTTTTTTGGTTCTTGCTCCTCTACGCATGTACATGTATTTCCTTTCTTTCTACTGTTGATGCACACTCAAATCCTTCCCTATCCAATCCCTACCAATCTATATGTTAAAAAATTTACTTCACTAGCCCCATCCTGCCTGAGCAAAGTTTCTAATATGATAGCTGTTCCTAATTGACTTTACTGTGTATTTGACCCAGCTTGTGTACCTATCCTTATTCTTCACCTCTGATTAGCTTCCTGACTACTGAGCTATTTACACTTCTGACTACCTTTTCTGACCCCAGACTGTTTCTGATTTCAGTACCTTTGCTATCTCTCCTGCCCTATAGCGTGTCAACTGGCCATGCATATATGCTACCCGCCTCCACCTGACCCCATACCTGACCACTCTCTACTAGACCCCTGGTACTTTGCACCAGTGTCTCAGCCTGGACAGCCAGATGTCACCAACATCAGGAGCATTCCAAAAGGTAGTGACCTGGCGGTCGCCCTGCAGCGATTCCCAAATCCTTGCATGGGGGTCAATTTGACAATACCCTTAGAGGTGGCCCAAACTGGTATAATGACAAGGTGGGTCAACAAGCTGCTGTCTGTTACATGCTGCCAAAGATCACGCCATGGAATTTTGTGAAAAACTTGTGAAAGTGAGAAGGAGGGATGAATAAGAATAGTTTTATATAGCATAGCAAGAATTCTCTCTACAACTGAGGCCCCTTGCAGATGACCGTGGCATGGATCAGTGTGCTATCTGAGTTTTTCCCAGATAGCACACTGAAATTACGTGAATTACATGGTCCTGTGTGTGGGGCGACAGTACAGGCCACAAAACTCAGAACAGGTCCTATTCCTGTCTGGTTTTGTGGCCACGCTTCCACAGCTCCTATTCATTGAATGAATGGGGCCGCTGAAGCATGGCTAGTTCAATCATGGCTGGCGGCTAGCACATGGTCATGTGCAACCGGCCTTATGAATACAGGAAGTGGGGGTCCAACACCTGGCATCCCCATTGATTAGCTGAGATCTGCACAGTATATAAAACTGGAAGCAAATGGCTCTGACTGTGTAGTGGCTGTGTCATGCTATTGTGATAAGGGAATGTACTCCATACAGCTGGTTGGTGGGGTTGCTGATTTTAAGGATAGGTCATCAATATCCAGGCTTGGATAACCCCTTTAGGCCGGGACCCCACGTTGTGAAAACACTGTATTTTACATTACCTGCAACTCTGGCTAATCCCCATCCACACACTGCAAAAAAAAAATCCACAGCAAAAAAGCTGCGTTTTCAAAAACGCTCACGTTTTTGAAAATTGCAGCATGTCAATTATACCTACAGAAACACTGGCGTTTTTCGTATTTGTATAAAATGAGAAGAATATCCGCAGGGGAAAACTCTACGGACTTTCTGTGAAAAACGCTGCAGAGAAAAAAACCGCTATGCGCTTTTTGCTGCCGCTCGCTACGTGGGGCCTTAGCCTCAGGGTAAACTTGGCAGTAGGCTTCTCCTTTACTAAATCTGCTTACTTTCTTAATTCATCTTATGTAATTTCTCTATTTTACAGTCTGTGAACACAAAGGAACATTTCACAATATAGGCGACAAATGGACTTCAGACTGTGAGAGGTGCTCTTGTCATAAACGTGGTATGGAATGTTGTCAAATGTAAGTTGTAAAGCTTCTTGGTGCTTTCATACATCAGTTTTAATTTCTGTGAGCATGAAATAAAAATAGTTAGTACAAAAATAACTAATTAGTTATGTCTCAAGGTTTTCTAAGAAGTTGGGCATGGACACCTTTCACAGCATTGTCAGATATAGGTGGCAGTAAATTTTTCCTGTCTTCCACAAAATGACTATTTTGCATATTGTTCCCTTAAAAGAGGTGTTTTATGATGATTAATACAGTATTAGTGCATGTGAACATCAGAGAGGGTGGTGCATTGAAATCATCCTTGTATGAAATAAATAACTATTCATCTGAATGGCTGTTATGCAATACATGGCCAACTGCAGTTTCACAGACAAAATCAGCTATTTGCCAGGGGGCGCTAGGTGTGTTCTATGAGGACAGAGAGATGTTGTGACAGCTTAGTGTATGGTATGGCAGCTCACCCCCAATATTTGACAGTTCCTACAGGAGTGAGATGTTCCTAGTCTCATACAACCTATTTAAAGTTCCGGTGTCATGGGTAGTATCAGGGCTGTTTTAACACATTGGTGGGTTTAGTGTATAATGGTCCCCCCCCATCACCATCACTTACACATACCTCCTAACTTTCAGAGGACATGAAGACGTATTTTTGTGCTGTAGCAAATATTTTTTGTGGGAATCCATGCCCCTAATCCCTTCCATGTCCCCTTTGATCCAGCCCATTCCTACTGACTTCTTTTGTGCCCCGAATCAGTAATAGTACTCTTCAATGTATAATATACAGTGATGGCACCTCCTTAGTTCCCCCTGCCACACACTATAATGTCCCCTAATTGGCACCAGACAGTAAAATTCTCATTAGTGACCCCTGCACTCTATATTATACCCCTATGGCCCCCATACAGTATAATGCCTCCTTTATGGCTCCCATACAATTTAAGTTCTGTCTCTGGTTCAATACTCATTGTGCCTCCCTGCCACAGACAGCAGTAGGTGAGGCCGGAATGGTGGAGCATGAAACAGAGCTCGTGCTCCACCACTGAGATCACAGGTAGAATTAAAATCAGGAACTACCTCTCAGAACAGCCCAGGACAGCATCTGAATTGTCAGATTGTCCCACTGCTCTAGGGCCCTGTGCAAGTGCACCTTTTGCCCTATGGTTAAAGCAGTCCTAGGTTGCATCTAAAAGTGAGGACAATTTCCATATTTAGAATTTGCAAAATTGTGATCACTTCTGTTTCTGCAAACTTTGGTAAACAATTAGATCTAGTGTCTACTATTTTATTTTGCAATTTAAATTTATTATATGTAAATTTGTGAATAATAATAATAATCTAAATGTAATCTTAATTTATGGGAAGGACTGCTCTGCAATATTTACTGGCACCAAGGTGCAAAACTACATAATATGCATAGCTTGCTGCAATTTATGTATTATAAAATAGAAAAGCATATGTGAGAAGCAGCACTGTATAAATCCTTTTATCAAGAGGATGCAAAGCCTTGTCAGACCACTTCTCAAAAACAGATGATCTAAAAAAAATGGCAGTATCCAGTGAATTCCAAAAGAGTATCTTTATTCACCCATAGCAGATAGCAGCTGAGTGCTATGGGTGAAAAATATAACCTTTTATAATTCATTAGATGGTGCTTGTTTGTCTTTTTTAAATCATCCATTATAAAATACTATGTTACAATATGTAATGTACAGAAATTGTAATCAAATCAGACTCTGCCCCCAATCAAAAAAGGTGTAATAGTGTGATGCTAAGTGTAATATGTAACTTTCCAAAGCTACAATGTGTGACCAAGTGTAGCTTTATACCCCAAATGTCCAATTTTTGTCACATTTAAGCATACATATATATTGAAAAAAAAATCCTAAAATTGAGTACAAGGTATATATTGACATTTCTTTTTTTACAGGATACAAACACCAGTCGATTATGATAAAGAGAACTGTGAAGCTATTTTACATAAGGAATCCTGCAGTTACACAGTGACCAGGAAGGATAACCCATCTGAAGAATGCGAGATCTTTGGAATGATCGCATAACACATCTCACAATCACTCTTCAGTCCTGTTTAAGGTTGAAGCCCCATGTTGCGAAAACGCAGGAAAAAAACTGCAGAAGAAATTGTGGGAAAAAAAATGCATCGCATTTTTTTTCCGCAGTGTTTTCCCTTGCGTCTTCGCAGAGTTTTCCTCTGCAGACTTTCTTTCCATATTATACTTGTATGGAAAATGCCAGCGTTTCCGCAGGTATAATTGATATGCTGTAATTTTCAAAAACGCAAGCATGTGGATTTTTTTCTGCAATGTGTGGATGGGATTAGCCACAATCCTATTCACTTTGCAGGTACTGTAAAACACAGCATTTTTTTACCGTGGCGTTTTTGCAATATGGGGCTTTAGCCTAAGGGCGTATTTTTTTTGCTCAAGTATTTTGCTGCAATTTTTAAATCTTACAAAAACCTAGAAGGTTTTTCTACAAAAGTCCAGACTTTGCAGAGATTGCAAAAACTGTTTCCTATGTGTTCTTCATTTTTTCCTTCCTATTTGCCTTTCAATAGAAAAAACTAATTGTTTCAGTCTTTATAAAAGGGAATCATTGTAATGTACCAATAAGTGTGTGTGAAATAAATTTCAATAATGAAAGCAGCACTTTCCTCTCTGCATGTTTCGTGTGGAAACTGAGCAGCAATCTCACGGACCCCATTGTAGTCTATGGGGTCCGCAGGTTTCCTTAGGTAAACTGCTTTTCTATGCGTATAGGTTTCGGTTTGGGGGATCTCCAAGCGGACTCCCCAAACGGAAACCAAACACAGATGTGAACTAGCCCTTATTCTGATGTGAAGACATTCCCATGTCTAGCAATTTACAATCCCCTTTATCGGTCTTATGCTACTTCAAAATGAATTCTGAACACAGACCATGGTTGACAGAACCATGGGTGGTTTTCCTGTGACCACAGAAAGATAACAATACTTACTCCTGAATATATCATAATCATCACATATATACATACATAAGTAATAGCATTCACTGATAGTATATACAAGTAAGGATTTCCATCAGAACTAAGCACTATTTGGCTGACTATTTCAATCAGTGCCGCAGCTAATGACACCAAACCGAATGTTGGAGTATTCAATTAAAGAAAACCACAGACAGCATCAGTGAGGCAGGGGATATAAACATATGCTTCTGGCTTTTCTGATGTGAGACATTGGTCAAGGACATTGGTTCTGGGGGTTCAAGGTAGACAAAGTTCTTCTACGAGTCTATACATTCTAGTCAAAATCCAGTGGTAATAGCAAATCAGCTGCTCTATGATGTGTCAAATTAATCCATGAAAAGCACACAGGTTCAGAGTTACTGATCCTCTCTAAAGTTTAGGCTAGACAACTCCAAAATGTGCCAGATTTATTACAGTGGCTGAGGTTGGATGATAATCTGATGCATTTTAGACTGTCTAGTCTAAACTTACTCTGCAACAGAAATTTTAGCTAGGATTTTGGTGCAGTCCTAGAACCCATTGTTGTACCTTAAGACCCACTCCCTCATTGCACAAATTGAAAAAAGTGTCTAAAACACATAAATGAGGTTCATTGGATTGGCAGTCATTATAGATTTACACTTCTTGGCAAGTAGGGGAATGGGGAGGGGAAAATGGTCACTTCAAATAGCTGTATCTTTTACTAGTACCAGCACCCTACAAATATAACAGGGAACGGCTGCATCCTACCAAAAATGTAAATAACCATGAGATATTTGCTGATATTTTGGCCAAAATACACAAGCTCACAAACCGCCATCAAGGTTCCTCATATCATTGCGAGTCCCTATCAAAAAAATGAAAACATTCTAATAAAAAAGGACCTAATATAGAAAGAACATATCGCAGAAAAAAAAGGCCACTCTTACCCAACACCAGATGAAACCTGACTGCACCTTGTGTAAGTTTTATCTGTGTGCATTTGAAATGCTGGCATCCAAAGTATGTTTTGAATTTTTTGGCTCAAACCTGTATTGACACACCTAACACTCCATTTGCCCCTAGTGATATCTTAAAGAGGAGGATACACAAAATATACAAGCAATATCTACATTTTAATATAATGGGGCAAATTTATTAAGACTATCGTATCATACATCAGCCTTAATAAATGGTTAGACTGTGAAGGGAAGAGAGATTTATGATCAGGCTGTGGCAGAGATTTCAAGTCTAGCACATGCCAGAAAACTGGAGTGAATTATAATAAATCTGAAAGGCTGGGGCTTGTGGTGGTTCGTGCAAGTAAGGACCTTGTGCAAGTAAGGACCTTGTGCCAAGTGGTAGCCTCAATATCATCTCTCTATGCCTGAAAACTGATGTAGAGGGAATGATGAATTCCCCCAATTGTCTCAATTAAAAAATTCTTTAAATAACCAAAGAAGAAAAAAAAACCCGAAATGTGTCTCTATATATTTAGCACACAAAAAAGCTCCATAACTGTTATCAACTGAGCAAAGAGGAAGCTAGGGTAAAACTACACTGGACTATAAAAAACAGAGACGAAAACAGATGAATAAACAAATCTATCTTGCAGCTGGCAGTGTCTGAGAAGGTCAGTGGTAACTGAGTGGTGGAGGTCCCATGATGGCAGTGGCTCATAGGTAACTGCCCCTTTAATGTTCCCTGTCATATTGGACTGATGAAAAATATGGTAAAATATATAACATCTCCATAATCATAGCACCCTGTGTAATCAGTCTGTTTATGATGTATGGCTACATGCATTTGCACAATATTTTTTTATTATTGGACTTATACTCGCACTGGTTGTACTAGTGTAAGTACAAACAGAAATAGAGACACTGGTATTAGTACCCATGATCCACTGCCCCTTCTTCAAGTGACAGCTTGAACCTCTTGAAGGTATTTTCCCAGATATGACCATTTTTCTGCCACTGTCCATGAGAAATGTGTCACCAGCAAAAATTAAGTGAGCAAAAAGAATTTTAAAAAATGCTACTTTTCTATAACAATACATTAATATAGTAGCAGATTATAATATGATCTTTTTGGGACCTGAGGCACCTGGGGTGCCCATGGCCACCTACAATTCACTTGTTTAACCCGTTCCCGCTGAAGGCATTTTTCAATTTTTGATTTTGACTCCCTGCCTTCCAAACCCACTCCATAATTTTATTATTTTTCTGTTCACAGAGACGTATGATTAATATTCTGTACAACATACTCTGAAGCTGAAAAAAAATTCAGAATGGGGGAGAAGTGGAGAAAAACTTGTTTTTTGCGACTTTTACGGACTTTGTTTTTACGGTGTTCACTGTGCAGCCAAAATGACATGTCACCTGTATTCTATGGGTTGGTAACATTCTGGGTATACCAAATTTATTTTTTAGTAATCTAGTTTTATAATTTAGTTTTTTTAATTTAGTAATTTAGTATTTTTGTAATTTAGTTTTATAATTTAGTTTTTTTATGTTTTAACCCCTTAAAAAAATAATTTAAAAATTTCATGGAGTTGCCATGTTCTGACACCCGTAACTTTTTTTGTGGGTCAGATGTACTTTTCAGTAATACCATTTTGGAGAATGTCTAATATTGCTGTGGAAGGCCTGGGAGACTTCATACGGCTTCCGGCTACCGAAGCAACAAGACACCTCCCGTGATCTCGCCATGTGGGGGCCATCCTGCAACAAAGAAGGTACAAAACCAGTGGGGACTGACCCCAGGGGCACTTTTTTTTACTTTGTAAGGGGGGGGGTTCATCACACAGTGCCAACGATCAGAGTGGACTCTGATCGCGGGCATTAGCGATGGGCGCCTGCTGTACATTACAGCAGAGAGCCAGTAGCTATGGCGGACGCTCTGCAGCAGACTGTCCGCCATCTATAAAGACCCCACATCTGCCGTAATAGTATCAGACTAATGTGATTATGGTCTCCCACAGCAAGTGAGACTTAGGGCCAACCACATTTATAAAGCCTGACAAACTGTGCTTGTAAATCATACTCTAAGACCTCATGTATAGTAGCATACCACAGATCCGTACAGAGCTGTAATGCAGCTTAATATTTCCTGTGAAGTCATACAGTGATACTTTCTATGGAGTTTTATATTAATACTTCCTATGGCGTCATACAGAGGTATTTCTATAGTTGTATTCTTATATAAACAGATAAATAAGAATGTTACATGCTCCATCCCACATTGCATAATACTGAGGTATTACATTTGAAAGGTTAAAAGCAGAATATTTTATGTGAAAGGGGTTGATTCTGCAACAGATAGATGAAAAAACATAGTCTGAAAATCCCACTCACATAATTGAGAAATTATAAAATTACAGAAATTAATTACAGAATTACAAAAATTACTTTCATGTATGAACTTTATATATTAATATTACTACCCACCAGCAGTCCTCCTAGCCTTGCTGCTGAATTCCAGAGTCAGCCACTTAATGTACAATAGAATATACATGTAATAAACTTGAATATAAAACAAAAGTAGCCTATAGGGATGCTACCAATCAATGTTACCACAGGATAAGATATGAAAGTCCAAAGAAGTGTCCTTAAAACATAACTTTTAATCCACAGGTGGGAAAAAAAGGGTTACTCAAAAAGTGTGCAGTGACCCAACAATAAATAACACACTAAGAGAACATTTATTAATACGTACAGTGCCTTGCAAAAGTATTTATGCCCCTTGAACTTTATCACATATTGTCACCTTACAACCACAAACTTAAGATTTTAAGTAATAGATCAGCACAAAGTAGCAGATAATTGTGAAGTGGAATGAAAATGATACATGGATTTCCAAATTGTAATGAAATAAAAATCTGTGTGTGACGTGCAAAAGTATATATATCAATACTTTGTAGAGCCACCTTTCGCTGCAATTACAGCTGCAAGTCTTTTGGGGTCTGTCTGATGTTAAATTGGATTTAGATCTGGTCTTGGACTGGGCCATTTTAACACATGAATATTCTTTGATCTAAACCATTCCACTGTAGCTCTGGCTGTATGTTTAGGGTCATTGTCTTGCTGGAAAGTGAATCTCCTTCTCAGTTTCAAGTCTTTTGCAGCCTCCAACAGGTTTTCTTCCAGGATTGCCTTGTATTTAGCTTCATCCATCTTCCCATCTCCTCTGACCAGCTTCCCTGTCCCTGCTGAAGAAAAGCCTCCCCACAGCATGATGCTGCCACCACGTTTCACAGTGAGGATAGTGTGTTCAGAGTGATGAGCAGTTTTATTTTTCCACCACACATAGCGCTTTGCATTTAGGCCAAAAAGTTAAACTTTGGTCTCATGTGACCAGAGCACCTTCTTCCACATGTTTGCTGTGTCCCCTATATGGCTTGTGGCAAACTGCAAACAGCACTTATAATGTCTTTCTTTCAACAATGGTTTTCTTCTTGCCACTCTTCCATAAAGGCCAGATTTGTAGAGTGCACGACTTATAGTTGTCCTGTGGACAGATTCTCCCACCTGAGCTGTGGATTTCTGCAGCTCCTCCAGAGTGACCATGGGTCTTTTGGCTGCTTCCATTTTCGGATGAACAGATTGAACAGTGCTCTTGGGGTCCTCAAAGCTTGGGATATATTTTTATAACCTAACCCTGCTTTAAACTTCTCCACAACTTAATCTCTGACCTGTCTGGTGAGTTTCTTGGTCTTCGTGATGCTGTTTGTTCACTGGTGTTCTCTAACAAACCACTGAGGCCTTCACAGAACAGGTGTATTTATACTGAAACTAAATTACACACAGCTGGACTCTATTAACTAATTAAGTGATTTCTGAAAGCAATTGTGCGCACTGGATTTTATTTAGGGGTATCAGAGTACAGGGAGCTGAATACTTTTGCTCGTCACACTTTTCAGATTTTTATTTGATAAAATTTTGAAAATCATGTATCATTTTCCTTCTACTTTACAATTATCTGCTACTTTGTGTTGGTCTATCACATAAAATCTCAATAAAATACATTTAAGTTTGTGGTTGTAAGGTGACTAAATGTGTATAAGTTCAAGGGGTATGAATACTTTTGCAAGCCACTTTATCTTCATGTCCTCCAAATCCAATAATAATTCATTAAATGTATGATAAATTTCCTATTATTATGGCAAGTGGGATATATGCAAAGGGGTATAAACTTTTTGTAGGACATTACAGATGAGTGAATATAGTAAACACAGATAGGACTATGACACCTTTCCACTGATGCCGAATGCACTCATGTATAAATATCACATCAGTGCAAATAACCATAAATTTCAATCTGCATGCTGAGCCAAGCCAAATCTGCTCAGTAGGCAATTTAATCCTGCAATATTTCATAACTGTATACCAAAAAATGTAATGCCATGTACTTGCCAGCAAAACTATGATAGGAAGAGATTACAATGATGACAACTAGATGGTTCTTACATTAAATATTTGCATGTTTCATTCATTAACATATTTTCTCATCCATTGAAAAGACTGCATATATATAAAGTCTTCAAATATGCCATCTTGTGTTGGGAGAAAAGACAGTTCACAATGGTAAGTCTGCATGTTTACTATAATACTGAAGTTTAATATTAAAATAGTGACATAGTTTGTAGTTTGCGGACAAAATACATAAGTCCATCCAGTTCAGTCTATTATCCTGCAGTATTCATACAGAGCAAGGAAAAAAATTTGGTCTGTGCTTATGCAGAAGCCTTCTTTCCTCTAGTTGTAAAGGATATGCGCAAAACTGTATACAATATTCCATGTACAATCTGAATACTGGTTTCTAAAGTAGTATATCTGTGTTCTTGTCATGTACGTCTATAACCGATTGATGTACAGCTGCTAGACACTACTTTAGTTAAGTTTACTTTCAAGTTCTTTTCAATATCAACTTTACCCAGTGTTTTCCCATGTACTGCTGACTTGTATTTTCCCTTGCATTTTTTTTGTTTCCAATCCTCCAACATATCCAGATCCATTTGAAATTATACTGTATATTTTCTGTTAATTGCATTATGTATTTTTTTATATTCAGTAAAAAATTTATATTTTATTGTGCAATCTTTCTAAAAGGTCATTAACATATAAATATATAAAAAAAGAATAGAGCCCAAAAATGACCTATGTCTAGTAACAGGGACCCGATGTGAGTATGCATCATTAATAACCACAGTAGATGCTGATGTAGCAATCATTAAATGTGCGGTGCCATGGCGCAATGGTTTTGTGCTATGGCAAGTTATGAAAGAGCCGCTTTCATACAAAGTGGATACTATAGTTTCATAATGATTTTATACATTTCTGTTCAAAATATAACTCAGTTAACCAAGATAACCAGAGTATTGAACCTTGTTTTACAGAATTTAATTCTGAACTTGGTGGTTGCTTTTGGACTCTTTGTGACTGCTTGTCAAAGCGCATGCCATTGGGAAAAGAAGAAATTGTTAGCAAGAGGACAAATACAAGCAGGTCAGATAACCTTACCCTTTAGATTTTATCCTATAACCATGCAGAGAATTTGTTTCTAGGTAGAGTGGAATAAGAGGGATGGCACAATGGCAGTCATTTTTTTTTTCTTCATATATGTATTTTTTAAGGGAAATCTGTCAGCAGGAAACTCCTAACTGCCACCCAGCTCCATTCTGCAAAGTTTTACCGCCATGTTTATTGCTCTCAAGTTCAGCAAGCACAATACTGAGTGTAGAGGGGCAGTCGCATCCTCCAACCGGAAGCTTATACAGTGATGCCTCACAGCCCAAGTGCAGGGCTTGCTGATGGAGAATGACGTCAGCGGGCATGCAACCGCCACTCTAAAAGGTGCCATGCCAAAAAAACATTGCAATTACAATTATTGACTACCCATGGACAAGTGTGCTCCTGATTCTGGAAGAAAACAGCCATGGTTTCTAATCCTATACAACATCTATAAGGGTAAACTAAAAAGAACTCAAAAAAAATTTCTGGGCTGGCGCTTTATAAACCTTCATGACTGCGGTTTACTACCTAGACACCAATAACAAGTCAAATCTTGTAGTTTTGAAACTAAATAGGGAATGCTAAATACAATAAATGTACATGTCCTTACAACATTCTGTATCACTAGGCTGCTGGAGAGATGACGAGATGCATCCTTTAAATTCCAAGTGGGAAACAGATGACTGTCAAGAATGTATTTGTCACAAGCAAGGAATGGAATGCTGCCACCAGTAAGTGTCCTAGCTGTGGGTTATATGTTGATAATAGGCAAAAGTCCGACCTCTCATAGAGATGATATCCTACCGAAAAATAAGTTTGGTTTATAAACAGAAATGTAAGTCAAATATGTGATTACTACATTTTTCAAAAACAGGCAATGGCAGAATCACTTTATTTGCATATACAGTCTTGGCCATAAGTGTTGGCACCCTTGAATTTTTTCCAGAAAATGAAGTATTTCTCCAAGAAAATGATTGCAATTACACGGGTTTTGTTATACAAATGTCTATTTCCTTTGTGTGTATTGGAGCAATACAAAAAAAAAAAAAAAAAAAGAGAGAGATAAAAAAAAAAGGCAAAAATGATATAATTTCACACAAAACTCCAAAAATGGGCCAGGCAATATTACTGGCACACTCAACTTAGTATTTGGTTGCACAGCCTTTGAAAAAAATGACTAAAATCTATTGTTCTCAACTCTCAACTGGAATTTTGGACTATTCTTCTTTTGCACACTGCTCCAGGTCTCTCATATTTGAAGGGTGTCTTCCCCCAGCAATTTTAAGATCTCTCCACAGTGCCAGAGGCAGCAAAACAACCCCAAAACATCTTTGAACCTCCACCATCTTTGGCTCTTGGTACTGTGTTCTTTTCTTTGTAGGTCTCATTTAATTTTCGGCAAACAGTAGAATGATTTCCTTTACAAAAAGCTCTAGCTTGGTCTGATCTGTCCACAAGACATTTTAGCAAACTGCAGTCTAGCTTTTTTATGTCTCTGTGTCAGCAGCGGGATCCTCCTTGGTCTCCTGCCATAGTGTTTAATTTCATTCGAATGTCGACGGATAGTTCACACTGACACTGATGCACCCTGAGCCTGCAGGACAGCATGAATTTCTTTGCAACTTGATTGTGGCCGCTTATCCACCATCCGGACTATCCTGCATTGCAATCTATCATCAATTTTCCTCTTCCGTCCACATCCAGGGAGATTAGCTACAGTGCAATGGGTTCTAAATGTCTTAATTATATTGAGCCCCATGGATATAGGAACATCAAGATCTCTGGAGATGGACTTGTAACTTCAGATTGTTGATATTTTTCCACAATTTTGGTTCTCAAGTCATCAGACAGTTCACTTCTCCTCTTTCTGTTCTCAATGCTTAGTGTGGCACACACAGACACACAATGCAAAGATTGAGTAAACTTCTCTCCTTTTTAGCTGGTTTCAGGTGTGATTTTTATATTGCCGACACCTGTTACTTGCCACATGTGAGTTTGAGCAAGCATCACATGCTTGAAATAAAGTTATTTACCCACAATTTTGAAATGGTTCCAACAATTTTGACCAGCCCATTTTTGGAGTTTTGTGTGAAATTATATACAATTTGCCTTTTTTTCTCTGTTTTTTTTTTTTTTTTGTGTTGTTCCAATACATACAAAGGAAATAAATATGGATATAACAAAACATGTGTGATTGCAATAATTTTCTGGTAGAAATTCAGGGATGCCAACATTTACACCCATGACTGTAGTTCTATCATTTTTCCCATAATTTAAATAAAAAGGAATTCTTTCGAGTGAACTGAGTTGTGCTACAATCGCTAGCAATCGCTACAAGGTCCTGCTGCCTCAGGGGACCCAAAGGTCTCTTTATAACATAAGAAGACACCAGTATTCTAGATATCACATGGTTAGTGGGGGGCCCCATTATTTGTTTTGCATTGGGTTCCAGGAGTTTCAAGTTACAATTCTGGCTACACAACAAATCAATATTTCAATAAAACGAGTAGATCTGTTTTACTAAAGGCAACCAATTTAAAGGTGACCTGTCTCCTCTCCTGATATTTATGTTTTAGAAAGTAATTGTATTTGTCATAATGTAGCAAATTTGTAGCATCTTTTCTTAGAACATTGGAGGGAATTTATTATTATTAATTAGTCTTTATTAAGACTAGTCTATTAGTCTATATTAATTCTAGTACATGTAGGTGTGCCTGATTGCAGGGACTAATATAACTCATGCCAGTTTTCTGCCCTGGCCCACCCAGATTCCTGCCCCACTCTACTCACTGTCTAACATAGCCAGAGTGCACCAAAAATTCGCCAAGTTTAGTTACATTTTTGGCCACTTCCATGGCACATCCAGCTTGATATTCATTTCTGTTATTCCTCCTAGAAATGTATTACTAGTTGTGGGTATGTCCCTACACTGACTCTGTACAGTCACAGCTGACAGCATCTAATGTTGCATCCATTTGAGAGGGGGAATGGTAACAACCAATTATCAATTTATTCATACAATTCTACCTGAGAAAGAACGAAAAGTAGAGGGACCAATTTAGACTGTCATTTTGTGCTAATCTCTATGTATGTTGGTGCAAGATGTGCCACAATTGTCAAGAGACTTCAATCCCTTAATAATTTATGAAAATAGCTGTAGGGAATTGAAACCGATGCGATTCTGAAACTGGTGTAGGTTTTTGCCATAATTTGTACCAATTTTGTTCCATAAATTATAATAAATTTGTTGGTCCAAGGCATTCCCACCCCAACCTTCCTTCATCACTGCCCAAGTCATGATAGATCCGCCCCAATGGTTTAAGAAAAGCAGATGAAAAATTAATATTACATGGGGAATACAAGTATTTACTACAACAGGCATATGAGGAGATGTGACATACTTTTTCAAGACAAGCTGTAACCACCCCTTGATATTGCTGTAGTTTTTTGAGCCAAAGCCAGGACTACATTGAGCAAAAGTGAGAAATATAAGTACTTCCTATATATTCCCCATTCCTTTTGTTGCCACTCCTGTGCTGCATTTCCACAATGTGAGGCCTTATCTTAAAATAAGGTACTAGTCTTTAACCCCTTAAGGACATGACCAAAAAACACCTTAAGGACACAGCCACATTTTTTGAAATTGACATGTGTCACTTGACGTGGCCAAAACTTTGAGATACTTTAACTTAAGTGATTTTAAGACAGTTTTTTATGTAACACATTGTACTTCATGTTAGTGGTAAACATTGATCAATATTGTTTGCATTTATTGATTTTTTTTTCCTGCTACGGCATTCACCATACGGGAAAAATATTTTTATAAGTTTGTAGACAGGGCCGGCTCCAGGTTTGTGTGGGCCCTT
Source organism: Leptodactylus fallax (assembly GCA_947044405.1). Taxonomy (NCBI): domain Eukaryota; kingdom Metazoa; phylum Chordata; class Amphibia; order Anura; family Leptodactylidae; genus Leptodactylus; species Leptodactylus fallax. The sequence continues at coordinate 535,292 of CAMRHE010000005.1, read as the reverse complement.
GGGCGACAGAGCCTCAGTGGGTCCCTTTTGGAGCAACCCATGCACACTGGAGCAAAAAAACTATGGAAATTGGTTGTTCTTTTTGCTGAGGGAGACCTACTGGAGTGGAGTATAATTCAGTCCATTCCATACAAAGAAAGAACCTGTTTCCAACATCAGAAAGTAAATAGGAATTTTAGGCGGACATCTGCCCCGGATTCTTCTTTATTTTCTGCCCCCTGGCTCACGGTGGTGGATGCAGAGCATCAGCATGCCCTTGCGGCTTTCCACCGCTAATTAGGCCCAAATAAATGGGTCTAATCAGTGGGGGGCTCAAGCCACAGCCTCCGAATCAGCTGCAGAATCCGCAGCAAGATCCAGCAGGACACTTTTTTTTTTCAGCCTCCTGCACTAATTGTTTTCATTGGGAGGCAGAATAAGGGAATAATCTGCCGCTGATTTGGGGGCGAAATCTGCGCCAGATTCCACTGTGTGAACACGGCCTGATTCTGTTAACAGTGCAATGAACGTTTTCATCTGTATTAATGGAAGTGCTCAATGCAGAAACTGAGTTGGCCCTCACAGATACATACATGATACAGTAACGCCCCATTTAAACACACTGTAATGCCCCACAGTGGCCCCTTCACACAGTGCTACATACCGCTAGAAAGCCGACAGTGCGCTGAATTCAGCGCGCTACCGGCTTTCCGATATGTGCCCCGGGGTTGGAGATATCGGGGGTCTTAGTTTCACCGTTCACTGTCAGAAGGGCGTTCCTGACAGTCTAGCTGGGCTGAGAGGAACGCCCTCCCTGACTTTACTTGCCCATAGACTTGTACTGGGGGGCGTTCCTCATAGCTCAGCGTCATCGCTGGGCTGTAAGGAACGCCCCCTCTGACAGTACAGCGCTATGGACGAGAACAGAGAGAGGGGGCGTTTCTTACAGACGCTGAGCTGTGAGGAACGCCTCTCCAGTACAGTGCTATGGAGGAATACTGTCAGGGAGGGCGTTCCTCTCAGCGCAGCTAGACTGTCAGGAACGCCCTTCTGACGGTGAACGGTGAAACTAAGACCCCCGATATCTCCAGCCCTGGGGCACATATCGGGAAAGCCGGCAGCGCGCTGAATTCAGCGTGCTGTCGGCTTTCTAGCGGTATGTAAAACAGCATATACATGAGGACGTGAAAGGTCCTCTTTAACAATGCCATGGATGGTGAAAAGTGAATGTATACCAAATTGGGTACACCAAATTGGTTATTATTTTCCAAGTAGCTCCAATGATTGGTGGGGTCACTCTGGGGGTCACTTCTGGAGTCTTTTCCCTCATAAGCTTTAAATCTTGAGTGTACCCTGACATACACTCTCACAGTTTATACATGTACTTCCTGCCGCAGCTAATTTTGTCCTAAAGATATAGCAACTTTGGGGGTTTTTGTTGTCGCATTGTCAAAGCTATAATTTTTTTATTTTTCTTGCGACGTAGCATATAAGGACTTGTTTTTTCCGGGATGAGATGCATTTTCTAACGGCACCATTATGAGGTGTTTATAAATTGTTAACAAAATTTTTATTAAATCTTTCTGGGTGGATTAAAAAACAAATGAATTCTGGAATTGCTTTTTAACATTTAAAATTTTTTGCCCTTCGCCATACAACATAAATAATATGTTACTTTTATTTTATAGGTCTGTATGATTACAGCGATACCTAATTTACATAGTTTTTTTAAGCGTTATTAATATAATATAACATTTTTATTTTTCTATTGACGGAGCTGGTTGAGGGCTTATTTTTTTGTGGGAAAAGCTGTACTTTTTATTGGTACCATTTTGGGCTATATATGACTTTCTGATCACTTTTTATCCCATATTTTGTCAGGCGAGATAGCAAAAAATTGTTACTTCTAGCTTTTTTTTTCTGCCATTTACCATGCGGAGTAAGTAAAGGTTTACTTTTATTGTACAGTTTGTTACAGACACAGCAATAGCAAATATATAGTATTGTATACTGTGTTTTGTGTTTCTGATCCCTGGTTTAGTGTTATATACTCCAATACAGAAGTACAGGAGTGTATAACGGCAGTCAGCCTATGCATACTGGATCAGAAGAACACGTTTGCAGACCCAGGGTCATGGAACAGGCCCCAGGCTGCCAAAGAAGGATCAAGGTTCCCCCGGAGACAGAGCAGGGCGGGTGTAGAGGTACTGGGTTGACCCTTAGATGCAGTGGTCATCATTGATCGGGGCATCTAAGGGGTTAATACCCGTGATTGGAACTCAGCCTTGGCCCTGGGTGTTACATGCAGGTGTCAGCTGTTACTTACAGTCTGACACCCACTCTCGATGACGACGTAATAGTACGCCATGATGCGGGAAGGTACACCTTCCCATGATGTACTATTATGTAATTTCGCAGAAAGGGGTTCAGGGCATAATTGGCTGCATCATTATATAGCTTTATTCATAAATGAACACTATTGCCATGTCTGTGTTTACAGTTTTCTTTGTTTTTGTTTTTGCAGTGATTCAATTGCAGTAGGATACAATCCAAAGGTTTGCGTTGCCATAAAAGTAAACTGCACCTTTACTGTTGTGAGAAAAAAAGATCCTAAAATGACATGTCCTTTTAAATTACTGGAGATAGATAGTGACAGCAGTGATAGTAGTGATGAAAACGATAACGGCTTTGGTGACAAAAGTGATGATGACAGTGATGAAGCCAAAATTGATCTGTCAGCCTATTTAGAGTTACTTTCTTTTTTTGAAACTCCTGACGATTGTGAAGAATACAAGGAAAATGAAGAAATTGTAGAAGAACAAAAAATTGTGGAAAAAGAAGAAATTGTGAAAGAAGAAGAAACTGTGAAAAAAGATGAAATTGCAAAAAAAGATGAAATTGTGAAAAAAGATGAAATTGCGAAAAAAGATGAAATTGCGAAAAATGAAGATAACTATAGCAAATCTGCAGATAGCAGTGCCCAACGTTATATTTTCAGTTAAAAATTGTGTGTTCCTGGTCTGACAAATTAAATGATTATTTTTGCAATAAAGTTGGTCTGCCTGACAAGAATAAAAGCTGATCATTAAACATTAGTTTCATCATTCATCAATCTGTCTACTTCTTACTTTATCAGGCAAAAAGATCACTAAATATCTACAACAAACTATGAAGAATGTCAAAAAAACTAATTATATCACTTTTGCATTAACCTCTTCACGACGGCTCACTGTATAGAAATGTCAGTGTTTGCCGGGCTTTGCGCAGCGTCGACGTTTATATACTGACCCTGTTAAATTAGGGACCAGGTCTTTCCAAGGGTCGAGAACTCTGTGAGCACAGCACTAATAGTTGCTGGTGTTCACGGAGACATGACTGGAGCCTAATTGGTTCAGGTCCCTATCATGTAATGGTCATATGGCATCGGGAGCGGGTGTTAGCTGTAACCCCACTGCACTGCATGTCCACCTGTGCTGATGACTGTGTTTTCGTTGTCATGTAAACCGCAGGCCTGAAGTGGCTTGCAGTTTACAAGACAGCAAGTGACAGGAAGCGTTTTAACTAGATCGGTGTCTGCAGACACCTATCTAGTTAAAAGTAAAAGATGTATTAATGGTGGCCCCATGGTGGGCCCTACAATGTCAGTGGGCCGCCCCCTCTGCCCCCCCCCCCCCGCTAGCTACGCCTCTGTGCAGCACCTATTAACAAATGCTAAGAACTGGTGATGGTGGAGGTGGTGTCTTTTTTTAGCCAGAGATTTACAAGTGATACAAATTATTTTCAGACTCCATTATGCATCGAAAAAAGTAGATATTACTTTTAAAAAATGGATCAAGTAGAAATCAAAAAAGATATCTCTAGTAAGTCAGCTGATTGAAGTGATTTTCAAGAGATTTTGAAATGACTCAAAATACCCCTATGGACAGCAATTTCTGAGTAATATTTTTTAGTGGGCAATAAAAAACTAAAGCTAACTGTACCCCAAGCTCATTGAGGCATGAAGAAAGATAATAGTATCTGTCACTTCACATTCATAAAAATACACAGTTTCTTTAAATCCATTATAAGATAAGGAATGTCATATTGGGACTGAACACATAAAACATGTTAAGACTCTGCACTGGCTACCTCTAAGCACAATGTGACTGGTCTACAAGTATCATGCCTTGGACACTAGTTTTCTGGCATACTTTTCTGGCGTTTTACAGTCCCTGCATAGTGGATGGGATTCTAGCGAATCCTATCCACACACTGCGGAAAAATATACGCAGCAGAAATGCTTCAATTTTCAAAACTGTTACGGTTTTGGAAATCGCAGCATGTCAATTATACCTATGGAAAAGTCGGCGGTTTCCCTATAGGTGTAATTGAAACAGAAAGTACACAGAGGCAACCTTTTCACTTTCTGTAAAAAGCGCTGCAGGAAAAACTCCAATGCGTTGCCGCAGCAATTTTTTCCACAGCGCTTTTTTGCTGCCTTAGACCAGAAATCTACACCAATCCCTGACTGGTGTAGGTTAAATTTTTTGCGAAGAGGACCTCCCCATAGTGCATCAAAATCATTAATCATTCTGGTGCATCTTGCATAGTGCACAAATAGCCTAAGACCAGTGCACAAAGAATCCCATGGGTCCGTTGCCTTGGGATAACCTTAGACACTGACCTATCCTTCAAGCCATATATTCAAACCCTCAACACCTCCTGCCGCCTCCAACTTAAGAACATACATCGAATCCGCTCCTTCCTCACCCCTGAAACTACAAAGATGCTAGTCCACGCACTCATAATCTCCCATCTAGACTACTGTAACATCCTTCTCCATGGCCTCCCAGCAAATACTCTCTCCCCCCCCTCCAGTCCACCTTAAACTGTGCTGCTCGCTTAATACACCTCTCCCAGGGGCGTAACTACCGGGGTAGCAGCGGTAGCAGCTGCCACAGGGCCCGGGATATTACGGGGCCCCACGGGCCCCCGATGCGTTTTTTTTTTTTTTTTTATAGTCCGTTACCTGCTGGAATAACCCCAGCAGGTAACGGGCCCTATATACTTACCGTTCCCCGGGTCCCGGTCACGGCTGCCGGCACTTTCGATTCTGCGGAGGCGGCTGTGAGCAGGAGCGGGGATCGGTATGTGAGGCCGCGGCCCGAACACCACAATCTCTGCTATCATTATACTTCGGGGTCTTTTCAGACCCCGGAGTATAATAATCGGAGGCCCAGAGTTGGTGAGGGAACATAAAAAACACTGTACTTACCTCTCCTGTGCTTCTCCAGGCTTCGGGCCTGTTTGGTGACGTCCCAGACGTCAACCGACGTCATTTTGCGTCGCGACGCAGGCCCGCGTCACGTGACGCCGGCCTGGTCCAACATTGAAGAAGGCCGAAGTAGCGCAAAGGCATGCACCGGAGCGAGGAACAGGTAAGCAACGTTGTTTTTTTATGTTTCTATTCTCCCCTGGGTCTCCGATCATTATACACTGGGGTCTGAAAAGACCCCAGAGTATAATAATTGTTCATGGGTGTTCCACAATGGGACATATAATAATGTGTGCAGGGGCCACTATGGGGCAAAATACTCAGTGCAGGGGCCACTATGGGGAATAATACTGTGTGCAGGGGCCACTTTGGGATATGATACTGTGTGCAGGGGCCACTATGGGGCAAAATACTGTGTGCAGGGGCCACTATGGGACATGATACTGTGTGCAGGGGCCACTATGGGACATGATACTGTGTGCAGGGGCCACTATGGGACATGATACATTGTGCAGGGGCCACTATGGGGCATGATACTGTGTGCAGGGGCCACTATGGGGCATGATACTGTGTGCAGGGGCCACTATGGGGCATGATACTGTGTGCAGGGGCCACTATGGGACATGATACTGTGTGCAGGGGCCACTATGGGACATGATACTGTGTGTAGGGGCCACTAAGGGACATGATACTGTGTGCAGGGGCCACTATGGCACATAATTGTGTGCGCAGGAATGCGTTTTTTTTTGGGGGGGGGGGGGTTGGAGGGGTCGGTCCGGGGGAGGGGGCGGCGGGTCGGGGGCGGCGGTTCGGGGGGGGGGGCCATGTCAAATGTTCGCCTTGGGGCCCAGCCATTCCTAGTTACGCCACTGACCTCTCCCCTCGTTCTTCACCAGCTGCTCCCCTCTGCCTACCCGTTGCTGGCTACCCGTTGCCCAGCGAATAGAGTTCAAATTACTAACGCTGACATACAAAGCCATCCACAACCTGTCCCCTCCATATATCTCCGACCTAATCTCCCGCTACCTGCCCGCACGTAACCTCCAATCCTCCAAAGATCTCCTACTCCGCTCTCCTCTTATCCGCTCTTCACACAACCGTCTCCAAGACTTCTCCCGTATCCTTTTGGCCTACACTGGGGCAGTATATATGTCAATATCCTTCTAATTTACAATTTTAGTCAAAGGGTGTTGGGCATAAGTCAGGAATTCCTACCTCATCGTCAGAAAATGTACAGAGGCATAGTTAACTATGGAAGGAAACAAAGCTGACATTATCCATGGACTCACTGTGTCTATAGAAATATCAAACATAGTTTTATTTTCAAAGTGTTTTAAAATACTACGTCTTATAAAATAGAAGCAGAAATTTCCATTCTGAAACGTTGTGTGTTACTCACCATGTGGACATTTTCTGTTAATTTCCGTAGGTTTATTTCCATTTGGGTAACAAATAAACCACCAACCTTGATGTTTCACTGTCAATTAATGACATTAATAAAACACTTCAATTGTCATACACAATGCACAGTCACCATACATAGTAATGCAAAAGGAACACAATAAATCAATTAGCAATCCTAGTAGAAAACAGCAGAAAAAGATATATTTCCTAAATGCTGATAGAGCAGGCATGTCAAACTCAGGGTACCCCGAGGGCCACATGAGTAACAAGAGGTTGTTGCGAGGGCCGCACACAGCAGCTAATGTCACACACGTATTTTAACAGCAGTCATGAAAACAAGATATGAAGTAGTAATATGTAACAGCAACATATATTTGCAGTGCGCAACAGCAACTACAGTCCCTGACAAAAGTTCTGTCGCTTATCCATGTTGTGGAATCAAAAGCTTATAACCTGACTTTAAATTCATCCATTGGTTTTAAAAATGACTCATATGAAAGCTGAAACCCTCCCAAATGATTTTTTGGTTAAGAAAATAAATTGGCTTCACTGATGAAATGTTGATCATTTAATGAACACAGAAAGGTCAGATTTTGGCAAGACAAAAGTTTTGTCACACGCATAAAGTAATGTGAAAATCAAACCGATAATTCTGTTCAAAAACAAAGATATGTTTCATCACATTGGGGAATGAAGTTGTGGTGCTATTAGAGCCATATTTAATATTTTGTGTGACTTCCATGAGCTTGAAGGACTGCATCCATGCGTTTCAACAATGGTTCATACAGTTTATTGATGAAGTCATCAGAAATAGAAAAGAATGCAGTCTTCCATGCCTCCCAGAGTTCATCAAGATTCTTTGGTTTTGTCTGCTAAGCTTCCTCTTTCATCCTACCCCAAACATGCTCAATGATGTTCATGTCTGGTGACTGGGCTGGCCAGTCCTGGAGCACCTTGATCTTCTTTGCCTTGAGGAACTTTAATGTAGAGATGGATGTATGAGATGGAGCACCATCCTGCTGCAAAATTTGACCCCTTTTATGATTGGGAATGTAAGAGGAAGCTAATACTTCTTGATATTTTAGGCTATTGATATTGCCTTCCACCTTGCAAATGTTTCGCACACCCCTATACTGAATGTAACCCCAGACCATGATCTTTCCACCTCCAAACTTCACTGTTTTCTGGGTGTATCTTGGATCCATACGGGCTCCAGTAGGTCTCCTGCAGTATTTGTGGCGGCTGTGGTGTAACTCAACTGAAGATTCATCTGAGAAATCCACCTTCTGCCACTTTTCCAGCGTCCATCCATTTAGCAGGCTGTGGGCCTTGGCAAATGCCAAACGTTTTTTAATTGCCTTTTGTTTAGTGCTGGCTTCTGGGCACTGATTCGACCATGGAGGCCATTTCGAGACAGAATCCTACAAACTGCTCTAGTTGACACAGGGACTTGAGGTGACCAGGCCTGTTGGAGCTCTGCTGCAGTGGAAGAGGGGCTGGCTTTTGATTTTCTAACCAACAAACGTTCCTCCTGAGCAGTTGTCTTGCGGGGTCTGCCGGACCTGGGCTTGTCAAAAACATCTCCAGTCTGTTCAAATCTTTTTTTTAATTCTTTGTACTTGACGCAGAGACACATTAAAGGTGCCAGCCACCTCTGCAGTGGATCTGGTCTTCAGCCTCTTGATAATCAAGGCGTTGGTCGCAGGGTTGATTTTTGGCATGTTGTCAGAGGTGAAGTTGCAGTTCAAGTGAAGGTCTGGGGTGCTGGAGTTCTTTTTATACACACCCACTAATTAACTGATCAATTAGTGAGCACAGGTGAGGCATTAAACTAGGATTGGGTGCATTATATGACAAGGCGACAAAACTTTTGTCTTGCCAAAATCTGACCTTTCTGTGTTCATTAAATGATCAACATTTCATCAGTGAAGCCAATTTATTTTCTTAACCAAAAAATCATTTGGGAGGGTTTCAGCTTTCATATGAGTCATTTCTAAAACCAATGGATGAATTTAAAGTCAGGTTATAAGCTTTTGATTCCACAACATGGATAAGCGACAGAACTTTTGTCAGGGACTGTAATATATTTAACAAAAATACAGCAATTAAAAACTAAACATTTATTTGCTATCATTTTTTTCAATCATTTTTAGTGTTTTGTCCTGAGGCTTGACACCTCTTTGTGCTTTGTGCTAATAGGCCTATTCATTATATTATATTATTATTTATATTATTATTATGAATTTTCAATATGTATTTATTTACTTTATATTTATTTAATGGGCGTCTGTAGGATTTGTTCTTTTTGGTGTTCACCCCTGGTATTTGCCTCCAAGGGTGCACATGTATTTTAATTGCTTTTAATTTTTCCTTGTTTGCTGTGTTATTTAATAAAGAAATTTTGTGTGTGCTTTATATTGGATGCTGTTTCTCCTTTGTGTTCGATTGCATTTTTCATCCAATCAGCACCACTGTTTTTTGCATCACAATTATTTATAATCTGAGTGCTCACCCCTCTCTTTAGTTTTTAATGGTTACATACAGGAGGGCCACTCACTTGCTTGGACTTTGCCTGTGCGGCAGTGGGTCCATTCTTCCTCAGCACGGTCACAGTATCCCAGTCACTCTCAGCCACGACTCTTCCTCCGCTCACAACAAAACTGACTTAGGTGATCAGCAGCCACGCGAGCCGCAGATGTACAAAACTCACGATCAGCACTTCCGGGTCGTCATTCATTGATCACGTAAGCAGGTCATATGCAGGGATATGGGCCAATGAATGAAGAGCTGGAAGTGCTGATCGTGAGTTTTGTACTTGTGCGGGCTGCAGATATGCCTGTAAAGGGCCGCATGCGGCCCGCGGGACGCATGTTTGACATGCCTGTGATAGAGTACAAATGGCAGGTCAATAACAATAATAAAGCAATGGCAAAATGAGTGTAGGGTATGCAAAAACAGATTGTGTGTTGGACTCATCACTACAATATATATACAGCAGTGGTTGCTAGCAACTTGTTTCCAAAACCATATGTCTATAGCAGATATCAGGAATGGAATGGTTAAGAGCTTAAATTTAACAAAAGGAAATGGTTATTAAAAAGTCTGTGTAATGTTAAAACACAGTCTGAAAGGCAGCACATGGGAGTAGGCATAGCATCCATTGCGGAAGAATATCTAAAGATTAATTTCTAGAATAATAAAGGGTTTATTTTGACATATGTATCAAAGCCTGTGTTAACAGAGTAGTTTTAGTATTTATTTTTGGATTTTCAGTACTTTAATGCTTAACCTGGAACAGTGGTTTTCGCCCGTTGGATTTCCAAGGATTTGGTAAAGCTCAAGGCTGTTGAAAGCATTAAGGTAAACAAGAGCATATTCAGACACTACACTAAGGCAGGGTTCACACTACCGTTGATGTCTGTTCTGATAGTGTCCGTTAAAAAAAAAAAAAAAAAAAACCAAAAACGGACACCTATCATAATGGACACTAACTGATGTTAATGTATCCGTTTTTTTAACTGATCCAAATTAATGGTTCAGTTAAAAAAAATGGACACATTAGCATCAGTTAGTGTCCATTAGCATCAGTTAGTGTCCGTTTTTTAACACCGTCTGTTTTTTTTGTGTTTGTTTCTCCTTTCTGAGCATGCGCAGGAAAAAAACGGACATAAAATAACGGACAGTAACTGATGGCTATCAGTTACTGTCCGTTATAAGTCTGTTACCCATAGACTTCAATGTTAAAAAAATAACGGACACTTGCTGTCCGTCAAGAATCCGTTTTTTTCAAATGGACAAAAAGTCCTGCATGTAGGATTTTTGTCCGCGAAAAAAAACGGGTTTCTGACAGATTTGGTGTAAACGGACACAAACGGACACTAGCGGATACAATATAAAGACCCATTGAATTTAATGGAAATTTTAACGGATTTGTGACGGTTCAGCTAGTGTCCGATGCTAAAATCTTGTAACGGACAATAGCAACGCACACTACTGACGGTCACCAACGGTAGTGGGAAAGCCCCCTAAGCAGTTATAAAACTCACACAAAAAGCAACATATACCAATAATACATAGTACAAAGAAGAGTGGAGACAGCATCCAAAATTCCATAGGAAATGCTAAAACTTTATATTAATCATCCTATCTATCCTCAGTAATATGAAACCAAGAGTAGGGGAAAATGCTACCTGCAAATGTCATCATAGACCACAAACACTTGCTCACATATACAGCAAAACAAACCCCACTATGAATAGAAAAGCCATCACAATCGAAAACAAAGGATATAAATATACAGACCACAGTACACCACGCCCCAACAGTAACATATGTTTCGCCCACAGTGGTAGAAACAGGGGTGGAATGTATTGTAAAGGGTTAATTGATGATTTTTCACTCTACAAAATCTAGCTCCCTGTTAACTGTCATAGCCTTGCATTAAACTTTCTAGAATGTCTTGGTACTGTCTAATACAAAAGGTGTAAGGTCAAATTCCAAACCAGTGACTAGCAGACATATGTACATGCAGCATCTGGAAAGTGTAAGCAAATGTATTTAAAGGGGTTCTAGAAAGGAGGATATACCTTCCTTTCTGGTTGGTGGGGGATTGACAGCTGGGAACCCACTATTTCTTTCATTTTTGTTTCCCCTGCAAACAGTGTATTCACTTAGTTTTTAGGATATAATGTTAAGGCATATCCAAGCAATATTCCATAACTTTGAAGGTGATGGTAATGTCTCTTTATAACTGTGGACACAAAAGGGTTAAGAAAACAATATAACTGTGTACAAAGTGTAAAGTAAAAAATTCTGTGCCATGGAGAAATCTTACATAATCTATAATCCTAAAGATTTGCTTGATTTCATCACAGTCGTTTCCCTAATTGATTTTTAAATGTCATCAATGACATTTACCAAAAAATGATAAAATAATGTCTGTCTAATCCCGTCTAGCCGGAAATCGCCTTTGTGATAGATATTAAACTGCACTCCAAAAACAAGCTTTGTATGCTGGATTCTTTCATGGTTTACTGCAATGTTTTTCATTTTTTTCTTTCTTTTTTTTTTTTCTTTAAAGGGAATGTATCACCAGAAAATGACCTATTGTTTAAATTCAAGTTGCTATGTTAAAGATATTTTGTAAGAATTTTGGGGCATCTTTCATCACAGCTTTCCCCTCTTTACATAGAGCATGCCTAAAAACTCTCCCACAGACCTCAATCAGTTGACTCCAGTCTATTGATGTCTATGGCCATGAGACAGCTGTAAAGCATATCACTAAATCATGTTAATAGAGTAGAGGGAAGACTAAGGCAAAGTTTCAACCTCCATAATCATCTACATAAAAACAGAATAAAAAATTGGAGAGGAATTTGACGAGGTCTTCCAAATAAAAAAAACAGCTCCAAGAAAAATCATATAGCTGCCATCTTGGAGCTTCCCCACCTGCACCATTTACACACTGCTAGCCCCTAAGGCATTGCTTTTCACAATCTGGTTTAAAAAAAGGGCAAATGGGCAGCACAGTGTCTCAGTGGTTAGCCATATTACCTTGCAGCAGTAGAGTCCAAGGTTCAAATCCAGACAAGGACAATTTGTTTGCATGGGTTTCCTCCCACGCTCCAAAGGCATACTGATAGGGAATTTATATTGTGAGTCCTACTTGGTAAAGTGCTGACAAAATCTGTAAAACCCTGCAGAATATGATGGTACTATATAAGTAAGCAAAAATAAAAATAGTAAAATAAATTCAGGCCCCTGTATGTTGTATGAGGGAAGATGGCCACACCAGTGGGTTTTTATATAGGTGCTGGGCAGACTGCCTGATTTAATAGTATGAGCATCCCTTATAGGCTGCAAGTGTTGTGCACCCCAAATTATCATATGACAGGAACCTTATCTATTTGCATTTTAAATAGTAGGCATCCACTCCCCTTGTGGATTGTAGGTGTGTGAGTGAGTGCTTTATCAGAATTTGTCCCTGTGCAATTTCCACCATCTACCACATGAGCCTGTCCACAAATGCTACTGTGAACCATTACTTCATCTAACATCAAAAAGAAAGAGAGAAAATATTTGGCTTCCCTCTATCTGGTCACAAAAGTTATTTCACAGGCTCCATCTCCCAGCTCTCTCTCATCCCATCCCCACTGACAGTCCACAGAGTGACACTCCAATCCAGACTGTCAGCAGTGGTCAGTGTTAACGTAGGTCTAAGCTATACTGTTTTTGTAATTCCTATAGAATTGAATGGGAGTTACAGAAACACTATAGCTCACTTTTCTATGCTGTTTCCGCAACTCCCATTCACTTGCAGGGCAAAGAGCTATAGCATTTCTGTAAAACCCGGCCAACACTGACAGTCTGGATTTGATTGTCAGTCGTACTGGGTGAGAGCGAGTCAGGCAATGGAATCTTGTGGGGTTAATTTTAGAGAGAGGTGAAGGTCTCAGAGGAGGGACCGACATCTATTAGACATTTATGGCATATTCTGTGGATATACTAAAAATGTCTTTTGTGAACAAACCCCTTTAATAAGGCAGTGAAGCTTGCAAAAAGGTATATATCAGACTATGGCAATGTTAACATTACACTTGGGTGTTGTGTGATGTACACAAACCTGCGTAGTATACAGTATACATGTCTAGCATCTCCAAAGACAGAGCATGTCAGTTTTTTTTTTTTACAGTCGTGAAAAAAGGTCCATCAAAAAATAGACATGTGAATAAAACCATAGACATTCATGGATATTAAAATGACTGTGTGCCATCACATGGCCATTAATCAGGGTCATGTGAATAAGGCCTTAGTGTTGAGAAAGACTGTCTAGATGTTACACCATATAATAAATTCAATACCAAAAGTACAAAAAGTAAAACATTTATACCCAGACAAATAATATAACATGGGGAGCCCATGGTATCTAGAGGGTAGATGGCACGACTATCAACATAGAAATTCAATTTTTTTTTTTATAACTGTATGAGCAATTTATGTTCGGCAAAATCACTTTAATTGTAAAGGGTATACAGTTTAGTCTGACAATGGACTTCTTGATGAGCCTTAGATATAGCTGAATTTATGAACACTAATACTAGCACCATATTCAGTACAGATTTCTAACCCATTTTTAAAAAAAAATTGTGGGCCACTATATACAAGAGTGTGCAGGGTACAAGCAGAGGCACAACTGGAAGCTCCTGGGCCCTGATGCAAAATCTGAAATGGGGCTCATCTTTACCCTGTGCCATTTAGTAGTATATTTTATATGTTATGGGTGCCCCCTCAGGGCCTGAGCCCCAGTAGAAACTGCTACCGCTGCACCACCTATAACTATGCCCCTGGGTACAAGTACATGATTACTACTCCATCTGCCATGTTAAAGACTAATGCAGCATTCATCAGTTTAGAAAAACTGTCAGCAGTATACAAGGTGCTCTCAATTGCGTCAGGACTTTATACTGCTGTAAAATAGCCTGGGTCTGCTGATGAGATACAGTAACTATGTATACAACAAAGGAGTTCTATGAGAGTCAAATAAGTGGGCAGGCTAAAAATGATTTCTCTGGTACAGTCATACTATGTAAACAATTTACATTGCCATCTAGAGATGTTCCCGAAAATACTCGATGCCAGTTATGCAGGGATGGCAGTAACTACCCATAACACAACCTATTTACTGAGCCATTTCTTAAAACTGTATGTACATATTCCTTAGTCTTTCAAAATGCAGCTCGCCAATAAAGTATCTGATTGTTTCAGAACTGTGTTTGCATAACACTGTTGAATAGAGTCACATGGCCACCAGCCAGTATATAAATTAATCGGATGACAAGAATATCTGGGCATTGAGCTTGGCAGTAATACTGACAGCAGCTATGGTAAGTCTGATCTGATGCTTTATTATAACATGCATGTGTTTTCCTACTTTTATCCTGTATGTTACATTAGAGCATCGTCTAAATGACAATGACCATAAGTAGGGACACTGACCTGTCATGGCTATTATTCAGCACATGTACAGTCGTTATTTCAGATTCGAAATGTATTAAGTCCATTGCTCTGTAATATGTCAGCAGACCACAAAAGTCTGTAGAAGAGACATCCAGTAAAAACTATTTTCTGATATATCAAGGACACATGTGAAGAGGTGATATTGATGAATTTGGTTAGACACAACATTCTGCCATAGATTTAGGATGCTGAGATTTGCGGATCTCGGAGCAGAATAAAAAGCCAAAAAGGGTTAAAGAGAGATCCTTTTCATTACTTAAATCAATGGTGGTCAGCGATCACAAATGCAAAAACGTATACCTGGTCCCTAACTGGAGATTACATTATTTTCTACCATATGTGATTTCTTTTCATTTAATGTTGTATATGATCTATATATAAAATAAAAATTAAGGATTCTCATGTAAATAGAGACACCCCTCTCTGTATAGCATATATATATATATATATATATATATATATATTACTGTACAATCAGGATAATATGATAATATATAGTTGTGCCACCACATCCTCTCCTAGCTGTAGTGTTTTTGTGAAATGATCCCAGTTTAGATATTGTTGTAAAACATGCTATAGACTTCTAACACATTGAGCAATAATAATACGATTAAAACATACACGAAAATCTATTAAGGAGAAGGGTCCATCTTCAAGAAAAAATATGAACTTAATCTGTGATGTGTACTTGTTACTATCCACAGGCGAACTTGCTGCGTATTCTGGTGGCAGTGACCATAATAACTTTCTGTAGTGCTCAGTGTGTACTGGAGTACCATAAGAAATTGAGTTTTAATGCTCATAAACATGCAATATATGCTCAACGCAAAAATGGTGAGTTAAGAAATATCTCCAGCTTGGTTTTAATTCTATAACTTTAAAATGACCATATTTTGTAATATACGTTTAATATCTTACGTTTAAGTTTAACTTCTCTTTTCGGCTGAAATTGGGCGCAAAGCCGGCGGCCCCCCTTATAGTCTATGGCAGGGGTCAGCAACCTTTGGCACTCCAGCTTCTGTGAAACTACAACTCCCAACATTCTCCATTCACTTCCATGGGAGTTACAAGAACAGCAGAGCAAGTATGCATGCTGGGAGTTGTAGTTTCACAACAACTGGAGTGCCAAAGGTTGTCTATCCCTGGTCTATGGGGACCGCAGGTTTCCGCATGTAACTGCTTTTTAAACGGACATGGTTTCTGTCTTTTGGGTCCCTAAGCAGACCCAAAGCACAGAAATCGAACACTAGTGTGAACCTAGCAGCGTCATACTGTTTGTGTGACAAGATCTTTAAAGGGAAAGTATCAGCAGAAAATTACCTATTATATATTTGAGAATTTTTATGAAACCTTGCAGCTTTTACTCTAGCCACTAAGCTTGTTCCATTGAGACCACGTCTCAGCAGTAAACTTATCAGCATAGGCAGAAACAAATGACAGGTATCACCTAGCACACAGGATCCACCATTTACAATTGGTAATGATCACAGCCACATTCCAGTGACATCTGTTCAAGTCACAAAGCATGGCCACAACACTATCCCATAGCAATCAATGAACATTTCCACACATTACATACATGTTCCTAACTGCATGTGGCTGCTGTATAGCATATCCCTAAATGCTGTTAAAAGCTGCTCAGGCAAAATGGTCACCCCAATAATCATGTACGAAAGTAGAATAGAAAATCTACAATCAGATCTGGTTATAATTAATAAAAAAAGAGGTGATACATTTGCTTTAAAGCTGCTTTAGAAGTCTATTGACTATCATTGCAGCTTGCAACTATTAAGTTAAAGAAGTTTTCTAAAACAAATGAAAAATCTTGCAGTGGGCTTGGTTTCTCAACCAACTCTCAACTGAGTACCCCCAAAGTAGTGATCACTTATAAATGTTAACAAAATATGGCTTTGTTTAGAGCCCCCACATGTCATATAATGGCCCTCACACTCAGTAGAATGGCCCCTTCAGTGGCACACATATAGCATAATGGCCCCACATGTAATAGTGGCCCCCACAGCGCCCAAAATTGAAAACAATGGACCCCAGAGTGTTTAATGAGTGAGTGGTTCATTAATTAATTAATTAACACCCTGCTCCATGCTTCCTCTCTGCTCTGGGGCCTGATGTGACATCAGCAATTGGCCCCGAGAGCAGTGTGGTAAGTACTGAATGCAGCTTACCACTCGCTCCCAGGGTCACTTCTAACTGCAATGACAACCTCCCTCAGTGCGGAAGAAAGCATTTATTGTGTTTCTAAAGTGGGGAGGCAGTGGGAGGGCAGTGGTTCTCAGCCACAGCGCGTACCCCCAGGGTATATAGCACTGCTGTATCAGGACAATTGCTATATAGTTACAAATTACTGTTTAAGCAGATTTTGCTATTTGGCAATACACGTGAAACAATCCATGTGAATCCTTGTTTCTTTGCTTTAATGGTACAGTTGATTTCTGAGCAAGCTTGTTTACTCATAGGAGGTATACAAGGCTATATGAAGGTGAAGCAGATATATGGACTATGTGGAGTAACACTACAATGATATACTACTTAAGGCCAGGGCCCCACGTGGCATAAACTTTACAGTCACAGCAAAGTGGAAGGGATTCTAGCGAATCCCATGCCCACTTTGCGGTAAAATATGTGGTGCGGACATGTAGCGATTTCCAAAACCGTCGCGGTTTTGGAAATTGCAGCATGTCAATTATATCTACGGAAATGCCGGCGGTTTCCCTATAGATATAATTGAAGCACAAAGTCCACAGAGGAAGCCTCTGCGAACTTTGTTTGCAAAGTCCTGCGGGAAGAACCACGATGCGTTCTCGCCGCGGCTTTTTTGCTGCAGGACACCACGTGGGGCCTTAGCCTAAAGTCTTCTTTTCTAACCTGTCTTATGACATACCATTTAAATAAGGATATTTTTATAGGCTATTGATACTGAAACACAGTCCTATGTTACTATGTTAACTCTTTATAACGTAACAGGTTCACGTTAAATGTTAGAAAAAGGTACATGAGTTTTGTAATAATAATATAGATCACATGAGTTTTGCAGTCAGGATATGTCACAGTGACAATCCATATCATAATCACAACTTTAGCCAACTAGGATGTGGGTAGTGATTCGGACTTTGTAGTGGGATCCAAAAAAACATACTAGTTTTAGTGTTATGGAAAAAAATTAGACTTTCAAAATGAAGAAACATAAATATGTTTCTGGATAACTGCACTCACAAAGCTTCATCATTACTTGGTTTTACCAGGAAACTTTAATTTTAAAAATTAATACAGAAAAGTGTGTTAAAAATAAAACATTTACTCAGGTCGCTGATCTTTTAGTTTCTTTACCTTGAAAGAAAAATGACCAAGGTGTAGGCAATAGATAAACAGTTATGTATTCTTTATATACTGAACGAATAAGGCCACACAATGGGTCCTGTTCACTGCTAATGACACTTTCTTCTACATTTTGTTTCAGGCTGCTCAAAGGACGGACAGTGGCGTGATTTGGGAGATACATGGACAACACCTGACTGCACAAAATGCACTTGTCATCATGATCACATAATTTGCTGTTCTAAGTATGTCTCTTAATTCTTCATTTTATATAGTATTGAGCATCAAGGTCCCCATTCCTTCCTCCATCTACAGTTATACAGCAATTTTACTTTTCTTATTTAAAGCGTAACTAAACTTTTGGACAACTTTCAATTTTCTGGCAGTATTTGTGTCATTAATAAGTTTTGTAATATACTTTATTAACGCATTTGACCCCTTTCTGTTAAATCCTGCATCTCCATTCTTCCCTTGCGTCTCTTTATTATTTTTCTGTATTGAGAGCTGTCCCTGTTTCTCACTGTGTACAGAGTATGGGCCTGTGCAAAATTATAAGAAAATGAGAGTAGGTGAGAGTTGTCCAAAAGTTTAGTTACACTTTAATAATTTACATATGCACCTATACAAGTGTAAAGTCACCAACCCCTTTAACGCTAGGTTCACTCTAGTATTCGGGTTTCCGTTCTTCAGGCCCTCTTGGGGACCAGAAAAACGGAAACCCTATCCGCTTAAAAAGCAGTTATCCACGGAAACCTTCGGACCTCATAGACTATAATGGGGTCCGCCAGGTTTCTGTCAAATTTATACTGAAATCGCAGAGAGAAACGTCCAGCTTGCAGGACATTTCTCTCAGTGTATTTTAAGCGGAATGGGGGATGGAGTTCCCGAATGCTAGTGTGAACAGTCACATTCCATAGAAAATCACTAAATTGTAAAAATATATTATGTATATATCACTGCAGTATAATTACTTTTCTTGATATGGCTTGATAGGATATTCCTGAGAACAGCATTTCCTCATGTAATGATATGGAAGCTGTATTTAATTTACTGTCACCCACTGTATAGTTCCACCATACAAAACTCTATTCTACCCTATAAATAATGCCTCCTAGGGGAGAAAATCTTTGTAATACAGCATGTGATAATATAGGCAAAATATAAAAACAATTGAAGAAATTCTGTATAGTTTAATGTCCAAAATTAAAGGCATAAAGAGGTACAGTAGGAGCTTATATATTTCATTTAATAAATATCCACAATACCTGTCTGGATATGTACATGAGCTACCATCCAAATACCAGGGCAGGCACACAACAAACAGAGGTGTAGAGGTTACAGTCACATCTGAGCCCTAGGACCTTCTTCAACTAAGGCTATGTTCACACCTGTGCCTGCTTCACGTTCGGGATTTCTGTCCCCAAATCCGCTTGAAAAATACGGACAAGCAGGACTTTTCTCTCCACATTTTTCTGCATTTTTTAGGCGGAAACTGGGCAGACCCCATTATAATCTATGGGGTCCTCGGGTAACCGATTTTTAAATAGATTAGGTTTCCATTCTTTGGGTTCCCAACTGGACCTGAAGAATGGAAACCCAGGCGTGGGTGTGAACCTAGTGTAAGTTATACTATAATAGCCATGTGATAGTTGAAGGGTCCTGGTAAACATTTTGCATGGGTGTCCAGGAGCTTCAGATTATCTGGTCCACAGATTGAGCACTTATGCAAGTGTTAACTTGCTTATATATTTAGAAAATATGGAGCTACTTTTCCATTTTATAAAATATAACTTTCTTCTTCACCTTCTCAGCATCCTCTGTGATAATCTGTCTGACTTGCTCACTTGGGTGTTCTATAAGACTAAAGTTGTACTGCTTAATGGGATTGTCCTGAAGTATACTACTGATCATCAATAGTACGCCTTGGACAACCCCTTTGATATAAATGTATATACTTGATTTCTTTCAGCTATGCAAGGCCATTATTGGCAGATACAGAAAATTGTACAAAAACGCTCAACAAGGAAAACTGTAAAGTTGACGTTAAGCGGAAAGACAACTCAGATATACCCTGTGAAGTGGAATTTTGGATTGCTTAAAGTTGTTGTTCAGTGTTTACATCAAAATAATACCAATAAATTAAAATGAAAGCTGAAAATTGAAATATTAGCATGAATGTAGCTTACTACAATATATATTCAGGATGAAATGCATGAAAGGAAATTACTTCAGTAATGGCATATATCAGTATATAAAACTACTTACCAATGAATTAAAAAATGATACGAAATCTGATCATGATTATATCAATACGTTTCAAAGTTTTTTTAAGTGTGCCTTCATGTTCAGCATCAAAAGGGTGTATTTATAGGGTGAGGTTTCTTGAATAGTTTCCCTTTAAAATAAGACAACTGTAGGACAATGAAGTTCAAAGTATCCATACTGAACGTGACTACACAAATAGCAACACAAAAAAGCGGGAGTTCACCACCAGCAAAAACTCTTCTAAGCCACTTATATGCTGTTGTAGGGGCATTTAGTGAAACAGTGACCAGCCCTTTTATTTGTGAAAGCGCAATACTGCTGCTGAGAAAATCACTTTGAGGCTGAAGCCCCACATTGAGAAAATGCAGCGTTTTACAGTAACTGAAAAATGAATGGCATGGCTAATCCCAGCCACACATTGCAAAAAAAATCCACAGCGGAAATGCTGGCATTTTCCATATAGGCATACTAAGGGCAGAAAGTCCACAGAGGACGCAATGAAAAACGCAGTGGAAAAAAACGTGATGCATTTCCGATGCTTTTTTTTCACTGTGTTTTTGCTGCGTTTCGCTATGTGGGACCTTATCCTTAATCCATATGCAGATGAGTTGTAGCCACTCAGCGCTCCCCACAACATAAAGATTGACAAATCTTGATGTGCATCCACAAGTGAAAATGGGTGCTCTTTATGGATTAAAATTTTATTTTTTTCAGCAACAAGATTGCACTTTGACACGTAAAAGGTATGTTCTCTGCCATTAAGGTCTTATTCATACATCCGCATTTCACATAGTATGGCGTCCGCAGTTGTCATGGATGCCACACATACCCATTCATTTCAGTGTGTTTATTCAGACCGTAGATCCGTAAAAAAATAACGCCCGCACGCCATTTTTTTTTTTCATGGGTCCATCACATTAGTGAAAGTCTATGAGTTTGTGGGAAAAAAAAAAAACAGATGACAATCGGTGTGCCATCTGTTTTTCACAGACCCAGAGAAAAACAAAATTGATCTGCTTTTCATAGATGTTTCAAAGCGGATCACCTATGGACAGCACACCACTCGCAGATGAGCAAGCTGGAGTGCTGTCCCTGAATGCAGGTATGTGAATGAGGCCTAAAAGGCCCTACTACAACATGACTGAAAATGATTTTTGCCTTTAGTCTACGGTCACTTTTACAATACACATTGGTTACAGCAAACAGATGACGCACAGAATCATATGGGTTTCAGTTACACATAAGGTGGCGCTATTGCTTAAATGTTATAGAATTGAGCTGAACCACTGAACAGTTGTGCAGCGTGGAATGATGTGATGGACCAGACCTTAGTACATGTATGGCTAAGTGGTGGTAGCTGTGGCAGCATGGATGGCAGTACGGTATGGAATGATAAGATGGACCAAGCCGCAAGACATGTCTGTCTGAGGGGTGGCACTGGTGGTAGCTGTGGCAACATGGATGGCAGTACGGTATGGAATGATAAGATGGACCAAGCAGTAAGACATGTCTGTCTGAGGGGTGGCACTGGTGGTAGCTGTTTAGGAGTAGCAGGCAGCTGTACAGTAAATGGAACATGATGATACAGGGAGATGGTGGCACCACTATTCAAAGGCATCAGCCAGAAGTGTGTGAAAATCCTCATGAATCCATGGGCAGTTTCATCCTTGACCACCCTCTCAGCCATTATGCTTGAGGTCAGACAAAATGAAACTCCCATGGCAAACTGAGCCAGTTCTTTTCACTGTTCTAATCTATTGGCCCAAAATTCCATGGGGCCACAGTTATCTTCTGAAATATAGGTGCACTCTAGGTATGATTGTAGCTGCTGGTGGATGTCAGTTGGCTGTTGTAGATCCAGTTGGCACTGTGAGCGAAACATTTCTGGTTCATCATGCTCCAGATACTGTACTGGCTGCTGATGCTCTTACTCCTGACACTTGTAGCAGAGACCACCTGGGTATGTAGGCAACTGGCTCTTGCAGTGGTCACTCTAAATTCTGCAGTAAGCTGAGTATACAGTCTATCCTGATAATATTCCAATTTTTCTTCCTTTTAGGAGGCAGGGAAGAATTATTCGATTTTGGCTTTATAGCTCTGTTTGCTCTTAACAGGTACAATGCATTATTTGACCTAACTGCAGCACAGCAACAATATTGGAGTTATTGTCACTGGCAACATCACCCAGTTGGGATTGGCGAGGAGCCATCCAGCGGGATACTTGCTGCAGGATACAGCAAAGCATCTCCACCGCTATGTGGCTCCTCTAATCAAAGCTCATTAATTGTAAAGCAGCATGGCAAGCTTTACCTTACACCCATTAAATGAGTGGGAGGAGGAGAAGTGGAAGCAAGACCTTGCCCTAATGAAGATGGTGGCGAGAAATGGTCCAGATAAGAGGACCCAGAGAAAGTGGATGGGCACTGCATGGTGTTAGAACTGGGCCTGCACAAACAGGGTGGAATTGGCCTTGCTGCATTTATGGACTGTGGCTGCTGCCGCTCAAAACATTGACCCAGTGGGCCGTGAAAGCCATGTTGCATATTGCACCATTTATTTTTGCTAGGTACACTATGTTAACCACTACTGAAAAACAATAGGGTGACTCACAAATGAATCATATCATATACAAATTTATCTCAGCTATTTCTAGAACATGATGACATGTCCTTCATGAAATGCTTAATTAAAAAGTCCTGGGAATCCTGAATCCTGCTGAATAGGCCTATTAAAGATGAGTTACCTCTTTATATGAAATATTATATCATAAAATCAAAGCAAGAACATAGGCCAATTACATATCTTAGTTCTCTAGAGGTGATGCATCAGAATGAACACATGAAATCAGGGACATTGATGCATAAACATCAGGTACTGACATAGACAATAGCAGATATAGGTACAAACTGAATATGTACATAGAAATCAAGTGCCAAGGACTACTATGGATCAGAACTAAATTTTGTAATATTTGGAATAAATAGTACATGCCCCATGCACAGGCTAGGTTAATGGCACCATGCAAAAAGCCAAGGTACATCCCATCTGAGGATAAGCATAACTCTTAAAGGGAATGTTTTGCCAAAAAATGAACTATCATATCAATGTTTCAATCAAGTTTTTTTTATTTATAAACAATTTTTAGTGATGTTGCTTTTAATTTTCATGTTAACTAGATGTATTATCTTTTACATTTATTATATTTATTATTTATCAATATCTTATTATCTTGCCATTTCAACTCTTGCCACTAAGTCTAAAATAGTCTGTGACTATTTACTGGAGATGGGCCATGGGCAATAAATTGGTCTTGAGCAGACCCTATTGACTTCTTTAGGAGAGTTTTATAGACATGCTCCTTGACCTGGCGAGAGATCATTGTGCAGGGAGGAGAACAGATAAGGGTGGGTTCACTCTTGCGGCGGCACTGCGTCCACCGCGAATCCGACATAAATGTTGGAAAACTGGATAGGGAAAGGTTTGCGACGCTTTGCTTAAAAACCTATTCACTTGAATGGGTTTTTAAAGCAATGTGCGGGTGTGCGCTTACACTCTCTGCATCGTGAAGCCATTTTTTTTGGGCAGAAACAAAGTCCTGCAAGTCCTGCAGTCGTCGCTTTAAGGTTACCATGTCCACTCTGCCTTGGTCTGCTCAACCTGTCAAACCTTAAGACAAAGACCCAATCAGAGTTCTGCCTCACCATTTAATCCTGGTTTGACACAGGGTATTTAAACTTGCACTAGTGATTGTCCTGAGATTGTTTCTGCAGCTGAACTCCTTGTGTTCCTGTGTTACTCCTTGTACCTCTCCCTGACTTTGCTCATCTCCTGCCTACTGACATTTGGCTTGTTCTTCTGGATTACCCCTATTTTTCTGATTTGGTTGTATTTGTGACCTACTGTATTTGACTATGACTTGGATCTTGTTACATCTCTGGTTATGTTTTGGTAATTCCTTACTCTCCTGGTTTGAACTCAGCTTGGTTATAACCCTCTTGGCTCACCATAGAATTGCTGGTTTGATTCTCTCTCTGCAGGTGCACTTATTTTTTAGCATCAAGTTTTGCCTTAGACTCTGCGAACCAATTGGTATTGGATTATAGGTAGCTGCTTACTTGCTGACAGTAAACCTTATATGTTTTCAGTGAGGAATTGTTCAAGTAGGGGAACAGGAAAGGAAATCTAAAATAACATGTCTTGTCCTAAGCACTTCAGGCAATTTGCCCTAGGGTATGTGTTACCAATTTTATTAAAATATTCAGAATTATGTGAGATTATGTTTTATTATCTATACTACAATAGCATAAAAACCCTTGAACTATAATTGGTTATTAAGGTCAACAAGGCCATCTGAAACACATATGTTTCATGCTAAAGGTCCAGAAATGAATGGGGTATGTTTTTTTGTTTGGTCTTCTTATGGTTTTGGATTTGGCCATAGTTAAAAAGTGGTGGTCCCTTCAGAAGTAATGCTTTTCAGATTGTGGCCCTAAGGACAAACAGTTGATTGTTTTTGGTCCTGCTCCTTATACCCCAGGGAAACAGTTGATTTTTCCAAGGGAACCCAGGGCTATCCAGGAAATTGGCCATTCAAATGAATAGCACTACAGAGCATCTCTCCTTTCTGGCTCATAGAGGGGGTCTCAAGTGGAGGACTTCCCTCTGTGACATCCATACTGTATGCCCTGATAGGACTCCTTAAGAGACAATCCCTTTGTTAACATACTAAACATGGTAAGGGGGATGAGAGGTACAGTTTCTCTGCTTTAGTCTGTGTATATGAAACTTATGCTGAGAGAGGAGAAAGACAGCAGTAGCAGAAGCAAAGCACCCTGATCATGGATATTGGGTGTAGTGGTGCATCTACCCAAAATATAGATTTTGGATCAAGTGTTTTGAGCAGTTCCCCACTTAGGGGGAAGGCAGGCAGACAGATATGCTAGAACAATTCAAGCAAGTTTTACTCTGGAGAGACATGGTTACTGACATATGGTTACAGTAATCGCACTAGAAGGCATAGTCTTTGGCAAAAACAATTGTCAAAAGTTGAACAAAGCAGCAACAGCTTACATTGGTTCAAGATCATATGTGACTGTTTAAAGACTCAATACTGATGGCTTATCCATAGGACAGGTCATTAGTACTGTATTGGTGGGAACCCTACACCCAGCACCCCCACCAATCAGCTGTTTCCAGCACAGTGTACAGATCAGACCTATGACATAACTAAAGTAGCAATAAAGTGCTAAAGTGGACCGAGCTAGCATCGCAGTTTGCTGAGGTACAGTAAATAGCATGGCACAGACAAACATAACATAACATGAATACATAGCATGCCCTTTCATGGCATTAAATCACAAAACATAGATATATGTTGCCACTGCAACTATTTCTAACATAGACCCTAGCAAAGGATACAGTGCAAGTTCAGTGCATCAGTGGTATACTTTGGAGGTAGAGTTCCTATTTTTGGTAAAAGAGCAGTGGATTTTTAACTTTCTTAGGCTGGTTTCACACTGAGTTTTGGAAGTGAGACACGGCCCGTGTGTGAGCCAGATTTACCGGCATGTACACTATGCTAGAAGACAGAATCCTAGCAATATAGTTATCTATAATGCTAGGAGTCCCCACCTCTCTGCTACAAACTGTTCTGTATTGTAACCACTATGAAATAGTATTCAGCAGAGAAGAAGGGACTCCTAGCATCATAGATATCTATAATGCTAGGAGTCCGTGTACAGGTCGGTAAATCCGACTCACACATGGACCAAGTTTCATTGATTTCAATGGGTGTCTTGAATTCGTGAATAGGACATGCTGTAAAATAATCAGAACGAACATATGGATTGGAAGACACAAGGATTGCAAAAATGGTCGAATGCATGAAGCCTTATGGGAAGGTAGTTTGAGTGACAGCCATACACCTTCTGATATCTTTGTTGACCAGTTTCAGGGCAGTAATTGGGAAAATTAACTAATGGCTTACTAATATAGGTAACAATAATCGAATGTGATAATGGGTGTGCTGTTGTTCGGGAATAGTGTTCATGATTTCTATTTTATATCACATTTATATATCCCTGCGGTACCAGTTGTAAGCATACAATACAAAGTAGCCACACATAAAATTAGGTGTGGTTGTCAATCCCAATGCAATTAGTTGTCCCGATTGTTACAAAGAACAATGAGTCACGTTGCTATGATAGCAGACTCTAAACATGTCTGTTTGTTGCATGTCCAGTCAAGATGGAGACAAGATATTAAAAAAATAATATTAACCTGTTAAAAAGCAAAATGTGCTGTAATATTGCTGTAAGATTTTTCCAGGCTGTGATAGGCCACATTTTCTCCCTCTAAGCTCAATTCATGTTTTGGAAAAGTGAAGAGAATGGAGTAAAAGCAGGCAAAAGTGAAAAAATGAGGCTTGTGCCAAAATTTGTGACATCTGTACACCAGAAAACTTGATAAATACTGTTCATTATATGTTAAAGGAGTTAACTGGACTCTGTTCGGTCCAAAATGCTTCCCAAACTACTAATAGTGCCATGTAAGGGCCTTTAATAGAACAAATATAATAATCTTTTTATAGATAATCAGCCAGTAGACTATAGACAACCATGACTCAGACAAAAGCTAAAAATGACAGTCACGGCTAAAAGGGGAGATTGTAGGCAATGATTCCAGAAGGTAAATGGATCAATTGCAACTGACTGTAGGCAAATATGGCAAATTGGGCAAACCCCCAGTGCACTTTCAAGCTGATATGAATATTGATAATGATTATCTCTGCATTGCTTTAGTTTGTGGCCAGTAACGTATGTACAGTATTTCCCCTATTAAAAGCCCCTACATGGCACTGTTATTGGTTTGGGTATTTTGATACTGATATTAGATAAAAGTAAATAGTGTGAACTCCAAACTAAAAAAGGCAACATTGGATGATGTTTTTGGAATTTTTTTGACTGTACACTTCTTTTCAAGTAAACTGTATTATACTTATTTTGTGATTTTTTTTGTAGGATATTTCATAATGCGATTAGAATCCCATTCATGGTTCACTGGACCCTCTATCATATCACTTATTTACTGCACATATAAGGGATTAAAAATTATGTACATATCCACCATTTCACTATTTCCTGCAGATGATCTTAAAGGATTTAGTCTGTGCAACAAAAATATCTACAATTTCCACAATAAGTACAAGCCTAATTTAAGTCTAAGGGTTTTTGCAGTGATTTGTCAGTAATTTCAGGAATCTCTACATCATATCACTCAAGTAGCCTCTGTTAGCCTCTGCTGATGCCTTGCAGATGGAATTCTGACATGAAATAGAAAATCCTAAAGCAGAAGCATGGTTGTTCTAATCCAAGATCAGGGCGGATAGATTTCAATCAATATGTATACACAGAAACAGACCAGAGTAGGCAGTGATCAAAAAATAAAGTCAATAAACAGTACAGATTAAATCTAAGTATGTCAAATATAGAATCACACATTTATTAAACAGTATAGGAATCTTGTTGCTCATAGGAGGATTGGGGCAAGTGTAAATAGTCAGGGAATATCAGCACTATTTGTCATGCAACTCTTGTCTCTTATTATAAACTTCCTTGAGATGACCATACACATACATTACACTAATGTTGGCAGAACATGACGATTTTGGTGGGACTGGCTAGAGATCTATGTATTAGATATTCAGCCAATGTTTGTTCGGCAAACTTTGGGGAAAAAGAATTGGGCTGCTGAATTTCAGCATGTCAGATCCTTTATTCTCAAGGATGAGGTGTCTGGCACATGCTGAACTGAGCATGCATGTGTATGGTGGGATCAGGAGGAAAGTTATTTGCCACAAGTGCACATGTAGGATGTATTATCAAAAAGATCTAATAATTTTTAATTTCTTTTTACATTTATCCAAACCCATAAAAAAAGCAAGCTGTATTGTGGGGACCCCCCAAACGGAAACCTAATCCGCTTAAAAAAGCGGTTACCTTAGGAAACCCGCAGACCCCATAGACTATAATGGGATCCATGTGGTTTCTACTCGGTTTCCGCCCGAAAAAGGTGGAAAAATGCGGAGAGAAAAGTCCTGCTTGCAGCGCTTTTCTCTCTACAATTTTCGTCCGGAGAAGGGAACGGAATCCCCGAATGTAGTGCAAGCGCAGGTGTGAACCCAGCATAAGCTTATAGTAGTAAGTGATAGCTGCAAAGTCATCTCCAAATAGGCTTGTCTTCTGCTGGACCTTTGGGGACGTTTATTATGTGTCTGAGCCAGGACTCAGCACAGGATCCTTTAGTACCCCGGTGGACCAGTCCGTCCCTGACCACTGGACTATAATTCATAGCAGTGCTTATCTTTCAGGACCAGCAAGAATGTTCGAGGGTGAAATGTTGGACCAGATAGACAAGCTAATCCAAAACCCTACATGGAATACAATATGATACATTTCTCTATTGTCTGCATTATGACTCTTTCCATTTTGATCCCATAATTTTCATAGTCTAATTTGCATTGAATCGATTGGCATTTCCAATTTGATAATTGTTTTCCATGCTTTCACATGGCCATTTACGGTTCAAGAGACCAGTTCCACAAGTAAAGAGAAGGCAGGAACTTGTCTTGTTTATGCTGGCTAGAATTCGCAGAATGAATATTGTGACAAATCAGTTATGTAAACATTATTATATTATATGACTCAAAGCAAAAACTCTTCTAAGAAACTTACAGAACATTTATAGATTGTGTAAATGTACAGCGCTAAAAAAAATACTTCTGGGTGTCCAGACATCCAGTGGAAAGGTCCGTATTAAAGGGGTTGTCCGCTTTTAACAACTTTTTTCAAATTAGTGGTACCTCAAAGACTGCTGGTCACAAGGGGGCCTACTGAGCATTTTTCCTTAAAGTTTCTGTATAACTATGTGAATAAAAATCTACGTGTACCTCCATATAAATTGGGAGACACACACAGGTACAGTATATTAACCCATAGAAGAAGTCCTACAGATCTGTACAACACAAAATTCTTCACTGATTAATATCTTAATATGAAATGCTGAGCTTGGTCTCTTAGACAGACGGCTCCAAATACCCATTATTTTATAAGTCACCATGCTGGCTGACTGACTGACCCACCACTAGAAGGGACTTAGGAACACATTGCATGCTTAAAAATTAACCACTTCAGGACCAATCAATTACCTGGTTCAGGACTGGACACATTTTCAGGATATTTCATATATGCAGTTTTAAGGGCTATAACATTATTTTCATTTGGTTCATTCAAATAATTTTTGCATTTTTTTTTTCATTACACATAAGCAGGGACAGTAATAAATCATTCTTGCCTTCTTTATAGGAGTTCCAGCTGTAGCAACAGTTAGCTCCCCAGTTCTGCAGCAGCACGAATCCATAAGTGTACGTCCTTGCAGGGTTATAAGTGGACCACTCAGACGTATAAAGTCAATGGGCGGGCTAGAACTGGTTAAAATCAGTAATGGAAGTACGCCCCCATGTTCATTCTTATGGGAGTTGTTAACAAATTGTTCCCTGATAGAAGTGATTAGGATATGATGAGTAATATATGGTTAATTGCTTTAAAAACAGTGCCTCCCCTGTACACAGGTTGCCTGTTGTACTACAGTTTTACATTAGGAAAGAAGAAATTACAGAGGATCTTTCAGCAGATATAGACTGCATGCCAGTATGTAAAATACCCAAGTGGAAATGGGGTCTTAACTTCTGGACTGTGTAATCCTGGCATGCCCAACACTCTCCCATTACCTATCACATCACCATGCACTGTCAGCACACAAGATCACTTTAGTTATTGCAAGTTTTTGCAGTTTTGACTAAAAGAACAAAATATACTGCATTAATACTGTAGTATTCAATGTACATATAATATTATATGCACATGATAACTGCAATATAACTGCAATATGAATGCAGTAATATATATATATATATATATATATATATATATATATATATAACACACACACTAACTTTAATACTAAAGTGCTCTTTAGTCACAGTCACAAGATCTGTATGGTGCTGTGAAGGGTTGTTTGGTGCTGCAATAGCCTGTTTCCGGTGAGAGGTCCTCTTCAATTTAGGATCGATTTAATTTAAATCCACTTTTCATATCCAACAGAACTGAAATGAAGACTGGACATGAGAAAACCCAATTATTATTAAAACAAATAACATTAAGCTATATTAATCTAGTTATTTTACGTTTGGCACTTTATATGCTTCCATTGGGCACCATGTCTACCTGAACAATATCTACCATTAACAATGAATTGATGATTTAAACCAGGGAAGTTAAAAAAAAAAAAAAAAGGTAAAAACCCATACTCACCTGTCTCCGCTGCTCTGGTATCTCCCAGCACAGTCTGGTCTTGCTGCTCTGCTGTCTTGTTTTGGTGGAAGTCCCCACTGCAATGTGACGTCCCAGGTCCCTTAGGCCGCTGATTGGCAGTCACGTGCGGTGGGATCTTCCACCGGAAGAAAACCCCGGGGACATGTGAGTATAGTTTATTTTTATTTTTTCACCTTCTCCAGCCTCATATAAAAAGGGGTTATCCCTTTAATCTACAATATTTCATAACCTAATCTTTTCCATGTAATAAACAATGTCTTACCAGCGCTTCTTTACTCTTGGGCCATTTCCTTACCGAAATTCTATAGTACTGGCTGTGTGAGAGGTCTAGATGTGGGTCAGAAGGGGTGCTCTCTTTAGGAAGAGACAGTACAGGGACTTATTAGACCATGCAAGCCCTGCTAAGAATTCTAGGTAAGGAATATGCAAATAAGACCTCACTGGTGGAAAAGAGAAATTAGCTCTAGCACCACCATTTGGAGCTAGAACTCATTCTTTTTTTTCCACCAATAAGGTCTTATTTGAGAGTCAATAACCTCAAAATAGCTTTCTGCAGATGGGTCCCTCTTTTTTTTGGAGGAATAATTCTGGCATGGCTATTACTGCTACCTTTCAAAAGGTGACGATAGAGCTCATTCCTCTTTTTTCACCTATGAGGTCTTATTTGCATTTTCCTTACACAGAATTCTTAGCATGGTATAATAAGTAATTTAGCATTATGTTAAACATGTTTTGTATGGAATATGCATTAAGGCCAGGCCCCATGTTGTGTAAATGCCGTGATTTTGCTGTGGTGGAAAGGCTGCAGCAAAAAACGCAGCGTTTTACAGTCCCTGCAAAGTCGAAAGGATTCTGACTAATCCAGTCCACACATTGCAGAAAATAATTTGCAGTGGAAATGCTGCAATTTGAAAAATGCCTATGTTTTTGCAAATCGCAGCATGTCAATTATAACTACGGAAACGCTGGTGATAATGGAACGTAGTGGCGCGCTGCCAAAAAGCGCTGCGGGAAAAACCATGGCAGAAACGCATCACGGTATTTCCCACATTGCTTTTCACAGAAAGTCCACAGAGGTTTCCTCTGCAGACTTTCTGCTTCAATTATACCTATAGGGAAAACACCAGTGTTTCCATAGGTATAATAGATATACTGCGTTTTTCAAAAACGCAATGGTTTTTGAAATCTCAGCATATCCACTGTGGATATTCTTCTGCAATGTGTGGATACGATAAGCCAAAATCCTATCCACTTTGCAGCTACTGTAAAACTGTGTTTTTTGCTGCGGAATTTCCACCTGTGTTTACGCTATGTGGGGCCCCGGCCTTAATGATCTATCCTTCACTCCTTCGTTCTTCTCATCAGTATAGATCACTCAATATTGACTTTTTCCTGGAAATCCTCTTTGAATTATTTGGAGTTCCTTTGGTTGTATTTCAACACGATAAAGAAATCATGAGCAGATCTGTTAAAAATATTTTTTTTTCATGAGTAATAAGTAATTATCACCTTCCTCTAAGAATCGTAGGAGTGTCATAACACTGTGTATTTAGCCACACCTCTTATGTATTGTTCATAATAACATTATAAATACTATACTTACTCATTCAGTTTCCTTACCTGTAGAACAGAGCAACTTATTTCCCTTGTGTCTGATACTTGCATTGTCTTTTAGTCATGTATCAGATAACTACAGTGGTAAGTACTTTATTTTTTCTCTTTTATAGATAAACTATTGTGGTGCTGTGTAGATGCATATAGAAAGTAAATGCTTGCAGTGTCGGACTGGGATGTCTAGGGCCCACCAGTGGAATTGTTTCTAGGGGCCCACCATCAGGACCCCTGCAGATCAGCGGTACTGAGACCGGGGCGGCTAAAGTTAATAACATGCCGGGAGCCATGCTGCTCACCCATTATACCATGTGCACCACTGCACTACCTAAACCTACTGCTACACCTTGTATGGCAAGTGAACAGCGTGGCTCCTAGAATTGTTACCTTTACCTGTAGCCGCACTGTCCTGGAAAAGCTGATCTGCAGAGGTCCTGGCTGTTGTATCATCGCAGATGTAATATTGATGGCCTATCCTAAGGACAGGCCATCAATATTAGAAAGATGGATAAATCCATTAAAGAGGTTGTCCTGGAATTGGAGCAACCCATGTAGCTGGCGGGAGGTGTAAAGTAAAAAATAAGTAAATTAAAAAGCATACTTTTATCCCCGGCGCTCCATTGTCCACTGCCAGGGTCCATTCAGTCTCGTGCCAGCGACTCCTTGCTGGGAGTCCTGCACCTCATGTGATCGCTAAGACCAATTAGGTACAGGATTTCCAGAAATGAGGCGCCGCCATGAGACCAAACAGACACAGGCAGGGGACAACGGGGTTCTAGGAATAGGTGAGTATGCTTTTTTTTTTTTACATTTTCTTATTTTTACACCTCCCTGGCGGCCGACACAGTGGTCGCTCCAGTTTATGGAAACCTCTTTTAAGGGGTTGTCTGGGCCAAATTTTTCTATGGTCACTTCACTGATCCCCCCCACATAGTGGCCTCTTCACTGGTCCCCCATACTGTATGGGGAACAGTGATGGGGTCATTATATTGTGTGGGAGCAGTGAAGGAGGCTAACATCCTGTGGGGGGAGGGACATTAAACTGTGTGATGCATATTAAACGGGTTGTCCAGGGTTAATCTTTTTTATGGCCTATGCTCAGGATAGGCCATAAATACCTGATCGGTAGGGGGCTGACACACGGCCCCATCAGCTGTTCGGTGCCACTTCCAGCGCCCGTTCTGTACATAACACAGGGCCGGAAGCAGAAAGCTCCATCCACTGCCCAGCGCTTTCACTGCAGCTCAGCTCCTACTGACTTCAATAAGTGCTGAGATACAGTGATGGTGCCCGGCTAATACACAGTGGACAGAGCTTTCTGCTTCTGGCCCTGTATTGTGTACAGAACTGGCATCAGAAGTGGCTCCGTACAGCTGATCGGTCCGGGGTCAGCCCCGTACAGATCAGGTATCTATGGCTTATCCTGAGGATAAACCATAATAAATTATGCCTGGACAACCCCTTTAATATACCCCCCAGGGCCCCCCTAATGCGCCACACTTTAAAGAGGTTGCCCAGTATAATTTTTTTTCTTTTTTATAATTAGTCCGGGGGAGGTGAATCCCCCCTACTCCCCCCCCCCCCCCAAAAAAAAACAAACAAAAAACATACTAAACATACTCACCTGTCTCCAGTGCTCCGGTGTCCTCCCAACACGGTCCAGTCCTGCAGCTCCGCTGTCTTCTTTTTGCCGGAAGTCCTCACTGGCTGTGACGTCCCAGGTCCCTACCCTTAGGCCGCTGATTGGCCTCAGGGGTCACGTGACGTCACATGTAGTCATGTGCAGGCAAAACTTCAGCTGGAAGAAAACAACAGAACTGCAGGACCGAACCGCGCTGGGAGACACTGGGGACAGGAGAGAAAGTTTGGGGTTTTTTTTTTTGGTTTTGTTTTTTTTCACCTGCCCCAGCGTAATTAAAAAAAAAATGAAGGAGCCACTGTATGGAGTATAAACTCCACAGTGGCCCCCGCCCAGTATTATAAGCTCCACAGTGGCCCCCGCCCAGTATTATAAGCTCCACAGTGGCCCCCACACAGTATTATAAGCTCCACAGAGGCCCCCACCCAGTATTATAAGCTCCACAGTGGCCCCCACCCAGTATTATAAGCTCCACAGTGGCCCCTACACAGTATTATATGCTCCACAGTGGCCCCCACCCAGTATTATATGCGCCCAATAGCCCCCCTCCGCTTCAGTGCTATTATTATACTTTGGGGTTTCCTCAGACCCCAGAGTATAATAATCGGAGGCCCAGGGAAGTGATTAAAAATAACAAACATTCATACTCACCTTGACTTACCTTTCCTTGGAATCCTCGCTCCATCCTTCCGTCTTCAGCGTCTTCAGGACCTTTCCCGACGTCGCTGCCGAGGCTTGTGATTGGGCCTCAGCGGTCACGTGAGGGCGCACTGACGTCATTACGCGGCCGCGCCCCATGTGACCGCTGGGGCCTAATCACAGGCCTCAGTCACATGACGGTGGAACGCCGGAGAGGACGCTGCGCCCAGGAGAGGTGAGAATATGTGTTTATTGTTTTCAGTCACCTCCCCCGGGCTGCCATCTATTGGAAAGGGGCCTGCAATATGCCAGGGCCCCTTTCCAATAACAGTATGTATAGCGGTCAGGGAAACAGGCTTTCCCCGACCACTATCATAGTGGTCCGGGGCCCCGGCCATCTCCAGCTGGCCACGGGTCCCATACCCCGCCGAGCCCGGTCGCACCCCATGCGATCGCGATCGTTACGCCACTGGTCAGGGGCCCGATCGGGATGGTCAGGATCCCGATAGGGCCCCATGACATGAGGACTAATAGTCGGGGCTCCGGGCCCGATCGGGATCCTGACCATCCCGATCGGGCCCCTGACCAGTGGGCGTAACGGTGGGCCAGTCCGACCCTGGTTGCTTGCATTGGAATTCATCAATGATAGTTTGCCTCGTCTTTGCTTATTAATACCATAGCACTGTGGCTCTATACAAATATTACCAGCTGCAAAGCCTCATAATACTGTTGGTGGGATGGCACTGGGCAGATCGTACGGTATATAGGAGGTCATCCACTGGAAAGATGTTGCCTGAAATAAGACATTCCCTTAAAGTTTAAGGATAATTCTGCTTCCAAATATTTGACAGATTTACTAGAAGCTTTATTGTCTTTAGTGGTGTATCTGTATGTATACAGTTTACCAATTCCTTCAGCTTAGGCTGTTAGAGTGTACGCCTTTATATAAATATTTTTTATAATAATTGATTTTCATGTGATCATTTGCATGGTGTGACAACTCGGGGGTTACCTTAGCTCACGGGATCACCATCTCTTCATCAAGATGGTTGGCACATCAGAAACCTTCAATAACTTCTCACTCCAACAGTGAATTCAGTTCAGACTGGAGGCTGATCATCTGGAGTACCGATTCCTACCATCAAGGCACCGGGAACTGCAGTTGTAACTTGCACCTTCTGTAGTTAGTTTTTTTTTTTGCTCCGTTCCCCTGCTAAACCTGGGATGTTTCATCTCTCTGGGGAAACACGTTGGAAGAGCTTGTTTAGGGGGTAGTGGAGGTTGCGCTGCAAGAAGCCCAGTTTATCATAAGGGGATTAAGGAACTCCTGCCCCTAAGAGGAAGCACTTAAATTTGTAAGAGGCTTTGGCACCTTGTGTTTGGATTGCCAAGAACTTTATGCAGTCCTTTTTACCTACTGCTTGGTTTGTAGCCTGTAGTGCTGAATTCTGATGTCAGCAATTATAAAATTATAGCTGACACGGACTTTTGGCTTTTTGGTGTGCCAACCGTATGCTGGGTGTTGAGTCTTTGACCATACACGAGACAGCTTAACTATTTTCTAAGCACACAAGGAAAATTTGATTATCAAAAAAAATGTTATTTTATATATCTGGGATTTTAATATTATCAAATAAAAGTTGAGTTTTATTTATTTTTCTATTAGGGAGTATCTAGCCGTATTATATGTTCTGTGATATTATTTGATATATACCTTCAGTGATTGATTATCGCTTTATTGCTTCATCAGTTTAGGTGATAAAACTGTGTTTTTCTCCCCATTAAAGACTCTACTTGGCACTGTTATTGTTTTGCAAGGTATTTTGGATCTTATAGACTCCTTTTAAGTGTCTGTGATTTAGCAGTCTTTATGGTCTTACAATCTTTGACTTGCTTTTTCAGGGCAGCGTGGTGGTTTTTCTACTGGCTTCTAGTTTCCTGGTATCCTTATGCAATGGAGCTTGTTTGGACAGAGAAGCAAGACTCTCAAGTTCAGGTGAAAAACCAAATGGTAAGTATCAAGGAGATTTATACTAGGATTAAAGAGGACCTTTCATGGACTCTCACATAGGGCGTGTACATACCATTACAGAGCTGTCCATGCGCTGAATTTAGTGCATTTTCAATTTTATCACTGTTAGGAGACAGCCTAACAGCTCAGTGTCCATCACTGAGCAGTAGAGCATGCCCCCTTCACAGTACAAGACTACAGAAATCTGGGGGCATACTCCACCACCCAGCAGGGTCTGACATATACCCAGAATTCATATTTTAAACTATTTTTTTAACAATGGTTTATAGATGTCAGAAAGAAGTAGGTTCTACCTTTTGGACCCGCACCTATATTGAAGATAATGGTTCCCCCGAACCCAGCAACTTGAGAGGAGGTTGCACATATCTGGCTCTCTATTAATCTTTATGGGAGATTCCAAAAATAGCCAAGTAAGCAGGCCATTTTTTGAAACTCAGAGAATGGAGAGAGTCACGCATGTGTGGTCAGCTGTTAGCATCTTTTTAGGAGGTTAAAAGGTGCAGATTATCAGCAGAACATCGCCCAAGGCAGTGCTGGCAATAATCCACGCTGCAGAGATTGTTCCTTCCCCATTCACTTTGCATTGGCCTGTGTAATAAGGCTGATGCAAACGAGTTCTGCTCAACATGTTTCTCGTTGCTGGGCACTTAGGCCACACCAGATCTGCCTGTCTATACATCCTTAAGGACCGCCAAACTATTGGGCCCATATCTATCAGACAGACATTGGATTGATGTTAAAATTCAACATGCCTGATCCTTATTTCCCTGACATCAGCCCATGAGATTCCCCTAGTAAATATATGAATAAATTGACAATTTGATGTACCATTCCCCTTTCCACAGGGGTGTGCCCTATACTGACTGGTCAGTGTGCAGGGACACACATACAACTCATAACACGTAGTTGTCCAGGGAGCTAAATTTACCTGCCTTACTCCAGCGGTTTCTTCATGCTGGAACTGCCTGGTTCTGACCCTGGGTCATGTAATCGGCTATAGCCCCAGACCCCTAGGTCACTCTGCCCCCCTCCCTCCTCTCTTGTTTGTACAGGTAATTACCTGTGAAATCAGTAGTGGATGGAGGAGGCTAAGCAACCTGCGGGTTGGGGGTTGGTAAAGGCCATGTGATCCAAGATCGGAAAATCCGGTTCCAGTGTGAAGAAATCACCAGAGAAAGGCAGGTAAATTTAGCACCCTGGATAACCCCTTTAAATAAAAGGAACAGCACAACAAAGAGTACAGAGAAAATATACTAAGAATTGTATAGTTGACTGCAACAAAAATTAATTTTAGGTCATAATATTGCAATTAATCATCTTGCTTTATCATAGAGTGTATGGATGGGGACAAGAGAAGAGCTTTAAATTCAACATGGTTTAAAGAAGACTGTACAAAGTGTACATGTGATACAGATGGCCAGATTGACTGCTGCAGCAGGTACAGTAATACTTCACAAGGCTGGGGTTTACAAACAGCTGAAATCTTAGTTGTATACTAGATCTCCTGCACGAATGTGTCCTGTAAGAGATCACTTTCAACATTACTATAATATGCTGCAGCAATGTGTTGTAGTGTGTAGTAAGTTCCCTGTAAGCTCCTAAAACTGTTTCCATTTCAGTTTATTAGATCTTGCACAATGTATACACACTCTGACCGTAACTTTCATATGTAAGTCCTATACTGTCTGAACAGCATTTGGCTACATTCACACAGTGTTTAGTGTTTTTGGTCAATGACATACTATTGCATGTTTATGTCATTGACTACAAAAAAAAAAAATAATAATAATTGTATACCACATATTATAACAAAAAAGGAAAAGCACTATATACAGTTTTATTGTAAAGCACAGTCTACTATTGTTTCCAGTACAGTTGAGGCAATGGGATCCCAAGATACCCCAGGTCAAATGTACCAAACCTCTTTGGCACATCTCCTTATGAAGTTCAGTAGACACTATTCCATGCATACATACAGCCATACTGCAGCAGTGTTATATGGATTGTATTACAACCATCATGTTGCAAGCTTGGGTCAAAAGACACATGGCGTGATGGAGATAGCCAAGTACAGTGTTCAAGCAATGGAGTAGTGGTCATGCATAAGCACTCTCTCTTTCTATTCACACAGGGGAGTATGGGACACTCATTCTCATTATTGGTAGATGTACCAGGGGTTGGACCTGAGCAATTAGATACTTACCCCCTATCCAGTAGAACTGTTGTTAGTAGGGAAACTTTGTGAAGTAGCTTAAGCAGTTAGGGTATACATCCCCAAGGAATGCAATGTGCAACATATAAATCTACTTGCCAAAATTACATGAAGAACTAACCCTGTATTTCTACACAGAGCGCCGAAGCCAATTCCAAAGGACCCAGCCTGTGAAGCTGTTCTAAATCAAACATCTTGCACATACACTCTCAAAAGGAAAGATAACTCTTCTAAACCTTGTGAAATCTGGGCTTCAATATGACCCAAGTAATCACGAGACAAAACAACAAAAAGGGAACTGCAAAGAACATCGAGTGGATGTGTGCACAGAAGTAGCTGTAATAAATATACTTACATAGCTATTTGTGCTTCCTTGTATTTACCGTCATTTGAACCTTGTATGTGAATTGCAACTTTTCTTATAGTGATTTGTTAAAGGTCATACAAGTTGACCTAATGTGTGTGCACCTTTTATAATAAATATACTGAAGCACAGTTTGTAAAAGTTCTATGTTAGCTCATATAGTTAGGTGAATATATATCTACACTGCAAATTGTCTGTGCAAAACAGTAACAACATACCTGCTAAAGAGTGGCACATATCACTGCCAATAAATATGTGCTACAACATCAACACAGAGGTTATTCAGTAACCATCAATTAGTGGTAAACAGAAACTGTTTTGTCACGGTCAGCACTGTTCTATTTACTGAAGCTAGCCCCAGTACATTGAAGTACAGCGATCACATTTGGTATTTCTGCAACTGAAAAAAAAAAATCCAACAGAGCATTACAAGTGATGCAAGGAAATCAGATTAAAGACAAATCTCAGGATATGAGAGAGAAGCTGAGCTCTGTAATATATACATTTATACGATAAAGGTAGAGAAGTTGAGCTCTGTGATATATAAGTTTATATGATAGGAGAGAAGCTCTGTGACATAGTTTTATATGATTTGGAGCAGAAATTCTGAGTTAAAAAGCAAAGTAAGTCATGATAGGACTCGTAAGAGAGGCAGAGCTCCAAATGATATAAACCTCTGTATCACAGAGCTCAACTTCTTTTAGCACAATTTTACTGAATAACTTTCCGACAGCTTCATTGTGAAATTATGTGCTCCTGTCTGGAGCACTGGTCTCCTCTTTGCTCTTCTGATGTACAGAGTTTCCAGTATGACCAGAAGGTCAAATTATCAATGCAGGTCTCTGGGCATCAGATTACAATTCCCAATAGATTTTAAAGCAATGCGCGGGTGTGCGCTTACACCCTCTGCGCCGCAAAGCCATTTTTTTTCATCGGACACAAAGTCCTGCATGTCCGACTTTGTTTCTAACTAAAAAAAAACGGCTTCGCGGTGCAGAGGGTGTAAGTGCACACCCGCGCATTGCTTTAAAAAGCCATAGAAGTGAATGGCAAAGTGTCACAAACCTTTCCCTATCCAGTTTTCAGACATTTAGGTCGGATTCACGGCGTACCGAGTGCCGGCGCAAGTGTGAACCCACCCTAAAGCAGTCAGTAAGTTCTTCAATAACGTAATATAAGCAGACTCATTTTGAATGAGTTGTTGCCCAACTTTTTTTCTTATACAATGGGTAACAGGTGACTGAGAACTTGTAATGAGTTTCATCGAGTGCCATGATTTTGATGGGAAGAATTTCACTCTATCCAATATTATTCCTTCAATAACCTCTGCTGAGACTACCAACAGAGGCCTCAAACAGAGCTTAATACATTTTTAATATTTCTACAACATTGGTAGTTTAATAGCCTATCCAAAATTTACACTTAACTTTCATGCCAAGCTATTGAGAATTGCTTTTCTATCATCCTAAAGACATTGGCAACCAAAAGATTAGACCATAATTGAAGTTGTAGTATATTTTTACTGATCCAAAAAATACTTTGACATTATAAACATTTAGGCAGCATATTTGTAAAGTAAAGATAGAAAGGCCACATTAAAGCTTATTCAGATGTCTAGTAACCATTACTGTCCCAGTCACTCATCCAGGCAATGTCCTCCCTCTCAGCAATAAATAACTTGAGGTACGAATGCCAAGAGGCAGAGAGGAAGATGGATCATGGTGGAAACTTGGCTTGGAAACCTCAGAAGGAGGAGTCAAAACGAACTGCGCTACGCTGGGTACCTTTAAAAGATTTAGAAGTTCTGTAGCCCGTATAAGAATCTGTTCACTGTCTTCCTCCCCATATGTAGAGATCATGGCTGAACTCTGAACACATGACCTCATCTTGGATAAGTATAGAGAAACCCTTGGAATGAGATCCTGACTGCGGGATGCTAGTTTGGCCAGAGTAGTCATAAGGGTTGTAATAACACGAGGTGAAGAGATAGGTGCACTGGAAGAACCACGAAGCTGTGTGATCTCAAACAGTAACGCTTCTAGAACCTCAAAGAACCTATTAATCTGTTCTACAGTGCACCTCTTGTCATAGGAGACTGACAAATATTCTCCTATAGCCCAGACCACATGTGCAAACAATGGTTCTTTGCTCTGGATGTTACCAACCGTACTTATAAAGTCTAACAACTCCTGGGAAAGTTCTACAATGACAGAGGGGTATAGACGACACAAATTAGGAAGTTGAGCGCTCATAATGCCCTGGATCTCTGTCTGGAATGAAGGGGATTCATATAAAAGACCACTGCGCTCCAGAAATGCTAGGACCACTTTAGTTACAAGGGGACCATCAGCAAACTTTGAGATAACCTTGACATAGAGCTGAAGAAGGCACGGAACAACCCGAGAACACTGATAGACTCGGGGAGAGTTATTCCTATCTGCAAGGATCTGACGAACTTTAACGAATCCTTCTGGAGGAGGCCCATTGCAAGCCTCACTGCGTAACTGATATTGGAACAGTGGGCTGTAAGCTGGATGACGGAAGGCCTCAGTAGAACATGAAGGCAATATGGAAGGATCTAGGATTTGCTTCTCCGCTGCTGATGAAACGGTAAGATGTACCTCCATTGCTGCTGTAAGGCATGGCAGATCCAGCAATGTATGAAGCATCTCAATAGCAGTATCTGGACTAATAAGCAAAGGAAGAATGGACACAAATTCTGTGATCAGCGATGTAGCGTTCCATGCCAAAAACTTCATGATGTTGGGAAAGCTCCCTCTGAAAGCTTCCACATTCTCAGCCAGAAAGGAGCCATTGGTCCTGCAGAACCTTACAAACTGAAAAGCAAACAGAGGGTGTTGAA
Source organism: Leptodactylus fallax (assembly GCA_947044405.1). Taxonomy (NCBI): domain Eukaryota; kingdom Metazoa; phylum Chordata; class Amphibia; order Anura; family Leptodactylidae; genus Leptodactylus; species Leptodactylus fallax. Next base: position 493,290 of record CAMRHE010000005.1, on the reverse strand, counting down.
ACATATCAGAGGGCACCTTGGTGAAGAGATTGCGGTATACTGCCTCAGATTCCACAGCAGCAGCTTCACTGTGGTTTAGATAGAACTGAGCAACAGGTAGAAGCACGGGGGCTAGAGATGGGTCTGAACTAACCCTGCCATGCAGTATCTTCATTAGAGGCAAGCTGCGGTACAGGAATGACACATCCTGCATACACAGGACATCTATCAGAGACACTGCTTCCACCAGACAGGCCTTCTGTAGGTCCACATCAAACTTCTTCAGGGGTTTTCGGTTGCATTGTTCAATAAGTCGCAGACAATATTCTAAGCCCTTTTCCCTCAGGCGCTCTCTTGGTGGCAGGAGCCGACTGGATGTTGAAGAAGCAGAGACCAAGGAGACCACAGAGCCCTCCACTTCAGATTTGTCTTCAGAGCCAGAAGTACCACCTGCTCCATAATGGAGGAGCCAACGGCGCAGGATGGAGAAGCCCTGGATGTTCATCCACTGGTCCTCAGTATAGTTCTGGCTATGGTTGAGCACAGTGAAGAAGTCTGTGGCAATGGTTCCGTCCACCTCGGAGATTAAGCTGGGCTGTTTCACACGCTGGCTTGAGAAGAAGCCCCCGGGAGCAGGGGAGCCCACTTGTGGCATAGTGGCGTAGCGCAGCCAGTCCGTCAGCTTCTTGTTGACAACATTGATTTGATCTTCCTGTAAGTTTTCAGCACAGGCATCAACTACCTTCAGCAGAACTGGTAGAAGTGATCTCAGGCTGAAGCCCTCAGGGGCCCGTATCTCCAAAGCTCTGCAAATACGTGGCCCTAGTTCCATAAGGTCACTGGGAAAGGCCTGAGCCAGGAGGATGTTGAACACAGGGCCCCTGGCCTGCTGTGTGGGGGCCCATGACACAGTCACTAGTGGGGAGGGGCATAGCTGGCACAAGATGGCAGCACACAGATACTGCATCTGAACTGGAGTCTGCAGGTTGAACACAGCTCCTTGTATTTGCACCACCAGGGCAGGATCCAAAGTGCGGCGCCTCCTACTGGCAGAGAGGATGAGATGTAGTCTCCTCAGACTGTCCAAGCTCTCTAGGTTCCCGCTGAGCAGCTGACTCCGAGTACGGGCGCAGAACTTCTCCAGATCCTCATCGCCGAGCTCCCTGGCCTGCCGAAGCAGATTGTCCGCCGCCGAGCTGACCATAGTCCTACTCCCAGCGACAACACTGACCGGCTTCCTTGTTCGTACACATAAAGTTGTTCATTTGTAAAGGAAGTGACGCAACTTGTAACTAGCCAATGAACGCTGGAGGTCTCTAGACGCGCCAAAATCCGTCACGTGGTAGTGTTATTACTTTGGGGCCGCTGGTTTGATATCTTTGTCCGAGGTATAGTAGTGTCCAGTATGCCGAACCTGCTGCAGAGCTGTGAGCGCCACTTCGGCAGCTCCGACCTGTACACCATCCTCGGGGTGAGGAAGACGGCGGGGGAAGCGGAGATTCGTCGGGGGTATCACAAAACCTCCCTAAAAGTACATCCCGACCGGGTAACGGAGGAGGAGAAGGAAGAGGCTACTGCCAAATTCCAGGTAAATGAGGGAGAGGCTGCGCCGTGACAGGACATGACCCCTCAACCCTACGTAATCTGACAGTACCTTACTGCACACCCCCATAATCTGATAGAATCTCACTCCATAACTCCCCCCTCATAATCTGATGGGACCTCAGTCCGCATCATCCCTTAATCTGACAGGACTTCAGTCCACATAACCTCCCTCTCATAATCTGCTAAAACCTCACCCCCCCCCCTGCCATAATTTGACAGGACCTCACCCCACACCCCCTCCCCTCCGTAATTTGACAGGACCACACACCCCTCCCCTCCGTAATTTGACAGGACCACACACCCCTCCCCTCCGTAATTTGACAGGACCACACACCCCTCCCCTCCGTAATTTGACAGGACCACACACCCCTCCCCTCCGTAATTTGACAGGACCACACACCCCTCCCCTCCGTAATTTGACAGGACCACACACCCCTCCCCTCCGTAATTTGACAGGACCACACACCCCTCCCCTCCGTAATTTGACTTGACCACACACCCCCTCCCCTCCGTAATTTGACTTGACCACACACCCCCTCCCCTCCGTAATTTGACTTGACCACACACCCCCTCCCCTCCGTAATTTGACAGGACCACACACCCCCTCCCCTCCGTAATTTGACAGGACCTCACCCTGCACACCCCCACACACACACAATATGACAGGACCTCACTGAATCCCCCACCCATAATCCTAAAAGGGGTGCACCCTCCACAGGGCCATGTGACTGGGGGGAGACCTACGTCAGATCATAGCTCCTGTAGACTTTCAGCATCATTTTGTGGCATAAATTATGATAAATCTTGCAGCGCCCCTACATGCCCTCACAACTCCTTTTTTTTTTTTGTCCAACCCTTGTCATGTTCCTGAAAAAGAAAAGTTTGCACAAACAAATTGTGACAGTATGTGCTTTGTGCGCCACAAAACTGTACACTAAATAATCTGCCTCAATGATTAAAGGGATTCTGTCTCCTACTATTACATTCTTAAACCACCACCGCTGACTTATACTGCAGTTGTGTAACTTTGTATGCGTGTGTCTATCTGTGTTATCAGGAACTTAGTTATGTAAAATAAGGTTTGTCCCAGCATTTTGTGCAGTATACAAGTCTCTGCCTAATCCGCATGCGCCTGATGCTGCCAGACATGTAAACTCAAGACTCCCTGGATGTAGCTACATGGTCGTCTTCAGTTACTAAACAAATAGAAGCCTTCAGGGTGGCTTGTTTTTCTTGCAGTATCTGTTGGCTTGATGATTAAATTTGGTTCCTCTAACCTTGTCTTCTTTTTCTGTATACAGGTACTTGGAAAGGTATATTCAGTTCTCAGTGACAAGGAGCAAAGAGCTCTCTATGATGAGCAGGGAATTGTCGATGAAGAGTCTGATACCATCTCCCAAGACCGCAACTGGGAGGAATACTGGAGGCTGCTGTTTAAGAAGGTATGGTTACCCAATACCGTGGTCTCCTTTGTATATAATCATTCATCTGAGTGACATCATTTTTATATCAACTTAACGTGGTTAATAACAATTGGGATACCTGAGGCATATGCAGCACTGTCATGTAGCTGAAGTAATACTTGCAAGGTCACAAATGGCCACCTAAGGGTAAAACCACACATGGCAAAAAATGTTGCTTACTCAGCACTATTTTACCTGTGCATGGTATCTGTTCATATCCCATCCACTATGCAGCAAAAGGGTCTCCACTAATCCCTGGAACAAAAGGTGCACAGTTACAACTCGTTCGAGCGAGTTACAGTGCTTGTATGGTACAGCAAGCAACACATGAGGTCTTTCTATGGGGGCTCCTATATTTAATACATGTAAATAAAAAGAAAAGCATATAATATATTTAATATTTTATTTAGGTTACTGTAGAAGACATAAAAGCATATGAAGAAAAGTATAAAGGATCAGAGGAGGAAAGAGCTGATATAATACAAGCATATCTGGACTTTGAAGGAGACATGGATGACATCATGGAATCTGTTGTACTTGCTGGAATTGAAGATGAACCAAGGATCAAGGACATTATCCAGAAAGCTATTAAAAAGAAAGAGGTTCCAGCATATGATGCATTTGTGAAAGAGTCCAAGAAGAAACGTGAACAGCGCAAGAAAAGGGTGAGGTCCAAATGATACCTAGAGATTGAAGTAGACTGTTTACATAAGTAGTCAGGCATCATTAGGCTTTGACCTCTGCAATTCTACAAATTAGTAGTTCGTTTCTTCAAAGAAAAGCATTGATCCTCTTATGACATCTGTATACCTGCAAAATGTTGTAGCTGTCAGCAAATTTCAAGTCTATAGAAGTCAGTGTTTAGTGTCACCCTCCTGTCCATACACTTGAATTAGGCTGTGCCCTGTCACCCAGTGTAGTCATATGCAACTTTCACCAGCTCATACATGGCATGATACAGTTGCACTTGAACAGAAGTTGCTGTAAGTAATGGTTTTGTTAAAATTTCACTTAAAGGAGCTTTCTGAGATATATACAAAGCTGGTATTGTGCCAACCTGGAAGAAATGGCATTTATTGGCTGTTGACATTTTGATCTAGAGCTGTGCCACTGCTTCTCATCTTGCCTTTATATGGACCAGCCGTCAATAATGGTTCCCTATTGCTCTAACATCACAAGGCTGTGTTGCTCAGTCACTGCAGTGGTACACCAAGTCACTATGGAGGCAACTGAGGCTTAGTGTATACTTGGGCTCAATATGGAGTGCAGGATGCTGGAGCAAAATCATAGTGGCCTTGTAAACTTGCGCTCAATCCTGTGATTCTGGCCTTCAGAAGGCTGAACATGTGCTGCCACTCTCCTTTAGGACTTACTCAAACGGTTTTTCTAAGGGTGTATTTGCACTGCATGTGGGCCTACAGATACATTTAATGTATAATGTATTTTATGTTAGGAACTATCCCAGCATGTAAGTTGGATGCATTAAGTTCTTTTCACTTGAACGATAAGAGATCTGAATCTTGTATTTCTAGTATGGACGTTAAAAAGCAGCTGCATTACGATTGTCTGAATAAAGCCTAGCAGTGAATTTAATAAATATGCACTATATTTCTGTAATGAGTAGATGTCTTATTTAAAATTTGTATGAAAATATTTTGGCATTGATCTAGAAAACTGAATATGATCTGGAGCTTTTGCATTATATCGGCAGGATGATTTGTATTCGCACCAGTCCATAAGAATCAGCATCACAGTTGGCTATTACAATATTAGTGAGGTTCTAGCTGCAGTTTTGTTCAGACTGAACATCTCCGTCTCTTTAGACCCCAGAGCTTAATAAGCAGCGGCCCAGGGGAGGTGAGTAAACATTAACAAAAAACAAAACAGTATTACTTGCCTCTCTTGGGCTCTGGCGTGACTCAATGCTGTCTTCAGCGCTCTGACTGATATCAGGGACTGCTGAGGCCTTTGATTGGGCCTTAGCTAGTCACATGGCCTTGTGATGCATAGACTCAAGCGGTCCCTGACGTCAGTCAGAAGCTCCACAGACAGCAGGGAGTCGCCCAGGAGAGGTGAGTAACACTGATTTTTATTCTCTATCACCTCCTCGAGGGGTCCACTAATTATACTCTATCTGACTTCAGAGTAAAATGCCAGTTTGTCCAAATAAAACCGCTGGGCGAGGTTTGCGTAAAACACACGCTCCTACTGCAAAATGGGTGTGGTTTAAAAGGTTGTGAACTAAATAATCACCATTAATCATAATTGAGGTAAAATGCCTAATTAAACGCGATTTTGATTCAGGTCATAGTCGCCCAGCCCTAGATATCAATGGATTATGAGATGACACCACCTCTCCTTCCTCCAGTTAACCAGCAAAATATCAGTTTAGCCCCTGCCCAACAGAGAGTCAAAATTAGATTAAGATATCATAAGGGAAAGTGTGCTACTTAAAAATCTTCTGTATTTCAGGCACATGAAGAAGCTGTAGAAGCTGAAGCAATGAAGAAGGAAGTTGGACTTGGTGATGAAGAAGATGACCTAAAAGCTTTGATTCAAGTAAGTGTTCATCCACAAGTCCAGACTACTTATCATATTCCTTATTATAAACCTTTTCTAACTGGTTGTCTTGCTACTTTCAGAAAAGACAGCAGGACAGGGCAAAGGAAGTTGACAGCTTCATGGCACAATTGGAAGCAAAGTATTGCAGCAATGCCAAGAAGGGAGGGAAAAAGTCCACATCATCAAAAAGAGGAAAAAAGTGACCGTTATTGAAGTTGTCAAAAAGAGCATTCCCGTAGTTTTATTGTGTATAATAGCATTGTGTGTTATGTGAAAAGACAGATCTGATGTTCTGCAAATATACAATACATAGAATAGCGCTTGCAGTAAGCTGAAATCTGGAGGCCACAGAATATCATGGTAGTGCTTGTTTCAATTAAGGGGTTGCCCCATAACAAATATCGCCTGTCCTGTTGGTTGAGTCCCACTGGGGAAAAAAATGTTTATGGGAGAACCTTTTTTTTTTTTTTTTTTTTTTTTTTTCCTTTTCCTCCTGATTCTCTATTCTAGATGTAACCTTTGACAGGGTTTCAGTGGAGTCTAATTTGAGTATATCCATGTCCTGGTCACAATTATATTAGTTTTTCCCGCTTTATTTACTAGACACCAGACTAATGGTATAGCCACTGTAAACCTGGGGCCTGCCAATATTATCACCAGTTAGTAAATATTCCAAAAAGAAGACTTCACTAGAATGTCTGCAGCCAGTTTGTGTTCACGTCTCTGCTGTTGCCTGCACATCTATATTTTAACCTCCTTGAAGTAGACGACCCATTTATTTATTTTATATGTTGAGCTTTATGTGATTTTCTAATATAATGGAAAGATTTCTATCTCATCTACGTCTTGGACTTGCTCTTGGTGTTGGCTTATAAATACTAATGCAAAATAGTGGCCTGAAACAAGTGAAAAACTATTTGCCTAAGTTTTGTTTCTATTGGGCATGTTTTCAGTACAGATCCCTACACAGCAGTTTTAAATATCCCTCTAACTTTACTTAAAGCCCTTATTTGTACAGATTTTTTTCAATAAAAAGTAAATGCTTCTGTTATTTTTGTTTTTTTCAGTTTAAAGTACAGTGGGGATATTTATCAAACTGGTGTAAAGAAAAGGTGCAGTAGTTACCCAAAGTTTATGGATCTCATTTTTTTGGTATTTTAAGGGAAACCAGTGACCTGATTGGGTTCCATAGGCAGCTACCACATTACCTGTTAGTAATTCTTATGCCTGATCGCAGATCTATGCCAGTCCCTGGATCTGTGATATAACTCCAGTTTTCTGGAGTGAGTTATAGTAAATCTGGCAGATTACCCTGGCCCGCCTATATTCCCACCCTGCTCAGCACACTGCCTAAAAAAGTGGTGAGCATACAGCAGAGGCTGAGATGCTCCAAAAATGCGCCCTGTTGAGGTGCATGTTTGACCACTTTCATGGTGCATTCAGCTTCATAGGTGTGGGCCATTGTTGTGACTTGTCACGATGACACAAGGTGAGAACCAGTCTACTGGTATTACCCTATGTAGTGCTCAGTGCTGTTCTTCTATTTCATTATTGCAGACGCTTTAAGAGCCTAGCTCTGGTGTAATAGACTGCAAACATGGCCATTTTCTTTATAAATGTGTGTTCACACGATCAGCCATAACTTAAAGAAAACTCAACATCAAACTATCCACAGTAGTGCATAGTAGGGGACATTATGCTGAGCACCATAATATATTTAGATAGTCCAATAGATTCAATTTCTTTTGAAAGAGTTGTCTTTGCAAATGAATGAGGCTCATGTACAATGGAGGTTTACCGGAGCCTCTTATTTTCAAACCTGAATACTGAGCCCTTGGAAGCTTTGGCATCTCCTTGTTGCTCTGGACTCATTTGCATATTTAATAAAGGGGTTTCCAGGACTTTTTTTTTTTTTTTTTTTCAAAGTTTATTGATTTTTCAAAAAGACATAAAATACAGTGAAAACAGCTGCAGCAGCAACATTTATACTGTAGAGAACGGGGAGATCCCCAAGTAGAGGCCAAAGGACAAGAGGAGGAGGGGAAGGAGAGAAGGAAGGGAAGAAGTGGCGAGACAACAAAAACAAACAGAATGAGAGGGAAGAGAAGAGGAGAAAAAAAAAAGAGGGGGGGGGATGGGGACTATACAGCAACCGTATCTGGGTCCAGGGGAGGACCCCAGGGGTTCCAGCAATCGAAAATTCTTCATCAGAGGTTTCCAGGACTTCTAAATAGGATAGGGCATCAATAGAAGAGCAGCGGGGGTCCAGCACCCAGATGGCCTGTTCTGAAGAATTATGTTTTCTTTTACACTGTGTGGACAGCTGAGTGCATGTGTCTCTTAGCTGAGATGGCACCTGGATACATTATGGGAAGAAGGCAAGCTAGAGGAGGCAGGGTGATACTCTGAATCTTCCTGGTATTTGTGTAGATATAACTGATGAAATACACCCCTTCATGGTAATGGGTTTCCTGAACGACAATGACCTTTTTTTTTTAGCAGGATAATACCTTGCCACACTAAAAAATTGTTCAGGAGTGGTTTGAGGAATATGACAGAGTTTAAGGTGTTAGCTTGGCCTCCAAATTCTACAGATCTCAAGCCTATCATGCATCTGTGGGATATGCTGGGAAAACCCAATACTCAAAACTTACTGTGCTTAGCTGTTGCTAACATCTTGATGCCAGATACACATGGGACACCTTCAGCAGCATTGTGGAGTCCTGCCTTCAGAGCTGTTTTGGCAGCTTAAGGCTGAATTCACACCTGCAAGGAGGACTTTTCTCTCCACCGGTTCCAATATGAAACTTGGCGGACCCTATTACAGTTTATGGGGTCTGTGGGTTTCTGCGTGTAACCGCTTTTTCGAGTTCCCATGTAGACCCAAAAGCGAGTGTAAACCTAGCGTCAGAGGGACTTAAACAATACCAGGCAGACAGCTTTAATGATATGACTGATCAGTGTCTATGGCAGTGTAGACTGGCTATGGATCTAGTCTGGGCTGTGGGCTTAAGAAGCAACCATGTGACCCAGAATTAGGCCAAAATTCTGGTGCACATTTATGTTGCAAATAAGCCAAATTTACAGGGTAAAGATGCACCAGATTTATCATCCTGCAGCAGCTACAGTGATAAATTGATATCTGCACTAATATCTAAAAATTTAGACAGGATCAGTAAAATTTGCCCCTCCGTGTTGTGCCATTCCTCTGTTATTACTACTAGAAATCTGTGCTGACAGTATCAGATTGTGTGGGGACACCCCCCTTCCCCCCGACAAGAGAAATGATAACTTCTACTTGTCAGTTTATTCAGAAAGGAATAACAGAGAAAAGGCAAAACCCAGAATGATAATAAAAGATGCTACAGAGTTATTTCATGGGGAATACAACTACTTACTAAAACAGATGTCAGGCCGTCTAAATATAGCAATAGAAAGCAGAGCATCACAAAACTAAAAGCAAAACCCCACATTTCCTGCACATGCAGTAGCATGGTATAGACCCCATTTACACTAGTGTGATATAGGTTGCTGAAGTTTCTTTGACTGTCCTATTCTACATTATGGAGCTTGCAGACCATCCTAGTAGTATGGAATGGATTTTTCAACCAAAATTAACTGCATCAAATATGCAGCATGTTAAGTAAGTCTCCCATATTCAGTACTGGATATGAGAGACTTACATTATTGTAGACATTATCTACTATAATGAACAGAGGCATTTCAGCAAAGACTCTATAGGGGGTACACTTCAAGAAGAAAGAGCAAGGAAAACATTGCAGAATCTCACCTTTGTAAAGTTTTTCTGGTTTAGCCTGTTACACCTTGTAAATCAAGACCACCAAATAACTATGTATCCTTTATAGTACAATAAATTAGAACTTTATTAAATTTTAAGTAAAAATACATATGTACACAAATGAGGTTACAAGTGCTGTCAGTGAACAAAACCTGTGTCAGTTTGCTAAGTTATTCCACAGCGTGCAAGCTCCCACAGTCATACATCATATGGACATACTGACATCTAAAGAAACTGCCCTGAAAAGGTTGTGATGACCCTGAGCAGAGATCTGAGAGCAGAGCTGCTTATATGTACATGTGTGTCCATGCAGCAAGGTCTATGGCTTTTATATAGTTAATAATATAATCAATTATAGCTTTCAGTACACTTCACAGTGTCCAATAGAACTCTATGGGCACATCAGATATAGACATCAGTAGCAAATCCTGAGGTATATGATGACCATGTAGCCCAAATAGGATGTGAACAGAGTCATGCAGCAAGGAAAGGAAAGCTCTGCAGTCAGAGTTCTTGATATATAGTTGGAGTTAGATAGATATATGCAATTTTAGCAAATGTCTTTGGTACTTAGCTGTGCTAGAAAAAAAAAAAAACATAGCTTAGTACATTGCAGAAACTGGAGGTGCCGGATTCTGTCTAGCAGAAATATTGTGGAGTCTGTTATTCCAAGTATGCCAACTGTAAATGCAGCCAGAATGTGAACACATTACATATTGATAAGCCCTCAATGGCAGTCCAACAGTCCAACTTTGCAAATACATATTTGTTTGTCCTTGACATATATGTTAATGTGAGCACATCCACTGCTTAAGCCTATTGTCAACTGAGGGATCTGATCACAACATGGGACCTAAAAATCGTTGCGCTTGAAAGTGCTGGTGAACTTTGGCATCTTATATTTTATAAGACATGGAAAATAGTTTATGACACTGTCCTCATAGCCAGAACTTTTATAGTCCATGTCTGCTTCTGGTCAGGGGTCCACCTCGAGACTTTATCATTAAATGCAGTGGGATTCCTTAACACACACAAAAAAAAAGTGCATTAAATACCACAGATAAAAATTATCAAGAAATAGAAAGTTCAGTTTTATATTTAAAGGGGTCTACTGGGACTTTAATATTGATGACCTATCCTTAGCATAGGCCCTGGGCTGAGTGCCATGGTCTCTTCATCACTTACTGGTCACAGTGACATATATTTTGTAGCATCTATGTGAAGTACTGCAGCTCCATTCCATTCAATTGAGTGGGACAAAGCTGCATGTACTACCAGGCACAGAATATAAAGTGCCGTGACTGGATAGCACCACAGCCCCTTCAAACAGCTGATGGTTGTGGCACTGTTTGACTGTCCTATTTTTCCTTAAACCACCACCAATGAGATATTGCTGATTTAACAATAGGAAAACCACTTTAACTTAAATATTCAATCCAACAATGACTAAATATCTCTGCTGCAGGAGGTTGTATATTCCCATGATCATGGCATTGTAAATGTACTGTATGGCACAGTTACTACTATCAATTTTGCCATCTTCATGAATAGTTAGGATTGCCAAGGGGTGGCTGGTATTACAATTAACTTCTGACATATCTCTATGACATGTCAGAGGTTATGATCAGTGGGGTCCAATGAGAACACCAAGGAACCCTAGCACCAAGGGGCTTAAGTTTTCTATTAAGTGATATGTTCCTTCAGTGAGCTGGTTATGACCCACAGACACTAAATGGCCCTATATATTCAGACAGAAGAAGTGAGTCTTCTAGCCAAACCTGTATGTTATGGCTCGAGGTACACTACAGATCTCTTCTCAGCAGGCCATCAAATCCTGCAAAATGATCAGCCTTAACGTCTACATTAACAATGTAAGATGCATTTATATATGTTCCATTGTTTATATTAAAGTGGTTTTCTGGGAAAATGATATTGGAGACTTATCCTTAGACTAGTTCATCAATATCATATTGGCGGAGGTCCGAAACCAGGGACACCTGCCGATCAGCTATTCTCACCAGCAGCTATACTGAAAACAGCCATATGCAGATAGTTCTGTTCTCCATGTTTTGGCTGTTGCTGCAGCTCAACTACCATTCAATTGTATAGGAGCTGAACGGCAATAACTCAGCACAACGACTATGCGGGGAACAAAGCTATCTGATTCTGTTCTCCATACAGCAGCTGGTGAGAACAGCTGTTCGTGTAGGTTGCTGGTGTTGGGCCCCCCGACACTCTTATATTAATGACCTATCCCAAGGATTGGTTTTCAATAGCATTCGCTCAGAAAACCACTCTAATGGTCCGGTACTTACAGAGCAGCTGCAGGACAGAGATTATGTCATTGTACTGACCTGAGGGTTGATCATTCCTGTCCTCTTTTTTCTCATTTATGGATTGGCCCCATTGTAAAGAACTGGCTGATGAGCTCAAACCAATGCCAGTTACTCCAATACTAATGGCATCTGGAAGCAGAAGAATAATCAGAATCACATTATTATTATTATTATAATCCAGTTATGTAATATGGCTTCTAAGAGTTAGAGCACAAAGCTGATCGAGCATACTAAAGCCATCTGTGTAATGTCACCATTGATTTCCCAAGTACTACTACATTTCCCCCCTGCCTGACTGGCCACAGTTTTCTCTGGGAAAATAAATTGTATGTGATGTGGTAAATTTTCCAAAATTTAGCTATTAATGATCTATCCTTAGGATAGCCCATCAGTATCAGACTGTGGAAAGTCTGGCACCCCCACTGATCATCTTACAGCAGGAACTGCACTACCAAACTATATAGTGTACAGAGCTGAATCAACCACAGCTCAGTCTGCTATAGTGAGCTGCAGTAATCTGGCACAACTCTACAATGTGTTACGGAGTTGTGTTGTTTAGGGTCTGTACAGTTTTACTTCTGGGGCTGTGGCTTCCATCTAACTGCAGGAGGTGCTGGGTGTTGACCTTTCCTAAGGATAGGTCATCAATAACTAAATCCTGGAAAACCCCTTTAAGACAGTGGTACGTAAACATTTCTGTGCCATGGTATATTTGGCAGTGGTGATCTAGTGATATGCCCAAGTTATATTTTGAGAAATCAGCTACTGTAATATGCAATATTGGGGATAACTAGTGCTACATTTAATTCTGAGGATAGTAAATAGGTTTTATTTTATCATCCGAAGTAGTGGAAACCCTGAAATCAATCCAAAGTCTAGGGAATTTGTGGAATAATGGTTTACAGATGATATGTGCTGTATATATACCTAGCTGGGTGCCTAGATTTGGGATTCACTTTCATATTGCAGGACATACAGTATAGTTACTAGGTACCTGTCACCTCATGTGCTCCCTCAATGTATCACTGTAATCTGATACACTACTTACATTACATTCAGTCTGCAGGGAAAACCAAAAGATAGTCACAGTGCAGATAATTCTCCTATGTAACATCTAAGATAATATGGAATAAATGACCTCCCCCCCCCCCACAACAATTGCAGCTAACAGGAGACAAAGTGGCACAGTGCTTTCCTAGCAATTGGTAAGAGCTACAGAGGTCTAAGACAATGCGCCCATTTAGGATGTCAATAAGAAGTCATTGTAGACAAGGTGACATACCACTGTTACCACAAGAAAAAGTAAAATTCTTACATTACCTATTCCTTCAGAACCTCTTCTGTATCTAAGTGGATTTGGGTGTTCAGAAATGACAAAGGACCTCATGACATCATCTGGCTATGGAAATAAATAGTATGTTACTGCCTGTAGACTGTACAATCATGTAAAAGGATGAAACACAGTAGTGACGGAACATCATAGGCACTACATGCTTGGACACACATGCACACGCCTTTATAATGATGAACAACAGAATACATAAAGATGTGACCACCAGTCTGTGAAAACGTCAATAAATCTGCCTATGAAGATCCTATGTACAGGCCATCAATGTGAAAACCTAGAAAACTACATAAAAGACACATTGGAGCAGATTCATCAAGATTGGCATATTATACACCGCTCTTGATGATACCTACGTCGGCAGAGGATCTGGTAGATTCATGATGAAGCACAGGCCTTGTCATCAATAAGGCACATCCACCACCAGGTAGCATGCTTGTGCAGAAATCTATAGATTTTGTCTACATCTACACCACAAAAGGCGCATATATTTAAGTGAATTTGTTGCTGGCATTGGCTCTATTCACGACTCATCCTGTCCCGTCCTTTTTTTTTTTTTTAGAAAAAAGATGAGGTTGGCATAAAAACACTATTTTAGACACAAATGACATTAAGAAATTGCAATCATGTGGCTAGTGGCTTTTTAACAACAAAATAGTGGGACAGATTAGTAGTGAATCTTCATCTGTATCGACAACTTTAGTTGTCTTGTGATTTTGGGCTCAGTGTATAGATAATAAGGGTTTTCCAACTAATTAAAAACAACAAAAGTACATGTCCTATAATCATATAATGATCAGAACAGTAATGAGCAGTGAAAACATAAGACGCTAAGTAATTTCATATTCAGATATCAACTCTAACACAAAACTAATATGAAATATCTATTAAAAATACAGTCACACTCAGCTCAGCTCATTTGCCTCTTCTACTGTGCATACTGTAGATTGAAGAAGAGGGGCAGAGCGAAGGAAGTAATGCTTGTTACCATGGAGACATAAGTTTGTTTAACTGCTGTATACACAAAATTACAGAATTTTTTTTATCAAGTCTATTTGAATATTTTTGTTGTTTTAGATGCATTGGGGCAGTAAAACACGATGGGTGTACACAGATTTTCAATGAAACAGGACAATGCTGCACATGACAGTATCACACAGTATTGTACTCACATGCCAGTGCAGCATACCTAAGAAGACCTGCTGCTATACTTTGCCATTGTGTCACAAATTAACTCAAACCATCTGTAGAGGTAAAATATTTCAGGAACTTAAAGAACTGAACTTAGACCAACCAGAGACAGTGAATCTTAACACCAGTAACAATTTAAAAGATAACAGGATAATAGCTCACAGTTGTGCTCAGTGTTTACTGTATCTGTTCTAATGCAATATCTCTTTGCCATTTATGATACAGGCACTACTTATATAAAAGCTTAAACATAAGTAGGATAGGTAATAAACTAAACACACCTTCCATCTTATACAACTCCCAGTTATAGCTGGTTTACCGTCTAAGACATGTGTCATATTCCCAGGATAAATCCCATAGAGTTGAATAGAATGAGCTATATGTACACACAAGTTCACCTCCTCATTTAGTCTGGATGCAAACCCTGATCTACTGATAGGTGAGTGTCCCGGGGTGGATCATGTGGATATGCTATAAATGTCTGAGATAAGAAAACCCCTTTTAAGCCCTGTTCTCACTGTAGAGACACAAAGCCTTCTTGGTGTACATTTACAATACAGATGAGACCTTCGAGTACTTACTGTTTGTCTCTCTGATCCAGGTAAGTTGTGGTGTTCTGTATCTGAAGTTCCAATGGGTGGAAGGAGATTATTTCGGTTAAATGGAACAGGGGAGCAGGGCAGCTGGTCATTTGCAGTTTGGCTGTTCCCACCAAAAGATACAGGAATCTTGTTACATACAATAATCTGAAATGTAGCTAGGCTTCCTTCACATGGAGTTACATATCAATGACCTATTCTGTGGGGGTCTGATACCAGGAACCCCTACAGATCAGCTGCTTGATGTGGCCTGTTTGCAGCTCAGTCTCATTCAAGTGAATGGGGCTAAACTGCAATACCACATATAGCCACTACACAATGTACAGTCATTTAGTGGAAAAAGGCTGCAACGATCACCTGAACACTGCCATCTCTTCAAACAGGTGTCATACCCCCCCCCTCCAACAATCAGATACTGATGACAGATCCTAAGGATAGATCATCAATATGTCGCTCTCAGTAAACCCCTTCAATGATGCCCTTGTCTTTATTTACAGTGGGAATTTTTAACTCTGTATCAAAAGACTGGAGGTCCAAAAATAGATAAAATCAAATTAAATTATAGGTTCACCTTCCTGTCCTAGACCACCTTTACTGACCCATCACTAATCTAAACTACTAAGAATATTAGGTGTAAATTCCCAAACCAACCTAGCCCCCAGAAATATTAGATATCAGTCTGTAACTACTCAGGACCACCATGGATGCTAGGTATCACCATAAACTCTTCATCACCCTTAGACCAACAAGGATACTGGTTATTACATACTAAGATTACTAATACTACAGAATACAGTTGCTAACCCACAATCACCCTATGCAAAAAAAAAGTTACCTACCCTCATACACTATATATTAAAGGTGACAAAAGAAAAATTAAATTAGACTTACAGTCGTGTTCCTCTGATGACTTCTTCCATTTTTGGCGTTCCTGACCTAGAAGGATTGTTATTGATGGGATGGAGTGTACGAGGAGGATTACGTCTTCTGGCAGAAGGAACATTGTGAGACAGTGATGAAGAGCTGTGCTCTAGTGAGCGGCCTGGCCTTGGTTTCCCAGAGATCAGTGCAGCAGACATTGGCCTCATGGGTGATTTATCATCTGGATCTCTACAGGACAGTAAAAAGTTTTTTCGGTTAGGTTAAAGCAACATTCAGACAAGTAGTCTATGCAACTTTACCATCTGACCAACTGTATTTTCAAGCATAACACAATAATCTACATGTATTTACTACTACTATTTACCACTATCACCATTCACTTGAATGGTTGGGGTGTCAAAATGTTGCTTCAGTGAACATCCCAGAAGTCAAACTCCCAATGATCATAAATAATATGATGAGATTACCCCTTTAATACCCGCATTCATTTTTCTCCTTATGACAACACTTACTGTGCTACCTTTTCATAGCAACATGATATAGAAATCAAAATAACCACTAAATCTTAAGACAAAATGAATAGGTAGAGTATATATAATGCCTGTCCAGGTTGACACTTCAATTGGAAAAGATGTCCACAAATGTGAACAGAGCCTTAGATGTGATACTCACAGAACTTTCTCCATCAGGTGTAAATTCCTTTGCTGTAATGGTATTCCATGGATCATCATTAAGTCATTCAGGTTCCGCTGATTCATGATACTTCCCACTTGAGAACGATTGGCCTGCAAACAGATCCAAATAATACTTTAGCTACTATACTATGATAGTGCTTTTTTGCAGAAAATCTCCAGTTTTTATCATCATGTCATGCCTGTGTCCAAAATGATGTGCCAATTATTTTCTTTATATAACTTTATAGCACTAAGAGCTGCAGTTTTCTCATACACAGCTTCAAATTCTCTTCCCAGACATAGATTCTTAAAAAAACATGGAGACCTTAGGCTCCATACTATCTTATCATAGTATGCAACAGTATGTAAGCAGCCACCATGTAGTGGTTTAGATTTTTCCTCATGCAAGGCGCCCTGTATCAGGAACTACTATAAAATATATTAAGAAATTAGTAACACCTATTTTAATTAAAAAAAAATGGTATTCCAAAGGTGGACATTCACGTTAAAGGTTCCCTACTATCAAATGAGCATACCAATAGGGTAGGTATAAAATAGCATCAGTTTCTTTTGGCTATACTTATATACAGTTATATACAGAATAATGGTAAGATAATTGTGTAGGTTTATTTCAGTATACGTACATGGGTGGATTTTCCTCTCTTTTTGTCCTTGGGGACGTGGTTGCATTTTAAACACTACCACAGTTAAGATGTGAAAACAGACAAGATAGATAGATAGAAAGAGAACAGAATAGGGTTAGAGAGATAACAGTGAAGGTAGAAGGTAGAAGGTTAATAGACACATGAACAGGCTGCAATGGAAAAATCCCAGGACAATAAGTAATGTGAAGATATACAGTAATACCATAAGGTCACACCAACCAACCACATCATGTTACTATTGTATGACATTCAGCTTTTCAAAGGGACTTTGCAGAAGGTGCATGTTTTATTTAGACAAAAACAAACGGCGATGTATAATATACTGAAGATAAAGCATTTTATTACCAGTTAATCAATGGCCTAGACCAGCATTGGAAAAAAACTAGTAGCAATAAATGTCCTGTTTGTATTAAGACATCAACAGTTAATCTGCACATACTAACAAATCAGAGGAATCCAGCAACAGGTGTTTTATTTCTCTGTAGCGCCACCACAGGCAAAATGAAGAATTAAAATTAGTGTGTTGTCTGTGTATTGTGTCAATGTGCTGCGTCCTTCAGATTTCATAATTATTTTATTTTTTTGATGCAGACAGGACTAGCAGCCAGAATTGTGTATTTTAAGTGAAAGATATCTGCTTTGTCATAAGTTGTCTATTTAAAGGTGCCCAGACACATTAAATGAACATGAGCCGAACATCTACTGCGTATGGGGTTGTCCTAATTATCCCCCAATGGGAGATGTTGGTGGAAACGAGGTTAAAGAGTATTGGATTTCAACATGTCCAATCCTTTTTTCTCACCAAAGATAAGGTGCTGCTAGAGGGGTCCATAGCAGTAGCTTGTACCCCATTAAGAACATGAAAACTTTAGGGGTAGAAGGATCAGAAGAATTAACTGTCAGTCAAATCGCTATGGTATGTGGCCTTAGACGTTAGAATGAAGCCCAAGAATCCAGACACTTTTGGTAAGACTCATCAACAATCTAATGCATATAGCAGCAGCCTGTAGTTGGATGACAGCGTGTCTGATCTTTTGTTACTTTACTTTTATATTTATTTAAATACAGCAACAATAAAAAAAAACAGTAAAAAGAACAGTACCAATACAGAAAGGTACAGGACAAAGTAAACATAAAATACAATAACTGGTATTCTACACAAAGTAAAATGAACAAAGTGTACTAACGGGCAATAAAACCGAGAATCACACTAGAGGGAGGTAAACAGCACAAAGCATAGTGAGTAAGGGGAGATCCTATAATTCCGATGCCCAATCATAGCTGGAGACAGTATGTCAGACCCGGAATGTGAGACTGTCGACCCAGGGAGCCCAAAGTTTATCAAATTGTGGATGGGAGTCTGAAATAGTGGCGTTGATTTTTTCATGGAGCATAATTGTATCAATGCGTCGGACCACATTGGTCAGCGAGAGGAAAGACTTCCTCCAGTTAAAAGGGACATGGATCTGGGCAGCCATCAAGATATATTGTAGCAATTTGAACTGCATGAATTTGAGGCCCGTAGGTTTAAGGTTGAGGAGGAAAATGGGGGCTGAGAATGGAAATGAAAGACTAAAAAGTCGCTGGATCAATGTATGGCCATCCAGAAGCGACAGGCATGTGGGCAGGACCACCAGACATGGAATGTAGTGCCTAAAGCATTGCATCCTCTAAAACAGAGGGGGGATACTGAAGGATAAATGTTATGTAAGTGGAAGGGGACTAGATAAGTCCTGTGAAGAATTGTTAATCCTTGTTAATCGATGTACAACATTCCGACAACCGCGCTGGGATTAAAGTAGAATTGAGGTCTCACTCCCAAACCTCCATAAAGTCAAGCTTAGTTCCACAAGGTGGGGTGTTCAATAGGCTATATATAAAGGAGAAAAAGCCTCTGTCTGCAGCCCGATATAGACACAGTCTCTCAAAGTCTGTAAGAGAAATCTCAGTATTAGATGGGGCAAGGGAATGAAGGAAATTAAAAACGTGTGCAGTCCGAAACGCCTCTGAAAGGGGCGGGGAGAATGTAATAGTCACTGGTGAAGATCCGCTGGTTACAGAGGAAGTCACTAAGGTGGTGAAACTGAGCGTGCCTCCACCACACAAACACCTCAGGGGAAAGGCCTGCGGGGAAAAGGGGGTTGCTAAATAGGGGAATTAATGGTGAAACTGGGCTTTGTAACCCATGCTTAAAGCGAATCCTTCGCCATAATTGTAGCATGTATTTGGTTTCTTTTGTTCCTTTAAAAGACAAGGGCTACCAGAGTTGAAATTAAACATGCATGTTCAGGGGTACACTGACAGTTCCATATGTATAATAACCATACTAAGGCTCAAAGGGTAACTTTCCTTACCAGATTAGGGGAGATAGGAGGAATTTTGGAGTGAGAAACAGGAGGTAGAACCAATGGAAGACGCTGGAGTGGAGCATAGGGATTGAGTGGTTCTATCCTTGTGGTCTTGATGGTTATATCCTGTCTGTCATCATCTTAAAAATAATGAAGACAAGTTACCGTTACTATGAGAGTATAAAGGAAACAGAATTTTAATATATTAAGATGCAATATTAGAATAACCTCCATGAATGGAAGTTTAAAAAAATAACTGGGGATCTCCTTCTAACCTTCTAATACATTCGTACTACCTGCTAAAGCAAAGGAATTTAATAAACAAAATGTAATCCCTAACAGTTTTATACCCCAAAAGTTGTTCACACTTTTTTCTTATTCAAGCAATGTACTCAGCTGTGCTCATGCCTCGCTCTTCTTACCAGTGATGGATTCCTCCCAGTGGCGACAAATAAGTTCCTCCAGACATGCCACAGTTTCCTTCCATACATCATCAAACAGACAAGCCAGTACTGCCTCTTTCTTGCAGTACTGTGGAGATATTGGGGGATAGCCCATCTTCAGGCTATCCAGGGACATCACTCGGTTCCACTCAAATAATTCATCATCCCTAAAGAGCAAAATGAAAACCTTTAAAAGTGCAACGTCACAAGGTACACAGGCTGTATGCAATTTTACCAGCAACAACTGGTAATTGTCCCTGGACTGTGTCTGATATATCCATTCAACTGCAATTCATTGACAAGAGGAAGGAGTTTCTAGTCTCTATAGCCATTTAAGGCCAAAGCCAATTGGAAAATTTCACTGGAGCAGATAATGCTTCTGTGGAAGACAGAACAGCCAGCTTGGACCTGGGACACCAGACTATAAATTTACTGCAGTGCATCATCACATAATATGTGCAATCTCTATCTGGGGAATATGCGCCAGAGGTCTGGTGTGATACATATGATACCCCTTCCTCCCAGCAAAGCATCTCATTCAGGCTGTTCCTTTCAACTATTGCAGGCCAGCTTCATCTTGTTGCATGGTAGATCTAATATGGAGGTGCTGCTGAAGGTCCAAATGTGGAATCACTGCCTGGCACCATAAAGTAGGCAATGATGGGATTTTATCTGATTACATACTTATTATCTATACTGTGGACAACACTTTAAGCCATCTTCCCCCATTTTTTCAGACTACTTAGATAAGAAGATAAAGTTAATGGCAAATGCACTTCTACTTCACCTACAATATCTTACTGTATAATACTCACTTATCTCGACTGTCAAAAGCCAAATATTCCTCCATTGTACCATCTGACATGATAACCCCCACACCATCGTCATCCTCATCTTCTTCAGTACACAGAGAAAAAGACACTGGAGCAATGGTGTCACTTGGGGTGGACAGAGGAAACCTTGTACCAAAAATACCCAACCTGAAATACAGATGGTGTATCAGATATACAGCAGCTAAAGCACTTTATGATGTAACTATCTGAAGAATTTTGTTAGAACATCAAACTTATTACATTCATGTGACACCTAACTTCACTGCCACACAAACAGCTATAATTTACATACATTCACTTAAAGCTGCACGTTTAGCCAAGATTTTCATTTTAATGGGAGGCTACCTGGTTACTATTTAATGTGTATTGGGGTATCCAAACTTACCCCCTCCTCCCAATAGCCTGAGAAACAAACAGTAGGGATATTGAATTACAACATGCCAGATCCTTTTATTCTAAAGTTGCCTCCAGAGGTGTTTGGCAGTGGATTATTCCACTCTCCACATTGAATGCCTATTGGTCAAGCCCAGTATGCATGTGTACACAGGTAGGTCTGGAGAAATATCTGTCATCTGAATGGGCTTTCAGGTGTTGGCTATCTACAGTGTATGGCCTGATTTAGCTTTTACAGCAACCAATAATACTTACCTATCATACCTAAGTAAAAGGATCACAAATACAGATCAAATTCTGTGGAAAAGTGGTCATAAGAGAAAATAAACCCCATTAAAGGCATACTGTGTATAGTACTTTTTGTGTGCAACGTGTACTTACTCACTGGACTCTTTTGCATGGCTAGCACTGAAGGGTATGGAAGCCGCAGTTTCAGAGTGGCTGGAGTACCAGCTGTACCCATCATCTGCAGGAGGCACTACCTGTTTGCCCTGTATTCTGAAATATAACCAACAAAGCAACAGATATTAACCACAACTGTTCACATAATATTCAGTAATGCATTTAAATGGCCTGGATGCTATATATTTATATTTATGACATATATAGTATGTAACATTCCCTACCTTAGAGGACATAAAAGGGCCTGTTTAAGTCAATAATAAAATACAGTACTACAACATGATCCTACTGAGGGGAGTCAGTATGTTATCTTTTAACTACAGTGTATGGCTAGGTTCACACCTGCGCCTGTATTCCGTTCGGGGTTTCCATCCCCTGAATCCGCATTTTTTTGGGCGGAACCCCTTCGGACCCCATTATAGTCTATGGGGTCTGTGGGTAACCGCTTTTTAAGCAGATTAGGTTTCCGTTCTTCTGGTCCCCAAACGGACCCGAAGAGCGGAAACCCAGGCGCAGGTGTGAACCTAGTGAATGATGTGGTTTAGAAAACTGCACTAAGCAGGTGAAAAGTAAACTTGGTTTAAAAGGGTTTCTACCCTTTGCACTGTAAAATGAAGTAAGGCTTTTGGTCTCCCTCAGACATTTTATGCACAGATATCTCTGACCATGTAAGGAATTGCTGCAGGGTTTACTACATTTTTCTCCACAAACATTCAATGCCCAAGAAAACATGGTTAGAAACAAGAGTTCAGCTCTCAGTAAGTACCGAAGATGTGGGAAGGATGATGTCCATTGATGGCACTCTTCTTGCAGACCTTCCACAAGTGTACTGGCTTTCTGCTCATACAGAAGCTCATCAATTTGCTTGAAAATCTTCTGCACTTGTCTTGTTGCAGCCTGATCAAACTCCTGCGAGGAGAAGCGAGACAACATATCACCAGTAGTCCAAACAACCAGGAATCATAATGTCATCCCTGTATGGTTAGGGATATTGTCCAATGTGAACATGTGACAAGTCCCTCAATGATGTAAAGGTTTCCCATCAGCTGATTCCTCCGTAGGAAGTGCAGTTTTTTTTTTTTTTACAATGGTTCTTCATCTGGCTAACACAAGGACGTCTTCAGAAGGGTACCTCTTTCTAGTATATCAACAAGACCTACTAGGGCATATAAAAAGATAACCCCTTTAAAATGGAATTCCAGCTTAGAACAATCTTAAAGTTAACCTTTTAGGTCTATTTGAAAAATTAAACCATCAATAGGTCCTTATGGACTTCTGGTTTAGTGTCCCAAATAGTCCGATCCTAACGGTGGCCCTGCCTACAATGAGAAAAAAAAAACCTTTATACTTACCTGGCTTCTGCTGCTCCTGGGGCCTGTGTAGTTGTTCAATGAAGCTGGAGTAGTGCACATCAGCTTCAGTATGCAGGAGCTAGGAGCATGAGAGATAAGTCTCAGACTTATCTCTAGGAAAGTATAGAGGGTACAGACAGCGTTGAAATACGGCTATTTGGGACATTAAACCACCAATCCATTAGTATCTGTGGGTGGTTTTGTGTCCAAAATTGACCTGACAGGTCCTCTGTAAAGAATATATTAGCTTCTTGATCTAGCCTGTCATATAGTGAATTCAGTAACAATGATCTAGACCAGTGCATGATCTAAAACCTACCGCCAAAAACATGTGACACATTTCCGCCAGTAAAGTCATATAAGGCCTAGTCCTAAAAAGTGTTTGATGGTGTCTTGACAGGGAAACATGGACTATTATGTCCCTGAAGACAGGACATTTATATGTAATGTGACATCAGATAGCCTGATAATCAGAAGCTTTGTACACACACAAAACTTTTATTTCTTACATCAAAGCCCCAGGACAAAACTGAGCTGTTATCCGTTGACAGGCCGGCACAACTCTGGAACTCCGACCATGAAACCTCTGTATCATTCCTTGGGAAACCAGAAGTTCTGGAAACATCTGATGTGCTGAAAACAAGAATATAACAGATCTTTATTGTGGCATAATAAAACACAGTTAGTATAACTAGGTATGAATGATTTGAATTCATGATCATAGATAGATTGAATAAAGTATAGATGTCATTTATTATTTTTAACTATATAGGGAAAGGGATATGCTTTGCTACAGAATAAATTATATTTCTACAATAAAATAGTCTCTAGAGTGTCCTCTTAGCAACTCACTAAGTCTGGATTCACACCTGTGCTTGTTCGGGCATTCCGTCCATCATTCCACTTAATAAATGCAAGCAGGACTTTTCCCTCCGCATTTTTCAGGCGGAAAACCTGCAGACCCCATTATAATCTATGGGGTCCGTGGGTTTCTGCAGGTAACCGCTTTTTTAAGCACATTAGGTTTCCGTTCATGGTGTCCCCAAGCGGACCCCACAAACGGAAACCCGAACGCAGGTGTGAACCTAGCATAATTGAGATTTGAGAAATATCCATGTTCAGTATGTACTTAATAATCTGAATACAGACACCAGTAACAAGCAGAGGTTTTCCAGCCTCCCTCTCTACTCCCTGCCCAGTTGCCTCTATAAAAATTTAGATTTACAAGTGTGCCTTACACGATCTGGACAAATTCTGAAAAGAAAAAATACAACAGGGCACTCCCTTGTGCAGGACCTTAATCACGGCTACAGCGGTGCCTACAAGGGAGCGCAGGAAAATTGGGTCCAGCCTTGTGTTTTTTGTGAAGATTCACATATCCTTACACGATCTGGATATCTCCAGTGCTCTCACTGAAGTGAATGTGAGCAAGGATGCGTCTTGTCTTGCAAGGGCACACCTGCATTCAGCCTGGCTTGGTCAGGCTGCATACACAATGGGGGTCTGTTCTCAGGATCATGGGGGTCTCAGCGGTTAGACCTCCACTGATAAGCTATGTATACTCTATCCTGTACAGTCTGTCCCATATAATATGTACCTTTCACACTCAGAGGCCGCCTCATATATATCACTGCCAAGAGAGCCAGAAAGTCCTTCTCCTTTGTCTGGATGAGGATGGTTTTCTGCAGCTCTTGAAAGGGTTTGATTACTAGAAAATAGATAATATCATGATTATTATCTGTTATAGAGGAGAGTGACACACATATATTGGACACGGGACTTACATCTGGGATGTCTGTGATACTGGTTTCCGTTTGTATCTGGAAATCATCCTAGTACACAAGTCACACTGTCATTTCCTCTTGGTACCTGTGGGCCACAGAAATGTTCACATTAAGGCATTGTAAACAACTTAATATATACAACAACTCCTGTTGGACCTGTGATGGTGGCCGTTCTTGCTGTCACCCAGGTTTTCCAAAACAGCTATAACTAAGAAGAGCCGACTATAAAATTAACAACCTTATACAAGAGGACAGATCAGTTTTAGAAATCACAGCATTTCTGTTTTCTGCAATGTGTGAATGGGATTCACTAGAGTACCTGGAGGAAACCCACACAAACACGGGGAGAACATACAATTTTACTGTAAAACACTGCAACTTACAGCACAAAATCTGCAGCATTTCAGTCCCGTGTGGACATACTCTAACATGATGAACATGTGGTTTCTAGTTTCTATATTTCAATACAAGCCATATCAGTGCCCATATAACGACAACCACATCAAGCATAGTAATGTCATAGTGCCCATGTAATAATACAGTCACAGGATTATTGTACACCACCTATATCGTGTACATAACAGTGCTCCTGAATTAGGGTCAGCCACAGTATAGAGAAAATCGCTTGAATGTGTAGCAGAGCCGTGTGTACTCAGGCTTAGACGCATCCTGATGCCCCCTCTTGGTTGGTGAAGGTAGTTGTGCTCTAGGCATATTGAACCGTCCCTGTAGGACCACAGGAGAAAAAAGTCTACGGGTTGGGAGATTAATCCTAATGTCAGCGAATTTAGATTCAGTGCAAATCCCCAGCTCACATGTACCAGTCTGGGGATTCCGGGATCAGGTTCAAGCACATCCGCCTACCGGTAGAGAATCGTGTGACTTGTGGTTCCACATTTAACCCTTTCCTGTCTACCCTGCCGCGGTCATCCCCTTTGTTCGCACCTGCTGTGAAGATTCCGGCACTTCGTAGCTGTCAGGCCGCCGTAAGGACGCTCTGTAGTCGTCATGACTCCCGTTCACGTCACTGGCTGCGACGGCCTCCTGTCACATGTCCCTCCTGGAGACGCTATGTAATGACGTCACCCGCAGTTATCCTGTTTCCACTCGAAGTTTGACAGGTCTGGTTATTTTGTACGGAAAGAAGCTGTTCAGGTTGAGGTAAGCTGACATCCATTTTCTTCCAACGATGTCCATTCTTAACAAGTTACTTAATAGCTAAGGCTTCTGTAACTACAATGTATGCTCTTTGTGAGTTCTAGAGGTGCCAAGTACCTCCTATGGGGCTATTATGAGGACTAAAGACTTCATTTCTTATATTCCTGGTGGTCTGGAGTAGTCAAAGGGATAATGCTACCATCCTTGGTGGCGTAGGCTAGTTTAGTAGTTATTGCCAACTTCCCTGGTGCTTTAGGGGTTAGAAGAAGTGAGCAGCATTTTCCTTGGTGGTCTAGGGTTTTGAAGCAGTCCGTGCCAACATATACCTGGTGGTCTAGGATAGTGAAAGGATTAATGTTAGAATTCCTACTATTATACAGCCGTGAGCTATTGCCAGCACCCTTGAAGGACTAAGACAGAAAATGGTTAAAGGGAATTCCGAGGACTACAGTGTTTATGGGCTATCATTAGGATGGGCCATCAATACTGACACCCCACCAATCAGCTGACTGACTGCACCTGAATGGGACAAAGCTGCGATATCCAGCATGGCTACTACTGAGCGTATGGTGTACAGAGTAGTTTAAACAATGAAGAGGTCACGTTTATACAGACCCTCAGAAAGCTGATGGACGAGGGTGCCAAGAATTGGGCCTAAAATTATCTGATAATCATGGCCTATCCTAAAGACAAGACAACAGTATAATAACCCCAGAAACACTGTTTGTTTAATCACAGTAATCCTAATGGTTTTGGGCGGTGGGTGGGGGGGGGGGGTATTATATCTTTTTATCTACTAGTTTGCATACTTCCCCAACCTGTAAGGACACAAGCACATGGGCATATACGGTCTGAAAAATCCAGAACGTATAATGCACACTTTCCTTGACTGAATCTGGTCTGGAGACTGAGCTTCTTTGCACTATAGTGATCTATAATGGTGATAGGTGTTCCTGCCTCCCTGTGGCTTCACTTCCCCATACTGTATATAGAAGGGCTGCAAAAGGAATGGAAAATATATAGGAAGCTTTAATACTTCTACCTTTTGCTCAATCCACTCCTGCCTTTGGCTCAAAAAACTGCAACAAAATCTGCAACAAAAAGAGCTGCGTGGGTCTTTAGCCTTAGACTAGGTTCACATCTGAGTCAGAGGCTCTGTAGGACTCCACCACAGAGTCTGCTGAAAATCTGTGGAGGACTTTTCTCTCCTCCGGTT
The DNA here is from genome assembly GCA_947044405.1 of Leptodactylus fallax. Classification (NCBI taxonomy): domain Eukaryota; kingdom Metazoa; phylum Chordata; class Amphibia; order Anura; family Leptodactylidae; genus Leptodactylus; species Leptodactylus fallax. The sequence goes on along the minus strand of CAMRHE010000005.1, from coordinate 466,261 downwards.
TCAGTATAAAAATGGCTGAAACCCAGCAGACCCCATTATAGTCTATGGGATCCGTGGGTAACCACTGTTGTAGCGGAGGGGTTCTCCATCGTTCGGGTCCCTCAGTGACACAAACAACAGAGAGCCCGGCTCAAGTGTGATAAAATGTGCTAATTGTTTTCTTGTAACTTCCTTGCACTGGTCAGAGCGCCCTGTATAATTTGAGGAGATCAAAGCAAGCACTGTGCCCAATCACAGTAATGAGAGTGCTTCTAGAACAAGGCATTAAGTTGGGGGTTAGTGGGACATAACTGTTCACCAACCTCCTTTTAGCAATTATCGGGCAAGGCTGTCACATACCTCCTGAGTGACAACCCTCTATACAGCAACTATTTTGGGGGTTCCTAGATAGCTTTGTCCATGAGGCACACTATGACATGCTAGTGAATTCATAAAGACATTTTTTTTATGAAAATTGTTTGTCTCCCCGTTCTTTTTATTTTAGAAATCTTGCACACAATGGAGAAGCAGGAGAAGATGATGGTTGTGGAAGATTTTGTAGAATATCGTCTTTTTCTGGTAACCAATGAACCAATTGACCGTGAAAAGCTCAAACAGACTTTGCGGCAATACATAGAAGAAATACTTGCTAAATTTGCTCCCTTACTGGCAGACTACATCTGGCAAAACCAATCATTCAACCTCAAGTATAAATCAAGAAAAGGTGACAAGATATATAATTAACATGATTCATCGTAAAAGGGCTTTCTGGGCAATTTCCATATGGATGACCTATTTTAGGAAAGGCCATAAGTATCAGATGATTCATGTCGAACCCCCGCTGATCATCAGTTCCAGCTTCCTCCAGGGGTTGGAAGCAATGCAGGGGACAGATCTGGAAGCAGAAGGCACCATCTGCTGTATAATGGCTGTGCCAAAGTACTGCAGCTCTGCTCCTATTCAGTTCAATAGGAGCTGAGCTACAGTACCAATTTTAAAATCTCTTCCTGCTGTCAGGGAATGGAAACCACATCCATAAGCTAAAAACTTGCCCTGATAATGTTCACTGAACACCCATACAGGTTTTGGTGTATTAGAGCTCATTCTTGTAATGAGCCATGTGCCATTATGGACATTATCTGTATAGAATTGTAATCTCTGGATGTAAACATAAATTGTTCCATTCACAGCAGCAGGCAAAGGGTGAAGGACTGAAACTTAAAGCATATTAGTAAGTTGCAGCATTTCATTATTGTTGGAGGCATTTGTGTGGCTTTCCAGCTTTGTGCTGGTTTTTAAGACTTGTACACATTCTGATTGTCTATTTTTGTTGTCTGTCCCAGAATACATGTCACATTGCTTTGTTTCCTTATGATTAGGTGATGTCCCTGCTCATATTGGAGGAATAACACATTTTGGTGATAATATAGAAGATGAATGGTTTATAGTTTACCTTATTCAGCAAATTACTAAGGACTTTCCACAATTTGCTGCCAGGTATTGTATTTTCTGCTGAATTTATATGGTGGTACCCAGACCTATTATAAGTACATGAAGTAAAACTGTATCAGAGAAAACGGCCCAGAATAACAAGTGTTTGGTGCAGCTCCTCGCCATTTTCTTCCTGACAGCTAAATTGACAGGTCTCAAGTTCCCTTTCAAGGAATGAAAAAAAAAAAAAAGTACAGTTCACTAGCTGTGATAATTGCGTGAAAATTATACATTATATATGCATCATTCAGAACATTAAAACCACTGACAGGTGAAGTGAGTAACAATGATTACATTGTGCTATAGCAGCTCTTAGGGAAATGGATATTTTAGGCAGAAATGGACTGGCATCTTTCTCTAGAAGTGGGGTGCCCCAACCCCCTATTACAGCTGGTGCAGTGACCACAGTGAATGGCAAAGGGGCCTCGCCACAACTGAGTGAGTGTGCTTGGTTGTTCCGGGAACTACTATAGAAATGAATGGAGAGAGCCACACACGCTTGGCCACTGTTCTATTCAAGGCAGCATTTGGAATGGTGGAAGAGGTGGGTTCTGCATCAGTAAGTCACTTATAACACATCCTGTACCTATAAATGTCTGCGATGAGAATACTCTTTAGGATAGGTCATTAGTATGTGATCAATAGCGATCCAACACCAAGGACTCCCACTGGTCAGCTGGTTGAAGAGACTGCAAAGTTTGGGTAAGTGCTGTGGCCTCTTCACTGAATACCAAACAATGTGCTGTACATTTGGTAGGGGCTGTGTTTGGTGTTGCATCTCATCCCCATTCACTTGAATGGGACTGAGCTGCTGCTATACCATGTGACTGATGCACATAGGTCATCAGCATTTAAGTCCTGGAAAACCCTTTTTACTTTTACCTATTCCCTTCTCTGACTCTGCTGGAAAACTGTAAGGGTTTATGTGTGAAGGTGCATTTGCAATCTGTATTATATTGACCACAAATATCGCTGCCACGTATTTCTACATAAAAGATCACAAAGCTACATGCCACATCAGATGACATACATGGCACATATTCTCCCTACCTCCTGCTGTTTTCACTACATACAGCAAAATATACATCGGCTGTGCACCCTTGGCGACTGCAATATGTGGGCAGTAGTGTTTCATATTGTCGACTGAAATGCACATGGTCAGAACTGCTAATAAGAGACTCCTATTGTATAAGTAATGGCTAAAAACAACCCTTCCCATGAGGTCTACATGTTATTGATGTATTAGTAGAACAGTCATCTTTCTGGATATCAGAGTTGCTTAAACTATTTCAGTGAAATTATTATACAGATTCTTAGTTATTGTCATGGAGCAAGAGCTGACTAAATGTCTCTACACATGTTCAGTCATTGTCTTAGCTGCTTATACTCCTGTCGTATTTCCCTTAGGGTTGAAGACAATGATGGAGAGTTTCTACTGATAGAGGCTGCCGATTTCTTGCCCAAGTGGCTTAAGCCAGAGAACAGCACTAACCGCGTAAGTATTTTTTTTTTTTTCTTTTTAAATAGACAACCCCTTTAGAGGGTTTTTTTTACCCCAAATTGAGATTTCACTGACCTATCCATGGGGTAGGTCATCAGTATGAAAAATCAATTTGGTCCAAAAAAAAACCCTTTAAGGTCATGCGCACAAACACACAGGTGCCTGTTAACACTACATACAGTAGCACTATAATCTATAGACCAGCTTAAAAAAAAAAAAAAAGTACTTAGTGGTTCTGATTTTTCTCACCAGGTCTTTTTTCACAATGGAAAGCTGTGTCTTATACCACTGCAGCAAGGTGTAGGAGACCTACAGGGCGCAGCCTCCAGTATAGACTTATCACAAGCCCTCATGTTGCTTGCTGCTCATCCAGACGCCTTTACAGCAGCAGAGTCTATTGTTAAAGCTATCGATCGGCGAATTAAAGAGTATGTTGTTTTTCGTTTTGTTTTTTTTCATATGTTCAAACTCATTTGCTTTGTTTACATGCAATTCACACCATATAGACTTTTATAAGACTATTTGCATTTTTTACATTGATTTCATTTTATTCAGTAAAGGGAATCTCACTTGGATTACCCCAAATACAGTAACCAAACTTTGTAATATACTCTGGTTTTTGAAGGGGATGTCTCACTCAGTACAACCATATTCCTTATGCCTATGGGGGTGGGATCCCACGTTCAGGAGTCTCCTTTGTGTGCCAGAATGACGAGATGTGGCTGTTTCTGGCAGACCAAGCATGCCCAAACATTACATAGGCATGTAATGCTACATAGACTTAGAACGTTACAGTGCTGAGGAAATGTGTGGCTGGTTATAGAATCTTCTTGGGTTCAGTGTTATCTGCAATGGCTTTTGTATGTCATTGCATATATAACTTTATATGCTTGTGCACAGTTTGCTTTTGTGCAGCTGTAACCACCAGTGGAATCTGCCATGTGTTGGGGGATGGATCATTATCAAGTCTGCTTTGTCTACCCCAGCTTTAAAGGAGATACAGGGTCTCAGCTAGCAGACTCTCATTAAGTAACATGGTCAGTATTTTGCATCTGTATTTATAAGCCAGGATCAGGAGTAGGTCCAAAATACAGAAGAGATGCCAATCTTTGCATTATTCTTTCTCTCTGTAGATTCCACTTCTGGTTTTAGCTTACAAACACTGATGCAAAATACTGACCATGTAAAAGTGGCTTCAAAGAAGCGCCCCTTTAAGGTGTTATTACATAGTAGTTAATGGCTGTGGATAGCACCCATAGTTTACAGCTAATCACTAGGCTGCCCCTGGACCTCCCAGTGTTTTAGGTTACAAGAACAGTACGCCTATTAGTGGTAGAGGCTGCAGGTCACACTCGCAGCTTAACACCTGTGTATTAGCGCCTTACTGATCTGTGCTCTATATCACTACTACTACTGTATACTCTACTACACTATTGGTAATAGAATGCAGTTAGTAATGAAAGAATTGACTTCATTAAAATATTCTTCAGGTATCCTGAAAAAATTAAGGTCTCCTTCCATCGAGCTCAATGTTTCGTTCCTGCTGAGATTGCAGCTATACTAAAGGAGCGTCCACAGTTAGTATCAGCAGCAGTCCAAGCATTTTACCTCCGAGACCCCGTTGACCTGAAAGCCTGTCGCACATTTCATCATTTCAAACCTGAGAGGCGTGTGTTCACATTGGTAAGAATTTATTCTGTATTCTGCTCCATGTATGCAGTTGATCACCTGGTATGCCTCAGGCATACTTTTATATATTATGTTTGATAGATGCCTCAATCTGTTATTCACAGGTGACATTTACAAGGTGCTTGTATGCTCAGCTCAGCCAGCAGAGATTCCATCCTGACAAGCGCAGCGGGTACACCCTTCCTGATCTCTCTCATCCCAAGTACAGAGCACATGCACTGGGAATGAAGCTGGTAAGCCCAAATTATTTGGTTTTAAGACTTAATTGTAGTTGTTCACACCAGTAACAAGTATCAACCATCCACAGTGTAGATGTTAATAGTTGAGTGGGGGATTTTTGTTTTCTCATCTCTCATGAGGTTGTATGGAGCAGCGTACATGTCCAGCTAGTACCCCATACAACTGTGGATAAGGATATAAATGTTTCTACGAGGAAAAATAAAGAGCACACTAATAAAGTATAACTTTTAATAAATAACTGACTAACAGAACTATAAACCTCATAGATTGTAAGCCCTTGCGGGCAGGGCCCTCTATCCCACTGTGCCAGTCGGTCACTGTTAGCATTGTTGTTTTTTTTTTTTGTATATTTTGTGTACTGTATGTAAACCCTCAAATGTAAAGCACCATGGAATTAATGGTGCTATATAAATAAACAATAATAATAATTATAGTTTAATCACATTAATAGATGTGTTTCACAGGTAAATCAGCCCACAACAAAAGCACACAATCTCCTATGTTATGAGTGAGACATACATGCTCCAATCTCCTGAGTACGGAGGTATGGTTCAGATATCTTAATAGACCTTTAATATGGCACTAGTGTAACATATGCACTTGCACGATAGAGATACTAGGTCTACACAAAGAGAGAGACTACGCATAACCTCCTTTATCCAATCAGAATGTGGAGGTAATGACTCAGGCTTCTACAATGTATCTAATTGTACTATGGCTGCAGTTACTAGTTAGTTAGCTAACTGCAACTCAGTCTTAACTAGTACAACAGCAGCAGCACTTTATAATAAGCCTAGTGATCGGTATAGCGAGCCTTGTAGCCCACACTCATGTTGTGTCATAGGTACTGACACTGGTAGTGACTCACATGTCTACCACATTAACAGACACACGTAAAGGTGTCCCAAACTAACGTGACACACAAGCGTCACAGAGGTTAATCTAAGGGTAGCTTAATCTAATGTGATACATACAATCTCACAAATAACTAGCTATGGGTAACCTGACACGTTTCTGCTGACTGTTAGAAATCAGCTTTATCATAGGTAAGTAGGCATATACTATCATATAGAAGGATAACACTCCTCCCTATAACGCAGCCCCCTGCACTAATATCTCCAGATATCTCACTCTTAACATAGGGGCATGTGTGTCGTGAGATTTGCATATCCACTTGTGCAATTTGTATAGGAGTGTTACTCGGTCCTTTGCTGTGGGCTGGTTTCCCTGTCAACACATCCATTAATGTGATTATAATTTCATGGTGGAGTCAGCAATGATTGAACGGCTTGACTACTTATGGGGAGGAGCAATATACAGCCGCTTTATATAGGCCAAGTAATAGAGGTATATTGGCCTATACATTTTTGAACCAGTCTCATATACTGTAACCCTGAGGGGTGTTTCTTTATATTATACTATACACCGTGATAGTGTTTTAACAAATTTATTTATTAAAGGTTATATTTTTAGTGTGCTCTTTTTCTTTCTTTTTGAATTATTCTATATGAGTTACACATACCGTATATATTCTAAGAGTTTGTTGATCTCTATAAATGTTACTAGTGTTAAAGGGATGGCAATAGTAATTATTGGGTTTTTCCATCTTAGACACATATGGTAATGCCACGGGATATGCCTTAAATGTCTTATAGATGTTGATCCCATAACTCGGATCCACATCTATATCTTGAGATCAGCAGTTGTTAGATGTAAGTGTAGACGTGAATGGGCATGCACAGCTCTCTCCATTCCTTTCTATGGGAGAGAGAGCTTTCCCTGAGTGCCCATGTGAATAAAGCCTTGGTGAGCATGCTGAAATGGAATGTTGATCTGTGTCAGTCCCATTAAAGTGAATAGGGTGGTTGTTGTCACACATAAGCACTCTGGGACCTTATTTTCATAATTGCTTGGCATAGACAATGGGTGTTAGTAGTAGGAGAATTCCTTGTAATAAGTGGTGTCCTGGTGTCAAGGAAGACTTAAAACACATTATACTACTATAATATAACTTTACTATGTATTTTATCCCTCTGTTACATTCACATTAGATGATTCTCATTGGGTTATGTTGTGTGTTAATGGCACCATTTTTTTCATCTCATTGTAATAAGAACTTGGGATTTGGTATCTCTTGGATTGTTCTTTCAGTGTTTTCTGATATTGAATCATGTATTTGGTTTTCCATTAGGCACATGGTTTTGAGATCTTGTGTTCCAAATGTGCTGGTTCTGACAGACTTTCCACAAGACTTCCTTCACAGAGTCCCCTTTGGACGGGATTTTTAAGCAACTTGAAAAAGAATGATTTCTTTAAGGTATGACAAGTTTAATAATGCAAGGTTAAAGATGAACAATGTCCTAAACAATTCAGGTTAAAAAGAACTATCAGTAGAGGGTAGTAGATGGCTCTGGCGGGAATCATAAATGGGTTTCCAGGAATATTAATTTAAATTGTAACTAAACTTGAAAGCAAACTTAGATTTTTCTGGCAGCATCTGTAAAATTTAATAAATTCTGTAATATACCAGAAGCCTGTTTCTACATTTTATAACGCCTGAGATATAAATGTTTGAAGTGACACCCCCCCACTATCACCTTTATTTTTTTCTGTTACACACAAGCCCATACATACACCATGAGAAGCAAAAGGAGATAAAATGTATCACAAAATGTATTCATGATACACAATGCTTCCAGGAAATTAAAAATTGTTGCGCCTTTAGTTAAGCTTTAAAGCTAGGATAATGTCATTAATGTGATCACGCACGAGGGCATATTTTAATGCTTAAGTTCAAGGCATTGATATACATTAGTAGTTTCTCATGGACATGCATTAAAATGTATAAGGTTTTGGACACTACTGCTAAGTATGATGTTCCTCTGTTGTAACTGCTTTTCTTTTGTGTATGAAGATATTTATCAGTGACTTTTATTTTTAGGGTGAAATGGAGGGTTCGGTACAATATTGTGAACTTATGAAGAAAGCAGAGATTTACTTCCAGCAGTCCGCATTCAAACCAGATAGGTAAGAGTTTTACAAGAACAAAACAATGTACGGTAAAATTTACATAATTGGGAATCTCTCTAGAACTTGTGAGAGGTCAGACTGATCTTAATAATTATTATTATTTTCTCTAACGTGTATATATGTATAGCACCGTCATATTCCACAGTGCTTTACTGACATTTAGTCACTGTCCATATATGGCTCACAATCTAAATTCTCTCAGTATGTCTATGAAGCGTGGAAGGAAAGCGGAGTACCTCCATGTAAACACGAGGAGAACATACAAACTTCTTGCAGATGTTCTTGATCAGATTCAAACTTATAACTCCAGTGCTGGAAGGCCACAATGCTAATCACATTATATAAGAATAGGTTGCCATCAGTCAGGATTTGGCCCAGAAGCTGATATCCCTCATGCCAGGGTGAACTGCAGAATTCTTGAAAAATAAGGGTCTACACTGTAAATATTGGGTCTTTGCATAAACTTGGTGTATTTCTTAATAAAAGCTAGACTTATGAACTGCTTATTATTGTACTTGAGTATACTATAGAAACATCTGACTAAAAGATAACAAAAAAAACAAAAAACACTGAATTGGCAAACTTTGTGAAAACCAAATTTGTGTAAGTCTCAAAACTTTTGGCTGGAACTGTACTGAGGGGTAGTAGGGGTGTAAGGTGTTGGCAGATTAACAGATTCAGTGTCATCATGTCAGCTTAGGAACGTGCTTCAGGGATTCCCACTAATCATTAGGACCATAATACACCCCTGTTTACCCACAGAGTGTAGAATAATGAGAGAGTATATTTCACTGGGAGGGACATTGGACTTCCACTCAAAGTGATACATTTTTTAGAAAGAGGTTTAATGCTTTATTTTGGTTATGTTGGTGGTACTGGGATATCAAACACTTGCTGCCAGGTTCCCCCACCTATAGCTGATTGTTGTGATCTCAGCAGCAGGGCATCCTATGATCAAAGAAAACCACAATACCCCTACCCCACTATACTGTTGTCAAACACATGATGTCACCCAAGTTTATTGATTTTTACCCAGTGCAGCAAACCTGAGTCCTAGTGAAGAAATCCTGAGGTTACTGGGCACCTTGACTGTTAACATAGACGAGCTGAAGAAAGAAGAGGCTCATCTTCCTCCAGATGAAGGTAAATTTCACAAGCTAAAGATTGGTTGCATGATTTACATTGTACATTGGGAGTCTGTTTGAAGTTTTGACCATGCAAATTTGCTGAAAGCGCTGGGTAGAAGTCTGGAAGAGGTGGTTAAACATTTTATAATGATTTTATTACCAGCGATTGGAAAAAGACCTTTTACACCAGTGGGTGCATTGAGCTTCTCCACAGTCCCTCCCCAGTGATATGAGTGACAGCTGTAGAGGTCTCATTGATGAATGTCACTCAGCAATGAGGAGGGACTGTGGAGCGGTTTCATCGGTGCACTTGCAAGAGCATAGAGACATGTTAATGCATAATTTAAAAAAAAACAAAAAAAAAAGTGCCAAATGGCCTCTGAAACTTTGAGTAGTTTCAACTTTAGTGAACCTGTAATTCTATATCGGAGAACTATATAAGTGTGACTAGGTGAGGTTACAATGGTGGCTTATTATGTTCATATTTATTTCCATTTTTGTAGTTTTCACTAGATTTATTTGGGCTATTATACTGTTTATGGTATGTTTATGCATATATAGTGCTATATAGGTTGTTTTCAACCATCCTTGCACACATTTATTTGTACCAGCGGTGTATATCCCCCTATTATTATTGTGGCCCCCATTTCCCTCCCTATCGTTATTATGGTGTACCTTCATTATTTATCTCCCCATGTATGTTTGTTTTATTATTTATGTTAATAAAATGATATTTTATTATAAATTTTTTTGTGGTCATGCTATTATGGTGTTCTATGGTTTTACATGATCTACAGAGTTTTTCATGCTTAGCTATTAGCCCTTTTTTGTGTTTGATTTTTTTCTATAACCATGTAAGCTTATTACAAATTTTGTTTACACAAGAATGCACTAATGGGTAACAATATAGGGTTTACAATAAGGAAAGATACCTTCTAATGTAATGTGTTTGCTTGCATGAAGATGACAGCTGGTTGGACTTGTCACCAGAGAAGTTGGAACAAATCTTACAGAATGCTGCAGGCTCGAAGGTTGAGGCCACTGGGAATGAGGAACAGTACAACTTATCTGAAGTGACCGACAGCATGAAGGCCTTCATCAATAAAGTGTCTTCACATGAAGGAGCAGAGTTGCCTTGGTATGTTTATCTATTAAGCGAATAACATGTAAAGTTTAGTTACTCTTTCTAGAGAACCTGTTTGTTTCTTTTTTTTTTTTTTTTTTTTGTAAGCGAATAGTTCATTACAAACTCTGTAATATATATTATCAGAGGAAAATATCTTCTGTTCTTAGTTCCTCTCCTGCCTGCTAAACTGCTCAGTTCACAGCCAGGTTTCAGGTGACGACAGACTGCACTTTATTGATGTCTAGGGATGGATGGGGGGGGAATAGAAAGAAGAAAGACTCCGATGTCCTGGAGTCAAATCAGTAATATTTTTATCTCCCCAGAGCTTAATTTACATCTATACTGCTGAAACCTGTTGGAAAACTGCTAGTGATTTGCTAAACATGATGTATTGTTATATGAGGCAATCTGTGTCTGTGCTTGTTTCTTGCTCACTGGGATCCTCCCTTCTTCATAGACTTTTATGGATCCTGATCTGTCTGTGAGCGGTAGCCAGTGAAGAGCAGTTTACCAGGAAGGAAAAGGGCTGAGCAGGAGATAAAACATTATTATGTGATAAAATATTACAAAGAGTCTTCTATGCACCAGAAGTATTAATTTACGGAAAACAAATTGAAAGCGTTACTCTTTAAAGGGATTTTCCAATAAAACAAGTTATTTCTATCTGTAGAATAGGGGATAACTTGCACATCAGTGGGGCCTGACCCCCACTGATCAGAACATGGACTGAAAGGAGATGGCCGAAGTGCAAACAAAAGTCTCCTCTTCTGTGTCCTGATCAGTGAGAACCTGAGCAGTTGGACCCCTGCTGAGCTGTACATTATTCCCTATTATATGGAAGAGGGACCGGTTCTGATCTAAAAGTTGTCCCCTATCCTATGGATAAGGTATAATTTGCTTCATGGGAAAACCCCTTTAATTCATTATTAACCAGTGCATATTTTGGGCAGTTTGTTGCACCAATATTCTTAAGCCAAAATGTTCTGGTTTACAAGTACTAATGAAGCAAGTGTGTATAAGGAGCAATTTTGAGTACATAATATAATTGTATTTACTGTTAATAATAGTAATTAACAGTGTTAATAATATCAGTACATGTTGTTTTTTATGACGTGCAGGAATCTTGTAGAAGCACCGATCACATTTGATATAGATTCTTTCACAAGTGCTTTGAAAAAGATCATTGGTGAGTTTTCTCTTGTTAGGTCATTGTTTATATTGTTTGTGTGTAACTATATAGCTGAGGTTAGATAAAGCTCAAATTTCTTTGGGAATCAACAATAATGTTGAATTGCAGAATCCTTTTATGGTATGTTCATGGAAGATGACTCAAAATCAGTGCCTGCTTCCCATTGTTTTTTATGAGCGGGTGGTAGGGTGATAGCGTCCTGCTTGATCTCTTCATGGATTCTGTGGCTGATTCATCTTTAACCCGCGGCATGTGCTACCTGCAGATTAGACCCATTCATCTAAGCCAAATCAATGAGTGAAAGCCATGATGGAAAGCCGGAGGAGTGGAACATGAAGAGGACCATGAGGCATGTGAACATACCCTTACTGTGTTCATCAGGTGTTCATGGTCTTCCAGCTGAAAGATTCCGTATTCTAGGCTGCATGTACCAAATGATTACATGGTTTGTGCCATTAAGGACACTTCTTCCCCATCCACAGGATAAGTTGTCCAGTCGCTGGGGGTCCAACTGCTGGCTCTCCCAGTGATTAGTCCCTCTAAAGCCTCCTTGTGAATGTGGTGTCAGTTTGCTTGCCTAACCAGCGATCCATTCATTTCTATGGGGTGTGGACACTGTCGGAGATGACAGCAGCCCCACAGCAGTGAATAGAGTGCCGGTCACACAAGCACACTAGCCCCCTTATTCACAAGGAGGGAGGCATAGGGGACCTCTGGTCCCCTGTTCTCTTTTATAGCTGGAAGTCTTGGTGTTGCAACCCCCAGCAATCTGACACTTTTCTCTTATATTGTGGATGAGGGATAAGTAAGTGTCCTTAAAAGCACAGTCACTTTAAACTTGTACCAGGTTTTAAACAGGATTGGTGACAAATGTTTGCTCGGTTTGGGGCCAACCTCTAGGACCCCCCCCCCCTTTAACCCCTTCATACCACAGCCAATTTTCATTTTTGCATTTCCATTTTTCCCTCCCCCCATTCCAAGAGCTATAGCTTTTTTTCATTTTTCAGTTCACAGAGTCATATAATGACTTATTGTTTGCGAGACAATTTGTACATTGTAATGGCACCCTTAAATATCCTGTACAGTGTACTGGGAAGCTGGAAAAAAATTCAGAATGAGATGGAATTGGGAAAAAAAAAAAAACGCATTTACACCAATTTCTTATGATCTAATGTAATGACAATCCTGGGAGCCTTCAATAGGCTCCCGGCTGTCATAACAACCGATCACCGCCCTCCAATGACGTTCAGGAGGGCGGCGATCGGTAAAAGATGGCGGGGAGCGTGGTGGCTGCGCACTTTAGATGCTGCGGTCACGTTGAAACAGCTGGCACCCGCCGTGTATGGAGAGAGCTCAGCTCCTGAGCGCTCTCCATACAACCCTTCACACCCAATCACGTACATGTACGTGAATTTGTGTGAAGGGTTTAATTCTTAACCTATCCGAAGGTCAGTTGTTTAGCTTGGAAAACCCCTTTAAAGCTTAGTCCAGTCCCTTTAAGTATCCTCCTGAAGTTGTTTTTTTTTTTTTTTTTTTAATCCATATAAATTTGAAATCTACTATTGGCTTAAATAGTCTGTCAGCAGCAAATTGTAATCAAAGTAACGACAGAACGGGGGGCGTGGCTAGCGCGCGACATGGACGGTCGCATGTGAGCGGAGCTCCGGCTAGAGCCGCTCATCCATCCTGAAATCCATCCTTGCTTACCGGTGCCCGGGTTCGCTGTCCGCTGGAACGCACTTCTGAGGCCCTCCTCCTGGTTCCAGAGCTCCCGTTCTGCCGGTGTCCTTCTCCGTTGGGTAGTAGTCGGTGATCGCTACACGTGGCCGGCGGCCATACACTCCCACCGCCGCTGCCGGAGCCGCTCTGTCCCGCGCTGCTGTGGCCTGGAGCTGGGGTGGAGCTGCCGTTCTGGGGCTGCGCTCGTGGGCCGGCCTGGGCTGTGCAGGCACCGCTGGGGCCGCTGGTCCTGCTGGCACCCGGACGGCGGTCTCCCCTCTCTTCACGTGGCGGGCGGCCATTTTAACCCTGACCGGTTTGGCCATCTGCTGATGAGGGGGCGCTGAGTCTGGCGTTCCTGGCGAGCTGAGCCTATCTCTGACGGTTCCTTCTATCCCTGCCTGGAAGTTTGGGAGCCGGCATTCCTCTCTCCTGCTTGCTGCTGGGCACGATAGGACCATCCCCTGGCTCCTCTGGGCAGTAGTGCAAGGCAATATCTGTGGCAGCCATCAACTGTCTCTGACCCATTGAAGGTGTGTGCCTCTGTACGATTTATCGTCCTGCTGACTGCTTCTCTGGAAGGCTTTACTTATAATCCAATGACGGTTGCTGTATGTGCTACTGGACTGTTGAGTTACCATCTGTCCTCCTCTAGTTCCTCCTGGCAATCTATCTACTCCATCACTTCGCTACTGGCCTTCTTGGAGGCCTTACTTATAATCCAGTGACTGTTGCTATCGGCACTATTGGATCGCTGAGTTGTCATCCGTTCCCTCTTAGTTCCTCCTGGCAATCTATTTATTTCATTACTCTGCTGACGGCTCTCTCTTGGAGACATCGCTCATAATCCAGAGTCTGTTGCCATCGATACTATTGGACTGTTGAGTTACTGTCTGTCCTCGGCTGGCTTATTGGCCCTTGTGGCCTGACATAGAGGCTCCTACTGTGCAACTGCTATTAGCCAGAGACCTTGTCTATAATCCTCTGGGGCCGGCCCGGTCTTGCTACCATCACACCTCCTCCTCTGCCAACATATCCACCCGTACGGAACGCAGGAAGAGCGGCCGCCGACTCTCTAAAATGAGTCGCCCGCAATCAACCTCTGTCTCTGATCGCCTGAGGGGGTTCTCCAGGGCAGCATCCTCTTCTACATCACCATCGCTTGAGGCAGCCTCTCCTGCCCTTCCAGAGGAGGACCCCGAGCCCACTTTAAAGCAAGTTAATGGACAGCTACTGGAGGCGATCCATGCCGGCACTTCCTCGCTGACCGGGAAAATTGAGGAGGTAAAAATCGACCTGGGCCTGCTCCGTCAGGACTTTCAGACCTTGCGAGGCAGGGTGTGTGAGGTGGAGGATCGGGTCTCTCAGGTAGAGGACACTGTTAACCCACTTCCTGCCAAACTCCAGGAGCTGGAGAGAGCTGCAAGTTTGTGGACCCAGCGTGCGGATGACTTGGAGAATAGATTGCGACGAAACAACCTCCGTATCCTGGGCCTGCCGGAGCGGGCGGAGGGTGAAGATCCTCGGGCCTTTGTGGAGGGGTGGCTGAAAAATGTCCTGCCGGAGGCTCACTTCTCACCAATATTTGCAGTGGAACGGGCCCATAGGGTTCCGGCTAAACCGCCGCCTCAGGGCGCACCTCCTCGACCCTTGTTGGCCCGTCTGATTAACAGCACGGATCGGGATACGGCGTTGCGGGCTGCGCGCCAGGCCGGCGAGCTTAAGTACAACGGAGCAGCAGTGGCCATGTTTCCAGATTTCTCGGCGGCTCTCCAGAAGACCCGAGCATCCTTCGTGGCCGTTAAGAGGCGGTTGAGAGAAAAGGCTATACAATACTCCATGATTTACCCAGCACGTCTTCGGGTCGTCCATGACGGCAGGTCCCTTTTCTTTACTTCACCGAGGGATGTGGAGGACTGGCTATCTCTTCTTCCTCGATCTCCGAGACGATGATCCTGACGGCGTGTGGTGAGAGGTCCGATCGGACCATACATAAGGACTTATGTATTACGGGATGCTCTTGTTTATTGCATAAGTAGTTTTATGAAAAGTGCGGTTCTGTTATTATAGTATCCTGTAGTCTTATAGTTACCTGGGCTGGCGACCCCCGGGGCGCCGGTGTATCTCATTTACTCATGTGAACCTGGCTCTGTTGAATAGTATATCTCCTAGCCTAGTGATTATCCATACCTTTAAGACAGTGCCCCGTATACCAACCACTTTGGGTGCACTTCTTCCCCCGTTAATTGTAGCCACGGTTAATTTAACAAATATTGTTTGTTTATGCCAGTAGTATGTCTCACACCCTTTAGGGGTGTAATGGTTCATTTCGTTTGTATATTGTTCTTAGGTTGCTGCACACCACTTTGTGTCTCACTCAGCCACGCACTACACACTCATAGGCGGGTCACTTTTGGGGTCCTGAATTGCCATGATTACATTACACTCTTAGACGACCATGGCGTCCTTTAGTGTACTATCTTGGAATGTGAGGGGCCTGGGTAGCCCACGAAAGAGGTCGTTGGTTTTCTCTCAGATTAGGAGGGCTGACCCACACCTCATATGCCTTCAGGAAACTCATTTGGTTCCAGATAATTCCAGGCGACTTCAGAAGCCATGGGTTCAGTGGGCGGCTCACTCTACACACACTTCCTATTCCAGGGGGGTGTCCATCTTGGTGCATCGTAGACTCAGGTGGGAGCCAGGCCTCATTGTAAGGGACCCCGAGGGACGATACGTTTTTGTCCAGGCCTGGGTTGACTCTGTCCTGTATGTTCTCCTGGGTGTGTACTTGCCACCGGCGTCTGATCTTGCTGTGCTCCAGCAGGCTGCGCAGTTTGCGACCCGATTCCCTGGGGCTATTGCATTATGTTTGGGTGACTTTAACAAAGTTATGGATATTGCATTGGATCGGTTCTCCGCGGAGCCAGGTTCCCCCCTCTCTGCCTCGCCCTACTACAATGGCCGGAGTGATCCGTGAATTGGGGTGGTTGGATTTGTGGCGGGTCCGGTTTCCGGAGGCCCGCACCTTTTCCTGTCACTCTGCCAACAGACATACTCTGTCCAGGATTGACCATGCTTTTGGAAATACTAAAGCATATTCTTTGTTGCAGACCATATCCTATTTACCCAGGGCAGTGTCTGATCATTCCCCGTTGTTGGTCCAATTAAATAGTAGTACAGCTGCTAAGCCACGACAGGGTTGGCGAATCCACCCATTTTGGTTGAAACTATTTGTACCACATGATCGAATACCTGATCAACTTCAGACGTTTTTGACCATTAATTCCCCAAACACTTCTCCGCTCCTCTTATGGGAAACTATGAAGGCATATCTTAGGGGTTGTATTAAGTCCTCCATTTCCTTTGTAAAGAGGGAATCCTCGCTGTTGGAGACCACCTTGGCGACCCAGTGTGCCTCGCTCGAAGCCGCATACGTGGCTAATCCAACTGATGAGGCTAGGTCTCAATGGTTGCAGACGGGTAGACAATATCTGCATATACTGCATGACAAGGCACGTAGGTCTCTGTTTTTTAGCAAACAGAAGTTTTACGAACTCGGCAACCAGTCGAGCAGCTTTCTAGCTCAACTAATACATCAAAACACAGCCTCACCTGCCATACTACGAGTGCATTCAGAGACGGGGGAGGTACTGTCCAATAGCTTGGCCATTAGTGACAGATTTTATAGGTATTACAGTGAGTTATACCTCTCCAAGCTTAGAGTCACTGACGGAGAGCTTGCCACCTATTTGGGCTTGATCCCCCTTCCTACATTGTCAGAAGACCAACGTGAATTTTTAGATTCCCCTTTTACGCTAGAGGAGCTATCGGGTGCCCTGGCAGATATGGCAAGGGGCAAATCGCCGGGTCCGGACGGCATCCCGGTGGAGGTTTATGCCCAGTATGGGGGCCTGCTTCTCCCGGTGTTGCTTGACTGTTATAACGCTGCCTTTGTGGGTCCCAGTCTCCCGGAGTCCTTTTATGACGCCACCATTATCCTGTTACTTAAGCCCGACAAGGATCCGCTGGACTGTGGCTCATATAGGCCTATATCACTGCTTAATATAGATTATAAACTCCTTACTAAAATGTTGGCGAAAAGGCTAAATTCTGTTGTTCTCGACCTTGTCCATCCGGATCAGACAGGCTTTATGCCTGGAAAATCCACATCGGATAATCTTAGAAGGGCTCAGGTGATAACTCAGATTGGGGCATCATCCTCACATGACTGGGCGATGGCTTCTTTAGATGCAACAAAGGCGTTCGACTCTGTCGAGTGGCCTTTTCTATTGCAGGTGTTGCGAGGATACGGATTTGGAGAGGGGTTTGTTACCTGGATTTCCCTTCTATACTGTTCCCCTAGAGCGGCACTGTCCATTAATGGCGCGTTGTCTTCCTACTTTCCTTTGGGTAGGGGTACAAGACAAGGATGTCCATTGTCACCGCTACTGTTTGCTCTGGCGGTGGAACCCTTGGCAATACTGCTTCGGAATGACCCCATATATAAAGGCATAGTGATAGGCACCCGGGAGGAGAGAACAGCACTATATGCCGATGACTTACTCCTGTTTATGAGCGACCCCTCCCGGTCTCTGCCCAGAGCCATGGCTATAATTGATGAATTTGGTAATTATTCTGGCCTACGGACCAATTGGGCTAAGTCCTCATACATGCATATTGGCCGTGCGTCAAGTGTAGCTGAGGGGAATGTGGTATGTGGATTGACTACAGTCTCAACCTGCAAATATCTGGGCATCTTTATATCTAGGGACCATAGGTGTTTTTTGGAACAGAACATCTTTCCACTCATCTCGCACTTTAGGGTTAAGTTTAATCTTTGGGCTACACTGCCTTTGTCGGTGGCTGGTAGAATCAACCTAGTTAAAATGATAGTACTACCCAAATGTCTATATGCTATAAGCCATTCTGCTGTGTCCGTGCCCCTTAGATTTTTTAAACAAATGGACTCCCTCATTATCTCCTTTATATGGGGAAACTCTAGATCTAAGCTTAGGTTGTCATCTCTACAACGACCGAAGCAGCTCGGGGGCACATCACTCCCTGATCTGTTTCTTTACTACCTAGCAGGACAGCTCCGTTTTATTAGGAAGTGGCTCTCATCTGATTCCCTACCGGGGTCCGAGGCACATCTGGCTCACCACCTGGGTCTGCATAATCTGTGGCCGGTGTTGGAACACCCGGCCTTGTTTAGGGGGAAATTGTTGCCCATCCATGCCCTGGCGGGACAGGTCTGGCGTCAGGCGAAAAAGGTGTCCACTTATTCTGATATACCTGCAGAGACCCCGCTTTGGCACAACCCTGGTCTGCCGACGTTATTTGCCCTGCCTGGCGCCCGGGCCTGGTCGCAGTATGGCGTGTCCTCTCTTAGTGACCTGTACATACAAGGGGTTTTTAAAACGTTTGACTCGCTAAGCTCCTCCTATGGCATCCCTAGAACGCAGTTCTTTAGATATCTACAGATTAGACATGCACTTTCTTCTCAGTTCCCGGATCGATTGGACAATATATCTGAGTATCCGCTTATCGGCATACTTCGCTCACAGGGCCCTGGGGGTTTGATATCTACTTTATATGCACATCTGATACAGGCCAAGGTGTCCACTTTGGACGCCCCGGCCTTGACGCGATGGAGCATAAATATCCCAACTCTCACAGATGAGATGTTTCAAGATATCCTTGAATCTCCTCAACATGTGTCACCTTCAGCTAACAACAAACTGATTCAAACGTATATTCTACACCAATGTTACTTGACACCTTCCCGTCTATACAAAATGGGACGTCTGCCCAACCCCGGATGCCTTAGGTGTCTTTGTCCACAGGCAGACTTTTGGCATATGATTTGGGAATGTCCGATCATACAATGTTTTTGGAAAGGGGTCGTGGATCTCCTGGCGGAAGTTCTGGCTAAACCTATACCATTAACCCCAGAGATATGCCTTTTCGGCGTATTAGATGAAGAAATATGGCAACACCATGTTAGAATCCTTTTGAGGGAGTCTTTATTTTATGCTAGGAAAGCTATCGCACTGCGATGGATGGCTCCGAAACCCCCATCAGTATCTCAGTGGAAGAAACTTGTTAATACTGTTCTTCCTTATAACCAGATTGTGTATAAAGGGAGAGGGTGCCCTCAGAAATTCCATAAGGTGTGGGGAACATGGTGCAATTCTCCGGTAACCCAATATACGGCTCCCTCATTGCGCTCTGCCATTAATTTACTCATGCCGTGAGGGGCGCGAGACACCAGGAGTATCCACGACCTCTCATTTTGGAGTGTATCCTTGTTGTTACCCTTGACTTATTGACTGCATGTTTTGTACATGATAACTGATGTATACAGTATTACGCATGTCCTGATTATATTCTTTCTGTACCGAGTCTACGTTATATGGTCCGGATGGGACGAGGACCTGGCGAGGTGGGATGTGGTGCGTTGAGTGAATTTACATTGAAATTCTCGTTTTTTGGTGCGCAACATGTTATGTATTTGTTTTGATTTCTTTTCCTTTGTCTGATACGCAATTTTCAATAAAACGAGTTTAAAAAAGTAACGACAGAACCTTGCCTTTTTTATTCAGCTGCATTATTGAGAAAATCACTGTTTTATTCATATGCAAATAAGGTGAAAAGGGCATTTATGTTCCTTGGCCTCCGCTCTTTGATGTACGGAAAGTATTCAGACCCCTTTAAATTTTTCACTCTTTGTTTCATTGCAGCCATTTGCTAAGATCAAAAAAGTTCACTCAGCACCCCATCTTGACAGAAAAAAAAACAGAAATATAGATATTTTTGCAAATTTATTAAAAAAGAAAAACTGAAATATCAAATGAACTTTTTTGCGCTTCGAAAATGGCTGCAATGAAACAGAGGTATTTAAAGGGGTCTGAATACTTTCCGTACCCACTGTAGATTACCAGTCCGTATTGCTGCCCAGCTCAACCCACCATACTTCGCTTGACTGATCTACCCTGGGGAGAGCTTGGTGGCAGTTAGGGGAGGTAATCTACAGCACAGGGAAAATGAGAAACTTCTCAAAAGACCCTTTCACCTAATTTGCATATGAATAAAACAGCAATTTTTCTAAATAAAGGAGTTGCAATGCTGAATAACATATTTAGTAAGTGTTTAAAGAGCACTACAATGGACTTAAAAAGGGAGTCTGTCAGCAGGTAAGTCATATTTAAAAGGATGTTCTATTCTGTTGTCTGATTCCACAGGTCCAAGTCCAGAACTTGATTCTGATGACTTAAACTCAGAAGAGGACTTTGAGTTACTAAACAGCGATGAAGACTTGGATGATGATCAGGCCACATCACTGAATACAGGTGCCCTGCAAAACTTACACTCTTACATGGATGTTATGGACAGGGAACTGGCACACACAAGTGTTGGGAAAAGTTTTACCAAGAAGAAAAATGTGGTAAGAAGTCATTTAGCTGGCGTGTACATTCCTGCTCATCACCTTCATGTTTTTGGAGTAGTGTGAGTAGGTCACCATTACACATTAGTTCTAATTGTTTTTTCTTTCTACCCAGCCTGCTAAAGCCGAGGAGAGTAACTCTGAGGAGGAGATGAATGCCGATGAGCCAGACTTGGCTCCAGTGGACGTGGACTTAAACTTGGTGACAAATATCCTTGAATCATTTGGCTCTCAATCTGGATTGGCTGGACCAGCTTCCAATTTATTGCAAAGTATGGGTGTCCACCTTCCTGACAATAGTGACCAGAAGACAGATGATAGAAGTTTACCACACTGAAATAAACCCAAGGACTGAGAGATTACCATTCTGGTACTTTACAATTTTTACACATTACATATTTGCTAGGTACTTCAGGATTTAAATGGGCTTCTATCTCTGCGAGACTGATAATATATCCCAATAATGTCATTAAAGTGGTTTTTCCATCTGGGCAAGTTATCCACAGCGTAGGGATAACTTTCAGATCTGTGGGGTCCAACAAGAGACTTGACTTGAATCTCCTGGGCCTGAATAATGTAAAATTACTAATGGGGCCTCTATCTACTCTGTTCCATTTAGAACAGTGGTATATTTTCTGTGGCAGAGGGTCCTTTGGGGGCCATCTCAGGTTTCAGGGACTGGTAGTGACTGCTCCCCCTATAGCTATGCACATGGCTTTGATCAATGGAGACCCAGAGAAAGGGGGATTTTTGTCCCCTGTTCTGAATGGAGTTGTGATCAGTCAATGCACACTCTGCTCCATTGAGATAGCTGAGTGCTTTACCCCTGGCATACCCATTGAAATGAATAGAGAGGTGCACACACTGCCTTTGTCCAGATAGAAAACCCATTTAAAATGTGATTCAGCCACTGGGACTCCCACCAACTATAAAAACAAGGCTTCACTGAGCGCCACCTCTGTTCATGCACTGTATTGCATCATAGCCCCATCCACTATAGTGGGTTAGACATAAGCCATATCCTAAGGATATGCCAGCATTTTTCAAAAGTACAGATTTTTATTTTCGTACAGTATCTAGTCAGCAGAATCAGGAAGTGAAAATGATGTGCTTCCTCCTATTATTCACTGATGTAGTTAAAGGAATTCTGTCAGGTCCTTTTATGGGCTACTAAACCTATAATTTCATTACGTAGGAGACGTTTCATTTCCAAGAGAAAATTTTGCAAATCAGGTAGCAAGTGCCCTGATGGCAGTTCCAAGATGGTCAAGTGCTCAAGCTATCCTTATTGCGTCCCGTCAAAAACTGCACCATTGTCCTGGATTGAAACTTCCACCTTTCAACTACATCATTATTCTTAGCACTGATATCTCGCACAGACATGAGCAACACTCCCTGTAGTAGAGCACATAAGTGAGTATTGCACATGTGCCAGTCCAGAGACCTGCAGCCAATGGGTGAGATTTCAGTGCTGATGGCCGTGACGTAGCTGGAGATGTCAATCAAATACAAGGAGCACTGTTGGGGAAGGGTTAACGGAGGAGAGCCAGTACACTTGTCAGGCTTGGGACCTCCCTTAAGGACTCTTGCCACTGCATTTGCATAAATGATCTAACTTTATTTTCTTCTATATGGCAAGTTCCAAATCTGTGTAAGTAGTACGTCCCCTACTTAGCGCTGTTATTGGTTTAGTAGCCATAAAGGACCTGACACACTTCCTTTAACCCTTAGTGCTTCTTTATATAGTTTCAGTGCCTTAAGCGGTGACACCATCCACAAGATCAATGTGAGAATTTACATTTATAATGTAAAAGAATTATATCAGGAATGTGCAAGACAGTAGGAGCAATGTACACAAGTCTGATGCAGAAAGCTTCCATGTCTGTATTGTAAATGTTTTGTAGAGCTGTGCTTATAATGGTCATTTTCACTAGATTTATAAATGTGTTTTCCTTATGTACTTTATATTCGTGATAATGTAAATGCTTTTTTTCATGATAAAACATTATAAAATAATGGATGTTAATTTTCAGAAATATATTATTTGAGTCAATAAACTATTTGCAATGCACCTGCATGTTTTTTATCATGCTACAAAATGCATGTACAGTACATCTAAGTTGATCTGTCTGTACAGGACCTTATGTGTCCCGGATTATTAGATGGCCATAGAAGAGATTATGGGAAAATTTGTCTTCGACGTTCCTCCAATTAGTGAATTTCCTATTTTAAACCCATAGTTGCTTGTTATAAAGGACCATGGAGGCTGAAATACTTCCTACTATCTCTTAAATGTTTTTATTGATTTATTTTTGTTGCTTATATAGCACCAATTTATTTCAAAACAGATTCACATCAATCACTGCCCCCTACTGGAGCTTACACAAAAGCTAGTTTTATAGGAAGCATAGTGTCAGTATGTTTTTGGAGTGTGAGAGGAAATCTGAATACCAGGAGCAAACACTGTGGATAGGCGTCTAATGGTACAATCTCTTTAAAGGGATTGTTTGGATCTGCTTTATTCCAGAAACGTTTCCACTCTTGTCCATGTGCTGTGTCTGGTCTTCATTACCAATACTGGTTACTGGCCTTATTTTCTAGACTATGCCTATAAAGTGAATCTGTCACTTAGAAACTCCATATCAAACAATCCTAAAGAGCATTGTTAGAAACATTATGCTGGGAACCATCATACCTTTTAGATAGTCCAATCGATGCAACATTTCCTTTAAAAAAAAATGTTTTTATAAATATGCAAATGAGGCTCCACATGCAATTGGGGTGAGCCTAAGCCTCCACGGGTTTTATGTACAAATCTGAAATCCTGGGGCTCTGCTACACCCCCATTGTATGTAAGCGTCATTTGCATATTTCTACAAACTTTTTTTTTTTTTTTCAAGGAAATGGAACCTCAATTGGATTATCTAAATGTATGATGGTGGCCTCCACATTGTCTCCTACAATACACTGCCCTTTGGGAAACGTTTCCCTGTTTTACCCAATTCTTGTCACTTAAAGTGGTAAAAGTTATCTTATACATTTTTGTCATATCCACAGAATACTGCAGAGAGAACTGCATATGTGTAGCCACGACCAGACAGGATGAGGGGTTCAGGGGGACCCCCATCCTGGGGATGTGTGGGTCCTGTAAAGAGCTATATTACATTTGTCTATAAAGATCATCTAGCCTCTGCAGTTAAAGCCTCCCTCCCCCAAACAATTCCTTGACTTCATTGATTTCTTAGAATGATTAAAACCATTTTACTTGACTGAATCACAATCAAATAATCCTGAGTTAATAGATGTGAATGAGTTGGGTGGATTCCTGCCAGGAATTCTGTTCCTGGCTCACACTACTACAGTAAATTGCTAGCTATGCTGTTTAAGCTTTAGACTGACCACATCAGCTGAATTTCTAATGATGAGCTAATATACTATAGAATAATATAGTATAGGATACTCCTGTATAATGCAAAACCTAATAAAAGGAAGAACTCCTAAATAACACAATAGGTGAAACTGAGTCTTCTGAATCTGGACTGTCTGGAGCCTGCGAACCTCCTGTCATAGGTATAGTGCATCTATAAAGGCTACTCATATGGCCCGATCCACAAGGACCTCACATTAGCTGAATTGGAAGAGTGCATCTGGGATTAATAGTCTGGTATGATGTCTTATAAATTGTAGGAGACAGTTTGGCTCTTGTTAATCTAAATTAATTTTAGGGTTCTGATCAGGGGTCGAAATACGTTTGAGAAGTAGACCCTTATTGAAACTATCCGAATGCCTCCAATTCAAGTTATGCCTCTGAAGGACACAGTTCTATTTCACAGGACTATAAATCCATAATACCATAGAAATATAGGAAATCTGTGATGTAAGTAAATTGTACATGTCAGACAGCACATGCGTCTACAGTCATGGCCAAAAGTTTTGAGAATGATACAAATATTAATTTTTACAAAGTCTACTGCTTCAGTTTTTCTAATGGCAATTTGCATATACTCCAGAATGTTATAAAGAGTGATCAGATTAACAGCAATTACTTGCAAAGTCAATATTTGCCTAGAAAATGAACTTTATCCCCCAAAACACATTTCAACATCATTGCAGCCCTGCCTTAAAAGGACCACCTAACATCGTTTCAGTGATTGCTCCATTAACACAGGTGTGGGTGTTGATGAGGACAGGGCTAGAGATCAATCTGTCATGATTAAGTAAGAATGACACCACTGGACACTTTAAAAGGAGGCTGGTGCTTGCCATCATTGTTTCTCTTCTGTTAACCATGGTTATCTCTAAAGAAACACGTGCAGTCATCATTGCACTGCACAAAAATGGCCTAACTGGGAAGAGTATTGCAGCTAGAAAGATTGCACCTCAGTCAACAATCTATCGCATCATCAAGAACTTCAAGGAGAGAGGTTCCATTGGTGCCAAAAAGGCTCCAGGGCGCCCAAGAAAGACCAGCAAGCAGCAGGACCGTCTCTTAAAAGTGTTTCAGCTGCGGGATCGGGCTACCAGCAGTGCAGAGCTTGCTGAGGAATGGCAGCAGGCAGGTGTGAGTGCATCTGCACGCACTGTGAGGCGGAGACTCTTGGAGCAAGGCCTGGTCTCAAGGAGGGCAGCAAAGAAGCCACTTCTCTCCAGAAAAAACATCAGGGACACACTGATATTCTGCAAAAGGTACAGGGAGTGGACTGCTGAGGACTGGGGTAAAGTCATTTTCTCTGATGAATCCCCTTTTCGATTGTTTGGAACATCTGGAAAACAGCTTATTCGGAGAAGAAGAGGTGAGCGCTACCACCAGTCTTGTCTCATGCCAACTGTAAAGCATCCTGAAACCATTCATGTGTGGGGTTGCTTCTCAGCCAAGGGAATCGGCTCTCTCACAGTCTTGCCTAAAAACACAGCCATGAATAAAGAATGGTACCAGAATGTCCTCCAAGAGCAACTTCTCCCAACCGTCCAAGAGCAGTTTGGCGCTCAACAATGCCTTTTCCAGCATGATGGAGCACCTTGCCATAAAGCAAAGGTGATAACAAAATGGCTCAGGGAACAAAACATAGAGATTTTGGGTCCATGGCCTGGAAACTCCCCAGATCTTAATCCCATTGAGAACTTGTGGTCAATCATCAAGAGACGGGTGGACAAACAAAAACCAACAAATTCAGACAAAATTAAAGCATTGATTCTGCAAGAATGGACTGCTATCAGTCAGGATTTGGTCCAGAAGTTGATTGAGAGCATGCCAGGGAGAATTGCAGAGGTCCTGAAGAAGAAGGGTCAACACTGCAAATATTGACTTGCTGCATTAACTCATTCTAACTGTCAATATAAGCTTCTGTTACTCATAATATGAATGCAATTATATTTCTGTATGTGATAAAAACATCTGACAAACACACATAAAAACCAGAGGGCAGCAGATCATGTGAAAATATAATATTTGTGTCATTCTCAAAACTTTTGGCCATGACTGTACTATAGGGCTTTTGGGACCGAGTGTCCTAGCTCAGGTTAGTCCCACCCTGGCAGAGGGAAAAAAAAAAAAAAAGTGCGTGCATAGAAGAGTTTGATCCAAAAGTCTCACTACCACCACTATACAAGAAACTGAGGTTTCAAACACCAGGTTCATTCTGCTGTGGGATGAACACGAAGGTTCACTGGCATGATCAGTGCGTATGAGTCCACTCTCCTTTTTATGTACATCTGTAGTATCATAAAGAGAGCAGCGACCCATGATAAAGCTTACAGGGTGAGACAAACATGATTTTCAACACTGTATTAACATTACATTTATAGACCAAAACAATTATAGATACAATATATTGGTGAACAACAAAAACAAAAAAATGTTTGATCATGTTGTAGGTTATTTTCAGACTGTTTACATGAGATTCAGTTTTCATAAAGCTCTCACACAGAACTCTGGAGAGGGGAGGGAACACTGGTAATGTATTTATTGCCTCATTCAGTGCAAAGTACAGTCTTATCTGGAAGAAAGCCCACTGCTATATCTCTCAATCACAGAGTAGCAAAACGTTGCAGCAGCAATTAGCTGAGTGTCTTTTCCACCAACCTCCCCTTCCCCTCTTCATAGAAAGTAACTCTACCTGAAAAGTGGAGAAGGAAACCTATTTCTTTAATAAGAAATATTACTAAGTTTTATTATATTCAACTGTACTATTCATTTATGCAATGCTGTTTATAAATGGAGGTATACTTTAAAGAGGACCTTTCACAACCTCCACCGATTCAAGCTCTTGGCATCTGTTAATAGTCTCTGCTCCACTGATTCCAGCACAGTTGGAATATTCTCTATAGCCTACACCATTCCCAAGCAACAGGCGCAGTTCATTTTGGCGCCTGATCTGCTATTAAAGCTCTGTAATGTCAGAAGGGTAGTGTCGGGCAGGGGGTGTTTTTTAGAGGCAGCCAGTGTCAGAGCTGAGTCACACCCCATCTATGCTTCTGTCTGACACTGCCCCCTGACAGTACAGAGCGTAATTAACAGGCATCAAAAATACCATTGATTGATCGGGAATGGTGGGGGCTACAGAAAAATTCCAGATATTCTAGAATGTAAAGAGCTGGACTTGTTGGAGGTGGTGAAAGGTTCTCTTTACTATATAGCAGCACCACTGAAATACTTTATTTTACAACTAAGAGAATTATAGACAGCCAAGATGATCAATTTGCCAATTACTCTGTTGCCTTAAAAATTGGCAGATTGATCAGCACCTGAAAATAATTGATACTGATGACCTAGCCACAGGGTAGGTCAACAGTATCGGATCGGTCAGGATCCCACACCCAGACCCCATCCTGATTGGGTGTTTTGGCTGCCAGAAGCCATATACTAGATATATGGCCGGAAGCAGCCCTGCTCCTTTTCAATGACTGTACTGTCATTCAAAAGCTGTATAAAGTATACAGAGCTCTGTACACTGTAGAAGTGACACCAGGGACTGCAGCTCCGCTCTCATTCACTTGAATAGGAGAAGACTGTTCCGGTTATATACCCTTAAAAAAAAAAAAAATCTTGCTAGATCAGGACTGGACCCAGGTGTAGGACCCCGACCGATCCGATATTGTTGACCTATCCTGTGGCTAGGTCATCAGTATCAATTACCTTCAGGTCCTGGACAACCCCTTTAAAAATAAAATGTCAACAATTCAATAGATGTTAAACATGGCACATGATTTTAAGCTGTCATTGTCTGAATCTGGGTCTATTATATTTTTTAAACTTGCACATTTACAGGGTTCACATAATCATAGCCAAATAGCAATTGATATAAAACCTGTCTGATTCCTAAATACAAACACAGTATACAATAAGTAATAGTGCACAATAAAATCTAGTATAGCACCAAAAAAAACCATCAAGTACAGAATAGTCCCAATGTCTATTTTCCAGTACTAGTAAAACTCATTTTGGAAAACAGAACTGGACTTTTCAATCCAAAAATCTGATCATAATTGTAAAGGTAAATAATATATACTGCAAATGGCACCATAGCAGGATATTCGAAGTCTCTGTACTAGAAATCTGGCACTTTGGTTAGGTCTATATGAGGTTTGATTTGGTGAATTAACTACCAAGCCGAGCTTTCTGTTCTTGTACCCATTCTTGTATGAGCTGATGTGCTATTGCAAACTTTGGAGGTACCCAGACTGGCAAAGTACCATCTGGCAATTTAGAAGGCAATATCTTCACTTGTAGTGCTTCAATCACTTCTTCCAAGGTGAACCATCGGGCATCTGCTATCTCTGCTCTGTTGATATCAAGCTGTAGCGAAAATAAGACGTTTTTGAACTATCAAGGATAAAAATACTACCATTGTAAAAGCATTTTAGCAGATTTTCATGCAAGTTTGCAATAAATCTTTTTAGAGGATTTTGTTTTATCTTATTTGTAGTCATATACTATATGGAGAAAGTATTAGGGCACACCTCTTAGGTTAAAGCCACACAGTGCGGGAAAAAAACCCTGTGGTTTACAGTCCTGCAAAGTGAATAAGAGTCTGGCTAATCCCATCCACACATTGCAGAAAAAAAGCTGCTGTGGAAAAGCTGCGTTTTCGAAAATCACAGCATATCAATAATACCAGTGGACACGCTGACGTTTTCCCTATAGGTTTAATAAAGGAAGAAAATTCCCTGAGAAACTCAGCAAAAATGCAATGAAAAATACTGTGGAAAAAAACGTGATGCATTTCCACTGTTTTTTTTTTTTCCAATGGTTTTTAGTTGCATTTTGATACATGGGGACTTAGCCTTACTCACTGAATTCAGGTGTCATCGAGTCCTATTGCCACAGGTGTATAACATCCAGCACCTAGACATGCAGTTGCCTTTACACACATTTGTGAAAGAATGTCTCTTTCTAAAGAGCTCACTGAATTCACAAAGATGGAATGGCCGACCTCTTAATAATGTACACACATATGAATAGACAGTACAGAAATCTTTCCAATGATCTCTTTATACTGAGGCCTATAACTGTGACAAAGGGGCATCCTCTACATCTAAAGGAAAAAGAAGTTTTTTCCTCTGATGGGGAAATTGGTGTCAGCCTTTGTAGGTTTATAGGTTGTACTTGATGGACTTGTGTCTTTATCCAACCTTATCTACTATGTAAGTATGATACTGTAATGGGATGTCACAAGTCAATTTGTGAAATGCACTAGGATCTTCATGGCATGGGTTTCCATAGTAAGCCTTTTATCACCAAGCACAATGCCAAGCGTTGGATAGAGTGGTGTAGCAAAATGTTGCCACTGGACTCTGGAGCAGTGGAAACATGTTCTGTGCAGTGATCTATTAAGCTTATCTGGCAGTGTGAAGGATGATTCTGGATGTGACAAATGCCAGATGAATGTTACCTGCCTGACTACATTGTGCCAGCTGTCAAGTTTGTCGAGGAGAGATAATGCTATGGGGTTTCTTTCAGGGGTTGGTTTAGACCTCATAGTTCCAGTGCAGGGAAAACTTAAAGGCAACGTGTCACCAAAAGACATTTTTATTATTAATTTTATAATTTTTTTGGGCATTTTTTTTTTAAATTATTTCCCACTGTTGTCCACTAGAGGGACCATCATCTGTGTACTGTGTCAAAGTACTACACAGTACACTAGTGGTCCCCAACCAGTAGCTCAGAAACCACCTGTGGCTCGCAACCCTCATTAATTACTGCCATAAGCACTGGTTACAATATGATATAAATACTTGAAAAGGTATCCAAACCTCTCAGTGGTGCCAATGTACATGGTATAATATGATACCACAATATAATTACAGTTAAATATGTGCAAGTATAATTTCTCCTAATTATTTATTTCTCCAAATGTACTTCTTTTCTAACTGAATGTGGCTCTCACTATGGGGCATTGTGCCATCACAATTCTTAACTGTGATGTCACTTTGGGGCATTGTGACATCACAAGGGAGCAATCACAATTGGGCACTACGACATCAAAATGTTTAATTGTGACATCACAGTGGGACACAGGGCCATTACAATAGGGCAATGTTCCCTTTCCCTATTTTCAAGACCTTTACTCTTTTATTATAATTGTGATACCATCAGAATCTATGAGAGCAGTGATCCACATCATAAACATTAAACAATCATAGGACTTCGATATGAGCAATGTTTCGGGCTGAGGAAGCCCTTCATCAGGCATTTTTGTAGTATCAAGAGAAGTATAGATGGAAGGATGAGGTAAGCAGAGGATCCAAAAAGGAGCCCTGGTGTAGTACTATCCCAGTTCTAGAGGCAGCTGTGAATCTACTATCCAAGTCCTATGATTGTATAATGTTTGTGACACCATCAGAGTCCATGTAGAGCTGCATAATAATTATAATAAATTAAGCAAGCTCTTTAGAATAATATTGGAGTACTGTTCATCTTCTTTGTTACAAGTTGTTTCAGATGAGTCCAGCCAGTCCTCCTTGGAATTGTGCACCCAATGGTTCTGGTTATGAGAGTGCTGTTTGCCCCCTACCAAGAGTGGTCCCTAAGCAATCACTCTGAAGCCACATGCGGCCTTACAAGGTACTGTCATTAGTTTGATACTAATTTTCCTACTGTCAGTCAGACAATTGTATGCTTCCAACTTTGCAGTAACAGTTTATGGAAAGCCCTTTTCTGTTCCGGCTTTATTATACCTCAGTGCATGAAGAAAGGTCAATAAAAGTATGGTTGGTTGAGTTTGGTGTGGAAGAATTTGACTGGCCCTCAAAGAGCCCTGACCTCAACCCCAATGAACACCTTCGGGATGAAGGGAGTGTGAGTCAGGTCCTCTCAATGTTCAACATTAGCGTTTGACCTCACAAATGTTCTTCTGGATAAGACAGACACACTCCAAGATCTTATAGAAAGACTTTCCTGAAGACTGTAAGAAGCTATGGTAGCAGCAAAGGGTGGTGGTGGTGGGGGGAATTCCATATTAATGCCTATGGCTTTAAAATTGCATATCATAACATCTTCTGTAGGTGTAATGTGGAGATGCCCCAATACTTTTGTCCATATAGTGTACCGATCTAGATACATTTGAAATAAATGCAAAAGAAAGCAGTCACACAAGATCTAGTTTTATCACAGACAGTATGCCCAATGGCATATCCTTATAAAAATAAGGCAGATCATTCTTAGTAATAGAAGAAATGGATCAAGCATTCCACAGTGTAAAAATCACAGTTTTATTCCTTAATCCATTAAAAGCGACAATGTCAGTAGAGAATCTATTTAAAAAGAAAGGCACAACATCGCTGTACTGTGATGTGCTTTGGACTGTGGAGGTCCCTTGTCAAGCATAGTGAATATAGAGCAAGCAAAAAGTTAAAACCCGTGATCCCTCCTCGATCAGATGATGGATTATGTACAGGTGCAAATGGATGCCACTCGCAAGTGCAGAGAGAACATGGAACATTCAAAGACCAATACAAGTAAGTTCCATGTTACCTGTACACTGCCATATTAAATAAACACTTTGGGTCAGTCCTGTTTTACCTTTTAGTTTTCTTGCTAACATTACTAGGAGATAAGATATCCCCGTCTGTTACATAGCACTGATGGTCATACCTGATTTTGCATAGTAGTTACTATAAGGTAACAGTTTATACCACCTTTCAATGATCCATGTTTTGTCCACACCATTCATTTAGGCTGGCACTTGTACATAATCTATCATCACATTGGATTAGAGGTCAGGGGATTTAAATGACTTTACTCTCTATATGTTCAGCATAAGTTTGACATGGAACTTCCACAGTCCAAAACACATCACAGCAAAGTGAGGAATGCCTTTCTCTTTATGTACATTGACTGCTGACATTGTAGTTTTTAATGGATTAAGAAAACAATATTATTACACAGTGGAATGCTAAATACATTTCTTCTATTACTGATGACTGTACTCATGGGCCAGCAAAGGAGCCATACAGTCTGAGGATTACGGGCTGAAGTTATCCAGTAAAGAATCTGTGAACAGTATTTATGCAGATAATTCTTACCTTGTCCTCCTTGACAGTGGCCTGACATGCGAGCATTAGTGAGCTGGTAGGAAATGGCCAGTGCTGGGATCCAAAATACCTGAAATTATCCACCTCCAAACCAACTTCTTCTGCTACTTCTCTCCGAACTGTTTCCTCCAGCGTCTCCCCTGAACAAAGGCAAAACCTACAGTGAATACTTCCATAAACTTATTTAAAGGGGTTATACAGGGAGAAATAAATCTTACCAGTGGATTCCCTGCCCTGGATAATCTTTATTACTAATATATAAATCCACTAGAGCCCTGATGATTACTTTTGCTGTCTCCACTGCTGACGCCTGTGTTCTCTGTGACATCACCAACCCCACTTTACTCTAATTGCAGGTCAACAGAGAGGAGTTGGTCATGTGACAAAAAGTCAGCTGTACAGGAAGTGGAAGAAGATTTCTGGCCTCCCCCGCTGTGGCGGTATTCATGGGGGCTCTGGGGGGCCTGGTTATATATTAACAGTAAAGCTTATCCAGTACAGGGAATGCACTGGTATGTTTTATTTCTCCTGGAATAACCCTTTTAAAACTTAGTCCTACATCATCATAAAAATATCCCATAAGTGAAAGCTGTTTCCTAACAAGGGTTAAGTAAAAGCTTGCAGTAACACTGAAAAAGGCTTATGTTAAAGACACCAGTGGCAATAGCTATCACTTTTGCAAAGGACAGTGGATGTGGACTTGCTGTGCCACCTACCCAGTCTGACTTTGGGTGGCTCCCAAGGGCTTTCCTAAGTAGCCAGCCCAGTCTTCACTTATGAAAATATGGTCTTTTATGCGGGAACACTCCTAGGTCCCTACCTCTTGGAATGGTCTAGGTGTAGGTGGCAGCCGGCCAAAGGCCAGAGAACTGATGGTGCAAAGCACCAAAAGTTCAGGCTAAAGGGTGGTCTAGTTCGGTTTGAAGATCTGTGGCAGGCAGTAGGAATACAATATCGTAAAACAAACCAAAGGTCGGGACAGGCAGCTCACGTTCACAGGTCAGGGACATGCAGAGGACATACACAGAAATCAGGCAGATTAGGGCAAAAAGCAGAAACACAGTCAAAAAACATGCCAGAGCGCCGGCGTTACAACTTTTCACAGTATGGATGGCAAATTGCTCTCAGATGCAACCATGTGAAACGTCCATGTATTGTAAGGACAGCTTGAGTCCACCAAAATGAGAGCCACGCATACAGAGAGTCTCTCCATTCTGGCTGGGACTCCCCTCCCCCCTACTATCTATGATGACAACATACCCTTACACATTATATAAACAAAGTCTGTCTTCATGATATAACTACCTTAGGGTAAAAATGTATCAAAGGCTTATGTTTTTAGGGAATTAATTATCAATTCCATAATATACAGTATACTTATTACTCTAATCATCCCCTTACAACAAGGGAATGTCAGTGTAGACCTGAGAATACACAAAGCAATAGTAATATGTGAAATGCTCAGTACTTTGTTGCATGAAAGTTGTAACATGCCTCAATGTATACTCAAGCCTAAGCCTAAGTCTAAGTTTTCACCGCGGTCTGCCACGACGGGATTCCGATGCAGTGCATCAGCATTCCGTCGCGGCTAACCACTCCTGATTAAGCCTGGATGAAAGGGCCTAATCAGGAGTGCGTCTCGAGCCGCGGACACCGCGGGCGGAATTCGCAGCAAGATAGGTCATGTTGATTTTTTTTTTCCGCTAGTGGAAAAAAACTGCTACTGACTCCCATTGAAATGAATGGGAGGGGTTTTTTAAGGTGGATTCCGTGTCAAAATCCGCTGCCAAAAAACTCAGTGTGAACACAGCCTAAGGTTGTTTTTTCTCTTCAAACACTTTAAGCACAATAAAGTTTATAATGTAGTATGGCTATACATATACATATATATATATATATATATATATATATATATATATATACACACACACACACACACACACACACACACACACACACACACTATGTATAGCTACTAACAGGCTTATGTAAAAAGGCAGAAAAGTGCTCAGTGCAAACAAGCTTATGTCTGCTTTTAGCACAATTCAGCAAGTCCAAGAAACCTATCAATTAGCTAAATGTTCCTGCTATAAAACAACTGTATGTATTGCTTACCAATTTCACAGAAACCTGCGAGGGCAGTGTACAGCCCAGCTGGATAGTTCTCCTGATGAGCAAGCAAGCAGCGGTTTCTACTAGACACAAGGGAGAGGACCACTGGTGACATCTAGTATATGATAAAATAGATGGTTAGCATTACAATAACTTGCTAAAAGCATATATATCATTCACATGCTAAACGAGTAGATTATAACAGAAGTAATGGAGATCACAGATGTTTCAGTCCTTTCAACTGCTCGGCCTAGGTTCAGAGTTTGATCCGCCTCTATGACCACAAGAAAGTATATAGAATACTAAGATTTGCATTCATTTAACCTAATAAAGGTCCATGGACTGGCTTTTTGCTAGTCAGCTGACTATGCTAGCAAACTACTTCCTTCAGTAGACCATATGGTGCATGGAACCAAAGCCACTGTATGAATAATGTGAGCAATAATGCTTTTTTAAAATGAGCGTACATCCACTTATAAAACAACTTGTCATAAATGAATAGTACATTTGAATATAAGAAACTGTGTATTATATTGTATAAAAAATTAGTTTCCTTCTTCATTTATTAGGCTGTTCTCCTTCTTATCCCCATTCACACTGTTTGTTTACAATCTATCTCTGTGCTCAACTCACACACAGGAGTCTATGGAGAGGAAAGGGGGAGGAGGCGGCTACTGCCGGCTAGATAGTTGATTTGATGCCTCATTCTGTGCAGTGGCAGAGTCTCGAGTCTCTTGAAGATACAGCAGTGTCAGAAGAGCTCTCCTTCACTCATAGTCAAGCAGCACCAGTAATTTATGTGTGTCTTCCAGCCTCCTCCTTCCTCCTCAAAGACTATGTAAAAAGTAACTCGGCTTGATGAGCAGAGAAGGAAACTTTTTTCTTTAATAAGATCTATTACAAAATTTGTTATATTAAATTGTACTATTAATTTATGAAAAGTTGTATAACCGGAGGTATGCCCCAGTCAAGTTATTGGAACCCTGTGGACACACCCAGAGCGTATATCTGGAGCTTTTCCTAGCATACACTGTAAGGGAAGGCCAATAGCATAATGTGAACCCTACTAAAATTGTCAATGAGTCAAATTCATGAAACAATACATGAGATTAGAATTCTTTCAGATTAGCTCACCTGTGGGTAGTAGATCATGCCATTAGAATGGCACACCCGCTTACTCCCCGAGACATTCTTCTGGGTTGGCTTTCCTGATTTGCTGCAGTATTGATGATTGTCATGCCAGCGTAAGAGGGACTGTGACTGTAACAGAGAAGCGATAGGTAAAGAAGCTGGAAGTCCTATGTAATCTAGTTACTATATTTATATATGGAGATTTTATTGGATATGTCTCATATTCAATATGTCTCATACACTTCAGTGGGCCAGTGCTGTAATACCTGAAGCCACCGCTACACTTTGTACAGAGAGTGAACAGTGTGGGTCCCAGCCAGTAAACAATACCAGGAGCCATGCTGTCCCAGAACAGCTGATCTGGAGGGCTTCTGGCTGTCGGATCCTTGCAGATCTAATATTGATGGCCTATCCTAAATAGATTGCACTGTATTTTGCTTTGGATTCTCACTGCAAAATTCACATGTAAAATCCAGTACAAAACCATCCATGGTGTACATGGTCAGCTTAGTGCCAACCTTCTCAATGTAAAAGTATGTGTGTATCAAGCTAATACAGAAGTGGTATATCACAAGTGGTATATGGTCATAGTTTACATGTTTAAGAACATATCACATATAACTTTATGCCAATCACCAAGGCTTCAGTATTTTTAGGCAGTCTATAAGAGTGTAAGAATACAATCAGCACCATCAGACCCTTTGAGTACGCAGGTGCTTCACCAGCATTGCAACTGATAGTTGCTCAGCTGTAGTACATCATTCACTGTTTCACCAGATGTGCACGTTGCAAGCGCTTTGAACATTTTGCATTGCACTTTTTAAAAATAATAAGTAAAAAATGTACAGCCTCTGGCAATATTCTTTACACTAATGTAGATGATCTCTGTCAAACCACATCATGGCCATTACATATAAGAAGGCAGCAGAGTACTCATGCAAGTTCAGGCAAGTGAAAACTACATCCACTGTGCAACCTCTCCCAAGATATCTGCCCATGGCAGCTCTATATTTCTGTTACAGCAAGCCTCTAGACCTAAGAATGACACATTTAAGACACGGCTATAGTTTTCCTGGGGGCATATAACTGTCCCCTTCGTTGGGACTTGTAAAAGTATTCATCATACAGGTATGCTAACCTACTAACTTACAAACACAGAATATACTCTAAATGGCCCCATTATTATTATTATTATTTATTTTTAGAGCACCATTAATTGCATTGTGCTGTACATTTGTGGGGCTTACATGCAATACACAAAATACACACCACAAGTACAATGCTACCAGTGACTGACTGGTACAGTGGGATAGAGGGCCCTGGACGCAAGAGCTTTCAATCTATGAGGGAAGGGGGACAGAGACAGTAGGTGAGGGCAGGTAGGGTGTCGTGACAGTAGTGCTATTGGAGGATTTCCAGAAGTGGTGCACCTTCAAAGGTCTTCTTGAAGCTTGTGATTGTGGGAGACAGTCTAATATGTAGGCGGTATATAGACGCGGTTGTGTGAAGAGCGGATAAGAGTAGAGGTCTTGGGAGAATCGGAGGTTACGTGTGGGCAAGTAGTGGAACATTAGTTCTGAGAAGTGTGGATGGGACAGGTTGTGGATGGCTTTGTATGTAAGCGTTAACATTTTAAGACTCTATTCATTGGGCAAATGGTAGCCAGTGAAGTGAATGGCAGAGGGGAGAGGCTAATGAAAAATGGGGGGATAGGTGGATTAAGCGGGCGGCAGAATTTAAGGTGGACTAGAGGGAGCAAGAGCATTTGCTGGCAGGCTGTGGAGAAAGGTGTTACAGTAGTCTGGGAGATTAAGAGATGTACTACACATGGCCATGGAGGTAAAAGCTATTGCTTCCTTCCTAAAAGGTCTGACATTAAGGAGTTATATTCAAAGGTAAAAATAAGAAGCTTTACAGCTTCACAGAGGCTCTGATCCACATAACCATTCAACAATTTACAGCAATTTTAGTACAAATTATTAGATATGATTACAAATTATTAAATATGATGGCTAACTGCATTTTAACAGAATTTTGTCAACGTAATACATGAATAAAACAAACAAAATAAAGTTACATGCTTCCCAATGCTAATACCCGAGTTAACAGGGAACCGACTTCATCTATTTTCACAACTGCTTTCGTTAACTCAGTGAATCTGCCAGAAAATTCTTGTTCCAGAGCAGATTTTTCAAATGACCCTAGAAAAAAAAAAAAACCTGAGAATTATCATATTATTTGAAAAACCTTTGTTTCATCTGTCCAAGTTTAATATACACTCAGTGACCAAAAATAATGCACCAAAGAGTTGTTGGAAAGCATACAGGTTCCATATGGTATCCTACAGCCCATTTGGCTAGAGTGGTTGCAACTGGGCCTGTACATCCTGCACAATTGATAGTTGCCAAAGCTGGTCTCATAAATGTTCCACTGGCAATAAATCTGGTGACTGGGCAGGCCAATCTGGGGGAGACATTCCTGGGAAGCCCTTGCTGTTTGAGGGTGAGCATTGTCCTGCTGAAAAATACCAACATGAAAAACGCCTACATGACAGGCAGAACATGTGGTTGCTGAATGACCTGCACATAAAGCTGAGCTGTTAGTGTCTCTTGTATTACTATTAGGAGAGACTGACTGTTGTATGTGATGGTTCCCCAGACCATCACACCAGTAGTTGGGGCAAAATGCCGCTCCACAGCAAAGGCAAGATTGAAGTGCGGCCTCCGTAGTTGAACCTGACCATTGTCAGATGCCAAACAGAACCTGGATTTGTTGCTAAAGATGATATGGTTCCAGTCAGTAGCAGTCCAGGTTTCTCACTCACAACACCACTGCAAACAAAGGCAGCGATAGCTGACTGTCAACGGAGGGATACATAATGCTGGTGTGACACCAAATTTCCTTCTGCTAAGCACCTGGAAATGGTCTGGGCAGAAACAGGAGTTTGTAGTGAAGGTGCCACCTGTTAGGATGGTAGACAAGAAAACTGGGAGCTTCTTGCACTTGTAAGTGGATCAAATGATCCTTCTACTGGTGGTCTGATGGCAGATGGCAGCCAACACCTCCTAACAGCTAGGTCAGAATAGCCTAGATGGCAGAAAATTAACTGAAACAACCACCCGCTTCACTCAGTCCAATAATGTTGCCCCTCTCAAAGTCTGTCAACTGGGCAAAATGCCTTTGAGTGCATTGTACAGCATGTGTAGTAGTCATCAATCTCTTATCAAAAGGTTCACCTCTGAGAGCCTTTTTATAGAGCAGCGGGGAAGCAGTTTACACCATTTTGTGGCAAGACCCAGTGTCTACGTAGGCCACACCTGTAACTATTTACATATCTGCTTGTGGCATAACTGCATGCAGAGCTTTGCAGTAATCTGACATTTCTATCTGGATGCGTTATCTTTTTGTCAGTGTACAATGTGTGCCTAAAGGCCGCTTAAGCTCCTAAAAACAGTCAAATATGGTAAAAGCGGGCTTTAGACTAATGTCATTAGATACGTACAACTTGTATAAATGGTTTAGTGTTTAATTTTCACGAATAAAACATCAACTTACCTAGATCCAAAGCAAACTGGACAGTCAATGAATCTGAGCAGCCAACCACAACGGAGTCTTCCAAGTTCACATTGTCTTTTTGATAGCTGCTGAGCACTTGCAGTAAATCTGAAATGCGGCAAAATGATATTACTAAAACAGCTCATAAATGTAACAATCCCAATACTTAAAAGGTATTTATATAGAAAGGAGGCTCATTTTTATCCTTCATCCATTATGAAGGTAAGTTATTCTCATTTTCAGAAGGACTATATATTCCTCCATGTAATTTCCATAAAGTGATTTTCATAGGCACATTAAAGCTTAATTCCTCAATGTTTACCAATCTAAACCTTTTCTTTCTACATTCCTCCTTACTTAGCCCAGGACTGAACACCATCTTCCATAACTGCTTCTGGCCTCGTGGTGGGGCCATCCACTAGCAGTTTCTGGCCCCTGGAGACTGCTAGAACAGATGATCTGTGCAGGGTCCGGGTGTCAAACAACGACAGATCACATACAGATGACCTATCCACAGGGTAGCTCATCGGTATGAAAATTCAACTTGGGGTTGTCTGTGATTTTTTTTTTTTCTTTTATTTATGGCCTATCATTGGCAATTGGCTCCATGCCCTGTATAATGGTCAGGTGTCAGTAATTCAGCTCAGCTCCCATTGACTTCAATGAGAGGTGAGCTGCAGTACTGGTGAACACCTCTATATAGGACACAGAGTCAACTGTTCCAGGCTCCATGTACTCTATAGTACACAGACCAGATATACCTATGAAGAGTTGAACCGTGTGAGGACCAGCTGTCATTTCCCCACTGATCAGATATTTATGGCCAATCCTTATAAATCATAAATAATAATAAAAAAAACAAAAAACCCACAAACAACCCCTTTAAGCCTTATTCACGTTGCAGTGTTTGTTTAGTGACTAGCATCAGGGATTGTAAACCAGAACCAGGACAGAAATATACACAGAAGTAAGGTAGAATTTGCACCTGTTCTTTGTTTTCTACTTGCTCCTTTTTTTTGGCTTACAATCACTGATGTAAATCACTGACCATACCACTGACCTGTTACTAAGGCTTTAGGAGATTAGACTCCATGGTCACTAGACCAGAAGTGATGTCATCTGAATAACACATACTAAGAAAAGAACCTATTTTGTGGCAGAAAGGAAGATGAAACAGTAAAATGAGTGGAGTTATGCATGGCATTGTTGTATCGGTCACATAGGTTACATAGTGAACTCCGGTTTTAACTTCAAAAAGGATTGTTTGGTTTAGAAAATCCATTATAACAGTGTACATCATTGGTTTAGGACTCCCAACTATGAACTAGAGCAGAAAATTGGCTCCAAATATCTGGAAAAATGGTCATATATATATATATATATAGTTTACATTGAGGTTCCATTAATTTATCCATATGCATATAGTTTGTGGGTCTGCATAGAGTATAGACGTTCTCACATGTTTTAAATTGTTCCCCTTTAATTTCTTCAAATTCCTTCCACAATCCTTAAATATCCTGAGAAGATAAAAGGCTTAAAGTGAATTTAGAGTGTGTGTGTCTGGCATAGGAAAATTAGATTGAGGAGTCCCATTGAGGACAGGGACTAATATCAAAGGCGGCAATCTCTCTACCATCTAATGCTTTATTCCTTCTGTAGTTACACTGCAAGAAAACTGAACATTTGTCAAGTGTCTTCAACAGATTAATGCGGTTGTCTAGGATTAGGATACTAGGAGAGGTCATCAATATTAAATTGGTACGGTTCTACACCTGGCACCTCTATCGACCAGCTGAAGCTGTCAGAAGAAACTAGAAGGAGACAGCTCCATACCCTGTGTAATGGCTGTGCTGAGGTACTGCAACTCCAATTCACGTGAAAGGTGATCTTGTTTTTTAAAAAATTACAGTGTGGACCATGTTAATGTACATGAGCCCTAAGCAGTCTAAAAATCTATAGACATGATCTTATTTACCCGGACCACTGACTGCTGGTGCACAGAA
Source organism: Leptodactylus fallax (assembly GCA_947044405.1). Classification (NCBI taxonomy): domain Eukaryota; kingdom Metazoa; phylum Chordata; class Amphibia; order Anura; family Leptodactylidae; genus Leptodactylus; species Leptodactylus fallax. Next base: position 425,390 of record CAMRHE010000005.1, on the reverse strand, counting down.
GCGATTTCCAGATTTCTGAATAAGAGGTGAAAGATTGTGGAATAGATAAAAAGATCCTGATTTCAGAGCTTGGCGACAGCTGTCATCATTTTCTTTGAGTTCAAAAAGAAATCTAAGAAGGAACACAACAACATTAATCTTCTGATATGTCATGGAGCCCTGAGACTACCACTGACATGAAATGGACACCCCATTAAAGTTAATAAAATATTAAAGGCTAGGTATACATTTATTTCCATTTTGCAGATGAAGGGAACAAACTTTGTAATAAAGAATATGGCCTGTTTCTTCACTTATATGCATCCTTCTGCCATTGATCAAATATGTACAATAGATGTCTATGGAGAAGGAGGGGAGGAAGAGGAGAGTTCCTCAAACAGACAGACCTTTGCACTATAGAGTGACTGCTTTCTTCTACGTAATACCTGGGTTATCAGGAATTACTATCCTTCTCCTGACAAGAATGAGTATTTAATGTAGTAGACGGCCTTATACAGGTATATCTGTCTTTCTCCTTCTCCTACTACCCTCTGAATATAGCCCAGCTCACGAACATTCATCAAATTTCATGAGGTTCACCCATTTCTAGTATGGACCAAAATAACTCAATTGCAAAGTCTGTTCCCGTCACCTGTACTACTGATTTTTGCTACCAGGCTGTAGGCTCCTCCTGACCGAGCTTCTTATGGCTTTATTTGATGCTTATGCTATTATAATCCACACTGCAGATGATTTAATAATAAATAAAGGCTTAAGGGGAATCTGTCACCATAATCCAGCATATCAACCCTTCCCCACAAGTAGAGGTTAGAATCACCTGAATTAGAAGACACATCGCCATTTTTGTCAATATGTAAATGAGCTCTTTGGAGCAACAAGGCTATTGGAAAAATTAAAAAGTTATGGAAACACAGAACAAGATTTTTTAAAAATATTTTTTTACATTTATTAAAAGTAGTAACATATAAGAAAAACTATATAAATTTGAGGTCTCCGTAATCGTACTTCACAGTGATATTGCATACATTGTTTACCGCACTGTTCTCACATTGATCACCTTAGGTTCAACTAAGGTGATACTTCAAAACATTTTTAAAAGAAAATGCATTACCTGGTTTAGTAAAACCAATTACCAAATGGTCTTCAATATAATAAGCATCAAACCAATGCTGTATAGTAAATTGTATTATGCACATCTGTCACAATATTTAGTACACGGCTTGGCAAGAAAAAGCAGACAATTTTACAAATGTATGGCAGATTATGTTTGCAGATCTTTTAATATGTCATTTCAGATGATTTGCACATACTATAAGCTCTAATTTAAGTATTTTTATTCCATCTTCCATAAATATGACACTACTGTCCTATCTCTAATGGATTTAGAAATATGACTGTTTCCAATTCTTGTATCATAAATATTCACTTTTTATTTTACACCTTCTTTTCCCTAGCTCTTATCTCCCTGAGAACAAAAGGATGAAACCAGGATTGATTCAGAAATTGGCTGATACCAAAGAGCAGTAGAACAAGCTACCTAAATCTCACACAGTACTGGGAGATAGAACTACCCAAACATCTTCACCAGAGCTTGCCGCAAAGTCAGTTGGACTTAACCTGAACTTGGACCTAGGTTATCACCCCAGAAGCTTTGTGTAAGAAAAAAATGACTTCAAACCAGAATGCACAGCAATACTCACAAGGCAGGTCAAACCAGGAGAGCGGAATCAAAGGGATAATCATGTATAATCCAAAGTACCTTACATATATCTCTTTCTTTCTTTCTTTACATTCATACATTCTTTACATACCACAAACCTATTACATCAGGCAAATCAGGAGCCTTAAAGTACCAAAAATAAGTTGTCTACATCTCCTGCCAAAACCCACTGTACTCAACCAAGCGACTCCTGAATTTACTTTCCACAGTTCTTTCCACTTGAAGGCAGCAGGGAAGGCACAAGGTTACACCCTACATTATAAACTTTGCTCAAATACTTGTACATGCTGAGAAATAGCAGAGAGCCTTGAAGTAGTATTTCTTAATAATGTCCTGCTGCTATCATTATGGGTTTTCTTCTAAGTAGATTTTCATAGTGAGGTAAGGCTAAACACTTCACTACTTGACACATTCTTTATTATTTGTATGCACCTACATCCTCCGCAAAAAGCCTATTATATTTTATGTATTATACAGTATGTCAGTTTTAGTTTGTGACCTGAACAACATTATATATCACAGGCTGAAGTTCAGCTGACCATAGGAAGGAAGTAAGGTTGTCATTTACATATTGTAATTTTCTGCCACACCCTTATCCTCTGTAATTATGTTCTAAAATTTCAAAGAAAAGCAAAGAATTGTCAAAAATAGCTGTGTATACCCAAGTTGTGCTGTTTTTCTGTTACATGGCATTATTCTATCTTGCCTGAAGCAAAATGCTCTGTTGAGATTCCTGAGACTATAAATATTCATTGGTAAATAGGTTTTTGCCCCAGGGATCAAGTAAAAGTAGGCATATAAACACTGAAATGTGCTTGTCATATCAAACATATAACCAAATTCCACCAATCTATGCAACCTTATTAAATATAACTGCTGATTAGGCTGTGTTCACACCGCCAACAAAAGATCTGCAGATTTTACAGTAGAAATAGCGCAGCATGCAGTATTATTCTACCAGTTTAAAGAATGAAAACCACTACAGATCCCAATGGACCCTATTACATGTCAATGGAGTTCAATAGACACTAATGGATTCCATGGTAAGAAAGATCCAACAGACAGTCATGTCTTCTGGTATAAATGGAATTCTAGTGTGAACTTAGCCTTATTTCAGCTCTGAATATTTAAGGGCAGTTTCCAGTTTTATTAAAATTAAACTTAAAGGGACTGTTCAGAATACAAAAAATTTGTAAAAGCAGAGAATGTGATAATCGTTGGATTATGATGTTAATCTTTTTTCCCTTAGTCCTAACAGCAGCACAATATGGGGTATTTCTGCCCCTGTGTGCTGGTAGAACAGGCGGAATTTTTAATTAGCATAATTGATTGCGTGACTATACAACCCTATAAGAGGGCAAAAGAGACCTCCCCCCCCCGTGTCAGTTATAAAGAGAAACAATCCTATTTGGGAGGGGGGGGAAAGCTTGTGCTGTTGTTAGGACTAAGGGAAAACAGATTAACATCATAATCAACAATTCCCTTACGTCCTACCAGCAGCACAATATGGGGATGTAGCAAGCAGATCCACTAGGGAGGGTTCTCTCGTACTACAGTGCTTAAGACTGAATGTCCAAAGGCAGCAGCCTCTGAATTTCGGACATCTAACCAGTAGTGTTTAACAAAGGTCAGCTGGGATGACCAGGAAGCAGCTGCACAAATCTGCTCAAGAGGCAAAGAACGACTCTCAGCCCAGGAGGCCAATACAGCCCTGGCTGAATGAGCTGTGATGAACTCGGGCGGTGTCAACCCCTGAGAGCAAAAAGAAGTTTTAATTGCTTCCTTGATCCACCTTGACAAGGAGGGTTTGGAAACTTTGAGACCTTTGTCTCTACCATATACATTAATTAGGAGGTTCTCAGTGTATGGAGTTTTTTTCTCCTCCTCGGAAGATGGAGCTGGGAAAAAAAACGGTAAGGAAACCACCTGGTTGATATTAACTAGAGAAGGCACCTTAGGATTAAACCCAGGAAGAAACCTGAGCTGGACCCTATCAGAAAAAAAAGAAATAAATGGCTCCTCAGAAGAAAAAGCCTGCAGCTCTCCTACTCTCTTTGCTGAGGTAATAGCTAGTAAAAAGGTGGTTCTGAAAGCCAGAAACTTAAGATCCACCTCCTCCAATGGTTCAAATGGCGGACCACAGAAAGTAAGTAAAAAGCCCTAAAGCTTAGGAGAAACAAAAATATGGAAGGGCAAAAAAGACCTCCCTCCACCTGTCCCACCACACAGGACAGAAAAAAACACAAAGGGCGGAGGTCTCTTTTGCCCTCTTATAGGGTTGTATAGTCACGCAATCAATTATGCTAATTAAAGATTCTGCCTGTCCTACCAGCACACAGGGGCAGAAATATTGTGCTGCTGGTAGGACGTAAGGGAACATAAATAACTTACACTCACCCGGTAAATCTCAGACTGCTTCAGTGCCACCATTACGATGGTCTTGTGAGTGTTGTTGCTAGCACTGCATTGAACAAGACTGACAGGAACTACCCCAATGGTGGCACTAGAGCGACAGGGGATTTACCAGGAGAGTACAAGTTGTTTTACAACATTACCCGCTTTTTGTAAACTTTTTAAAAATTCTGGACAATCTCTTTACCATGTATGATGAAAGAAATCTGCAATTCCTCACCTTTTTCAAAAAATTTTTTTGTTTGTTCTTGTTTGCTGACAGTAATTGAAAACATGTTTTGTTTTTAATTCCAAAGCAGACTTTGTCCTGTTCACACATTTAAAAGGGTGTTTTTCCAGCCCCAGGTAAGTTCTTTATACTGATGACCTGTGGATACCACTGGATAGATCTTGAAAATGATAAGGATTTATAACATGGAGTATATTAGTTCCAGAGCTGTTTATTTTGATAATGATTAGACTCTTGGTATATAAGACAGAAGATCCAGGAAACATAAAATACATAACGTAAAACAACAGTGTATGTTAATACCATGCAAGACATACCGTGTTTTTTTAACATAGGAAGAGCAAAGCCTGACAGAACGGGCCGTATGCCCAGCAGCAGCACAAAACATTTTCTGCATCCAGTTATTACTATAGCAAAAAGATACCTAAAAACAACAAAGGCAAGACTGAGATTACCATCAAAATTAAAAAAACAGGAAACTTTTTTTTGCTCATATACAGCATTTGCTATTTTTCCACCCAGAATGATAAAAATAGCGTTATTCCTGATTTATCTTCTTCATGTTGGTATTATGTGCTAGTGGTCACAAACAGTTTTGTAAGCTTATGTCTTTCCTTTATGCTTTTTTAACCCTTTGGATAGACTTATGGCATTGGCTAATAAAATTAATTAAAACTATTCGAATTTGATGCTCCATATGTGTGAATCCAGGCCCCACGTTTCACTAATCTGAATTGCTCATCTGCACTTTTCAATACACTGCATTCCAGCCATGTAGTAATGGTCTAGATTTTTCATTGCACAAATGGAAAGCAGATGTTCCCATCTGGAAATGCCTAATACGAGGACAATCTGTCTCTAACAAGATAACACCAGAATAATCCCTTTTGCCAAACTAGGCACAACTTCATGTTTTTCCAAGTACACAAAAATGTAATCCAGTTCTCATAATAAAACAACAAACAATTCTTTCAGCAGTTTTTTTCCCAAACAGATTACCGTATCATGAAAATCGCTGCCACACCATTTCCACTTATTCACCAATATAATTCCCACAATATACTTTTAATACTCAACAAATCTAGTTACAAGGAGCATAATTCATTCATGGACTGGTCACCTTCCCAAGAATAAAATAATATTAGGAGATGGACCTGTACACATTGATCAAAAAAAAAAAAAAAAAAGAATTATATATATATATATATATATATCTGGCAAAGGAATAATGTGAATCTCAAATGAAAGTAATTGCTAATTGCTATTTGTATACATGGTAAAGGTCCTCACTTTAAAGTAAAGGACTGCTAAAATATTGGCTCTATATAATGATTATCGAATTATTTCCCTTTCCTTATCAGTTCAGTACCTAGAAATAAAATCTCAGGGGCAAAACAAACTAAGGAGGAGGTGTGTGCCTCCTACTAAATCAGACACGTCCACCACCAGCGCAGGAGATATGAAGATGGGCATTGAAAACGCTTGACTTCCTAAATCTCCCCATTGACTGTGATGTGGTCCATTTTATCAGGGAATGTTACTGGACAAAATAGCTCAGCATACAGCCCACAACTCCTAAAAGAGCTTCAGATACAGATGTAAACCTAGGCTTACATGTATGATGCCAAGTTCTTATTATGAGGATGCCCAGTCTGTTATAACTAATGAATGTAATTCTATGTGCATGATTCCCAGCAATAGGTTCTTCTTCAATAATTTTACAGGAATTTGTAACCTTTGTAGAATAATTTATCTATATTTGCAAAAATGTTTAAAGAGGACCTTTCATCTCCTCGGAAATGGGCGGTATTACATACAGCTAGAAAGTTGACACTGCACTGAATTCAGCCTGTATGCACCCCAGTGCTAGAGATATTGGTTATTGTCAGCACCAATATCCTTCCACTGTCAGAAAGACGGGCCTTACAGCTCTGCGTCATTGCTGGGCTGTGAAGAATGCACCTCCTGACAGTACTCTTCCATAGCCTTCTACTGTCAAGGGGGGGGGCGTTCCTTACAGCCCATCTCCAAGGATATGAAAGGTCCTCTTTAACTTTTAATTGTCCCTTTAAAAAAGCAGTTCTCCTATCTGATCATCATTCAGATGACCACAGCGACAGGGGGTGGGGATCAAATATGCCAATGTTAGCACCAGCCATGTTAGAGCCTTCATCATAAGTCATGGAGGATGAGGATAAACTTCATCTCAGCTTTCCAGTGCTTCTACTGATATGGACATGATAGTTGGAAGTAAGTATATGTATATATAAACAGTATGCGTGTCCTTTTTTTAACCCAAAAAAATGAATGGAGCATGTACGAACAAACGTAGTGTGCCAGGAACTGAGCAGAGATGTGGGTTTTCCTGATGGGATCTGTACACAGGGTCTGTACTTTTACAGCCTCTGACCACCTGCACAAACAACAGACACAACTTGTTATTTGTATATACAATCACATAGCAGTGCAACTGGAAAACCTCATTAACGTAAGTTTCAGTCACATCTATGAACTACAGTGCCAGCCAAGCTAGGCCTTTATGTTGTGTATTCTGTTTTGCCCCAAGGAACATGACATTGATAGGGGATAAGTGTCCTAAAAAGCACAACCCTTTAATACTCTATCAATGTGATGAGACTTTATAACATATATAGAGATTACTATGGAAAGGCTCACACTGGTCAACAGGGGAACAGCTGAATTCTCTGGAGGGCCCCTGGCCAAGGGGGACCCAGTGGGCCCCTAGGATGCCAACCCTTACAAGAGTGGTACATGGCACAGTAAACTCACTGAGAGGGCACAAATAGGCTGGGTTTCCATACTTTCAGAATATTAGTCATTGCAGAATTGCCAGTGGCTCATTCACGTTTCCGCAGCAGGTAAAAACGCTGCGTTTCTGCAATGTGGGGCTTTAACCTTAAGAATGAGGCCCCACATTACGGAAAAGCAGCTTTTTTTGTTGCAGATTTTTCGGCGTTTTTTGAGCCAAAGCCAAGAATGGCTAAAATAAGTAATGGGAAATAAATAGGAAGCTCTATACTTCTCCCTTCTGCTCAATCCACTCCTGGCTTTTGCTCAAAAAGCCACTGCGTAAACGCTGCAGCAAAAAACGCTGCGTTTTACAGTACCTGCAAAATGAATGGGATTCTGGCTAATCCCATCCACACATTGCAACAAAAAATTTTTATCGGAAACGCTGGAATTTTCCCTATAGATACAATAAGGTCAGAAAGTCTGCAGAGAAAAACCCTGCAAAAACGCAATGAAAAAACATTGTGGAAAATAACGCAATACATTTCTGCTGCATTTTGCTACATGGGGCCTCAGCCTAAAGGAGTTTTCTCACCCCAAATGGAGATTTCATATGGATGACCTATCCACAGGATAGGTTATCAGTATGTGATCTGTGGGGGTTCGACACCAGGACCCCACACAGATCAGCTGTGGAACCACCACTATACTGTGGACCAGGGCTTCAGCACCACTTCCATTACTTGAATAGGAACAGTCTGCAGTAACTTCTGGCACCTTCTGGAACAGCTGATCTGTGTAGGGTCCAGGCTTATAGGTCATCAGTATGATAAATCCATTTGGAGCCTGAAAACCCCTTTAGGCTAAGGCCCCACGTAACAGGAAAAATTGTGGCGGAAACTAGGTCTCTTTATGGAGGTATGCTGACATGCACACATCTGCATGTGGGTATTTCTGCAGCATGCACATAGAGTTATGCAAACCCATTTAGATTTATGGGACAGACAATTCTGCTGTATAGTGGCCTGATAATGCCCTCTGTTTTAGCCTAAGGCCGCACGTAAAAAAAAGCACTGCGGGAAAAACCACGGCGGAAACACATCATGGTTTTTCCTGAAGTATTTCTTACAGAAAATCCGCAGAGACTTTCTGCTTCAATTATATCTATAGGGAAACCGCCAGCATTTCCATAGGTATAATTGACATGCTGCGATTTCCAAAAATGTTTTTGAAATTGCAACATGTCCGCTGTGGATATTTTTCTGCAGTGTGTGGATAGGATTAGCCAAAATCCCATCCACTTTGCAGTTACTGTAAAACTCTTGTGTTTTTTGCTGCTGCGTTTCCACCACGGCAGAATCGTGGTGTTTACGCTATGTGGGGCCCGGCCTTAATGATCTATCCTTCACTCTTTCGCTGCACGTATTTTTCTGCAATGTGTGGATGGGATTTGCTGTGGTCTTTGCCGTGGTGTTTACGCCACGTGGGGCCCCAGCCTTAATAACATAAGCTTATTTTTTGTGCAATATATCATTTAACAGTATGTCAGTCATGAGGTGACGTACGAACGAGGAAACTAACAAGTATAGGGAGTTGCGACAATTATTGATACCTAATGCCACATTCTGACAAATTTGGTACAAATAGCAACATCTTCACAGCCTCATATAATTGCACATTTAACAACATTATTGGTAAATTTCCCCATATACATCTATGAGATAAAGATCAGAAATATGTAGCTAGAACTACAGCATATGATTTCTCAACAGCTGTTTCAGCCATTGCTATCCGCCTTACAAGCTTCAATGAGCGTGTTGGTTTTCCAAAATAATTTACATTTCTCATAAGCAACCTCAAAAGCTATACACAGAAGTATAGACCCCATAAAAGTGCACAACAGCGCACGAATCACAATAGAAACTGCAATTTTGCAGAACTTTTACTTACTTTCACTTTGGAAGATCAACCTTCAGCACCAATCACCGATTAGACGAGCGTTCAGGGGAATTATGGGAAATGTAGTCACTGTGGGCGCGCCATGAACTAATGACAAAGGGGGAAGGTGTTGGTAAAAACTACATGTCCCAGAATCCCGTTCGGCCGCCCACCGGCCAATTGAAAACGTCAGCAGTTTTCATGAGAGGGCGTCAAATACAATTCCTTTCTAGGAAGTAATGTGTTTTAGTCAGATGTTATGTTAGCAGCCTATCATTACTTGCAGTATAGTAGCAGCCATCTTTCTGTGACTGGAAAGTATTAGGCTTTGCTTCACATGCTATATAGCTATAGCAATGTATGGCTCTATTCACACTGCCTAGCAGCCACTTCTTTATAAAACAATGCATCATCTCACTAGCATTCGACTCTCCACATGGGGACCTGAAAGACAGAGAGCCCGTCCGTTACCCTTGGACCCCATAGATTTTAGATGGAATCTGTGGCCCAGTCTCCTACAGAGACTCAGATGTGAAGCTAGCCTTACTATAATTGAGGCCTACAGATCTTTTCAGTGTATACACCAGGAGCTTTCCCAATGCATACAGTAAGGGCGTAATCAGATGGTGCGGTTGGCTGAGGTTAATGTCAAATGAAAACCAAATAAGAAACAATACATGTGGATATGCCTCAAATCATTCTGTTTCAAATAATTAAAAAATAATGGAAAAAACATACATTTTTTGGTGGTGAAAAATACACAATTTGATCTGTTTTTAATATCAATTGTGCATCCATTCTGTGCTTGTTTGTCTGTTTTTGACAGCCAAGTGTCATCTGTTTCGCATCTGCTTTAAATGGACCGCTAAAAAAAAAAATGGATGAATTTCATTGGTCTTTTTTTAATCCAACCAACTGATCCATATCCATTTTGTCTGCTGTTAAAAAACTGACCAATTGACTTCATTGAGGGCCATGTAGACGTCAAAACACGCAAAGATAAAGCATGTCAGTTGTTTTTTGACAGACATAAAATGGTTAGTCAAAAAAACAGACGTGAATAGACTCATTCGCTCTCACTGTTTCTATAACGGCTGTGTGACAGCCATTCAAAAAAAATGTCCGTCACACAGCTGTTTTCACTGGTGTGTGAATAAGGGTTTAACATACAATGTAAGTGCACATATGTGCTGTTTAAACGGATCTATCCAATAATGGACAACTATGGATTCCAAGTCTTTGGGATCCATCATTGTGCTCAGTGGTTAGCATTGCAGCCTTGCTAATGCTGGAGTCCTAGGTTCAAATCCGACAACATCTGCAAAGAGTTTGTATGTTCTCCCTGTGTTTGCATGGGTTTTCTCCAGAGACTCTGGTTTTTAGAGCCGTCTAAGATCACATCTGTGATTTTAGACTAGCTCTGTGACAGAGGCTCCAAACAGAGCCATCGATGCAGGTCTGAACTTAGCCTGAAATCCATCAGCAGACACAAACATTATATAGAGACTTGTCTCCCATCCACCGAGTTGAAATCCACATTTCTGGAATGTTTGTGCCACTACAGTGCTTATGTATTGTACAATTAATGTGTAATTTTTATTGTGAGTACTTAACAATAAAGTGAATAGGGTTTATCAAAACCCATTCACACTTTTGGCAAAAAAAGAAATCTCTTAAATATCACCTATTACAATTGAAGTGGAATATTTTCATCTATATCCTCACATACATCTGCAAGGAATCATACTTTCAGATTTTACAAAGTTTATTTTATACAGAAGAGCAATGTAATTTTTCTACAGAGTTAGAACATAGTAATACAATTTTATAGTTCCCCATATAGTGTTCTACAGAAAGTGTAATATGTAGTTTGCCAATTTGATTATTTCATTTTAACCGAGTCATTTTGAGAAGTTGCAGATTTGACTCTAGAGTCTATGGGCAGAATTTATAAAAGTTATGGCAGTAACTAATGTAAATTATATATCTCGTCTATGCCAGTGCCCAGATTTTATTTTCTGGTACACAGAGGTCCAGAGATCTGCCTCATTTATGAAGTAGAATGCCTCTTCATAAACTCACTCCATCACTCAAGAGATTAAGACTGACATATAAATCTCCATTCTTGATAAATTTTTCACTATGATTGTCTTTACTCTTATAGAACATATTGTCGACTTTAGGGCTTGCCATACAGTCCTTCAGTATCTGTTGTTGGATTGAACAGATTGGTTTTCAACCTGTCCGATCCAATTGTTGACAACCCATAAAAGTAACACACAGGCCCAGATGTACTGTTGTTACGGCTAGACACTAGCGTAAACATGGCGCAGTGTGGTGCATCTAGTTTGGGCTAAAATTTTTCAACATGCTAGACATGTGGTTGTGGATTCTCAGAAAAAGGAGTCATGGGTAGTCTCTAGTACTCATCAATGGTAGCAGACAACTTGCATGTCACTTTGATGGAAATTTTTCAATTATGTATTCGCTAATTTATAGAAATTCATTCTTGTATGCTTTAGGCTGTATTTGCATCAAATTTCTATCTTGCTCTTTGAGGATCCATTTTAACAGAGACACTAATAATGGATGCAAAGAGATGGGTATCTGTTTGCATAAGTCTTACATAGACTTCAGTGTTAAAAAAAATGTATCCATTGCCGTCTGTTTTTTTTTTTTTTTTTTAGGCCTGCAGAGGGTACCGTGAACTAGAACATCGCATCATTGACATTGTGTGGCGCCCCCTGGAGGACAAACCAGAGGCAACCCTGAAAAGGAGCGGGGATGGGTAAGTGAATATAGGCTTTACCTGTTGGAATAATCCAACAGGTAATGGCCTAATGTGGGGGCCTTAAAAGGGGGCAATATTCTGTGTAGGGGCCATAAAAGTATGTAATACACATATTTTTGCTTGATATCTCACAGAAAATAAATGGTTTCAAACGCTAAAACTTAACTTTTAATATCTAAAAATAAAAAATACACAAAGGACGTCCACTAGTCTACTAAAAGACAGATCAATGTGGTCTGTGCCTGTCTATTCAAAGTTTATTCAGGGTTTAAATGTTAGACAGTATTCACACTCTCCAACTTTCCACTGGACCTAGGGTGTAATTAGATACTTTCACCACCCTTAGACTAAGGTTATAGTATCACGACTGCGTCATGCAACAGGTCAGTATTTTGTCAGTTGCTCTTAGTGCTAGGAAAACCCAAACACCTGGTCCCCACACACAATTTGTAAAGCATCACTGACTGGACTCCCGCACAGCCATGATATACCTCCACAACCCTAGTCTGTAGTATGTACATATGGCAGTAATCTAGGTACAGGTCACAGTAACTTCATTTCCTGTCATTAAAATGTTATAACCATAAGGGAAACCACGATATTCTGACCCTTATGCTCAATAAACACCTATATTGCAGCCATTACTGATATCCCCTATGTTGACTCCATGGATATACAGCTACCATTTCCATTAGTGACTCAAATTCCACCAACTAATCTCCAGGCTACTCAGACTGCCCCAGTCTCCTGTCAGTCCTTCCTGCCCCAAAGTAGTATGGCTAGTGGTCAACTAACTCAAAAATAGAAAATAAACTTTCCCTACGCGTTTCCCCTGTGTTATCTGTATCAGGTTCATTAGGAGCTAATACTAATAAACTTATAGATTGGTCTAAGCTGCTATAAATTTCAAAAATGCAGTTACAACTGCAGTTCCTGGAGCACTGATGGTGTGCTCCAGTGCATAGAGTGCTCCAGGAGTGCTTTTATTAGACTAGTGGACGTCCTTTGTGTATTTTTTATTTTAAGATATTAAAAGTTAAGTTTTATCGTTTCAAACCATTTATTTTCTGTGAGATATGAAGTAATAGGGAATGGTGTAGAACCCTCTGTGAGACTGTGGAGACATATTTTTGCTTGGAGCCCCTGAAATGACAAGTCCAGTCCTGGCTACCTAGTGTCACCTCCAAACATAAAAATTGATAGGTCCTGATATGTGGTGACCACAGGCAAAAATGGGAGCTGTTTTCCTGCCCTGGTTCACCAAACTGCACATTGACACGTAAAGTTATGTTCACAAAGCTCCTAACCAGCCCTACAACAGCATATAAGTGGTTAGGAGGAGACTTTAGTGGTGCTGGACTATAAAGAACAATACACATTGAGGCCGGGGCCCCACGTGGCGTAAGCGTCGTGGTTTGCCCGCTGCGTTTCACAGTCACAGCAAAGTCACAAATCCTATCTCCACTTTGCGGAAAAATACGCGCAGCGGAGACGCTGCGATTTCCAAAACCATTGCGGTTTTGAAAATCGCAGCATGTTTTGTTTTTTTTTTTTTATTATTATGCTTACTTATATAGCGCCATCATATTCCGCAGCGCTTTACAGACATTGACAGTCACAGACATTGACAGTCACTGTCCCATATAGGGCTCACAATCTACATTCCCTATCAGTATGTCAATTATACCTACAGAAATGCCGGCGGTTTCCCTATAGGTATAATTGAAACAGAAAGTCCTTAGAAGAAACCTCTACGAACTTTCTGTCAAAAGCGTTGAGGGAAAAAACGCGATGCATTGCCGCCATGGTTTTTCTGCAGCGCTTTTTTTTTTTTTTTTTGCTGTGGGACACTATGTGGGGCTTTAACCTGAAGGAGATTTTGTATAAGTAGTGCAAGATAAAAATGGAGCAGTTACCATTGGCAACCAAGCAGATTGCTACTTTTATTTTGCGAGTAGGTTAGTTGCTATGGGCACTACTAAAGTAGTGAGTCTTATGTGTACACATTAGTGCAGTAAAGTGACACATCTGGAGCTATCCATCTCCTTCACTTTCTCAGCACTGCCTCCACTACTATCTCCATAGCTACTCAGCTATGTATAGGAATGGGGAGCCGAGCGACTTCGTACAGACTCGGAACATTCCGAGAACTGATGGGTTGACGCGTGCGCATTATGTACCAGGTTTGCGCCTGCGTTGCCTCTCCGGGCTAGTGTGAGGAGTCTCACGTAGAGCAGGCAGAGGGGGGAGCTGGACAAGAAGCTTCAATAGAGGGGTGGAGGGAACCGGAGGATATAAAGTACGGGCCGGGGCCTGCGGCTGACACTTTGGAGGAACCGACCCTTGCATTGTGAGTGCAGCGCTGAGATTGATGAGGTGAGAACGGCCACTGCCTATGATGGGGGCGCACTGTGCACACTGTATAGCGCAACTTTTACTGCCTGCTCTGCAGGTATCACTGGGGAAACTTCATTGGAACTTTATACAAGTTTATATGGAGATTATTGCTGACTGTGTAGACGTGTGCAGTGTACAGTGCAGACAGTTAATTCATTAGGGTAATGCTGCTAATTGATAGGGACCTTATGAGCAGATCATGACTTTTCAGTGTTTGGCTTGCCTATAGGTTTGTCATCTTGGCATGAGCCCCATTACAATGTATTGAATTGACTATTCTATACAGTTCTTGATACAAAGTGGCAGGCAGGAGCTGTCATAACAATGTAACAATTATGTTAGAACCCTCATAGTAATAGTGACAAGAATGATAAAAAAAACCTAAATTATCAGCTGAAAAACTGGTAATGTCAGTCCTGTGCCATCTGATACGTTGTAGGCTATTGGCACATTAGATATGTGCAGCAAAACATATGTAGATTTTGTTGTTGTTGTTTATAGGACACTATTGTCAATGGTTTATCTTTGCCTATGTCCATTTTATATATCCAGAGTCTGGAGCAGTTTGTCAATACCCAATTCCAATAGATGCCTGTAGATGTATTGACTAGAAAGTGCCAGTCAGCCTCCATTCAGTATAAACTTCAACCTGGATTATAATGCAGAAGTTGTAACTTTCGGGTTTTACTTCCATGTATCATAGAATAAGGCTTCCCCTGTGCCTGCCAAGCATTTAACCCCTGGCGAGAACCAGCAGTTTTTTTTTCTTTTCCATGCAGAAGCAGGCTGCTAGAATTTTCTAGGCTAATCATTACGTTTCCCTCTTGTGACTTATTTGGAAAAGGGGAGTTTGCGGAGGCAGGGATGAAATCAGCAGCAGTGAGATTACAATGTGCTGTAGTCTCTTCTATTGAGAGCCTTTTTACACTACAGCAGTAGGGAAAGGGGGTCTGACTGTGCAGGATGACATTCCCCAGCTGGGGGAGGGGAGCATATATAGATATATACGTGGCAGAGCATTCCACCTTCCTATGCTACCCCAGAATCCCCCTGCCGCTGCTTACTCTACCTTATTTACTTTAACACTAACTTTTTACTGTTTTCTCGCCTGTTTGGTGAAAGTGCCAGAGTTCTGTGGGGAGTGAGTCGGAAGTCACTTCAGCTCTCTTTACTTTTTTTTTTTTTCTCATTATGTTTCTCATCCCTTGTCTTTGCATTAATATTATAACATGGTCATATATTGTAAATGTGGCAGTGCAAATAACCAGTATTTTACCATCCTAAGCTGAAAATTCCTCTTATTGTTTATTACAATGGATTCCTTTAAATGATAGTCTGACACCTGACTGAATATGGATTGCATTATAAACATATTTTCAACGCTATTTTTCCATTAAATTGACTTGCCTCGATTATATAATTTTTGGATGAATTCCTGACACAAGTGCTTTCCAGGACCGGCACATCTGTAAAACTCATGCTACATCATATTCCCCCCCCCCCAAGAAGGGGTGGGATAAAGTACTTTGACTCCCCAAGTGTACGTGACTTGTGTAATTCCTGTAATGGTCAATCAGGGTATAGTAAATGGTACGTGGTAGGGGTGGGATTTATTATTTTCCAGGTATGTAGTTTATTGCATCCTGTCTATAAATCACAGCAAACAACTACATTACTTTGTGTTTTTTTGGCTTCAGATTAAATAAAAATACTAATCTGATTCATTGTTGCAAATATTTTCTTTTAACATTTGCAAATAATGTGGGGACTTGTATTCTTCATGTGGAAGAGATGTTCCAGATGTTCACTGCTGAGGTGGCTTCCTGCAGCTGCTGCAGGACTCCTCGTGTTCAGCGCACCTTCCTCCTCCTCAGATACTCCACCAGGATCTTTAAAGCAGGGAAGACAAGTATTTTGAGGGACACTACGTATGTTGCAATTTTGTGGTGTTGAGTCAGATACATGAGAGTCATTGAGCTACAAGAGAATATTGCTGAGTACTATCAGTTGGACAGCCCTGATGTGTAGCAGATGGTGGCGTAAGCCTGTAAGATACTGACTTGTTTGAAATAAACTGAGAATAAAACTTGCATAAACAGTAATGTAGATTAAATCAACACTTCTAGAATATACAGACACACACTAAAAACAATGTCCCAATGGGGAGAGGGAGAAAAGACACTGACAGCCTCCTGATGGCGGCTTATCACTTGACACAACAAAGGATGGGGTATGTTGGATGTGAATCTTGCTGCAAGTTTCATCATTTGCATAGCAGTGGGTGAAATTTCTGCAAACAGGGCATGTTGCAAATTTGGGAATATTTTGGATATTTGGTGAGCTGCAATACCAGGTATGGCCATTGGAGAAATGTAGTGCTGTTTTCAGCAGACTTTTTTTTTTGTGCAGAAGATATCAATAACAATTCATAATGTATACATGAAAATATATTCTAAGGCCCCTTGCAGTCGGCTGTGGACGAGTTCAGTGTGCTGTCCAGGTTTTTCCCGGATAGCACAATGACTCATTCATTTCTGTTGGGACACACACGCGACCGTGTATTACATGGTGCCGTCTGCGGGCCAACAGTCCGGGCCATAAAACTCGGGACAGGTAACCCATGTACCAGCTGTGCCGTTCAATCACGGCCAGCGGCGATGCCTCGGCCGTCTGCAAGGGGCCTAACTACAATAGATAAGATTGTTCATTAGTCACACAAAGTGCGGACTTACAGAAGACTCACAAATGAATACACAGTCAAATAGTAGGGGATATGGACCAAACCTTTCCAGGCACAACAGACCTGACACACTTTTCATTCCCTTAGTCAAGGGGTGCTGGTCGTACTGCACTGCTAGATAGATATCACATCCCACTAGTATATATCAATAAACAGGTACTTGTTTAAACTCCTATACTGTGCCAGAATGACAATAAATATGGCGGCTGTGTAGGGAAAATGCCTGGCTGTCTACTAACAACTAGAAGTAATATATTATGTAAAACTATTTGACTTTGGTCTCTAGAATTCCTCTTTACTGCTATGGAAAACAACTCTACAGGCACCATGCTTGTGCTGCTACACAACTAGTGTGCGAACTAGTAGAGCTGCAGTGTAAAGAATAGTCTTGCTGGAAGTCTGTGTTAGTGTAAAATCCATGTTCCAGCTCATCAGACTGAATATAATGAATACCAGCCACTTGTTATACTATTATCCTTAGATAGTTGACACCACATAAAGGTGACTATACCATAACATTAGACCTCCTTCGAATAGTTAGGGCACATTTCATTCACGTAACTGGAGCGAGCTTTGATTCTCTGTAGAACATATAGAATATACTAGTTGTGGATATTGACTAGTCAAACAGTTAAGTAATAACTTTATTAAGTAATAAAAAATGTAAATACAGAAATATCAGGTCATTTCACATCTATGGCAGGCCAGAAAAAGACACAATTCCACTTATTAGAGGTTGTCATCCAGATGTTTCATTTTAATTCTTAGAGCATGGCAAACCTAAATGCTAATGCAGATCTGAAAGAGAAAAGTGATGTTTGTGGAACTGGTCCGACCTACAAGACTTGCCATCACGAGAGCTCTTCTGCTTGGCCACTTGTTTATTGCATACTATATGCTATATTGAGCGTTGAATAACTTCTAGTAGGGATTTAGATACTAGTCCATTTACTTGTTTTCAGTCATTGCCTTTATTGATTTCTATGCACTTACACATATGAGAGTTTAGAGGGTTAAGCCTGTGAATTGTGGGAGTTCTGGCTCCCTGAGGATGCAGCATTCCACAGAAGCCTGGAGTATAAGTCAGTTGTAATGTAGCAGTCTGTAGCACTGCCTGCTCTCTGCCATATTCTCCTCATCATGGGTCCTTGTTTGCTGGACAAGTAGCCATTTGTTTCTTGGGGCGAGACAGCAGTAATTGTATCCTGTCTACCAGACATTTCCTACTGAGTATGGTGGTTCTTATATACACGTGCCGCATTCTTTCTGCCAGTCTATAATAGTGCATTATCTTGTTTATCAGTATTTACCTGAATTTCTAATGATTTTTTATTTTTTTTTATTTCGGTATATGTCTTAGGTATTGAGCTATATTATGTAGGTTTGATGCAGAACAGTAACTAGCAGGAATTATTCCTTTGCTGCATTGTAAGATACCTGTTCATATCAGTGGACTGTTTGTGTAACACACTGAAATATTGGATCTTCCAGAGTATGGCTGCTCTTCGCTATGGCTATGGAGTGACGTCCCAGTAGTTTAAAAGGGTTGGACATCCCATGTGGAGGCTGGGGAAGGGATAACGCAACGAAAAAAACAAACATATTTGACTGTCCCTGTCCCTCTGGTTCTGGTGTCCATTCAGTGTCCATTGCAGGAAGTCCAGTGCCGCACCACATGTGACCGCTGAGACCAATCATTGACCTAAGTGATTACTGGAGAGGGACAGGTGATCTCACTCATATATGTCACTGATTCCTTAGTAACCACTGAGGCCACTGAGCGGTCAAGCAGGGTACAGGACTTCCAGTGACAAGAACATAACACGAGTACTGAATGGATACTGGCGACAGACAACGGAGTGCCAGGGACAGGAAAGTATGTTTTTGGTGAGCCCTGAGGCCAATCAGTGGCCTAAGGAAAAGAACCAGTGACCTATGTGAGAGATGTGCACAAGTATTGTAATTTCTGTACAACCCCTATAACTTTGAACCAAGTTAATCTGAAGGGCAAGCTTTTTGCTTGCAGATCTTTTTTTTTTTTTTTTTTTCAGGAGTTTGGTGGGACTGAGGCACATTTTGTCAGTGCTATTTCACACATTCCTGGCTGTTGTTTATTCACAATTTAGCGTGTATGTACTTGGTATCCCAATATTGGCTAAAATAGTACATTGCTAAGCTTTCCCCACCATGCACATCCAGTCTGTGACAAACAAACCTGAAGTTCATGTGTAGTAAGATTATAGATGGACGCACAACATGACTGCAAGTCCAGACGGGCATGTTTTTATATGTATTGCATGCAGCTTAACTGCTTACAACACCCCAATGCACTCGGATGGATTGACACTTCATAAGAAGTGCATTCATCCCAGCATAATGTATGGATGTATGGCATGTCATTTACGTATGCTTAAAGGGGTTATCCGGGGACATTTTAAAACACACTTCCTCTGGGGATTTTGTTCTTTAGAAACTTGGGTTTCCAGACTGGTTCCGACTCATGTGATCAAAAATAGCACCTCGCATCCCAGTAGCTCTGCCTCCTCTCCTGTGTTCTCTGGCATTTCCTGTGCTATGGGGGCTGGCAGACTAGATCACTGTAATAGTAAAGCCACGGGGTAGCACAGTGGCTCAGTGGTTAGTGCTAGTGCCTTGCAGCGCTGGAGTCCTGCCAAGGAAGACATCTGCATGGAGTTTGTATGTTCTTCCTGTCTTTGTGTGGGTTTCTTCTGGGTTACTGACTCTCTGGTTAAAAAAAAAAAAAAAAATATATATATTTTTTTTATTATTATTATTATTTTAGATGTATAGTTTAGTACGTATTTGTTTTCTAGGAATTCAGTCACTGGATTTTTAATGAATTAGATGATCTTTACTGCTTCTGACTGACCATGGCTGTCAGCCATTTATGAAGGAGTCTGAGTCTGCAGAGGCTAGGTTCACACTCGTGCCGGGCTCCATCATTTGGGTCCGCCATGGGACCTGAATAACTGAGAGCCTGTCTGCTAAAACAGCGGTTACCTGTGGACCGCATAGACTATAATGGAGTCTGCCGGATGTCCGTTGGGTTTCTGCCGTTTTTATACTGAAACCAGTGAAGAGAAAAGTCTTCTGTGCAGAACTTTTCTCTGTGTCGATTTTCGTTGGAATCTGTGGACACCGACGCATATGTGAACGTAGCCTTACCGACTCCACAGACCTGGAACTTAGGTAGTGAGCCCTACTTGGCACAGTGAGTAATGACGATATAAAGTGCTGTGGAATATGTTGGTGCTATATCAGCAAGTCAAAATGCAATAAAAATTGAGGGCTTCCTTTTCAAGTGTGTAGACAAGGATAGAGCTACACAGCGGCATTGACTGCAACTCCTGTTGGGCAACCAAAGATCACTTTGTTTTCCTATCCATGATTGTAAGTGAATGGAGTAACATTGCAACCCAGAGAGAGCTGCTACTTCTTGTTGCAAAATGTTTTCCACTCACTTTCACTGGCATGTGCTAGTTTGGTGCGCAAAAAAAAAAAAAAATCTAAACCATCACCTAATATAAAATGGGTTTTGCATGGGAATATTTACTAATATATTCATGTCAGGAGAGATGGATCCTATTTACTTTCCTAATTTCCCTTCTTCCTTCCATATGCATATTGTGGTTTGTGTAAAGTTTTTTTTTTTTTTTTGGTTTTCTTGATGCATAGAGCCAATATGTCATGATCTTGCATCCTTACTGATTTTTGTACACATATAGGTCCATTCTGTGCATCAGCAATGGGCTTACAATGTGAACAATGCACTGTTATTTTAGATGATTTTGCAGGAAACTCTGCTTCCCTGTATACAGTGAACCACATCTGACACACTGTATGTGTGCGGCCAAGCATTTATTCACTTATCTTTATGTATCTCGGCGCACCTGCAGATACTGTTGTTCTTCTGATTACAATAACCTGTATCCTGGCAAGAGGTCACATTGGTAGCGCACATAATGCTGTAGGTTGTATAGTTCTGTTTTCTCAGTGATCTCCTTTTTTTTTTTTTTTTAAATTCCACTAAAAAAAATCCCATGACACTGCATTCATCTGGATGTTTATACTATGTAGATATGTATAAAAAAAAAAAAAGGGAGAGTTTTTGAGCCTGAAGGTTTCAGGCAAAGATTTTTTACTTGTGTTTGTGTGTGTGTGTGTGTGTGTGTATGTGTTTGCTTTAGAAGACCAGGGTCTCTTGTGACTTAAAAGACCTACAGCTAATGTAATGACTGGCACCTATTGGCTTAACAGCTGCAACATTGGCCATCACAACTTGTCAGTGTTGCCACAATGAGGTTTCTGGCAGGGTTGTTGCAATATTTTCTGTAATATAAAACCTGAGTGGATCTTGGCACTGTAGGATTGTCTCTAAATTAATTAAAAAACAAAAATACACAAATGTTTCCTTCCTTACAAAGGCACACAGTGTGCAAATATTTAATTTAAAATATTACTGTATATGTGAGTCAGTCTGAGATTGCAACCTGGCCTGTGTCCACACCTTCATTGCCCTAAATGTCTCCCTATGGACTTACGGTATGTTAACATGTACTCATCTGCAATTGGGTATTTGTGCAGCATGCACATAGATTTATGCAAATCCATTCCGATTTATCGAACAGAAAATTCTGCTGTATAGTGGCCTGATAATGCAGTGCAAATGCTCCCCGTTTAAACAGGTTTTTTGGACCAATATTGATGTCTTATTAGTATATACCATGAATATTAGATTGCTATGGGTTAAACTACTACTGACCCCTTTGGCAGTCAGAAGTTTTTCAGGTCTAAAATACCTCCCAAACCCAAATAGTGATTTATAGGGGCACTTAACAGGAGCACAAACAAACCTTTTGGTGTACAAATTGATAATGCAATGCAGAAATAACCTTCTTTTTATGGATATGCAAATCGGTCTGAAGGGTGGACCAGATTTGCCTATAAAGAGTTGCAAGTGATCAATTCACTGTCCAATTCGACCCCTTTAGCTTGGAATGTGTCACCAAAAAAGAGACCTACCTTTTAAACCTACCTTTTTTTTTTCATTTTCTATGTCACTATCTGTAAATAAAAATAAACAAAATGAATAAAAAAGCACTATATCGTGAAACTTTCACTCTGCCTACTAAGCTTATTACTAGACTGACAATTGACAAATTTATAGAGTGTTTGTTTTTTTTTTTTTTTTTTTTTTTTTACATCACAGGCAAGACAGACATTGATATCTATAGAGGTGTTAGTAATCCTAACACCCATCGTTGCATCCACTACTGACAATAGATGATCTCAGTTTTACTCCCCCCTCCCTCCAATGAGCATGCCTAGAAATTCTTCCATAGACTTCATTGAGTCTACCCCAGGCTTTTGCTGCCTG
This sequence comes from Leptodactylus fallax, assembly GCA_947044405.1. NCBI lineage: Eukaryota > Metazoa > Chordata > Amphibia > Anura > Leptodactylidae > Leptodactylus > Leptodactylus fallax. The sequence continues at coordinate 403,014 of CAMRHE010000005.1, read as the reverse complement.
TGGCCATAAGCGTGCCATAAAGCATTGTTTCTGGCCACAGTGGTATATTTCTGTTACTATTAGAGTTTTCCTGACAAAGCCGTTGTGGTGAAACGCGTCATGGATTGGGTAGTCCACCATGTCCTTAGGTAAATATTTATAGTGAGACTAATCTGTTATATGCTATGTGATTTATTATTGCAACATGATTAATACTCGTATCTTATTGATCGACATATTTTTGGCTATGATATAGAAGATCCTGGTCCTACCACACTGTATGTGATCTGGCATATGATTTTGTATGTGCCTTTTTCTATATAGAGATATATACATACAGGGATTGTGTTATTTATAACATAACCGATTTAGAATAAACAGCTGTATAGTTCTTAGTTTTGTGGGCATGTTACCAGCTAGCCCCCTGAATTTTATACAGTATTGTCCCATACCAGTTATGGTTTACTTATTATGGATCCTTACAACTCAGATCTTAGTGCAAAGTAAAGATGGCAGTTTATGTACCTCCTTTAGCTTTGCTCCTGGGAGCTTCTGCCATTGGTCCTAAGTGTCACACAACAGGGAAAGTCTTCTCTCATTCCTTCTCTATCATACACATAAAGAAGTTCCTGTATACAGTAGCTTATTGTGTGTGTGCAGGTCATTCTGGATAGGACTATTCTCCAGATGAGATTTTTCTGTGATGCCTTCCATCATGGTAGCAAACAAACTTCATAATTCCTAAATATTTGGAAAGCCTGACATTTCAAGGATTTAAAGCAGAAAAAGTCTGATCAAATGAAAAACCTGGGGAACATCCAAATTTTTGAGCAGAGGATTTTGGCAGAACGATTTATATATTAAAAAAGGCACTTCAATGAGAATTCCAAGAAACCAGGCCGCTTCTTAACTTTGGTCCAAATATCCATTCTATAATGTTATATACTGACAAGTAAAGGGGACCTGTAACTTTTAACATGTTGTCTAAGCGGATGCAGCATGTAATAGAGCAGGAGTAGCTGAGCAGATTCATATAGACTCAGTTTTAAGTATAACTAGGCATGTATTCATTTCTATCTCTTTCTATGTTTAGGAGTATAGCGGGCGGTCTCACTTAGTAATGGACAGTCCTGTATAACCGTGCTTGCATAGATAGCTGTCAGTCGGTGGCTAACACCTAACCCCAAAATGAGCTGAATTCACCTATATTTAATACTTTCCTACCAAACTAATATATCAATCTGCTCAGCTCCTGCTCTAGAACATGTTGCCTGCAGATGATGACTGCATTTTCAGTATGACAGGTTCTACTTTAAATTATTACATTGACCCTCAGATTTTTTTTAGTAGGCCATCAAAATAGAAACATCTGGATCAGGTAGATAAATCCAGGGCTTTGGAGTTGGGGGGTGGGGGAAATGTTCAGAATTAAAGGATTATTTTTAATTATATTTTACAACTTTTAATATTGTATAGTTAAAGGGAGTCTGTCAGCAAGAAAATCGGAATCAAAGTAATGAAAGTACCTTGTAGGGTTCTTTACATACTTTTCAAATATGCCTTTGTTATTCATCTTTGCAGCTCCATTATTGAGACCATTGCTGTTTGCTGTGAATGTGTACAGTGAGAGCATCTCTTTAGTAGTGCTGGTGAGACAACAGAACCCCAGTCAGAGGTTGATTCGGAAAATGAACATACACCGCTACATACACAAACTCTGCTATTCTGGCACTTCACGTGATCAATACGTGCTAACAGACCTTATGTACTATTATGACTGACTAAGCTAGTCTCCACATGGGGCATGGAGGCTTAGTATACTTAGCCACTGGCATTTCTGCCTGTTACGAGGCAACGGCATATACTTATTGGAACTCTGCCTATGAAACAGAGCCTGCAAGAACTCTTCATATGTAGGTCTGAATAGCAGCCTAATAAATCATTACAATAAGAAGCTCAGATTGATACCTGCTTTTCAATGATTGTCTTAAGTTGTGCTAAATTAACCAGAGGCCAAAGTATAAGCAAGCAGCTTTGGTGAAGCTATAACTAGGTCAGATATATTTGTTACATTCCATTTTTGTTGCTATTACCTAACAGAGGCCAACGGAAAAAGCAAAAAAAATTTTTCTCCTGGCTTATAGAACATGCAGGTAGATCCTGTCTAAGCCAGCTGGGCATCTGCCGGAAATATAATAGGCTTGTGGGGGTGGATGGCTTTGTTCTCCATGAAAAGTAAAATACAGTTAACACATACTTTGTGCTGTCAGCATGGAGAAAGAAACAGCCTGACTCTGGCCTTGCTACAGGCAGCTTTATGTATATGCTATCTAAAGAATTCGTATATCAAGCATACAATGTACATTCCCACAAATAATGAATCAGTACATTACACAGAATCAGCTATCACATCAGTATATTACACAGAACCAGGTATTGCATGGGTACATTACACAGAACCAGATATCACATCGGTATATTACTCAGAACCAGGTATTTCCTAGACTGGGACTAACAAACCAGGTACTGTGCTCACTCAAGTCATTCCAACACACACACAACCATAGGTAGCACCAATTCTTTCTTACTCCTCTGGTGACTTGCATGTTTCCTAGTTCAAGATGGCCCCATCATTCTTGGTTTCCCAGCTTGGCAACTTTGGAAATCTTGGTCCCTAGCATAGCTTTCCTCTTGTTCCTAGTCACCAGCAAGGTATGTCTTTAAACTATAGTTCCCCTCTCATTTCTAGTCCCCAGTATGATATCCCTTTAAATGTTAGTCCTCAGCATGGTCCCGCTCCTGGACCCAAGGACAGCTACCCTCTAATTCCTGATTCCTAGCATGCCTCCTCTCATTCCTAGACCTCAACATGGCTCCCCATCCCATTTTCCCTCCTCACTCCCAACCTCAACCATACTTAATGAAAATCTAAACATTAATTCCCATTTGGGAACACACTAAGAATGGCCATTTTGGTGTGGGGTATACATAGGTCTGGGCAGTTAACTGCTAAATACCCATAACCAAAAGTCTGCTCAATTAATGGATGTGAATTTGGTGACATTGATTATTTCCATTATTTTGCATCCATGCTATTCTGTCTCACACTGCCATTGACTATATGTTGCTAACTGTACACTTATCCAGTCAGGATTACTGATATGTGAATAACCAAAACCATAATTCATTGTCATGGCGTAGCATATAAATGGGGAATGTTAAATGTAAACGGGAGTTTCCGAAAATAATCATTAGTTAACCCGAATCTAGGTAAAATGTTCCATTTATCGTGATTTTGATTTAGGTCATAATCGCCTGACCCTAGGTATAAATAATTCTTGTCCCTTTTACAGATTGCGTCGACTATGACATGGGTTCTTTGCTCCAGTGTGATGCTGGCCACTGTCCTCCCCTGATGTCCCTATGCAAGTCTCTTACTCTTGCTTGATGTAGTCCAGTGATGTGGCTCAGCACAGAACGCAAGTCCAATGTATGGTCTTTTCAAAGGGGTTCCCTTTTGCTGAAATAAGTGGTCTTTGGTTGGGTAAGTGGGTGGTCTGCCTATAGAGAGGTAGCTGCCATAGATTATAATGGGATGAAAATAAGTCCCTAAAAAAATCTGTCATTAAGGAAGGGGTGGGGGGTCTTCTGGACAGGTTTCACTATATTACATCAGCCACATGCTTGGCATTCCCTTTCAGCCTTCAGAGTATGCATCACATAGTACATTTACTACCACAAATCTAATAGGTGGCCGGTCTGTGCCAGATGTAGCAGAGCGGAGTTGGGAGCATCACAAAGTGTTTTGGCTTTCTGTACTATAGGCAGAAAACTTACTCCATGATATTAACTCCTAGTTAACCCTGTGTATTTGTTCTTCAGCACCTGATGTTTCTACTTTTCTCTTTGAATGGGCAGTTGTAGTCTTGGTAGTGTTTTATCTGCCGTGCAGAAGGGTTGGTTACGTATGTGATTATTCTTGAAAGTCTAAATTAAAAGAACAGATGCCTTTAGCTTAGCCTTGAATTATGCATGTGAATGTTTTTTTACAACATGCTTGAATTCCAGCCAAGTGCTAGTCATATAATGTTGTTATATTGCCTTGGAAACTGTTTTATTCTATAAAGCACATTGACATGTTATGAGTGGAACCAGTAACTTTTTAGCAGAACATATCTGTTTTAGTTTTGCTGCAGTTGGTGTAAGACAATGGTATAGGCTAGAAGTTTAGCTTTAAGAGGTTATCCAGGATTAGAAAAAGTTTTTCTTCCAGAAATGACACCACACTGGTCCATGGACTGTCTGGTATTGCTTCTTATCTCCATTGCCACACTGGCCCATGGACTGTCTGGTATTGCTTCTTATCTCCATCGCCACACTGGCCCTTGGACTGTCTGGTATTGCTTCTTATCTCCATCGCCACACTGGTCCATGGACTGTCTGGTATTGCTTCTTATCTCCATCGCCACACTGGTCCATGGACTGTCTGGTATTGCTTCTTATCTCCATCGCCACACTGGCCCATGGACTGTCTGGTATTGCTTCTTATCTCCATCGCCACACTGGCCCTTGGACTGTCTGGTATTGCTTCTTATCTCCATCGCCACACTGGTCCATGGACTGTCTGGTATTGCTTCTTATCTCCATCGCCACACTGGTCCATGGACTGTCTGGTATTGCTTCTTATCTCCATCGCCACACTGGCCCTTGGACTGTCTGGTATTGCTTCTTATCTCCATCGCCACACTGGTCCATGGACTGTCTGGTATTGCTTCTTATCTCCATCGCCACACTGGTCCATGGACTGTCTGGTATTGCTTCTTATCTCCATCGCCACACTGGTCCATGGACTGTTGTCTTATCTCCATAAATATGATTATACACTCCTCAACATTGAAATTGCAACACCAAAAAGGAAAAGTCTTGGAATTATGGAAATTACAGGACCGGTAGACGTATTAATGTTTAATGTAAATGATAAATTAAGAAGTTTTGAATTTTTTTTTATTCAGTATGCACGTCACATTCACTTATACGCCATGGCATTCTATTAATGAGGTTAACAATGGTTGTCTGAGGAATGTTATGTCACAATGAATGCGCTTGGGCATGCAAATTATCAATATTGGCTACTAGTAGCTCCCTTTGCAATTGCCAACTAATGACATACTAGATGTGCTCAATAGAGACAAGTTCCGATGGTGCGGGACATGGTAGCCGATTTAGGCCAATCAGGCTGCTCTCAGAATGAGCAACATGTGGCCTGGTGTTTCCTGTTGAAAAATGGCTCCTGGGATACTTTGGAGAAGCAGCCATACAACTATTTCCACGACCAAATCAATGTAACACCAAGCTGTTGTTGTGGTACCTCAAATGAGCACTAGAGGGGTTTGGACACCGCAATTTATGCCACCCAACACCATAATCCCCTGAAGTAGGACCGGTGTGAAGTTCCTTTGCCTGTTTATGGCATTGCCCATATGTGGCCTCCAGGTCAGTTTCCAGCTATCATTGCATCCTAGACAAAAGCAGGACTCAAAAATGATGTACACCATGACAGCTCTTGAGAGCAATGGCGGAAGGTTAATGGAACACCTCTAGCTAGATGTCTGACTCTTACCCAGTGTCAGGCAGAATCCGGATTGTGTTTGATTTCATTGTTCAGGAGTTATGTAATAATTTTTTTTTTTCTTTTTATAAAAAAAAAACACGTTGAAAATAATCTGATTTATAGCTCATCTGTTCCAGTGTTGATAGCCTGGGCAGTGCTGTTGCCTATGCTTGATGTCTGTATGCAATGTCCTGTTTCTGTTTAGGTCACAACCATTGGCCTCAGTGGTGACCTGTATGCAAACTGCACATGCCAGACTAGCCTCATCTGTCATGTGCCTTTTCCTCAGGAGTGAATGGACTCTCACCAGTCTTTTAATAGATGGGTTATCCTAGCAATATGCCATCACTTTATTAGATGTGGGGAGACCCCTTTATAGGGTTATCCACCCTCTATCACTAGGATATATTATCATTTAAATGGGTTTTCCAGGACTTTAATATTGATGGTCATTCCTTATGTCTGACTTCTGGCACTGATCATCTGTTTGTAGAAGCCAGGGCACTTGTAAAAAAAAAAAAAAAATTGCACCTCCTCATAAATGAGCTGGCTCTTCTGCCGACGCCAGGGTTGGGAAAACTGGTGTTTAATATGCCAGACTTCATAAATATGCCTCTTGTAACCCTTGTAAATATCCTCGAGTTTACCTTTTTTGTAACTTTATTTCCTCCACAGTTGTACAATGGCGGCAATGAAGATGCTCAAGGTTTTGCCGCTATTGGTGCTGTTTTCTTCATGCCAAGCACATAAAGACTTCTTTACTTCAATTGGTGAGTTTCTTTATTTCTAAGTACTTAATTACTTCTAGTATTTTGCTTTATGAAAAAAAAAACCTTCAAGAGATTGGATAGAATGAAATCGACCATGAACCTGGAACACTAGGGTATTATCCACTTGCAGCCACACAATACAGCTTTGCCTAAGGAAAAACGTATTCTAAATGAGTATTCGGCTTCTTGACTGTTGCACAAATCAATACATATAGTATCTGTGTATTTGGGTTTTGCTCCCTTTTGTATATTATATATTATTGCTATACACTCTCTTATTGTTAAAACAAAAAATAAACCTATAGACAAAGTGTACATCGTATGCATTTTATGTAATCTGTCATTTTTTTATTTTTTTAATTTGCTTTGCAGGTCATATGACTGACTTGCTATACACAGAAAAGGATCTGTTAACATCACTAAAAGAATACATAAAAGCTGAAGAGTTGAAGTTGGAACAGGTTAAAAAGTATGTGCATTTTTGTTTCAGCCATGCCTGTTTCCTTTATATTTACTGGTACCCTTTTTTTCAGGTTCAACCACATATATGGCTTTAACAGCAATATGGGACCTGTAATATATCGCTGTAGAGTCTTTATCCATTTTATTAAGAGTGTATTAAACAACTGCTTATAGTGCAGTCCCCTAAAGTTCAATCCAGTGAGCAGAGCCTCAAGAGTCACATGTGGCTGTTGTAGGGAGGGGGCAGCTACAAATACTATTGGACACTAGGGAGGACATGGCATTACTAGAACATGGTGCTAGTGTCAAGGCCATATTCTTGTCAGTTAACACTAGGGTAAACGTAATATCCCTAGGCAATATATTTTAATAGGTTTCTTCACTTTCACGATTCAGTGTGGCTCAACACCACCTGTCATATTTAAAGGAGTGTTCCAGTTCCGGTTCTTTATTCTCAAGCAAGGTAATCTTCTACCAGAGGTTTCTGGCAGCGGCTTACATGAGCATGTTCATCAGTACCAATGGCACATGTGTATCTGGGGGGTCAGGAGGAACAGCTGTCTGCTCAGGTATTTCTAATGCACATAAACTGTATGGACTACAAAAACCTTATCTTTTCACCCTGCTTCGATTGGCTAGAAATACTTCCTGCTGTTGAAAGGGTATGTTTTTGCGCTTTCTTTAGGTATAATCTCTTTGTTCATTGACCTGCCAGAATTAATTACTCTTGTTCTGTACCTTATACATTCACATGGATGGCAGTGTGCATAGATCTCTCTGAAGATTCCACACGGGTGAGTGGTGCTGTGAGAGATCTAAGCACCCTATGTTTACATGTTTTTTTTGGGGGGGGGGGGTGTTAAGTGTCCTTTATGGATGACAATGTCATTACTTTGCTGCATTTTCTGAGCTTGTAAAAAAAAAAAAATATTTATTTATTTTTTTCCAGATGGGCAGAGAAATTTGATTCACTGTCAGAAACTGCTGTGAAGGACCCGGAGGGATTCCTGGGTCACCCAGTCAATGCTTACAAATTAATGAAAAGGCTCAATACCGAATGGCAGCAACTGGAGAATCTTGTTCTCAAAGATATGTCAGATGGTAAGCACCTGATCCAGTCAGTTATAATAAACTGAACACTGCAGATTTTTTGTATTCATCAACAGCAAGTTACATCCTATACACAAGATTGGAAGTCACTTGCTGGTCTGTGGTTGTGCCACTGCTGGGACCCACACGGATCTTGAGAAGTGGGGTGTTTTGCACTTCAGTTTTGAATGAAGCATCATGTGCCATTCCATTTATTTGAATGGGGACCACTAGCTGAGCAAGCACTTGGCTATCTCATTCAGTCCCCATTAAAACGAATCGAGCGGCACACGCTGTCCGACCAGCCGCTCCATTCAAAACTGGAGTGCAAAATAACCCAGTTCTCGAGATCCGTGGGGTCCCAGCAGTGTACCAATCAGCAAGTTACCCCTAATTCTGTGGGTAGGGGGTAACTTGTTGTGGCTGGGCAACTGCTTTTAATTTTACGGCAATGTCAGTACAAGCTAAATGAAGTAAGATATGTATAAAATAAATAAATATATATTTTTTATTTTTTATTTTTTTTTTAACTATTTCCCTGCAAGGTTTCATTTCTAACTTGACAATTCAGCGTCAGTACTTTCCCAGTGATGAGGATCAGACTGGAGCAGCCAAGGCTTTGATTCGTCTACAGGACACATATAATCTTGATACAGAAACCATTTCCAAGGGAAACTTGCCAGGTAATGTAGCATTGATTCAATTTTCCAAAATTGTATTTCAAATGATATTTAAAGTAAACCTTTCAGGCGTTTTATGCTGTGATATGAGGCAGAGAAGCTGAGCTTTGTGATATATATTGGCTTTAGGTAGAATTTCTGAATAAAAAATAGCTGAAGACCCATGTGTGTTCTAATGACCCCGCCCATACACCGTTATTGGCAGCTTTTTTTTTTTTTTTTTTTTTTGTACACATTGATGCAGGGAAAGCTGTAACTCACTCTGTGGGTGGGGTTCATATAAATCCCCTGAGCTCAGCGCTCAGCTCGTCTCCCCTGAGCTCAGCGCTCAGCTCGTCTCCCCTGAGCTCAGCGCTCAGCTCGTCTCCCCTGAGCTCAGCGCTCAGCTCGTCTCCCCTGAGCTCAGCGCTCAGCTCGTCTCCGCTGAGCTCAGCGCTCAGCTCGTCTCCCCTGAGCTCAGCGCTCAGCTCGTCTCCCCCTGAGCTCAGCGCTCAGCTCGTCTCCCCTGAGCTCAGCGCTCAGCTCGTCTCCCCCTGAGCTCAGCGCTCAGCTCGTCTCCCCTGAGCTCAGCGCTCAGCTCGTCTCCCCTAAAATTATCACTGTTTTTGTTTTGTTTTTTTAGTTAATCCTCAGTTTACAAGTGTCTCTTAACAAAGACTTTCTTCTCATAGGTGTGGACAACCAAGCCACCCTGGCAGTTGAAGACTGCTTTGAACTGGGAAAAGTTGCTTATACGGAAGCTGACTATTACCACACTGAGCTATGGATGGAGCAAGCTCTTCGGCAATTGGATGCTGGAGAAGTGTCCTCTATTGACAAGGTTCTGGTATTAGACTACCTCAGCTATACTGTTTATCAACAAGGAGATTTGGAAAAAGCCTTGATGTTAACCAAAAGATTGCTTGAGCTGGGTAAGCCACAAGAGCAGTTGATGGTGTCAATACAGATGTATCAGTATTTTAGGCTTAGGTGATGGGTATTGCTGTAAGGAAGGCATTTACTCTTTGCATGTGTCTACTGTACAGCAACCATTCCCAAGATCAGTGCTCAGGGAAGACTTCACATTGCAGTGTAGATAATCTATATTAGAATTACTATGTTACGGTAGTTGCAGTATTATGTGCATACTCATCATAGTATATGTCAACAGAGTATTTTTAGACGTACAGTCGTGAGCACGAAGGGTAAACTTATAACTAGTACATCCGATTTAACTTGAGCCATATTCAGTAAGGCAGTTTATTTTAATAACTCATTCAGCCTTTGGGTAAATGCAGCAACATTGCTGTGGGAGACTGAGCTGTCACAATGAATTACATTGTGGGCCCACTGTTATTGTGATGTTGTTATTGTGATGTTGTTATACTATATATACATGTTATTCTGCTAAAAATAAATGCAAATGTATTAATTTGAAAACACTATGTATGTGGTTGTTTTTGTTTCCACTTCAGCACACTTTAGGATATACACATTTGGCATACATAGATCCAGTTTTTGTTGCCATGTTAAATTGTGGTATAAAAACTTGTGGTTAGCAGCATTAGAGGTTGTTGAAATTACCATAGTCTGGGCATTTCTAACTGCATTGTAAACTTTAGTTACTGCAATTGCTAGTAATTTTGTGATGCTTTTCTTCCTGAAGAACAATTACGGTTTATACCTAATGAAGTACAGTAAGACAAAGCACATAGAATAGGAACTTGACAATCAAAACAATATTGAAGTAGAAAAATAGTGGGAAAAAAAGGGGGTAAAAGAAAAAAAAAGTGACAGTAGGGAGGAGTAAGGGAATGGGTCTGTCCCTCTTCCGTTCCAAAATCTCAGGGGGAGAGTATCACTAGGTCAATATTTTGTGGTTTGAAGATCTTTGGAACATCATCCAGTAGGTCCAAGTCCTTCATGCATAGAATATCATCGCTATGGAATGCAGAGCAGAGGGTTGCAGGTCCTAACTGCATTGATATGATGTCTTACAACAGAGAGCCAGTAGGATTTCAGAGAGTTGTCTCTGATGGAAGGGTGCCAGAATTGAGCATTATCACATGCAATTTGGAAGAGACTCTGTACAATCTTGAACACACTCTATAGCCTGCCTCCTGTAGGTGTCTGGACATGGAGGAGTCATGGGTCAGGAGATACAATTTGGATATCAGAAGCATTTGGGGGGCGCAACTCTACACACTATTTTTAAAGAGTACAACCCCCACCCAACCGACAGAAATCAGAATACCAATATTTCCCAAATCTTGTTGTCTGTCTTTGGCCCACAGTTTTAGATATTGGGTGAAAGGCTATGCAGCTTTTGTAGGGGTTGATGGCCAATAGATTGCCATTCAGTAGCAATATATTAGTGGAGAATGTCCCATGCCATAAACAGACTAGCCATTTCATAGTTTGGCTATGTTCATGTTTACATCATATATAATTTCATATGCCAGCCATTATCTTACATAGTCTCCTGCCAAGGCTATGCCAGTAGTGTACACCCAGATGTATGCCAAAGGGACTTGAGGAGTCTGTGGGTGGGTTGTGTGACTTTTCAGGAACTTCCATAAAAATTGGCTGTGGTTTTTTTACAGTCCTACAGCACATTAACTAACATCTTTTTTCTTATTCTAGATCCTGAACATCAAAGAGGAAACGGTAATCTGAAATATTTCGAATACATGAGATCAAAGGAGCAAAATAAATCCAGCTCTTCTGATTCTGAAGCTGAAGTGCCAAAAACAAGGAAGGGTCGCCCCGAGGGTCACTTACCAGAAAGACACAAGTATGAGATGTTGTGCCGTGGGGAAGGTATCAAAATGGTAGGTGGTCTACATACGTTGTATAGATATCCTAGTATACATTTATATATATATATATTTTTTTTTTTTTTTCTTTGTATGAAATGTTTGATGTTAACTTCGCTTTCACTCTCTGCCGCAGACTCCTCGCAGACAGAAGAGACTGTTTTGCCGCTACTATGATGGAAATAAAAGTCCTGTCTTCATCCTGTCCCCTACAAAGCAAGAGGATGAGTGGGACCGACCTCGCATTGTGAGATACCATGATATCATTTCTGATGAGGAGATTGCAAAAGTCAAAGAGCTCGCAAAACCCAGGGTGAGTAGTTCTTTGCTTCTATCTGTACAGCACTCTCAGGGCGGTATTGTGTAGGTGTAAACATCTGCTGGATCTTTGTGTCTTTAACATGCTTCATCAAATATCTACAGGCAGAACATGTTCTGTAATTTGCTTTAGTTCTGAATAGAAATTAGAAAAACTGTTAAGACTGCAAGCTGGCAATTTCACCGACAAGCATAATTCCCTAATGCAATCCATATTTCAGAAATTTGCCTGTTTGTGAAGGTACTCTTCACTGATTTCATCATTTCTACCTATTTAACATACCTAAGAGCACCAAGGGTTTTTAATTTAGGATTGCTAGTACTTACACTTTGTATAGGAGAATACTATATTGCGGTATAGAGGGTGCTGCGTTGTAGCTGTGTTCTGACAATGGGTAATAAAGGTATGTTCACACACATTGGAGTTGCTGTACTTTATTACTGCAGTATTTTACCAATCCCATTTACACTGTGGTTTAGTGGCCTTACTTCCCCCACTGGCTTCAGTGTAAAGGAAAATGGAAGTCTGTAAACTGCAGTGTGTGAACATAGCTTTTTGGAATATATTCATTGTAATGGTGGTTAAAAAGCCTATCGTGATGCTAGATTAAATGGGAGCTTTGGTCATGATTTTTATATCTCCTGATATTTAAAGGGTTTGTCTGGCTGATGGGGAAAAAATATCCACCTTTCTTATACCTCTCCAGTCCCCCATTTTATCTAGTGCAAATACCTCAAAGTTTGCCACAAGTTTTGTTTGGCCTACCCATGATGCCAATAGGTACAGCACTCGACTGCCATAGCATGTCAGTGCTGGCAGATTGTGATCAAATATTGGTGGGGACAGCTGGGGCATCTGTGCTGGATTGGCTGGAGATTGGAGAGGGGAATAGTTTAATGGGGAATTGGTTGGTTCCTTTTCTTTCTTTCTTTCTTTCTTTCTTTCTTTCTTTTTCTTTCTTTCTTTCTTTCTTTTTCTTAACATCTTTGAATAACTTAGTGTAAGATTAACCCTTTTGGCCTTCAGATGTGGGGTTTCAATGGAATCTATGCAAACTGACTTTGCCATTGACCCAGATGTAAAGCTATGGGATGACCAGATGTAATAACTGGATTCATCAATAGCTTTTCTCTACATACCCTGAGTCAATAGTTGATTTGGTTGTGGTACTGATCACTCATCTGTACAAAGTGCCATATGATCTAAATACTACATTGGCAAAATGCGTTAGCATATTTTCGGAGATATAAAATATAAATAAAAGAAAATACGTTTTCTTGCCTGCACTTACAACGTAACTTGCTTCCCAGGGGTTTCTGATTGGTTGGGTGAATATTAGTTTTTGATTGTTACAACTCTTGTGATTGGTTGGATCCACAGCTTAGGCGAGCCACCATATCCAACCCTATCACAGGAGTCTTGGAGACTGCTCACTACAGAATTAGTAAAAGGTAAGTTATGCGTGTCCCATAACCCTCTGTCATTTCTTGGATAGTTGCTGCTTTGTGTGTAAAGGAACTGAAGTATCCGGATTTCTGTCCAGATAGATCAGTTTGATCTTGTGTCACTGCTGGTGCAGAGAAATCCATCCTTTAGTTATAATTTATTATATTATGGTTTCTTTTGACATGCTACTATATTGGTGCTTTTTATAAAGTTTTCTATTGTACAACCGTATATTTCAAAGCCTTCAACAAATCCTTTATTTAATAAAACTATACATACTAAAACTATTGGACTAAAACTCTGCACCACTAAGTGACCCTTTCCAGTGTCTCTAATAAAAAGCGAAAGGACATCAAATTGCAGATTGTATTGCTGTTATGTTTTTCTGTTACTGTCACGACCATGACTGAATTCACCCCGACCAATCAGAACCCCTGGCACGGCACACATCATGCCTGCTCCCAAATTAAACCATAGTCCTTTCTCTTTTTGTAGCTGAGACGGGCTACTGTGCATGACCCTGTAACAGGAAAGTTGGTGACTGCACAATACAGAGTTTCTAAGAGGTAAGGGAAAGCTCTGTGAACATGTGGATTTGACTCCATGTGGTAGAACAACTTATCCAAACCTATTTGTTAATTAAAGTATACCTCCAGTGATATCCTTTAAACCTCTTAAGATACAGTATACACATCAGTGTGTAAGTTAATCTTTGTAATCTAGAGCTGCACATCACATTCATTTAAACATGACATAGTGTAGGAAGAATCTGCAGTACTTTACTTCCTCCCTGCTGATATCAACTACAGGAGCAGATTGGGTAAAGGAGGGTTTAAAAATATTAATGCCTTATCCAAAAAGGGAATTACAAGCGTTTTTGTAGCGGGGTCTTCCTACTAAATTGTCCTGCAGCACCCTTGGCACCAAGCAAAACAGTATGTAGGAGTTCACTAACACAAGAAAGGGGAGGAATACTCTGCGAGCTAGTAGGCTTGCAGAAACAGTAATGATAACTAAACTGCAGTTTATCTGTAGCATGGAAGACAATGATGACAAATTTCTGTTAGTGAATTTGTAAGAACAGCACAAACGTCATAGGGAAAGGCTTCTTAAAGGAGCTTTATGTGAGGTGCACTTTAGGTGTTGTAGAACAGTTCTAGAATGCTTATACCCATATTTAGGTTGCGCTAAACAGGTAAAGAGGCCAACAAATTTCAGCATCTGCATTTGTCTCCTAGGGTCATTACTGTTACATTTTGGAAACTAACTAATACTAACAAATTTCTTTACACTTCCATATATTTCAGAAAATTTTCTCTGGCTGATGCATAACCTGGATCTCTGTTTTTTTTTCATATAACACTATATGGGCTGTTTGTAAGAGCATCTAACACCTCTTATTATGACTTTATGTATATATGTTTTTTATGTATCGCTCTATTGTATTCCTGTAAATGCTTCACTACAGAAACTGTATTACAGCCCCAAATTACATGGTTTTAGTTAGGTGTCGGTCCCCACCAAACGGATTTATTGACTTCCTATTTTAAAATTGGGTCCTAAAATTCAAAATTCCTTTAAATAAGTGTTAATGTGAAATATAACTAACTTAATTAATAGACAGTAGTTTCTGGAGAATTTCATGATGTAATTCTAGCTACTGCCACGATCTGATGTAATGGCTTATAGTATCCAGGCAATACTCTGTGTTCACAGGAATGTGCCCTGTATAGAACAAAGTGATATACGTGTAATTTCTTCCCGAGGTTTCATTTACACTTTTTTTTTTTTTTTTTTATTATACACTGTCCACAGCCAAGTCTGCTGTGAATGACAAATACACCCTTGTTTGTAACTTACTGTGCCCGGCACAAAGTACGTGGCAATTCATGATGGCTTATAGCCAATATCCACCAAGCTCATCCCTTAATGGACCAGGGCAGCTTGTGATGCGTCACATACAGAAAAGACGGAGCTATTGGCTGGAACTCTAGGAATTCTGATTCTCAAAAGGCTTACTGTACTTTTTATGACTTTGGAAAAGGATATTTTCAACTCTGCCCCTTCAGTAAACTGAATAGTTTTGCTATAAGTAAAAATTAGCTGCTATTTCTCAGCTTCATGTCAGCAAATGCAAAGGAAAACACGGAGTAGGAAATTTCCAGTAAAATATATAGTGTGTGTGTATATAAATATAAATTGCAACTTTCTTGTTCAAAGAAGCTGATTTTCTGAGGTTTTCCATGTGGATTTTGCACAAGTAAAATCCATGGCACATTATAAAAGGGAATGTTCATACAGCTGATATTTCCATCCAGATCCATTACAGAATTCAGAGGGTTTGGACATCTGTCATGGACTGCTGCAGGTCTGCACACAGATATTGGCGTATTCAGTGGGGCTAATCTGCAGTTGGTCACTTGCCGGGACTTCTGTGTTGCAACCACAGCTGCCTTTTCTTTCAATGTAAATTACGTTCGGCTCACAGGAAAAAACATTGTGTGTGAACTGCAGAAAACTGACATGAAAACGCACCAAAATACATATGAAAATACCCATGTCCAATTTGCTATGAAATGTGGTGGCCACATACAGATGGGATTTTATCTGTATGCGGCTGCCACTGTTAGAACTCAGTCTGATGACTGGACTTTAGTGCAACTGAGCCAAGTACCTGTGTATACAATGAAATTCCTATTAAATGGCTGTAAGCAGAGATCTTGTGGATAATACTGGAAATTTGTAGAACTTTTCATTATACAAATAATAGCTGGCATTTACTTTTAAAGGAGTTTTTTGGCTCCTAATTCATGTTTCATACTGATAACCTATCCACAGGGATAGGTCATTAATATCTCATAGGTGGGGGTCCAAAACCTGGAACTAGCAAAGACCAACTGATTTAGGCAGTGTCCAGGCACTGGAATTACTGCAGTGGACAATGAATGTGGCTGTCTGCTCCCATTCAGAGTTGCAGCTCCTCTCCTACTTACTTGAGTAAGAGCAGACTGCATACGCTCCCTGTCCACTGAGCAGCTTCCAGCGCCTTTAATTTCAGAATGCCCATTTAACCCTGTAAACTGTACATTGCTTGCATGGTAGTGTCATTATTATCCCTTCTATTAGAAACCTAAATATTAGCTTAATTGTTCGATTATAATATATAATTATTTGCTGGCAAGACCTGAGATTGTCCATAAATACAGTACGCCCTAAAGTAATACACAGTAGGCATCCAGAATCCTGCAGTTCTTCCTTGAGGTAATGGCTTTGTATAGGAATAGTCAGATGACAAGGAATCTGCCACATTCAAGTCCATATGTATGCAGAGAAGCAACGCTGACCTCTGTAAATGGCACAAAAGCACTTGTGCGCTGCATGTTAAATGAGACTATACTTAAAAGCTGTGAAACTTATTTTTATCTGACTAGAATAACAAATAATCTGTGCCCCGTCCTTCCTTTTACATCAGTGCTTGGCTGTCAGGCTATGAGGACCCCGTCATTGCCCGAATTAATTCCAGAATACAAGAATTAACAGGGCTCGATGTGACCACAGCAGAAGAACTGCAGGTATGTTGATGGAAATGTTTAAAAGGGGTCTACTACCATAAAGAAAAATTAAAAAATAGAACAAAATAAAAGTATAAGCCAACAATATAATATTCTCTTGTGGCCTAGTCACGTTTCTTGCAGCTGTTCAGTTCTTGCTCCCACTTGTCCTCATGTTGCACAATATGTGTGTGTTGTACAAGAAACATTCATAATTTATTTATTTTATTTTTTTATAACTGCAGGTGTATTTATACAAAGTCATTCAGGGAAATTTTTTATTTATTTATTTTTATAGCTCTGTGCGTCTTTTTTTCTGCGATGTATTTATATATCTTTTGCACCATTTTCAAAATGCATTATAAAACGTTACTCCAGATAAACCATGTCCACTTTCCCTGCAAAAAAACAAAAACAAATTGAGCCTTGTGTAAAAGCCTTTAAAATAGAAACACACATTAAATCTTGTGCACACTGCATAAAATGTTAAAAAAACCAAAACATTAACCTGTGCCATAGTGTGTTGCTGTAGTTGAAATGGACCTTTCATGTCTTCTATTACAGTCCATGCGTGGAATTTAGTGCACTTCCCATTTTAGTTGTAGTATCTTCCCCCCGTTCCAGATATCAGTGCTGTTGGCTTCAGATACAGATACACCCGCTGCCGGGTGTAACATTCCCCCCTTTCTCTGACAGTTTTTGTTACCAGCATCACTGTTCTAACAGCACCAATTCTGCAACTGGCGACAATCCCTTACTGAAATGGCACTTGGTAATGTCACTGTAAACCCTGCCCAACACCTCCCTCTTGGCCATGACAGCATCAGTCTTCGCCGGCATTACTGGCATTTCAAAGTGCAGTACAGCCCTTGCTGTAGGAAACCATGTCTGATGTACTCTGTGTGCACTGCCTCCATCATCAGAATGTTTTGGGCTGCTCTGCCAGCTGTTCCAGGCATATTCATGATGGATGCTGTACACGTGTAAGGCCATTCTCCACCGCAAGAAGAGTGCCGCACGTGTCGTTCACACCAAGTTTATGAGCAAGGCCAAGAACACATGTTGGGATTGTTAATGCCATCGCATGGTCAATTGGTGCTTCATCCATGCCTTCTGGATGTGGATGTGCATTAGTGAGAACAGGGACATGAGACCCCAGGTCTGGCAATTGTTGGGGTCCCAGCAGTCAGCCACCACTGATCTTAGTTATTTCCTATCCAGTGATAATTTGTTATAATCAGAGTACCCCTTAAAGCTGTACTGTTGGTATTCTTTCCTGTAAAACGCAACATCTGCTTTCACCATCCCACATTAGTCTGCATGTTGTAGGTAGAACAGAAACAGGGCATATCATCAATGTCTATTCATTCTCATACCTCACTGTGTTCTTCTCATAGGTGGCCAACTATGGTGTTGGAGGCCAATATGAGCCCCACTTTGATTTTGGAAGGGTAAGTTTATCTTTGAGGACAGATAAATATTCCCATGTGTCGTTTCTTTGTCTTTTTCAGGTGGCAAATTATGGCATAGGAGGACAATATGAACCCCACTTAGACTTTCAGCGGGCAAGTAACGCTCTGGGCTCCTGCAAGCAGCACTTCCATCTCTGGGCTCTTGCCTATAACTTCAACCACTTTAGGTGAAGCTGGTGGGACTGCTGTTTTCAGTGATGCCTCCATACTTGTGTGTCAACATAAATCTTAAAATTCATCATTTTAATCTTGTTCTGTAGAACAAATTATAAAATCACCAAGACAAAATTGGAAATAAAATACTCGGAATACCGCCAAGGCCTTTAAGTGGCGCTATGATCTTGTGATTTTTCTTGATTTGACTTTGTGGTGGTTTTATAGCATGGGATTAGATTTTGTGAATGACACATCATATAAGATCTGTACCTTCTGAATGTTTGGATGTACCACATTGATTCTAATCTGCAGATGTTTGTCTGAGCATGTGTCTGCATATCTGTAACCTGATTACGATTGGAGATTTCAGTATATCCTGGAAGCTAAATCATTCTTCATATGCCCAGTGGTACAGTGAATTGGAACAATGCATGTTCCTCAGAACATTTCCTAAAACGATGGTGCACTAACCTATATCCTTGTGTGTTCCACAGAAAGAGGAACCAGATGCTTTTAAAGAGCTGGGTACAGGAAACCGAATTGCCACATGGTTGTTTTATGTAAGTTACTATCCTCATTTCATCTATTATTTTACATGAAACCATTCTGGAACATCTTCTTACAATGCTGCATTGTTCCTCTGTTATTCCTGCTAGAAATAAATGAATACTTAGACAAGGGGGTGCTATCATTTTGATATTTGTACACTGACAGTGTCGTCCCAGATTGTGCTTTTGCCAAGTTATTGATACGTATTGTAGAAGTAATATTTGTCAAATGCAGGTTGCAGTCTACAATTGTACATTCATCTGTTGCAAAGTTGATTGGGCATGTTGGTCTTTTCCACCATTTATCTCACAGTGGTATCTGTATAGCATTTTTCTTTTTGCTAAGCACGTTAGTGGTTGCTTAGCCCTATAATATTCTGGACATCTGGTTCTAGTTTTTCACTCATTTACTGTGCGATTGCAAATCTGCTGGCATGCAGGACAAACTAGTATTTTCCTAGTTGTATTTGTCTGTCTGATCTTGGTTCAGACATGAAAACAATTAGAAATATAAATGTGTATATATGTCTTATGCTCATGCCTTATTTCTAGGCACCTGAGACCTAGAAAACTGAACTATGTTTATAAAATGCAGTAAAACGTAAAAAATATTTGCCTTTTGCAGATGAGTGACGTGCCAGCAGGTGGCGCTACAGTCTTTCCAGAAGTAGGAGCTGCAGTATACCCTAAAAAGGTATCAAGTTTCGACTGGGCAAAGAATTCAACTAAAGTTTACATGCATTATGTAAAGGATATCTGAGGCAACCAAGTGTAAATCTATCACATGGATTTCAGGCAGCCTTATGGATATAATAACATAATTTATGCAATCTCATCTTTCTACCGGATATGCTAAGGAAAGTTTGCACTGTGGCAACTCTACAAGAAATCTTTCAGAGCTTTTTTTTTTTGCAGTCTTCCCTGCGGAAAACCAGGTGTCGATTAAAGAAAAAAAAAAAAACCACTCTACTCACTGCATTCTGTGGTCCCCCACATGTACACCAACCTCCTGCTAGGATATCTTGTCAGATGTGACCACCACAGTGGTCATGTGTAACACATCATCCCTGGAGGCTGGGTGCACAAAGAACAGAGGGGGGATCAGACATATCATTTGCCAAGTGGGGCTCTAGGTTAGATGAGTTTAGTGGGGGGTTAATTGTTTCACTGGACTTGCAAATTTTGCTGCCAGTAAAATATAACAATTCTATTTTGTTGTGTGGAGTTGATCTCAATCTGGAACTAACAGATTAACTAATATAAACTGACATTCCACCTCAAAATCAGCACCAAATTCCCGAATCTGCCTCCCATTGTCTTCAATGCAGGAAAAAAATAAGCGTGATGCTCGATCTTGCCGTGGATTCTGTAGCTGATCAACTCCATTCACCTGGGGCTCATCGGTGAGGGAAAGCCTAAATCCTGGTTTAGCGTTCCACCGGAGACACCCCCACATACACATTTAATGGACAACTGAAATTGGCAGATTTGGCCAATACACACACAGTGTGTATGGACAGCTACATGTGGCTTACTTTATTTTACTTTGAGTTTTTTTTTTTTTTAATAATTATATTTTACAGCATTAGATAGTATTAAGAAGTGATATGATTTTTTTTTTTCTAAAATGACTCGTGTGTTTGTCTTTGTAGGGAACAGCAGTTTTCTGGTATAATCTCTTCCAAAGTGGAGAAGGAGATTACAGTACAAGACATGCAGCATGTCCAGTTTTAGTTGGCAGTAAATGGGGTAAGTAATATGAAATACATTTGTCTAGTACTTTTGCAGACATGTTACTGCCCCTGGTGCAAAGCTATGAAATAATTTTAAAACAAAGCATGATAAAAATTAGATTTTCAGTTATAGATTCCATTCAGACAAGGCATATTTTTGTATTGCAGTATCAAATAAGTGGATCCATGAGCGGGGTCAGGAATTCCGAAGGCCGTGTAAATTGTCTGAATTGGAATGATCCAAGCCTACATTATGTGAAAAAGGAACACGTCTCAACCACAAAGCTTTCCAGACTGTGCTTTGCCTGGATTGCTAGCAATGAACTATAAAGCCATTGTCTCAGAAATCTTGGGGAAAGAATCATTTGTGGAGGATATTATTCAATATTTCCATTCAACCTTTGAAGATGGAAAATCTGCACAAATTGCTAGTAAGCATTGATCAAAACTGGATCCACGAAACACATTTAGGAGAGCTATTGTTCCCCAACCACCTCACCTCAATGCTTTGGTGACCCCAGAAAATAATCATTCTGAAATATATAATTTTTATTGACCACCTGGTTGGTGCAGGGTTTTGTGTTTTCACTTTTCTTTTAGAAAATTTCAACATAATATTTTAGGTACTTTTGTTTTAAAGTCATGTTTTATATTGAAGAAAATTACATTTCTCATTGCAAATATTAACAATCAATTTAATAAAGTCCAGACAGTCCTGATAAAGTCTTATGCCTAGAGCAGGGCCTGAGGGCCGGTGCAAGACCTCTCTATTTAGTGTTCCTATAGATAAAAAGAAAAGAAAGAAGACGGCACTGCTATGACCTTGTTCATATATACCGGAAACATATGTAAAACAGGAGTTGCAAAATGATTATCACGCCCCAACAGGTGGTGCTCACACCCTGTAAAAAAGAAGCACATGGAAAAATCTAAAGAAATAAAGGGGCACTCACTCAGGTGTAGATTTTTTTTTTTTTTTTTTTTTTTTAAATCTACGCCTGGGTGAGTGTCCCCTTTTATTTCTTTAGATTTCTCCATTTAGTGTGCTTTGAGTCATGCACTGCCCCCTTTTGCCCTACATTAGTTATAACACCGTATCAGGTCTGCCTGGAGTCTTAAGGGTTTTTGCTCAAGCATTTAAATCTGTTATCAGGGAAAATAAGGATTCAGTATATTTTATTTTGAGTAGCTCCTAATTATCATGATGTTTGACTATATAGCGTATAGGGAACCACAGGGCATCCCGCTCATTACAAGACTGTTTCAGAGAAGGATCTGTTTAGGCTAGGCCAAGGATCAACCCTCGCCACGCCAGCTATTGTGAAACTACATTTCCCAGTAGTCTTAGGGATTTGTAGTTTATTTCACAACAGCTGGAGTGCCGAAGGTTCCTGATCTCTGGTCTAAGCCTTACATGGTGACTATGGCCTTGGTAGCTGTTGCATGTCTGAAGATCATTGTGTCACCTTGCAACAACCCAACAAATAAGTGAATGAGCTGTATTGCAACCGTGAGGTTAACATGACATTGTTGCCAAAAAATTAGCGTTTAGCATTTTTGCAATTTAGAGGTGGGGTTGCAGTAAGGCCCTATTTGCTTATGTTAGTTGCAATGTAGAAAAAGCATTTCAAGGTGAAACACAGTTTTGTTACAAGGGAGCCTGTTGCACTTTCATTATGCCTGTGGTTCCCTTTTAAGTATTGTTAATACTACTCTGAGAAATTCATACAAAGAGAAGAGGTCCACTATTATTTCAGCTGTATAGAAAAGTATGACCTCACATTAAACACTGCTCTGTATATGTCAACACAACACCCTATCCTTCCAAAACCACCTAATGTAGCTTTATAATCACACTTTCTTGTTGTTGCTATATTTCAATGGATACTTAGAGGGACTCTGGCACCACAACCGAGCATATCAACCCCATCCCTGCAGGTAGATAGGTTACGGTCACCTGAATCAAACACTGTTTCCCCTTGTGAATCGCTGCCTCAGTTGCTGAGAGATCGCAGTTTTTGTCAATGTGCAAATCGGCTGTTTGGAGTAATAAGTGCATTATTGTTGCTCTTAACAGCTCATTTGTCTATGGACAAATATGGCAATATATCAGCAAGTGAGGCACCAATTCACAAGGGGAAAACATTGATTCAGGTAACCTTAACCAAACAATCTGCAGAGCTGGGTTAATATATACGATCACTCTTAATGGGAGTCCAGCATAACGGTAGAAGTGATCAAGTTGGAGAGCGTCTTTATGGCTCCTTAGCCACCTTAAGAGATGTGGAGGGTGACATTATTACATGTTTGTGTTTTTGCACAGCTAAGATCTGGACAGGATGCTTTGTGTGAACCCATCTGTAAAGAGGACATGGGTATATAATTGTTATACTTGTAGATTTTATCCATTCAGAAAGCTTGGTAACTTCCAGTATATTTAATATTCCTATATAATAAGCATTTAAGACTTATTTGTAGGGATTTCACCCCATTCTGGTTGGTTCATTGGAAGCATTATAGAACCTGTGTAGCAGGAGAACAAAAGCCAGTAAATGTGAATTGTGCATTACATCATAGTGCTGCTCAATGTTTAGGTGCCAAAGGTACTAGTGGTTCCCATTTTAAGTATCCTAGTCTGTCACAGCAGTATTGTGCTGGAGAAGTTGAAGGACATTATGCTGCTGAAATAAGGTTTTTATTTTATTTTATTTTTAATGCCTCTAATCTGCTAAAGTGCCCTCTCCCCGCTGGCAATGCTGTGTGAATGTGACCTGTATTAAATGTAATGCACACATACTGTAGTTACTGGTTTTTGTTCTGTGACAAGTCCGTGCCTTAGCTTCCCATATACCAGCCCAAGCAACGGTGTTTTAATATTGTGCCAACAGGAAAATGTTAACCTATTTCTCCTATGTGTCTGCCAATTTAGATTTACACACCCATGTGGCCTGTATCTTACATAATGATCCATAAACATGAAATTGTCACCAGCTGCAGAAATGTTCCTATAATTTTTGTACTTCAAAATCTATTTTTGTGGCAAAATTGATCTATTTATAACCCTTTTTAATGATCTTTTTGTACATGTCTGTGGGGTCCTGGAATGTGAAGTGTCTATATTTAGATAACTCTATGTATGAACAGGTTTGACAAATGCTTCACTCTGTTCTAATGGTGATCTTTGTATTGTTGTGCACTGCATCCTTCCCCTAAAATACATTTCTGTAAAAAAAAAAACAAAAAAAAAAAACTCTTGTACTTTCTATAAAATGCCAGTTATAAAGATATGCTGATATGAGTCAAATACCATTTCCTTACTAGAGAATGGTGCAAGGAATACTGTGTGTACGTGCATTTAGCTTTATATCAGCTGTGGAGGACAATGGCCCATTACTGGTGCAATAAGATATGCTTATTGACTTTCTATAGAGCACAAAGGGTACCCTACCCTCAGGGCTGTGGAGTCAGTAGACCAAACCACCAACTCAGACTCCTATTTTTCCACAGCTCAACTCCATAATAAATGGCTGACAGCCATGGTCTCTCAGAAGCAGTAAAGCTCTATCATGTAATTATACAATATTAATAATTGTATAAGAACAAGTAATCATTTTATTTTGAAGCAGGAGTAACTGCTTAACTGCTGGTAACTTTTTTCGACCAAAAACCTAGACCCAACTCTGACTCCACAGCCTTGCCTACCATTATCTTGCTTTCTGCAATCATTAGTGTAGAGGTCCTCAGTCTTTACTACATTATACATAGCAAATCAGCCAAGTGTAAATAGGACTTTAACGATTAGAAATGAGGCAGCTTTCTACACTATCCCTTTAGCAGTGCCTGTGCTCTGTGATGGTCTCAAAGTAAGTAAGACAGATACTGATGGCAGTCTCTGTCATGTGTATATGTAAACTTAAAGCGGTGTTCCAGTTCTTCATATTACTGGATAGCAAGGTTTAAAGGGGTTGTCCACTTTCAGACCAATATCAAGTAGCCAATGTTATTGCCAGTATACTTTCTGTACTACTTCCTCACGGTTTTCTAGATCTGATTGTTGTCATTCATTCTGCTTACTCCTAGTGGATAAAAATCAGTCTGTGGTCATGTGATATAGACGTCTGATTAATTTGTCACTGTAATGAGCTGTGCACCGGTGTGTTCATACATGACCATGGACTGATTTTTGTCCCCCACTGAGGCCTGTGATCAGCTGTAACAGCCACCCATCACAAACTGAATGTCACTGATGTGAGCTGGGGAGGGCCTGCACAGAAGACTGCACCTGCCCTGCTGGAAATGGAGGACCACCGGTCCCATTATATGTGCCTTAACCCAAGACACAGTGACTGTGATGTAGAAGGGCTTGACTGATATTACATATTAATACAAATATTATAAAAACATGAACAGGTTTTGTTACATTTACTTACCTTTTAGTACAAAGATTACTGCTGCTAGAGCATTCTCCAGGCTACAGGTTACAGAACTTATAAAGGTGGATGACCTGGTTTTCCCTGGCTGCTATAATTCACCAAATGTGCAAATGTAAGGTCATCAAATAATAAATGTCTAGACGAAAGAAAAAAACACAGCATGTGAGACGTGATAAACAGTGGAGCAATAAGCTCCTCATTATTTGAAGAGTGTCTGTTTTAGTAAATAATCCTTATGAGATGACCATTTTGGCACATCATTGTGCTGTCCCTCTGTTTCTTCCTCCTAGAAATGAGTAAATTGACAGCTGGGTGTTTCTAGTTTGGGATGTGTGCCTACACACTGACACTTAAGTCAGTGCTGACTGTATCAGACTGTGTTTCATGGGTAATAGAAGTATTTACTAGAACCGTTGTATCCAGGGTGGAGACAGGTCCTGGTATAGATCAAAACATACATAAGGAAAATGTAGAAAACCTCAGCCACAATGAGTGTAAATCAAGTCCTAAGAGTAACCAGTGATCAGTGTGTCCCTATTTAAAGAAATATTGGGTGGCGGCACTATGTAAGGCTACGTTCACATCTGTGTCAGGTGTCTGTCAATTGCAGGTCCAGCAAGCCAGACTCTCTTCATCTGGTGATTTTTGGTTAAAACAAACTAAAAGAAAAAACATTACACTTAGTGGGGTCTCTTGGGATCCATTTCTCTGTTATTTCCCCAACCTGTTGCTGTCATTTTTTCTTGTCCAGCGACAGACCAGAAGAATGGATAAGACAGTGCAGATGTGAATGTATCCTAAGGGGTAAGTTCACACAGGTTTTTTTGCAGGCAGATTTTTGAGGCAGAATCTGCCTCAAAAACCACCTCCCTACTTTCCCAATCACTTCAATGGGAGTCAGGAAAAAGTGTCATGACCTTTCTTAAAGGGGTATTCCCATGATCATTTTTAAATGTTAGATAGGTAAAAGTTAAACATTTTTGCAAATATAAGTAATTAAACATTTTGCAGAGTGTTAAAGACTTTCTCTAAATATCTTGTAGTCACAAGTTGTTGACTTGATCGGTTGCCAGTGGATACGACCATGAATGCAGGAACTTTCTAAGGTCAGAAAATCAGCTATGTCGTCCTTATTGTGGCCATGATATCTTCTGATACATGTAGTGTCCCTGCCTGATAACCCAGCTACAATAATAAAGTCATGGCTGGATTCCTGACAAGTCCCAGACCATAGGAAGGTTCTGCATTTGTGGTCGTATCCATTGGCAACCAATCAAGAAAACAGACTGTCACCACGAAGATGGATAGAGAAAATTTTTA
Source organism: Leptodactylus fallax (assembly GCA_947044405.1). Taxonomy (NCBI): domain Eukaryota; kingdom Metazoa; phylum Chordata; class Amphibia; order Anura; family Leptodactylidae; genus Leptodactylus; species Leptodactylus fallax. Next base: position 376,650 of record CAMRHE010000005.1, on the reverse strand, counting down.
AAACACTGCAGAATTTTTAACTACTTATATTTGCAAAAATGTTTAACTTTTAATTATCTACAAATATAGATTATGTTCATGGGAATTCCCCTTTAAGACTGATTCTGACTTACAAACCCCATTAAAATTAATTTGCGGTATAAACCCACTTTTTTTTTTTTATTGCAAAGGCCACTACAAAAAAAAGTAGCTTTTTTCTGCCTTCCATTCAGCTAGAGGAAAAAAAAAATCTGACTCCCTTTTGAAAAGATGGAAGAGTTGGGAGGAATGTGAAGGTGGATTCCGCCTACAGAAAAACTCCATGTGAACTTACCCTAACACAGATTTCACTGTTTTGCTTTTACTCCTAAAATTTGAGGCTTTTTTAACATAGAAAGTGAAATTATTGAGGAATAGAAAGGAGAACAAATCCCTGAAAATATATAAATATTTTTTTAATGTATGCCTAAGCTTTTATTTTTCTATGACTATGTAAATTTCAGCTCTGTTATGTTGATGATTGGAAAAACTGGGTGATAATTTAACTGTTTCCAACTATCCTGAACTGCAAATCTGCTTTGTAGTAGGGTGATACTTCAGTTTCACGGAGTGTATAACCTTTATAGCAAAAGTGACCAGATTTGTCAATCAGGAGTCTTGTGATTGTTGAATGACAAACTGTGTGACGCTAGGTTTTCCTCCCGAAAAATGCGGAGGGAGAAGTCTTTCTTGCAGGACTTTTCTCTCTGGATTTTTAAGCGGATTTGGGACTGAAACCCTGATCAGAGACAGGGAGCAGGTGTGACCCTAGCCTAAGAGCTGTATATTAGTTATAGCCCAGATTTTTCAGAAGTCAGCATAACCCATACTATTTTTTTTATTTTTTTTTTTTTTTTTTTTTTTTTTTTTTAAGGGTGGTGATGTAAATTGACAACTTAAACAAGAACTAAAGCGATCGGAAAGCTGCTGATTTATACTGTTACATACGATAGTGATGTGTAGTGAATGGTATGTTGCTATCAATAGGCTCCTGACCTTTGTAATTGTTTAATCCATACCTATGGAAATCTATAAAGTGATTAAATAGGGGCATGTGACAAACTGTTACCCAAGCTGAAGGAAGAGCAAAGGACTTATAAACGTTACTGCTTTTAGTTTATGGGCAGAGGATGTTCCTCTTGCTTCAAAGAAACTCAGAGCACCTAACATGTCTATTGTAGGCACACTGGGTGGCATATATGTGTGTAATTTTGTTGGGGAAATTTTTCTATGAAAAGAAAAAAAAAAAATGATGAAGAGACATGAGGTAGATCCAATAAGTCATAACAACTGTGGGCCACTATAAATCCTGTACAGACAATATACTACACCCTTAGTGTGAATGGTGGTCGGGCATTTGTCACTTCTCAGGAATATGTGCCACCATGGCAGTCTATGACCACTAGGGAAATGGATCAGAACCAATCCAGCCATTTCCTTTAGAAAAGTCTTCCATCTCTCCACAGCGCCCAGTGAAATGAGCACATATTCTGATATGAAATATGAGGGACAGGAGAAGTGGAGAAAGCAGGCAGCCAGCAAAGCTAAAGTCAGAACGTATCTGTGCAGCACTATGTAAAAGGGGATATGGGGAGCTTTCTGTAAGAAAGAGGGTGGCCATGGGAAGCAGTCTGGGAAAGAGTATAAGGGAGAAAGGGATGGGGACTTTGGCTCATTTCAGTTGGCTCTTTTTAGTGAGTGAAGCCAAATGATCCACCTGTTTTTGGCTCCCGAACATATAAATTAGTCTACCATATGTAGACACTGAAACCCTACCCACTCCTTCTTTAAACCTAATGGTATGACCCCTGGCTTCTTCCAGCCACAGGATGTCATAATATTAGCGTATAAGTAGACTAGTTGACCCATTTGGAGGTGGGGTTAGTCATGTAGGGACCATGGTTAGTCACACATGGGGCAGGGTTAAATAAGCTGTCTGCTACTGTGTATGCTGGCACATAGAGCCGGCTTGTTCATGAACCACACATCACTAAAAGAAAGACCATACGGTGCAGTCAGAGAACTGAGCATGAGAATCTACCTGTGTGAGAAGAGAACCATGGAAAGCTTTCTGGAAGAGAGAGGGGACCTTGACAGTCAGTCTATAAGAGAAAGATAGAACATTAGAACATGAGGTTTAGCTTGTGTGAGAAGGTGACATGAGGAATATTCTGTAATAAGGAGCCATGAAGAACATACCGTGTGAGAGACAGGCATAGCGAGCACATTGTTAGAAGAGGGGGGGGGGGTATGGGTAACAATTTGTATGAAAAAGGGGACCATATGGGGCAGTCTGTGAGAGAGAGTGGCATGGGATTCAGTGTGAGAGAAATGGGGGTCTGTGAGAGGGCGGATCTGAGGCCCAGTCAGAGCGACAAGGGGATATGGCTCTTCTATTTAGGAAGAGAATAGGAGCAGTCTGCGAGAGAAGGAAGCATGGGGACTGTGAGCGCAGGGCCTGGAAAGCAGTCTATTTGAGAAGAGGGCAAAAAGAGCAGTCAGAGAAAGCAGCATGGGACTAGTCTGAGCAACAGGCATGAAATAAGTCTGTGTAAGGGTATGTTCACATTGAGTTTTTTTGAGGCAAACCTAAAGTGAAGAGGGCTAGGAAACAGTGTGATAGTAGGACCATAGGGAGCGGCCTTAGCGAGAGAAGGGTCCTTGGCAAAATTCAGTTTGCGAGAAGGGGGCATGTGGAGCAGTCTGTGACAGAAGAGGGTGTGGGGATCAATCTAAGAGAGAGGAACCATAAGGAGCAGTCTGTGAAAGAAAGAGTAGGGAACCATGACAAGTTGTCTGTATAAGAGGGGAGGCCTTGGGGAGTCAGCCTGTGTGAGAGAGGAGGGATATAATGTGCAATCTGTTAGAGAAGGGAGCATGGGCTGCAGTCTGAGTGAAGGGGGCTAGGGTGCAATTTGTATGAAAGAGTGACTATGGGGAGTAGCCTGTGTAAGAGTAGGACTGGGAGGTCTAATGGTTTTAGTTAAAAAAAAAAAAAAAAAAAAAAAATTATATACATATATATACAGTACAGACCAAAAGTTTAGACACACCTCATTCCAAGAGTTTTCTGTATTTTCATGACTATAAAAATTGTAGATTCACACTGAAGGCATCAAAACTATGAATTAACACATGTGGAATTACATACTTAACAAAAAAGTGTGAAACAACTGAAAATATGTCTTATATTCTAGGTTCTTCAAAGTAGCCACCTTTTGCTTTGATTACTGCTTTGCACACTCTTGGCAGTCGGATATGCAGGACCGGCTTCGCGGTGTAGAGGGTGCAATTGGACACCCGCCCATTGCTTTAAAAACCCCATAGAAGTGAATGGGTTTTTAAGCAATAAGTCTCAAACCTTTCCCTATCCTTTTTTCCGACCTTTAGGTTGGATTCGCGGCGGACGGACTCCGGGTGCAAGTGTGAACCCAACCCTTACTTGCAGGTGAATGCAGACTGACACCCAACAAAGGGGACTGCGTCTTTTAATATTTGTTGCTTTCATCCTGTGACAGATGAGAGCAATGGACATTAAAACTAGCCTAACACTGACAAATCATCCCTAGAATTTCTCAGAAGCAGTGAATAGTCCTTTTAAGGAGGAGGGGGTTGTATTCAGGTTTCGTGTTTAGGTTTTGTACAGAATGAGCTGGTCAGCCTAATCTGTCTCAAGAAAGTTGGCATATAAATTAACCAGTAACAGTTCAGAGTATTGAGATTGTTATTTTTGGGAATGCATTTATATTTCAATTACAAGTATGTTACCAGTAAAATGAGAACAATGTGTTATTAGCAAAGGGACATGATAAACTTTACTCCAACAAACAGTGCAATAAAAAGGTAGCAGTGACACTGATAGAATAGCAAGCTGATCTACCTGCCACCCAGAAGCTAGTTATATCAGTAGATTTCACTATCTTTTATAGTACTTTGTCCTGTGATTTAGTTCTCTGTACAAAACTCCAGTGTTCCACTAATAGATGAACATAAGGAGCGTATTGCTCAATGCCTAAAGATGAATATCTTAGCATATTCGTATATAGTAATGTAGTGTCCCCAGGGGCAGGCACTGACATCAAAGGCCCTGTACAAAAGGTTTGTCTGAGACCTCTCCCTTCAACAATAATAAAAGCTACTCAAATTTATAAAACATTATAACATATGCTTCACTTTTTCCCTTTTCTGCCCCTCTCGCCACATTTTAAAACAGTGGGCAGAGTGGGGGTGGGGATCAAAGTGGACCAAGAACAGGGACACTTCTTGCTATCAGATTTCCTATAACTCACGTCAGAAAACTGGTGTGCGTTATAGCTAAAATCTATTCCAGTACTTGATTGGTGTAGATTTCAGTTCTGGCACACGGGACCTCCCAAGATTTGCCAGAATTATTAAGAGGCTGTAGCCTCTTAATAATTCTGCAGCATCGCACGCTGGCAAGAGATTTAAGACTGGTGTAGAAAACACCAGTCTAACAAAATTTCCCCCCATGTGTCTAATATAAATATATATTTATAGATACTTGCATCACACACATCCTTCAAGTCTCTTGAATATTAGATGCATACAGCACACATCAAAATGCATATTTTAGTCACTCATACATGAGACACATTCATTGCTAACACTATACATCCATCATTCATCATCCCATACATCCCTTACTCACCTGCCCTCCATTATTGCTGAAAATGTTGCAAAGCTCCTACAAAATAAAACCCTGCCCCTTGTTTGTTAACTCCACTTCCATCTCTGAACTAAGCTCTGAGGCTTTTGTAGTAACTCATATTTTTAATTACTAACCACTTCTATCGTTCCCAGCGATGCCTGGCCTTCTGATATTGAGTTGCTTCTCTCCAGCTCGGTCGGGCCCCAAGGCCCATATTAGCTGAACTGGCAGCACAGGCGATATCCACCTTTCCCTGTTCCTGCATACTTTGTCTCTCTTATTTCTGCTCGACCATTATGGGCCCTCCAACTCATGAAGGCTAACAACCCCTAGGACGTGGCATGGGGGAAAATACTACCACCAACATCAGGTACCCTGCAGGCCACCTTAGTACTGCATCAGCCCCGGAGTAGAGCTGAAAAAATTAGTCAAGTTCATAGCCATCGTGACCATTCCAAATTCTACTACATCCAGTCTCTGAGCTTCCTCCAACAGGTTGCTGCAGTAACATTGGTCAAGTGACACTATTGCATAGATATCTCAGAGTATGTAGACTCGTGATCCATGATAAATCAAGCTGAATATTGCACATGGAAGAAATTGAGAACAATTACCTTTGTTGTATGCGTAAGTCCTAATTTTCAGTCCAGGAAAAACAATAGGTTTCATGTTCTGATGTTCCAAATAGTGGAATATTGTCAAGATCTGTCATCATTGGAAGTTCATCCTCTATGTAAAAATCTTTCAGGGTCCTGAAAGAAAGCCCTTGAATGATTATTGTACATAGTAAGAAAATGTGTTAACATGTATCACCATGTATAATTATTAAATTATGTGATAGAATTATATAAATTGATTTATACTGCCAGGTTTAATTACATTTACATCCTAATGTGTTTAACCAGAGCAAGGGGCTTCAACTGATGCCCCATTCCTCCTGTCAGGATCAGTTTTAGGTGGTGGAAAACTGAGCAATTGCTCAGTGAACCATTTTACGAACCTAGACCACCAGATATTGTCACCTTTAACCTCATTTGAGTACTATATTGGCTATATATGTGAATCTGCATATGTAGTACTATGTAGAAAATATATGCGAGTATGTTAGGTATTGTATGACTGTCAATCACTGACTTGGACCAAACATAAAACTAGAGTGGGTACGGAAAGTATTCAGACCCATTTAAATTTTTCACTCTTTGTTTCATTGCAGCCATTTGCTAAAAGCAAAAAAGTTCATTTTATCTCTAATGTACACTCAGCACCCCATCTTGACAGAAAAAAAACTGAAATGTAGATATTTTTGCAAATTGATTAAAAAAGAAAAACTGAAATATCACATGGTCATAAGTATTCAGACCCTTTGCTCCGTATTGAGTAGAAGCCCCTTCCTTTTGAGCTAGTACAGCCATGAGTCTTCTTGGGAATGATTCAACAAGTTTTTCACATCTGGATTTGGGGATCCTCTGCCATTCTTCCTTGCAGATCCTCTCCAGTTCCGTCAGGTTGGATGGTGAAAGTTGGTAGACAGCCATTTTCAGGTCTCTCCAGAGATGCTCAATTGGGTTGAGGTCAGGGCTCTGACTGGGCCAGTCAAGAATGGTCACAGAGTTGTTCCGAAGCCACTCCTTTGTTATTTTAGCTGTGTGCTTAGGGTCATTGTCTTGTTGGAAGGTGAACATTCGGCCCAGTCTGAGGTCCAGAGAACTCTTGAAGAGGTTTTCTTCCAGAATATCTCTGTACTTGGCCGCATTCATCTTTCCTTCAATTGCAACCAGTTGTCCTGTCCCTGCAGCTGAAAAACACCCCCATAGCATGATGCTGCCACCACCATGTTTCACTGTTGGGATTGTATTGGGCAGGTGATGAGCGGTGCCTGGTTTTCTCCACACTGCTTAGAATTAACACTAAAATGTTCAATCTTCATCTCATCAGACCAGAGAGGTCTAGGAACAGTTCTGGTTATCCCAAACTTCTTCCATGTAAGGATTATGGAGGCCACTGTGCTCTTAGGAACCTAGAGTGCTGCAGAAATTCTTTTCTAACCTTGGCCAGATCTGTGCCTTGCCACAATTCTGTCTCTGAGCTCCTTGGGCAGTTCCTTTGACCTCATGATTCTCATTTGCTCTGACATGCAGTGTGAGGTCTTATATAGACATGTGTGTGCCTTACCTAATCAAATCCAATCAGTTTAATTAAACACAGCTGGGCTCCAATGAAGGAGTAGAACCATCTCAAGGAGGATCAGAAGGAAATGGACAGCATGTGAGTTAAATATGAGCGTCACAGCAAAGGGTCAATACTTATGACCATGTGATATTTCAGTTTTTCTTTTTTATTAAATTTGCAAAAATATCTACATTTCTGTTTTTTTTTCTTTCAAGATGGGGTGCTGAGTGTACATTAATGAGAAATAAAATGAACTTTTTTGCTTTTAGAAAATGGCTGCAATGAAACAAAGAGTGAAAAATTTAAAGGGGTCTGGATACTTTCCGTACCCACTGTATGTATGGCAGAAAACTGAGGTAGAAGTGGCACATTTATGGTATATGGCCCTGATATGCCCAAAAGTTGCTCTACATTTTTCTGCCCCTCTCACCACTTTTTAAGAGAGTGGTCAGAGATCAAGGCCAGGGACACTTCATCCCACCAGATTTACGGTAAAGCACACCAAAGAACGGACAGAGCTAAAATCTACAACAGCCCCAGCTGACATACATTTCACCTTTGCCACAAAGAATTATTAAGAAGCCGAAGCCTGGTGCATCTCGTGCTAGTGGGGGAATTGCTTTGAAGACTCGCATAGGAAACGCCTTAATAAATTCCTCCCATAGGCTATGGTGGCAAGTGACTGGCTCCAAAATTCAGCTCCAGATGGTGTTGTCTTCTGATCGTCTTTTAGAAGCTGTTGTGTCAGAGTCTGAGCATATAAGAGAATCCTCTTGTACTGTGGTGGGCCAATTCAACCCTACTTGATACATTTCAGGAGCCCAGCTATATCCAATAGGGGAAGTCTAGTAACAACTATACCTGTGCTGTGTGCACAGACAGTTTCAAATACAAAGTTCTTGCAATGAGGGGAGCATGTCCCTAATTCTAGGCATGCTGGACGTGTTTGCAGAAATCACCAGTTCAGATTGTGACTAATCAGCTTTGACTTCCACCAAGGCCAACCTTTGAACTGCATGTTGTCTGCATTGTGATTATTGCTGTGACCTCACCACAGTTACCATTTCAGTGGATAAAGTCCATTTTCAGGCATTATACAAAGTGCAGCCACACAGCACAGAAAGTTTCCTCTGTACATCTCAGCTCTCCCTGCAGCATGAGGGCGATTATTAGAGCCGCTGTGCTATGTCTGGCACTTGCTATAGTAGCCAGTACAGATGATGTAACTCAGAATAACACCGCTACAGTTCCCCCTGAAGACGGCTCAGCAGACTGGGGCATTGGAACAATACGGGATGGATTTGAAGCAGTCAATGGTTATTTTGATTCCTTCCTAGAACTCCTGGGTGGAAGAAATGGAGTTTGCCAATACAAGTGTCGTTATGGTAAGTTCCATTTTACAACCAATATTTGTACAGATGTAGCAATCTGTAACCTAGCTCTCAATGAGTTAAACAGTTGCAAGAAACGTTTACTTGTCTTTTTCATTGGCTTTAGTGATAACATATCACAATTAAGCATGTTATCATATGCAATGTAAAGTTTGCTTTATATTTACATTCACCTTCTATAGATGATCATGGCCAGGGCTGTTTTTAGCACATTAGTGGGCCTAGTTTCCACACCCCACATAATTTAATGTCCCCACAAGTGACATTGAGCTGCCTGCAGGCTTACACTGTAGTGATGTCTCTGGCTCAGCTGATGGGAACCATGGTCCTCCAATGTATTCAAGGTACAGAGAGTAGAAATCACTAACTGTAGCCCGGTACAGCAGGACAGCACACAAAATTCATTCCCTTCCAGGTTGGATGAGGGGAACCTCCACTACCATAGGCCTGATGCAGATGTAACATTTGCCCTATTGTTAAAGCAGCCCTGATAATGACTTATAGTCTAGGATCAGTAATGGTGTAGATGAACGAGTAAAAAGTGGTTTGTCAGTTTATGTATGATCAGCTGGAAATTGGGATCAGACACCCATGTCTCCACTTTAGATGCAAATTTATTTTTGGAGGACATTTGTAACAAAAAGGGACAGTCCAAAGCAGACAAACCCTTTAAAAGCAATTTGAGGCTGGGGCCCCACGTAGCAAAAATGCCACAATTTGGCTGTGGTGGAAACACCGTGGCAAAAACCACAGCATTTTACAGTACCTGCAGAGTGGATGGGATTCTGGCTAATAAGAAAAATATCTGCAGTGGAAATTCTGCAGTTTCAAAATTTATAGCATTTTGGTAAAATCACAGCATGTCAATTATACATATACCGCTGGCATTTTCCGCATCAGTGAAAAGTGCTGCAGAAAAAAATGTGATGGTTTCCGCTGCAGTCTTTGGGGGGCTTCAAAACAGGTTTTTGGTGTGGAGAGTTGGTTTGTATCACTCTAAACCTTACGGTTTTCCCTTTAGTCACCCACACCTTCTAGGAAACAATTTACAAAATATTTTAAACGTTTTTTTAAAAAAACATGGCTCAGCACTCGAATTGTGTATAACTGAAGCAGTAAGATCTCCAGTGTCTGGCCAAGTAAACACCAGACATATTTACTGGGAATAGTGACCAATTCATGAAAGTTAATGAGTAATTGCCATTTGTTGAGACACTTGTCCTTCCCTGAGGCTGGGTTTACATAGTACTTTTAAGGTTGGGTTCACATGGTGCAGTTCTGTTGAGTTTTTGTTACAGTTGTTTTGATTTTCTCAATCAAAGCATCTTGCAAAGCAGTTGATACTTAATCTATTAAATAGCAAATATTACTATACATTTCACAGGACTGTATGTCACTGGGAGGCAGGGACTCATCACCTCATAGATAACTATACTACTAGGAGTGCCTCTCCCGGAATACTACTCAGGCCAGCAAACACACGGACCGAGTTTTATGTCTGAAACTCGGGTACTTAAATGAGGGGTAATTCTAAGGCCCAACATTGCGTAAACGCAGCAGAAAAAAAAAAGCTGTGTTTTACAGTACCAGCAAAGTAAATTTTTTTTTTTTATTCTCATACATATATTGTGGGAAAAATAGTTATGGTAAAGCTGTGTTTTAAATAAAAATGCAGCATATTAATTGTAGCTGCAAAATTGCAAACATTTTCCTTATATATTTAATAGGGTAAGAAAAAAAAATGCAGAGAGAAAAATGCAGCTTGGACCAATTTTAGACAAAGTGTGTCCCTGGGCAAATCTAAAAGCGGGGCCCCAAATCCTGACATACCAACAATACTTGTCACAGTTAGTCAATTCAGAAGGCATTGTTAGGGTCTTAAAATATCAGGGGAACAAGAAAAAATTTATAAACATATATATGGTTATGAAATAATACCGCTATACTGGGGAGAATTATTACTATTATACAGACAATTACTGAACAAATTACATCACATAAAGACCACTAGTACCAATAACACCTCTATACAAGGCCCAGATAGTAAACTATCTCCACATTGTGACTACCTCCACTACCACTATACCAATAATTACTGAACAAAATACATCATATAAAGACCACTAGTACCAATAATACATGGCCCGTATAGTAAACTACCTCCACATCATGACCACCTCCATGACCGCTACATAGTGACACAAAGACAATAGCAGTGCACTACAAAGTAAAAGTGCTACCTTATGTACCCCAAAGAGAAATAGTGCTCACATACTTCTAGCGTAATGAAAAACAGATAAATTAAAATAGAGATTTTTCTGCCCTGATGTACCGTCTGTCACAGCCAATCTTATTTGGTAAAGCAGGGACTTTACAGCTCTCTGTTCTGTCATAGGTTTCAATGCTAATTGATACAAGACAGTATGTCGTTGGGAGGCAGGGACTCCTATCATCTTAGATAACTAGGATGCTAGGAGTCCCGCTCCCAGCACAGAGTTCAAGCCGCTACATCTGGCTAGCACACAGGTGAAACACGGTCGTGTGCTGCTGCCCTTAGACTTAGTGGTCTCAGTGCGAACGTACATGAAATTACAATGCAATTACATTCATAGAAATTCCCCAATATAATGACATTATAGGATTTACTGATAACTATGGAAATGAGCTAAAGGGTTTTGCTTTGTATTTTGCATCAGAAAACTCCTTATAGCTGCTAAATGGGAGGAAGACATGCTATCCTTACATGTAAAACCGAGAAGGGTTTCAAGTGTCTGGTTTTACTGTACCCTGCCATTTCTGTCTGAAAAACACAAATCTGATGCAAGAGGCTGTAATAGGCTATATGCAGGACAGCCCCAAAGGTTGCAGAGCCTGGACTGCTGTTCTGAAGCCTGCTTTCTGAACAACAATGCATAGTAAACCTTTTGTGTTTGTGTCCATAAAACTGTGATATCAGGAGAAAAAAAAAAAAAAACATTTTCGTCTAAGAATTAATTGGGAAAATACTGGGTGTCTTCCAGACATGCTTTCCCTTGTACGATATGCCAGGTGATCTGCATTAAACATATCCCTCAGCTGGATGTCAGTGGATCCATCATGGGGTCTGTTTAAATGCAGTATTGGCCACTCCTGCAAGTTGCTGCTCCATTCACAGTCTATTGAGGAAATGTATCATTCCTATACACCTTACAGACATAATGAGATACACATTTAGCGCAAGGCCCTTTCTTGTGCCAAACATGCCCCTCAATCTCTGATGCGCGCCTTGCCGGCCACATTCTATGAATGTGGGAGTTGAAGGGGATTGGGGCATGCTAAGGCAGGGACACACCGGGCCCTCCTGATTTACTAAAATTCACATTGGTTTCCCAGTGTGAGTTAGCATGGAAATCTACACCAGATCCTTTGTGGCATAGATTTCCATTTTGGCACCAGGACCTATGACAGATTTATGAAGAGGCCACAGCTATGAGTACAGCTCAAAGACTGTCACATAATAGTTATTAGATTACCCAATTTGTTTTATAGTTAATAGACTATATCTTACCCCAAGCAATTGGGCACATTTATTAGTAATAAAATCTCTAATTGCCTGAGATGTGAGAGTCAAGACCAGATTTATGCCTCTAGATTACTGATGTCATCTACTATAATGAACCAGCTATTGATATTACTATTCCAGACTTTCCCTGCTATATGACTGCTAAGTATTTGTGACAGAATACAGGCACCCAAAAAGCAAAGATTTGATACATACCCGTATATACTGGCGTATAAGACGACTTTTTAACCCCTTAAAATAATGGCTACAGTGGGGGGTCGTCTTATACGCCGGATATACGGGGGCCGCACTGTGTGAGGTGTTTTTTCTTCTCCGTCAGTGCGTAGAGAGCCGCTTCCTGGGACCGCCGCGCATGCGCGGCAATCCGCCTCTCACAGTCATTAGAAGAGGCTTAGTACGCGCTGACGGGGCGGCGCGCTGTATGCTAATGCAGCCGCCCCGTCACAGCGGTCGGCGTCACAGAGCTGGGGGTCACAGGCGGCACTTACAGAAGCATGTCGGATCTTCATTAATATCACAGCATGGATGCGAGGGGAAAGCTGGCGGTGCAGTAACGCCAGATTCCCCTCGCATCCATGCTGTGATATTAATGAAGAGCTTAGCTTTACCGTACATGTTTGAAACAACCTTATGTTTATAAGTGACAGTTTTGCTGCTATATACAGTACCTGCATGTCATATGCATTTGAATTAAAATTAACATGTTGAAATCAAAGCAGACTTTTTTTTCATTTGGGAGAGGGGTAGTCTTATACAGTGAGTATATACCAAATTCTATATTTTTAGGGCAGAAGTTGGGGGTCGTCTTATACGCCCAGTCGTCTTATACGCCGGCATATACGGTACATTTTTGGCTTTAGGTCACTTACTAATCGGTAGAAAATGAATGGCAGATGCAGGACATGAGTTGACATAAATTGAAAACTGTTCATAGGACTAGAAATAATGGACTGAGTTTCTCTATGAGAAGCAACGGAGATAATAAATGTATGCAGATTTGGGGTCCCTGGAGCGGTAAACTCCTGGAATGGGAGAATAGGTCGAAATGGCGTAGAGAGAGAAGGGTATGTAGAATTGAAGTTATTTCTGGGAAAATTAGGTGTATTTCTCCCCTTTTTCTCCCTCTTTCCAGTGTCAATAATGTCATTTTGTTAAGTGTAAGTGATGTAATAAAAGTTGAAAAAAAAAATGCAAATATAAAAACACTTAGCAATAGAATCATACTGCCCATAAGAAAAAAAAACCTTAAAATAAAGTGGGAAATACTGTTCTATACAAAAAACCGTGATGAGCTAACAGAAAATAAAGGATATGTCTATGGATAACAGAAGATGAAGCTGACAATGATACAAAGAAATATGACAGATCCAGCAATGAACAATACATCTCGATCTTGCTGTAAAGGTCATTCCTTTTCATCTATCATCAAACACATCTTTTTCGGTTAGAACATATAGACCTCTAGTACTGATTACATCATTGAAAACTGCTCCGACCAGCTACAGATAGGAAAGGTCATACAATTCTGTAGAACAAGAGCGGCTATCTTGTTAAGTAACCGTTAGGCAAAAGTACTCTCAAAATTGGTGACAAATATGTTGCAGTTTGGATGATACTACAGCGATCTTAATACAGTGTTTCTTCTGAATTTCTTAAAGGTAAAGCCCCACTTCCCCGACCAGACTACAATCCTCCAGAACCCAATGGCTGCAGCTCCTACTTCCTTGGTCTCAAGGTACCAGAGAGTGTATGTACCACTAACATCTATTGTATTATAAGCACAATTATTAACATTATTACAGCACACTTGTCTGCATCAGTAACTCCTATAGCAGTAAATGGCGAGAGCTGCGCACATGCACCACTTACCACCTCACCAGGCAGATCGGTGACTGGGGGACCTCCATTCTCCACATAGATACAGGTCCAAAAAGGTGGGACCTGAATCTGTCAAACATTTATAAATGCCATAGTTGGGAATATTCCTATATATGTGGTTAACAAATATGTTTTTGCTGTAATCACACAAAGGCAATCCTGGAACTTACTTTATGTAGGAAGACCATCCACCCAGGGCATAGAAATCTGGAGTTGTTAATTTTTATATCATATTTATGGAACCTGAAGGGATTAAACAACAGATAAGCTTATTAGAGGCAGGTATGCAACCATAACCACAGGTACATATACATAAATGCAAAACAACAGGTATACACAGTAGTCCCTTGAGGTACAATACTAGCTCCAGGACGACCATTGTAAGTTGAAACCATTGTAAATTGAGACCATAACTCTATGAAGAACTAGTAATTGGTTTCTGAAGACCCAAAAAGGTCACCAAAAATATGACAAAATGAAGATTAAAGAAAAATAAGCAGATAAATATATTTAGCAAATCCTTACACATAAATGTCAGAAAGATAGCTGTTAGAAGCTGTTCACATATTATAATGATAAAACTGAAAAACATGGAGTTGCTCTAACCTGGTGTCCAAAGGAGCAGCTGATCCTGGTACAGTTAGAGAAGTATAGAACATGTACTACTGATCTAGACTAGAGATTGGAAAATCCCACCAGAATGTTTTTGCCCTCAAGTTTTGTTTCAGTTCCGAATCTGAACTACTACTACTATTATACTCTGTAGTCTTCAGATTCCAGAGTATAATAAATGGGGACCCAGGGCAGGTGAGTAAACAGGACAGTTTTACTCACCTCTGCTGGGCTCCGATGTGGCATCAGGCGGTACCTCAGCATCCTCCTTGGCCTTTTCTGGCTCCTAAATGATGCCAGCAGCGACCAGGGACCACTGAGGCCTGTGATTGGGCCTTAGCAGTCATTTGGGGCTCGTCAACAAGATGACAATTAGATGCAAGTGTCGTGACGCAGACCTCAGCTATCCCTGATGGTCACTGACATTATTCAGGAAGCTGTGAGAAGCTAAGAGAGGACACAGAGGGACCACCTGATGCCAGGACGCAGTCCATGAAAGGTAAGACTTTTTGTTATGTTTACTCACATCCCCTGGGCCTCTGTCTATATACTTGAAGAGACTCCATCGGTTCATCGTTGGCAAAATGCAAAAGTTTGGATTCAGCCAAACCAGAAGTTTTTAGAAAATTTGCAATGAATCCTGCTAATTACAAACCAATTTGCTCATCCCTACTCTATATTGTAGAGAGGCGCTAATAGTCTGCCAAACAGTACCTGGTTTTACCAGGAAAAAGACCATGATGATGTCATGTTGGAACCTCCAAGCATTGTTTGTTGAGTCTGGTTTTAGTTGCAGTGGTCCAGAAAAGGCTATTGTAGATTGAAAATATTGTATCCTGAGTCCATTGTAACTTAAGGGACCACTGTATCTGCTTCCTATCATTTACCTAGCTATTGACGTCAATATTTTCTCCTATGTAACTAATTTGCATATAAAAACCATTATTGCATTATTTACATGCAGTACTGCAATGCAGTTTTCCATAGATGCATCAAAACTGATACAAAATAAAGTGAACACCTACTTTGTTACCAGCTACATGAAAGAACGTAGCCAATTATGAGAATTAGAAGAGAATTTACACATGATGATAAGATCTGCCAGCAGGCACTTAGTCTTTTCTATTCTCGGCAGTCGCTGCCAGTCACTTATTATGCAGGTATGGTCACATTAATAAATAATCTGCAAATCCAGTATCAAGGCACAGTGTCATTTTTTTTTTATTATAAATGACCCAATTTATGCTTCTCTGTCACAAAGTCACCTTTGCAATCTCAGCATTAGATAGTTATTAACCCCTCTCTGTTAAATTGCATGTAAATACTCATGAATATTCATAAAGAAATGTGATATCCATCAACATTGATGTCTGTACCCACAGACTATTGGAAACCAGACAACACTGAACAAAATAAGGGGCTGTGAAGTGTGGTCAACCGACCAAGCAGAAATTTTTGTTGTGGGCACACTGTAATCTCTGGTCCTGCCAACCCACCCTAGATAGCAAATGCATGCAATATTGTGCCACTCGGCTGACTGCACGTAAATGTTCTTTATGAGCAGCTATTCGCAGGCTGAAAGGTTTAATCTGCAGCGTAATTCAATAAACCTAGAGGCAATAAAAGGAAAAATGGAAATTTATATGTAAATATTTATACTGAGGAATCCAGCCAGTGTCTCACATTCAGCCCTCTGCAAAAGTGAATGGAAATTCTTGAGTTTCACAAATTATGTAAAAGGGGTTTTCCATGTTTTTAGTATTGATTTCCTATCCTTAGAATAGGTCATCACTGTCAGATTGGTAGCGGGCTGACACTCAGCACCTCCACAGCTCAGCTGTTTGGGTCAACGCAGTTTCCTCTGCCAAATCTTCATTTATTTTGCTTGCAATGAAAAAACACAAAAGAGAATGAAAAAAAAAGTCAAATCATTGATCATTTTACACAAAACTCCAAAAATGGGCCGGACAAAAGTATTGGCACCCTCAGCCTAATACTTGGTAGCACAACCTTTAGACAAAATAACTGCGAACAACCGCTTCCGGTAACCATCAATGAGTTTCTTACAATGCTCTGCTGGAATTTTAGACCATTCTTCTTTGGCAAATTTCTCCAGGTCCCGGAGATTTGAAGGGTGCCTTCTCCAAACTGCCATTTTGAGATCTCTCCACAGGTGTTCTATGGGATTCAGGTCTGGACTCATTGCTGGCCACTTTAGAAGTCTCCAGTGCTTTCTCTCAAACCATTTTCTAGTGCTTTTTGTAGTGTGTTTTGGGTCATTGTCCTGCTGGAAGACCCATGACCTCTGAGGGAGACCCAGCTTTCTCACACTGGGCCCTACATTATGCTGCAAAATTTGTTGGTAGTTTTCAGACTTCATAATGCCATGCACACGGTCAAGCAGTCCAGTGCCAGAGGCAGCAAAGCAACCCCAAAACATCAGGGAACCTCCGCCATGTTTGACTGTAGGGACCGTGTTCTTTTCTTTGAAAACCTCTTTTTTTTTCCTGTAAACTCTATGTTGATGCCTTTTCCCAAAAAGCTCTACTTTTGTCTCATCTGACCAGAGAACATTCTTCCAAAAAGTTTTTGGCTTTCTCAGGTAAGTTTTGGCAAACTCCAGCCTGGCTTTTTTATGTCTCTGGGTCAGAAGTGGGGTCTTCCTGGGTATCCTACCATAGAGTCCCTTTTCATTCAGACGCCGACGGATAGTACGGGTTGACACTGTTGTACCCTCGGACTGCAGGGCAGCTAGAACTTGTTTGGATGTTAGTCGAGGTTCTTTAGCCACCATCCGCACAATCTTTCGTTGAAATCTCTCGTCAATTTTTCTTTTACGTCCACATCTAGGGAGGTTAGCCACAGTGCCATGGGCTTTAAAATTCTTGATGACACTGCACACAGTAGACACAGGAACATTCAGGTCTTTAGAGATGGACTTGTAGCCTTGAGATTGCTCATGCTTCCTCACAATTTTGCTTCTCAAGTCCTCAGACAGTTCTTTGGTCTTCTTTCTTTTCTCCATGCTCAATGTGGTACACACAAGGACACAGGACAGAGGTTGAGTCAACTTTAATCCATTTCAACTAGCTGCAAGTGTGATTTAGTTATTGCCACCACCTGTTATGTGCCATAGGTAAGTAACAGGTGCTGTTAATTACACAAATTAGAGAAGCATCACATGATTTTTCAAAGGGTGCCAATACTTTTGTCCACCCCCTTTTTTATGTTTGGTGTGGAATTATATCCAATTTGGCTTTTTGACAATTCTTTTTGTGGTTTTCCATTGAAGACAAATTAAATGAAGATATTATTACCCAAGCATTTGTGATTGCAATCATTTTCTGGAAGAAATTGAGTATTATCTGACAGAATTGCAGGGGTGTCAATACTTTTGGCCAGCACTGTAGATATACAAGGATAATTTTTGTTGCCATGTGCAATATGGTGCTGCAATACCACACAAAACCTGTGGACAGTGGCACTGTTTTTGGATCAGATTGCACTAGCGCAAAACAGAAATGGCTTTTGCCAAGCATCAAATGGATATAGAAACTGATGCAAGAAGTGAGGCTTCTTTCACTTGACAGTGAAGTTTTTGACGTATCTAATGTCCATTAAAACCAGACATTAAAGTTAATCAGTTTTGCATCCATTCTGCTCTGTTTTTCCATTTTTAATGGCCGTGTATCATCAGTTTTTAACTGTCAGTGAAAAAAAAATTTATATAATTAATTAGTCTATTTTTATTTTTACCCAAGCCACTGAACAATTTTTAACGGATGTGAAACGGATGACAATACATTTCCCATCCATTAAAAATGGGTCCCATAGATTTGCACTGAATCAGTTTGTCTATCAAAACGGCCCAATAACGTGCTTGTCTGTTTTTTTGATGGATGTTTTTCATGACCGTGAAAAAAAAAAAAAAAAAAAAAAACACATGTAAATAGACACATTGAATTCAATACGTTCTTAAAACAGACGTGTGGCGGACACTGCAAAAACATCCGTCACGTCTGTTTTTCTTAGTTTGCAAGAGGCCTAGGTTATATATTGTGAGGCATTCCTTAGGGCATATGATAGGTAGTTCAGCCAAAGATGTTACAGAGTAAAAGGAATGCTGTAAAGAGGCTTATAACGGCACAGATTAATGACGCTGAGATGTCTAAGGTCCGTAAGCTTGGAATTGATTTTCCAGAAATACTGCTGCATTGGAGCAGGAAAAGCGTCAGTCATTATTAACATAGGAGACCTGATAAACTTCACTCATGAATAAGTTATTGAGTATAGCACATTGCAAAGTAACAGTCATATTATTTATCATATTTGACACCTAAGGTCAAAAAGCAGATATCTTCGTGAGAACTGAAAAGCCAGTAGTTAAAAGGCAGTGAAGACATGCAAAACTGGAAAGGAACACATAAGATGAATACATTGCCTTTCTCTATAAAAATATATAATAAAAATAATATCTGATCCTTAGAAGGCCTTAAAAATTGGTAAACATGACCTCAGACGAATAACTGTACATGACAAGTTATCCTGTGTCATTATTTAACAAAAACTAGGCCATAATGTAGAAGCAGTTTGTGAAAACTAAAATACAACCTTACTGCTTCCATAGGAGTTAATTGTCCATCAGCAAGTGTGGGCACCTCTATAAAAGTAGAAATTTTAGCAGTTTGCTGGTCTGGAACAGTCAGGCATGTGTTGATACAATGCCAAGGAGGAGAGACAGTGGGGGAAATTCATCAACACATATATGGCAGTTTTCTGGCTTAGATGTGCAATTATGTGGAGCATCTTTGGCACAAGGCCCTTTCTTGCACCCAAGATGTTTCAGATCCCCATTTCGTGAATGTGGGCAGAGGTGGGGATGCCTCAGGCTGACATATTTATTATAGCTGATGCCTGTTTTCTGACATGAGTTATACAGGTAAAACTACACCAGTTCCTGACTGGCGTAGATTACGATTCTGGCACACAGATGTGCACCTGATTTATTAAGAGGCCAGAGCTTGTTAAATCAGGTGTGCCTGTCAGAGACCTTGTTAAGGCTGGTGTACAAAACACCAATTCTCATAAATCTGCTCCAATGATCTTAGAGACGCAATTGTTGCTATCCATCAATCTGGAAAAGGGTTATAGGGCCATTTACAACCAATCTGAGGAGTTGCCATTGTACAGTGAGAAAGATTATACACAAGTGGATAACATTCTGGATGGCTTACAATCTTCTCAGAAGCGGACATCCCAGTAAGCTCTCCCCAAGGCCAGATTGTGCACAGATACAGTACAGATCAAAAGTTTGGACACACCTTCTCATTCCAAGAGTTTTCTGTATTTTCATGACTATAAAAATTGTAGATTCACACTGAAGGCATCAAAACTATGAATTAACACATGTGGAATTATATACTTAACAAAAAAGTGTGAAACAACTGAAAATATGTCTTATATTCTAGGTTCTTCAAAGTAGCCACATTTTGCTTTGATTACTGCTTTGCACACTCTTGGCATTCTCTTGATGAGCTTCAAGAGGTATTCACCTGAAATGGTCTTCCAACAGTCTTGAAGGAGTTCCCAGAGATGCTTAGCACTTGTTGACCCTTTTGCCTTCACTCTGCGGTCCAGCTCACCCCAAACCATCTCGATTGGGTTCAGGTCTGGAGACTGTGGAGGCCAGGTCATCTGGCGTAGCACCCCATCACTCTCCTTCTTGGTCAAATAGCCCTTACACAGTCTGGAGGTATGTTTGGGGTCATTGTCCTGTTGAAAAATAAATGATGGTCCAACTAAACGCAAACCGGATGGAATAGCATGCCACTGCAAGATGCTGCGGTAACCATTCTGGTTCAGTATTCCTTCAATTTTGAATAAATCCCCAACAGTGTAACCAGCAAAGCACCCCCACACCATCACACCTCCTCCTCCATGCTTCACGGTGGGAACCAGGCATGTAGAGTCCATTCGTTCACCTTTTCTGCATCGCACAAAGACACGGTGGTTGGAACCAAAGATCTCAAATTTGGACTCATCAGACCAAAGCACAGATTTCCACAGGTCTAATGTCCATTCCTTGTGTTCTTTAGCCCAAACAAGTCTCTTCTGCTTGTTGCCTGTCCTTAGCAGTGGTTTCCTAGCAGCTATTTTACCATGAAGGCCTGCTGCACACAGTCTCCTCTTAACAATTTGTTGTAGAGATGTGTCTGCTGCTAGAGCTCTGTGTGGCATTGACCTGGTATGAAAGATCCTCAGTGCGCCAACACTGCTTTGGCCCACACCTGAGTCTTCTTTCATAAAAACCACACTCACCGCCAGTGAGTGCTGGGTTCACAAGATAAATACAAGACAAGCTTTCTAAATTTTATATATTTATTAACCCCTAAATAGGTCGGTATTAACATCTAACACATGCAGTTCAGAACAGATATGTAGATATATGCAAGCATTAACAGTTACTAGTTACAAGATACAGTACATTAAAATAAAAAGGGAATAAAAGTGAAATAATTACTTTACCACGCATCTCCTTGATGTGGCTCTATAGTCCAACACTCACACATAGCATGTGTGAGTAACCAGTGGAGGCTTCTAGCAGCAGCATCACAGCCTGCATGCTCTTCCAGAAGTGGTCTGTCATAGTCCCCTCTCAGTGATAGTCTGTCTGTAATCTCTCTCACTGACCTCTTACCTCATCTTTTATACCCTTTATGACACCACCCAGAATGAGGTCACCGGCAACGGCAAGTCTGATTGATTAACGCACTCAAGTCACGATTCTTTGTATGGAGATGTGACCAAGTGGAATGATACAATGTTATCAACCATGTCTGATCTACCAGCCCATGTTGGTATGTTCAATTGAGCCATTCTGGGATGGATACAAAGCCCTATTGTTACAGTGTTACCTCTACTGATAACATACAACTAGGATTATAGCTGCGCACATTATGAGTAAATGGAAGAAAGAGGGAGATATGCTACCCAGAGATCAAAATACATCTTTGAGTTATAGCCATATTTAAGCGGAATCATCACACCTGGTCTCTGATCTGAGCTGCTGTTAACCTGCGATTTCTGAGGCTGGTGACTCGGATGAACTTATCCTCCGCAGCAGACTCTTGGTCTTCTTTTCCTGGTGCGGTCCTCATGTGAGCCAATTTCTTTGTAACGCTTGATGGTTTTGGCCACTGCATTTGGGGACACTTTCAAAGTTTTCCCAATTTTTTGGACTAACTGACCTTCATTTCTTAAAGTAATGATGGCCACTCGTTTTTCTTTACTTAGCTGCTTTTTTTCTTGCCATAATACAAATTCTAACACTCCATTCAGTAGGACTATCAGCTGTGTATCCACCTGACTTCTGAACAACACAACTGATGGTCCCAACCCCATTTATAAGGCAAGAAATCCCACTTATTAAACCTGACAGGGCACACCTGTGAAGTGAAAACCATTTCAGGTGACTACCTCTTGAGGTTCATCAAGAGAATGCCAAGAGTGTGCAAAGCAATAATCAAAGCGAAAGGTGGCTACTTTGAAGAACCTAGAATATAAGACATATTTTCAGTTGTTTCACACTTTTTTGTTAAGTATATAATTCCACATGTGTTAATTCATAGTTTTGATGCCTTCAGTGTGAATCTACAATTTTTATAGTCATGAAAATACAGAAAACTCTTGGAATGAGAAGGTGTTTCCAAACTTTTGGTCTGTACTGTATATCTCTAAAAGCAAAAACAAACAGCTATATCTAAGATTCTACAAGCATCAGTTACACAGGCATAACTTCTTGAAGCTCCTGGTCCCCAATGCAAAATATGTAATGGCTCTCACTTACTTTGTGCTACTATACTGGTGTCTCCTTATATTGTAGATCTGCCTTTTGGGCCCTTTAAGGTTCTAGGGCCCAGTAGCAATTGCTCCTTCAGGTTAATGACAATACAATTAGAACAAGACTGAACAAGTATGGCTTGTTTGGAATGGTTGCCAGGAGATAGCCTCTTCTTTCTAAAAAGAACACTGCTTTAGCTTGTAAAGTTGCATCTGAATAAACCACAAGACTTCTGGAACATTGTCCTTTGGAGAGAGGAGACCAAAGTGGAAATGTTTGGCCATAATGCACAACTTGCTAGACAAATGGCTTCGCATGAAAAGGGAGCATGACTTAAATGTGACAAAGGGTGGCAAAATTCTGTTGTAAAATTGTGGCTCAGAATAAGCCAAATAAACTAATAAAATGCTAATAAACTAAAAGGAAGTATAAACCTAGACTAGACACTCTCCAGATACACCAGATTTATCATCCAGCATTAGTCACTGTGATAAATCACACAATATTGTGCCTCCTGCACGCAGGTCTGCCGCCGGTGTTTACAACAGTATTCTTAAACATTTATTATCACTTCTTAACTTATTACTGGCATGGTCGCGTACATAAGACCTTATTGTAGTAAATTTGACACACGCTGAAATAAAAATAAAGAAAAAAATACAAAAATACAAAAATTTAAAAAGATATGTGGCTTAGGCCTCACATGTCCGGTCTAACGCAGGATGCCCATAGCAGGCAGCAGACCCACACACGTCAAAAACAACCCCACCGCAATCCAGCTGAAAGCCATTGTGAAAACCAGCTATTTTTCAGAAGTTGAAAAACGCAGTCGAACATGCAGTAATAATTGACATGATGCGTGTCCAAAACAGTACAAGACACTTTTTTCTGCAGTGTGTGAATGGAATTTGTTGAAATCCCCTCCACTGCACTGCGACTGTAGTTCACAGAGAATTAGCCAGCTACGATTGCATAGAGGTTAACTCATTGCAAACTCAGAATGTGTTACTGGCTTAATGTGGTTTCCAGCTTGTAATCTACAGGGAACCCCAGCACTTAATATTACTGCAGCGCCACCACAAGGTAAATGAAGCATATCATGGAACCCACTAAAGTAAAAAGGATATCCTTATAATAAATTGATGTCCCAGGTCCTCCAGACTGGTTATTAGATAAGGTTCTAAATAATGAACCCCCTTTATTAACTTAGAACACCCAAACAGAAATTTGATAACCCAGACAACCCATTTAAAGATGTTGTTTTTCCCTTTTTCAGTTGGATATGGGCATCCCAGCTATGACAAAATGCTGTAACCAGCTGGATATCTGCTACGACACTTGTGGGGCAAACAAGTACCGATGTGATGCCAAGTTCCGCTGGTGTCTACATTCCATCTGCTCAGACTTGAAGAAGAGCCTGGGATTTGTCTCCAAAGTTGAAGGTAATTTTTACCGTTTTTTTTGGTATTCCCAAG
Source organism: Leptodactylus fallax (assembly GCA_947044405.1). Taxonomy (NCBI): domain Eukaryota; kingdom Metazoa; phylum Chordata; class Amphibia; order Anura; family Leptodactylidae; genus Leptodactylus; species Leptodactylus fallax. Next base: position 353,036 of record CAMRHE010000005.1, on the reverse strand, counting down.
CTGTATAATTTTTAATGATACAGTTGCTGTGAAGCATATTTCTTGATTTTCATGCTGTCATGTTTTATTAATTTTTCCATAAAATGTTTAGGGAAAATTCTCTCTTATTTCCGCTAATAAACTCTTAGTAATTGCTTCTTAATATCTTGTAGAAAGTCATCGTGGCATTAGGCCAACAATTCCATTATCAAAGATTTAAAAAGAATTGTGAAATGCAAAAACAAGCATATATCTGTGCTCCCAGATGGTGATAGTTACAGAATATAGAAGTATCTTGATGTTCTGCACTGAAATAGACCTAGACTGATAATAGAGTACCTTGGTGGTTGGGCCAATAATGAGGAGCAGGCAGCAGTCTAGGGCACTATTATGGAGTGGGGCAAAATTCATGGCTCAGTGTCTAGATATACCATATATATTGTGAAGAGGAAGGAGTGAGGGAAATGGGGAGCTTTATATTTAAATAAGAATAATAGGAATCGGGTGAGGAACGGAGAGCAAGTTCAAGCTAATATGTTAAACATCAGGGACTGAGGTTTGGGAGGGGGAAATCCTGCGACACATTCTTTGGAACCAAGAGCATTTATCCTGCCCCTTCCTAACATCTGACAGACAACTATGGAGCTGTAAAATCACATTTATTGATCGACTTGTACCGATCTCCATGATCAAAGCAGTTGTCAGACCACTGGACCTGGAATGGATAGTCAAGCAAAACACTAGACATGAATTAACCCCTTCACTACTCTATACCACCAGGGATGCCAGTACTATCACCTTTAATACCAGGAGTATTACTATTACGTTATGCAACCAAACCAACTGGGATAAAATAAATTAACCATTAAACCATTCTAGGAACCCCATGGACACTATTAACTCATTCAACCATTCAAACTGGGATAAAATCTATTAACTAATAAGCCATGAACCTCATACACCAAGCAATTTTCAATATTAAAAGGGGTTTTCCAGGAGTTAAATATTGTTCACCTATCCTTAAGATAGATTATCAATATGTAATAGGTAGGGGGATCCATTACCCAGGAACTCCACAGATCAGCTGCTCAAAGAGGCCAATTCAGCTTCACAGGCCAGTGATGACACGTTAATTTCGTCATGTGGCCTGTTTGCAACTGTCCTAAGGATAATATACATCTATAACTGTGGTAATAGAGAGCTTGCTGAGCTAATGGAATATGTTAGCTAATAGTATATATAACTATAACTATGCTTTGTTTCCATCCAGCCTGTGAGTCGGTGGCTGACACAGTATTCAACACTGTCTGGGCCTTGGGATGTAGACCTTTCATGAACAGTCAAAGAGCATCCTGCATCTGCAATGAGGAGGAAAAAGATGAACTGTAACAAAAATAGAGGCTTCAACCAAATATAGAGGACAGCTGTAGTGCACCACCTGATGGACAATGCAGAGACTCTACAACACTGCGTACAGTGTAACATTGTACTACTGCTATCAGAACTAGCCCACTGGCTTATTTGTAGGTTAAGTTGCAACTGACCTTGGAGGCCAGCTCATTCCAGATTCCAGGGATGGAATTAAGAGGTGCCATACTGCTTTCTGTGCTGGCCATGTCAAGATACACATTTACCCAATTTCATTTAGAATAAATGTCTATTTATTGTGAAATTCAGTTCTGGATATCCCACAGAACAATGGATAACACTTTTTTTACACTAACTAGGCAACCAGAGACATCATTTCTACTAGATAGTATCAGGTTCATGACCCTAGATTAACACAACTATGGAGGGTAACATCAAAATCAAATGTTATCAAAGTCACATATTATATTATATATATATATATATATATATATATATATCAGAGAAGCCTCCTATAGAGCTATATGTATGGTATGTTCTTTTGTGTATACCAGCTAGAGGGACTGGAAAATAAAATACTCGTTTCTCCTACTTGTGATTTTCTCTTATTAGTCTGCCCTTCTTTCTTCCAAGGTCCTTTTGATATGAGGACAAGAACCTTCTTAAAATTGGCTACATGACTGTGCACATGACCCTTATCTGTTCACATTTGCTCATGAGGTGGCATAACCATGTTCCAGATTTTGTACACTTAAGCATGCATACAAATAAGACAACTAAATAAAAAAGAGGGTCATCTCATTTCAATGAATCTCAAAAGACAGATATAACAACAAGCATTATTTTTTTCACTGGAAAAAAAAAATCAGTGGACTCTCAGTAACAAACGCTGGCAAGCAGACAAAAACCAGCAGGGGCCCACCAAATCATACTCACTGAAGAATTACAGGACTTAATGGTATCCTATCCACCATCCAGTCCCCACACTCAAAAATGGTCTTCTGTGCACTTGGCATTCAGGCTGCCCATACCATTTTGGATTTCTGACTGACTAGCAGACTCACATATGCAGCCAGCCAGATGAAAATGTGGTAACCGAGAACTGTGGCAATGTGTCATTGTAAGGCTGCATAGTTCTCTTGGAATGATTCGGAGGACCAGTTCTATAGCACTCAGCCCAATCATTAAGAGGACATTTCAGGGAGTCTGCCCTGCAAGTTTGATTATTTAAAGGTATTTTTTCAAGAAAAGAGAGACTGGAACCTCTCAAACCTCAAAAAAACAAAAAAAACCACCTGATTTTCCTGGTGTTTTTTTCGTCAGGTATAGATTTTCCCTACAAAAGTCATGTAATATAGAGATGACTCATGTCCACCAGAGCAAAAACCTCTGTGATTTAGTGGTTCCCCTTTATGACATTAATATGTTTTAGAAGGGCGCATGAACAGGTGGTCGCTTTGTGAGACAACCTCTTTAATAAACATACAGTGAGTTAGGTCACAGTTTTTCCTACCTGGTAATGTCAGTTGTGTATTAGAAATCCCAATGTGAGTTGCACAAACGTTCTAATAGAAGGCCCTAAAAATGTTAAATAACCGGTTTATTACAGGCATCCATGTAGTAGGCCTTCAGAATGGCAGAAATTTTCTATAGAATACACAGACATCATCCTGTGTACCAAGCAAACGTAATCTGGATTTATCTAACTAGGTGATGTTTTTCCCACTGCTCAGTGATTTTTTTTTTTGCACTCTTATTCCAATAGGAGTCTCCTTTCTGTTTTCCTTAGACAGCAACGGCACTCAAGCTGGTCATCTGTGATGGTAGTCTCTGCAATATAGTGACATAATATGTGCAATAGAGTCAAGTTGTGCATTCGGACATGTTGGATGAAGCTCCAGTATTATATTCAGCAGTAATATGCTTAAAAGGGGTTGTCGAGGAATTTTATTTATAGCCTATCATTAGGATAGCCTATGAATATCTGATTAGTGGGGGGGCGTGACAGGCATCTCCCATACAGTTCAGCTGTTCGGGGGCATTTTCAATACCCATATTATACACTGTAGATACTGTAGATCGCTGGAATAAGTTGACTCTGGTTCCAGTGTAGTAGCCAAGAGCCAGTACTGCAGCTTGGCTTCCATTGACTTCAATTGGAGAAGAGCTGATGTTATGGTGTCTAGCCACTATACAGGACATGGAGCCAATGGCTTTTGATGCCATACAGTGCACAGTATGGGTGTCGTAAGTGGCCCTGAACAGCTAATCCCTGCAAGATACACTTGTTGGCCCTCCCACTATCAGATATTTATGATATATCCTAAGGTTAAGGCCAACAATAAAAATTCCTGGACAACTCCTTTGCACCACCTTTGTCAGAACAATTCTAGCCATCTCCCTCTGACCCATTTTTGTAGCCGTTGTTTACATCTACAAGATCCCCTTTTGCTGGATGTTTTACCTTGATTCCACCAGTCTTCATATACTCTTAACACAGTTGCACAAGAAAACATAGGATGTCAATTTTCAAAATACTGGCCCCTGCTAGTCTAGCACCAACAATCCTGACTCATTTCAAGTTGCTCAGATCTTTCGAGTTCACCTTTTTAAAGTGAATTCACACTGAACCTAATCCACGGCAAACTTTATACCTCCCCCCATGGTCATATGTACATTCAATAGATCTATCTTGGCAGAAGAAGTGTAGAGACAATACTCCTCCTGAAACTAGATTCCAGAATGAGACACAAATCTGTAAGGTTAAAACCATGTAATAATGAATAAGGAGATCTATACAACTGTCTAAAATTGGATGGAAATAAAAGGTATTAAATATAAATACAATGAAAATAAACAATGTCTACAATGAAATGAATGAATACAACACAGAGGTCTAAATTACAAATAAAAAAGGAGAAACTAAATTACAAAAAAGTAATCCAGGGGGCAGTTTGGAAGAGCACATTAAAGTGTCACTGTCATTTCAGTGAAGCTTAACATATAGAAACGTGATAAGTTTACGTTTGTGAGGGTCTGACTGCTGAGACAGCCAACAATCCCTAGAATAAAGGCAGAAACGCTCAACTCAACAAAGTGTCAATTTGGCTGCTGTCGGCATTGTTCGACATAGGATAGCCCTATGGAAGATAGACTGATACACATTCGCCGATCTTCAGCAGTAAAAAAGGCACAGTGTTTGGTCAAGGTGAGCAGTCCGACTATAACTGTATGGCAGCCCTGGCCGTGGTGCTGAAGAGTACAGAATACTTACTTAAAGACAATGGTTAAAAAATGGAGCAATTGAATTAGTGTTGAAGCATTTTATATACAGCACTGTGGTTTTGAATGGAAGAAAAACTACTCTTCCATGTCTATTATTATGGGGCCTCCAGTGAGGAGTCGGCTTGACAGGTGACTTGTTTCTTCTTCTACATCAGCTGATCTACGCATTCTACGGCGACAACCTTGAGCACATCGTGATCGCTCATCTGCGGCTCCACATACCAGAATTTGGCAATGTAAGAACACCTCCTGTATGATGGGAAAACAAGTATGAGAGTTGTGAGATTTTTTTTTCTAAGGAATATTCTTTGCAGCGTTAGGGTGTACTGCTGTAGTTAAAATATTAACAAAAAAATTGGACTAGCTAAGTATTAAAGAGATCAATGGAAAAAAATATACTGGCAAAATACACTACACCATATTTCCATACATTTCTATGGTATACACAAAATAACCCACATAGATCTCAGATTAAGTAGAAATCAAATATACTGAACTACTGACTGCAAGGAATCTTCATATGTATTCTAGCTGTAGGAGGGGAGGCCCCACAGCAAATCTCAAAATGGGCTTTTCATTATAGGGCCAGGTTTTGCCAACCAGGACATGAAGGCCTAGTGTTTTTTCCCTTGTCAGCAGTGTCAGACTAGCCCACCCGTGTACCAGATAATCCACAGGTGGGCCCGGGCATTAACATGGTAATGGACTAGCAGAAGACACACAAATTTGATGAGTACTATGGTCTATTTCTTAAAGCTTGTTGAAGGGTGGGTCCCCAGATTTATGTTATCTCGTGGGCCCAAATAACCTCAGTACAACAAAGCACATCAGGATCTTCTGTTAACCTTTGGGGTAACTCTCCACCTTAAGGTTTGTTAAAAGAGATGTTCCAGGACTGTAATACAGGTGACCTATCCTTAGAAGACGTCATACATTTCAGATGGTGGTAGGAGGACCAATGGAGATAGCCGCGCAAATCCACAGTTTTGATGAAAATCTTTATTCCAAAATGAACAGATAGTACACGACGCGTTTCGGGGCAAACAATCCCCTTTATCAAGTGTATAAAAGTACTTAAAATGCTGTACAAACTGCTTAGGAGCAGAAAAGTTACGCAGGTACACGTGTTCATTTTGGAATAAAGATTTTCATCAAAACTGTGGATTTGCACTGCTATCTCCATTGGTCCTCCTACCACCATTCTACCTACACCTTTCAAGGTGTATGATCAGTTCCGCTGCAATCCTGATGCTTGTTTATGGCTATTTCTGTTGATGACAGTGGGTTGTGACTTACACAACCTTACAAGGTGAGGAGCTATACTTTACCCTTACCTCACGCTCTATTTAAAGTGATAACGCACTATGTTTTGTTCGGTGCATATGTTTTGTTGTTATACATTTCAGATGTGCAGGGGACTGAATTCCAGCTTGTTTGAAGGAGCCACAGTGCCCCAAGAGCTAACACAGTCCTTGCAAACAACGTACATGCTCAGTACACTTGGGACATACTGTAGGGAGATGTGTTAATTCTGGAACACCATGGCTCATGCAGTTGTAGTGTCCCACTGCGGATACTATGAAAGGGTTTCTCTTTAAGTCATGCATTAAAGGGAGTGTATCACCTCCCCCAGCCACTTTAAACTGCTAACATGGTGCTGGAGCTGAATAAAAATCATACCTTTCTTGTGTTTCACAGCCTATTGGATGCATAGAAAATGAACTTTTATTCCATATGCAAATGAGGACCTTGGAACACAGACAACGTTCTCTTCTATCCCCAAGCACCACTGAATTGTTTCAGAACACACCCCTCATTTAGTTACTGCGACCCCCTGGGCAGTGGGAATTGTTCCTGTCACTGCTCCGTGACAATCACGCTATGTACACTATGCTCGTGTAGTCATATCTGAGCATATTGCACATGCGCCAACTGTTAATTCCTTCCTACACCCAGGAGAGAAGAAGGAGAGGCTTTTGTGTATAGCACAATGATGACAGTTTAAAGTGGCTGAGGTTAGGTAACCTGTTTACACTGTGTTAAGTATGTGATTTACCTGGAGCACTGCAGAATGGTAGCTGAGAGATGGTTCACCCTATCTAGGGAGTTCTGGGAAGGGGAGGAGGACCAGGAGTCTTCTCCTGTTCTATTAAGTGTGAAAAGAGCTGAGCCAGAACCCAAGCTAGACCAGTCCCATCAATCCCATGTCAATCAGAGCCCAAGCTAGCCTGGAAAAGATCCACCTAGGCCAGTCCCAGAAGAAAATAATCCTTGCACAGTATATGATACGGAAAGAAATGTGCCCAATAATAATCTGATAATAAGTGTTATATGGGCCCCAGAACTACAATCCTGTCTTCCCTTCAGGACAGGCAGGGCAACACTGCTGATCTACACAGTGTGAACTTGTAGATGATTTGTGGACTTTGTGAGAGAGTACTGCATGTTAACTAAAGTGAAGACTGCCCCAGCAATGGAGACACAGATTGCAAAAAGAGTATACCATTTACCACACCAGCCTCAGCCTCCAATAGAATTTACCTCTAGAAATTGGATGTTGTTTAACCTGGTTCTACCTTGAGTAAAGACTGAGTTACCCTGCACGACAATCATAGGCAATCCAACCTTCATCAAGCTCAGGAAGGCTGACAACAACTAGGACGTGCCCCAGATAACTGGAGGACTTGGTCGAAATTTTTGTCATTGTGACCATTGCATGTACTACTACTCCCAGACTTTTTTGTCTCCCACAATGGGTTGCTATACAAACACCTGATCAGCAGGGGTGGCAGGAGTTGGAACAAAGGACAGGTCATCAGTGTTAAAGGAGTATTCCATGACTTTAAAATCGAAGTTCCAGTTGCGAAGGATGTCCTGCATAGCTTCTTGCCACTTCATAGCAAAAAGAATTAGATCCACCTACCACTTTTTTCCCAGGTGTATTGCTGTTTCTGTATTTATATAAAGTAGCTAAGGTTAAGACGACATTGACAGCCTCAAGCTGCCTCTCAGAAATCATTTATACAATAAAATGTGGCCTTGTAAGCAGGCTCCCCACATTCCTCTTGCTATCTTTCACTTGAGCACTAATCTATTACACTCATATGCCCAGTATAGATATTTAGTTACTCCTGAAATATTGATGATCCTGCACCTAGTTATCATATCTCATGGATAGAACCTGACCTTTACACCTGCAGCTAACAACTATTATCTAGAATACACAAACTTAATGCAAGTCTTAGATTCAGTTCTTAGGTCTTTCATTGAACAGGCTAAACACCTTAACACAATTGATCCAAATATGATATGAATAGTCTGATTTTAATAATCAGATCTAATGAATGGGACGGGGTAATAGGAGAATCTCTTTAAATATGATCTACTAGGGTTTAGGCCATGACAAAGTTGTCCTGCAAAAGAACAGCAAAACTCTCTGCCCTGAAGGATCCTCTCCTTGGCATCCTCTGAACTTAATGAATATCCATTCACATCAATTAGAACCATGTGATATGTCAAAATGATCAATAACTCCATGTTCTTTCCTGCAAAAGAATATTACATGGCAAACTCCTACTGCCAACTGGTCTTGAGTAGGCATCAGTCTGGGCACTGTCCAAAAACAACTATAGGGCAGATTTAATAATACCATATAAAATTAAGACAATCCAAACTTACACTAGACAGCCTTAAACCGAACCACATTTCCCACAGTGTCTCATGCTGAATAATAAATCTGGCATATCTTTAAATTGTCTAGGTTAATATTAAACCATCTATTAGCTTACTATCTGACAAAACAACTGCAAAATTTTTTGGTGCACAATGTTGCATCATAGGCCATACCCCTTTCATGATGAGCCACATCCCTTTTCTGGTAAGCCACGCACCCTTTTCAGGCAAGTCATTAAAAAAGTGTCCAAAATACAGAACTGTGGTGCAAGGCGTGTACAAGGCAGTTTTTGTTGCAAAGTACACCAAAATTCAGGCACATTATCATTAGTAAATATGCCCTTTGTATATTAAAAAAAGATGGTGATTTTTGACTGCACACCATCCTGCAGTTATGGCCTGCTATAGTAGCATATCACTACATATCATTCATGAGAATGTATGCCCCATGACCATTGCAGCAAAGTAAACAGAGCAGCGGCAGATGAAAAGAGTAGGTGGTTTTTGTGTTTTGTTTTGTTTTTTTAATATATTGTTATATTACTGTTATATTACTATTGCAAATATTCCATCCACTCTTGGGTCAACATAAAATTACAGTTTTCCTTTATAAAGCACTGACTTAAAATCTGAACTATAACTTGCGAGGTCACTTTATATGCAGATTTTTTTTTTTTTTTTTTACAACTGAACGAACAATTCTGTATCCTATATTAATGGGGTCATTATGCATCAGACCGTCGAGCCCAGCGTTCTCCTCCCAGTTTACAGTTAGGCAGTCCTAATTCTGGAAAATCAATTATGATTGTTATTATTATGACTTACAGTTTAATAAGTTAATAGCCGTCAAAAATATATAATTCCTTATGTCCTGACCCTCTTTTTGCAATTCTAGTGAAAGACAGGGCCACTTGCCAAGAATTTAAATACTTATAGAAAATAACTGAGAATTTAATGCAAAACCTGGGTTTAGAATTCTATCCTCCTATCTCATACTAAGGCCTCATGTACACATTTTTGTAATGGCCATCACACAGACATTTTTAGAACATATTGATTTCAATGAGGCTATTCACATGTCCGTATTTCATGGATCCATTATTAGACTCAAGTATATGAGGGATCTGTGAAAATGCCCCATGGATGCCCCAAGGATGCAAAATGAGCATGTAAAAAAAGAACGTTGCATCTGTTTTTCACGGCCGTTTTTTTCAATGTTCGTGTGCAGAAGTCCTAAATGTATTCTTCTAGGTCCCGAAACAACTGCTAAGTAATCTCAGCATTTTTGTAATAATCTACATAAGCAATACATGCAAGCATTATATTTATTTTTGGAAAAAGAAATTCTCAGTGTATTCATATACCTCTTTGATTTGCAAAAATAATCGACTATTCGAAAAACATAGCAGAAAATATACTGTAGAAAACTTTTACAATTACCTTGTTGTCTTTTCCCACAAATTTAAAAACTGGGACCTGGAAGTGTTTGGCGAGTTGATCTTTTGAGGTGTATTGTTTTACAGCCTCATCTGAGACACAACTAAAGAAAAAAAAAAAAAAGAAGAAGTTCAATCTTTAGAACGCAAAAAGTGTCTAATTCACCTGTCTTTTAGTTTGTCAACCATATTGTGCTGCCATGGGTTTCCTCGGCCACCACATGTAAAAATTGTTGGAGATATGCAACAGCCAGCTTCGTCTCTATATTTGATGGACTGACTGAAGTTCACATTTATGACACTAGATGTAGCTGTTACTAAATGTTTATCTGTAGACACTCTGTACTTTAGTTTGTTTTGATGCTTTTGATATACACTTCCTGTATTTTTAGAGTGTGTGTTGAACTAGATCTGTTATTCAACATGTGAGGTGATCTTTCTCTTACTGTTACTCTTACTCTCATGTTTCACTAAAGTCTGTTCCTGCTATATACAAATGTCTATCTGGTTTTGACTCTGCCACATCCAGCAATCGCACTCTGCAACAAAATTTTCACAAAATAGTAACATGATCACATAACCCTTTGGATAGCCCACTAGTTTTTAGTGCTCACTGAAAGAAATGTGAATGGGGCTGTGGAGGCACAGGCATACTGTCCATGTGCCATCCCCGCCATATTACAATGGACCCGCGACATGTGCATGTTGGGGGAATATCAGCTTTCTTGTAATCCGTTTATTTCCACATCAGTACTTCTCCATATATTGCATTTCAACTATAAGTGTATCATGAATAATACAGAACAGAAATATTTAAAGCGTACCTCCAATTTTATAACAACTTTTCATTAATACTACTGATGAATAGAAGAAACTTTTGTCATCTGTTTCCTTCTCCATTTATCAGGTTGAGTTACTTTTTACATAGAAGTCTACAGAGAAGGGAGGGGGAGAAGGGGGCTACTGGAAAAAACACATTCTGCTGCACTGTGAATGAGATAATTCTTCTGACACTGCTATCTTTCAAGATAAAACTCTTTCACTTCACAGAATGAGTAATAAATCAGTTCATAGTTGCCGCCTCCTCCTCCCCCTTCCCCTCTCCATACACTTGTGTGTGAGGCTGAGTATGGAGACCGATTCATTATAATAAAAAAAAAAAAAAAACACAGTGGGAGTGAAGATAAGGATGAGAAGAACAGCCCAACAAGTGAAAGAAGAAATATATTTCTTGAATAAGATATATTACAAGGTTTCTTATATTCACATGTACAGTCATGGCCAAAAGTTTTGAGAATGATACAAATATTAATTTTTACAAAGTCTACTGCTTCAGTTTTTCTAATGGCATTTTGCATATACTCTAGAATGTTATAAAGAGTGATCAGCTTAACAGCAATTACTTGCAAAGTCAATATTTGCCTAGAAAATGAACTTTATCCCCCAAAACACATTTCAACATCATTGCAGCCCTGCCTTAAAAGGACCACCTAACATCGTTTCAGTGATTGCTCCATTAACACAGGTGTGGGTGTTGATGAGGACAGGGCTGGAGATCAATCTGTCATGATTAAGTAAGAATGACACCACTGGACACTTTAAAAGGAGGCTGGTGCTTGCCATCATTGTTTCTCTTCTGTTAACCATGGTTATCTCTAAAGAAACACGTGCAGTCATCATTGCACTGCACAAAAATGGCCTAACTGGGAAGAGTATTGCAGCTAGAAAGATTGCACCTCAGTCAACAATCTATCGCATCTTCAAGAACTTCAAGGAGAGAGGTTCCATTGGTGCCAAAAAGGCTCCAGGGCGCCCAAGAAAGACCAGCAAGCGGCAGGACAGTCTCTTAAAAGTGTTTCAGCTGCGGGATCGGGCTGCCAGCAGTGCAGTGCTTGCTGAGGAATGGCAGCAGGCAGGTGTGAGTGCATCTGCACGCACTGTGAGGCGGAGACTCTTGGAGCAAGGCCTGGTCTCAAGGAGGGCAGCAAAGAAGCCACTTCTCTCCAGAAAAAACATCAGGGACAGACTGATATTCTGCAAAAGGTACAGGGAGTGGACTGCTGAGGACTGGGGTAAAGTCATTTTCTCTGATGAATCCTCTTTTCGATTGTTTGGAACATCTGGAAACCAGCTTATTCGGAGAAGAAGAGGTGAGCGCTACCACCAGTCTTGTCTCATGCCAACTGTAAAGCATCCTGAAACCATTCATGTGTGGGGTTGCTTCTCAGCCAAGGGAATCGGCTCTCTCACAGTCTTGCCTAAAAACACAGCCATGAATAAAGAATGGTACCAGAATGTCCTCCAAGAGCAACTTCTCCCAACCGTCCAAGAGCAGTTTGGCGCTCAACAATGCCTTTTCCAGCATGATGGAGCACCTTGCCATAAAGCAAAGGTGATAACTAAATGGCTCAGGGAACAAAACATAGAGATTTTGGGTCCATGGCCTGGAAACTCCCCAGATCTTAATCCCATTGAGAACTTGTGGTCAATCATCAAGAGACGGGTGGACAAACAAAAACCAACAAATTCAGACAAAATTAAAGCATTGATTCTGCAAGAATGGACTGCTATCAGTCAGGATTTGGTCCAGAAGTTGATTGAGAGCATGCCAGGGAGAATTGCAGAGGTCCTGAAGAAGAAGGGTCAACACTGCAAATATTGACTTGCTGCATTAACTCATTCTAACTGTCAATATAAGCTTCTGTTACACATAATATGAATGCAATTATATTTCTCTATGTGATAAAAACATCTGACAAACACACATAAAAACCAGAGGGCAGCAGATCATGTGAAAATATAATATTTGTGTCATTCTCAAAACTTTTGGCCATGACTGTACTATTCATTTAAGTGATTTTATAATTGTAGGTACACTTTCAATTTTTTCATCATGATACAAAGAAAAACAGATGAAAAACCAATCATGTCCTGCCTCACAACAATAATAAAAGTGGTTTGGTTGCCATGTGGCTTTTGTGGTGTTTCAACGAACAGTATGTGCCATTACGGTACTGTTAGCATTATATAGCACATAACTCTTAAGCACCCACATGGTTAGTATTACCTTTACATTATTATATAGCAGGATATATTATAAACAATACTTGCCCATCTTTAATGAGATAGTATTTCAGGATTTCATCATTTTTGGACGATGGTGTAGCAAAGCAACTTTCCACTAGGGTTTCCAGTCCATTGACACGCATCAGAGGTTCAATGCCAAAGTAAAGAGAGTCTCTAAGCTTTAGTATTGGCAGAGTTTCCTTATACGGTTCATCAAAATCTTTATCCTTGAAAATTTCTAGAGTGAAGGGAAAGGTACCTCTGTTGCGACCCATAATTTCCAGCGGTGTGTTTTTAAGATTAGGTACATATCCTTCTGTGATGGTGTAAAGTCTGGGGAATTCGCATGTTATAGGGATAAGAATTTTGCTTGTACGAATTATAATGTCCCCATTGCTTCCTGGTGTCTGCTTGGGCATGCCGGTGACTAGGTTGGTAGCAATGATCTTATCACTTACTACCTGCAAACGATGGAAACAGTTAAAGTCAATACAGTAAACTAATCTAAAACACATCGAAACTTCTTAGATCAATAAAATCAAATCTCAACTATTCTTAATTTGGCTATATTTCTAAATATCAGAACTGCCCTAAGGAAAACTTAGACTATGGTAAGGTGTCTTCATTTATGGTAGAGTGATATGTACAATAGGGACACCACTCCTGATCCCAATCTCAAACCATCCTACAATAACCCACATTAGTAGATCAGGAACTCCCATCATACTAAATAGCACAGTGCAGGGGCATAGCTGTAGGGGGTGCAGTGGCAGCAGTCGCTACTGGACCGTGGACACTGACGGGGCCCTAATGTAACCTCTGCCACATAAAATTTACCACTATTGTAAATGGCACATAGTGGCCCCACTATAAATTTAGCATTCGGGCACAGGAGCTTTTAAGTTGCACCCCTGGCTCACTGATAAGTGGAAGTAACATAAGCCCTTTTACTGATATAATTACAAAATGCTGACCTAAACTTTATTAGTGAAAGGGACAGGCAATGGCATTATGTGAAGCTCCTGGGCCCCAGTGCAAAATGGTTGCCAAAACCCTCCTTTGCTATTCATAATACTTATTATGTGGCAGAGAGGCCATTGGGATTTCTCAGGCACTAGGGCTTGGGTGGGACTCATAATGTTGCACCTCCTATGACCATGGTCATGAGGACATGCACCTTGAAAAAAAATAAATAAATAAATAAATATATATATATATTTTTTATTTAAGCCATTGTATCAACTACAACCATTCTATGATTACGTTTAAGGCTTTAAAGAAAATAGACATGGTGAGAAATGGAAAAAAAAACAAAAAAGAAATTGCTCTATATATAAGGAAACTAGGCACACAGAGAGAACAGGGAACCTGATCTTCATTCTAAATCAGCTACTTACATTAATAACTGTCCCACAGGACTTGAGGGTGAAATTGATGTTGACATGGGTGCCATTGGAAACACCCTTGCAGGAGGAATTGGTAAGTGACAATTCAAGTCCACCAACTAGATCCTTCGGGACTGAGACCTCTATGAAACTCGGCTTACATAACACTGGAACTGAAAAACAAAAGTAGTGCAGAAGAAGAAAGTAGTTAACCTTCATTGTAAACTACAGATCTTTATTCTGCAGGAGAACCACAGAGAATCAGGTCACACAGTGAGAAAATGCAATTTGCTATTACTTCTATCAGCATCTAGTAGGAGAATCCCTGGTGGTTATTAGCCATAGAATTAAATGTTCAATCCCAGACAGATCCATGTAACAAAGCAGAACATTGACTCTCCGCCACAGGTCAACGGTCTCCTATGACTTTCACACAAATACACATGGAGAATGACAAGTGCTTTCAACAAAATCTGAGCACATGCAGGGGTGTGTATTAACTCCAGCAATAGCATATCTAAGATGAGAAAGATTATGATCTTCACTGGAAAGAAAACATCCAGCAATATACAGTACAAGCGAAACGCGGCAGTGCTGTCTGTGCAGCTACATTATAAAAACAAGTATATCAGTAGTATATAACTAGTATATCAAGAAAACTGATGTTGGTACAACTCTTTGAAATAAAAGAATACAGAAATCAATGCTACAGTCTTTATCTATAACACTGCTGTGTCTGGTAGTATTATATTATATGTGGCAGGGACAGATGGGCCCACCAGAATACCAAAAGGTTCCTCTAATGCACCTAGACTATATCAAAATAAGAGGCCTCCATATCTCTAGCAGAAGACAACCACTACTAGGATCTATTTCTTATGGATAAGACCTTAGTGACATGTTTTGTGGGTGCAATGATAAAACCTATGCTTACTGTGTAATTAAAAGCGGATATGCAAACAGTTCTGTATAGCTAGAGGGTGGTCCTTTATAGAGAACCTGACTCCAAGTACACAATACTTCATGGCATACATCATTTGATTTAAGTTGTGCTTTTGATCAATTTGGTGCTTTATTTTTTTGTAAAATGGGTTCACCCATTCAAACGATAGGGTTCTCCAAGTGGGCAGTAACCTTTTGTCTTTCTCAGAGAACATAAAAGAGAAGCAGTACTTACCTACCGCTCCAGCTCCACTATACCGGAGCTCCCTGCAGTGTACTGTGCTGCGGGATAAAGGTCGTACCCACACATGACAGCTGTAGCCAATTACAAGCCTTAGAGGTTTTACCGTTCCTGCACCACAGTAAACACACACCAGCAGGGAGCGGAGAGGTGATGCTGAAACGGCAGAAATCTAACAAGGAATTACTGCTTATTTAATTCATACAATTTCCTTCCATTATTTTTGTTCCTTAATCCCAGACAACTTTAAGCAGTGACCTACTAGAAACCGGCCATACCCTTTAAGCCTAAATTAAAGGCTGTGTGTTGCTATACATTTTTATTTACAATCCTTAGTCTGCCAGTACATGTCTTTTGAGAAACTCAAATATAACTCAATATAGTAAAAAAAAAAATTAAGTCTATGTGATAGGAAACAAAGTATCCTTAATAAAAATAGCAACAACAACAACTTGACAATGTCCAATTAAGTTTTTTTCTACAATACCTTGACATGTGTGGTTATCCTCAGACAGGATAAGCCCCCGCGGGCAGAGACACTGGTATGAATCATCAAAATATGCACAGGTGTGACTGCAACCTCCATTGTTGTTCTGACATCCCTCAATATCTAATGGAATACATAAAAATTACTTTAATATCCCACCAAGTTAAATTATCAGCAATAACATAAGACCAGAGAAAACATAAAAGAAAATTAAGAACAACATATAAGCTATTTAACAATATGGACCAAAAGGATGGAAAACGTTTCGGAGCAGGATGAAACTACATGTGCGATTTCAGACTCCATTTCAGGAACATAGGACCTTCCCTGGCATGTCAATCACACTGTATTGGGTGTGACTGAAGTGCTGAAGCTGTGAATATTCAATACCCAGATGACTAAAGGAGGTGATTAGCATAAGGAATAAAGAAGAACTCTAGCAAAAATAGTTTGTTGTCTCCTCCATGAGCCCATGGATAGCGTAATGTTACTTAATAACTTACTGACAGCTTTATTGTGAAGTTATATGCTTCCCCCTGAAGCACTGACGTCCTTTCTGCTCCTCTGATGCACAATATGTGGGAGATTGACTAATGAACACCAGAATTATGGCCAAATTTAACCTGTTGCACATGCTTTATATCATATTTATTAGGTTATGTGGCTATGCATTTAGTCTTCAGTGTAGCCTGACATTTAACAACTTTCAGTATAAGTGACCACACTGTCTATAAACACAACAGACAAATATAATGTCACTGGTAGTGGTTACTGGACATGACACCTCATTGCCCATATGGTAATTGTACCAGATAGTTGAGGATGTATACTGATTCTGACATGACAACACTACTCCATTGTCAGGAGACATTATAGCCTGTACTAATATCACATGCTATAAAACAGATACTGTGATATATAAATAGTGAAGGGCCCCCACACATTTCAATCTGCTCCACAGTGGCCCCAACACAGTACAACCTGCTCCACAGTGGCCCCCACACAGTACAATCTGCTCCATAGTGTCCCCCACACAGTACAATATGCTCCACAGTAGCCCCCACACAGTACAATCTGCTCCACAGTAGCCCCCACACAGTATAATCTGTTCCACAGATGGGTGCCCACAGAGAGGGCTCTGAGTGCCACCTCTGGCATGCGTGCCATAGGTTTGCCACCACGGCTCTAGGTCTTAAATATTTAGCAAATCAAGTTTTACACCACTTCCCAGTTGTCGACATGACCAATTATTTACCAATATAACAATTATCTCATGTGTATGCTCCAGTTTGGAACTAAGCGTTAACTACTTAAGGACTGTGCCTTTTTCTCTGGTTTAAGACTGATCAGATTATTCAAATCATTTTTGCATTTTTTTTTTATCCAGGAAAATTTAAGTCACAAAAGGAGGGGAAATTTGTCTGTTATTCATTTTTTTTACTTTTATTTATTTTTAAATACCACAGGTTACTACTAACAAAAAAAAAAAAAAAAAAATACTTTCCCTCTCCATTACGATAATTTTTATGTAGATGACACATAGTGTTGTGTCACCAGGGGTGAGGCTAGAATCAGTGATGTGGGCCTGGAATTGTTGTTTTTGTATTTATTTTTCTTTATTTTATTTATTTTTGTACACATTGTGCACCCCCTATTAGACTTGTGGGGGGGCATTTTAACAGTGTTATTTTTTTTTTTTTTGCTGATTTTCCCAGTAACTGGGTCCTCGAGGATCCAGAGGCTCTTGTAGTTCCTGACCCCAAGTAGATCACATGACCTCTGGGCTGGAGCACTCATTGAGCACTTTATATACACTCATTGAGCACTGTATATACAGCAATAGGGAAGATGGGTTACTTTTTTTTTTTTTTTTTTTTTAAATCTGGTAGGTCCTTGCAGAGATAAATGTCGACTGCTCAGACATATATAGTCAATGGGCAGTCGGCATCTGGTTAAAGCAGTTTCTTGGGATAAGACCTGGGTTAGGCCTTATTCATATGTCTGCTTATAGTGGACGTGTGACGTTCATGTTAATCACAAACAGCATACGATCCTGCTCATTTTCTGGCCAAGTGCTGTTCATGGTTGATCCATTTATTACATTCATGAAAAACTAAACTTTTTTTCTTCAAATTTCTATACTGATTAAGGTCTTTGGGTTTGTGAAAAATAGACAGCACACAAATGGCATCTGTGCAGAGTTTATGATTTTCACAGACCCAAAAAATAATGGGCATCTGTGGTCCATAAGATGGAACAAGTCTGCATGCACCCATTAAAACGAATGGTTTCATGTAGTCTGAGTAATAAGGACATCACGCGTTGACTAAAAGCGGATATGTGAATGAAGCCTTACACTTGTAACACTACTAATTGATTTTAAATATTAAAGAGGACCTTTTACCACCCCCACCAATTCAAGTTCTTAGCATCTGTTAATAGCCACTGCTCCATTGATTCTGGCACGGTTGGAATTTTTTCACTAGCCTCCACTGCTCCCGAGCAACAAGTACAGTTAGTTTTGGTGCCTGATTAGCTATTTAAGCTCTCAGTGGCAGTACTACTGCTGGAGCTGCCTATGGTGGTGGCTGCTAAAGGGCCCGAGACAGGCTTGGCAGGAGTGGGGATCGGTAAGTAAGCTCAAGAGAATTTGTTGGGTGAACCTTGCAAGATTCGTCTTGCAAGGTTCACCTGGCGGTTTTGTTCAGACAGAACACGTCTGAACCAAAACTGCTATTTGGTAAATGGGGTGTTATACCATGTGGGGGCCAGGAAAGGGGGTGCTATGCCGTGTGGGCATTGTCAGGCAGGAGGTGTGATTCAGAGTTCCGAACAGAGGCTGCCAGCATCCGAGCTTAGAATCACACCCCCTCCCTGCCTGCTCCCACCTGACCCCACCCTCCTGACAGTACAGACACTAAATAGCATATCAGGCAACAAAAATAACAGCATTGATTGCTCAGGAATGGTGGGGGCTAGAGAGAAAATAATCCAGCTGTATCGGAATCAGTGGAGCAGCCGCTATTAAATTATGCAAAGAGCTGGAGTTGGAGGTGGTGAAAGATCCTCTAAGTGACAGCAGCAACAATTTAATTCAACTCAATACATTCACCTGGATTGCTGCTGAAGATCAACAGTTAAAATCAATCAGTATTGATGCAAAAAGTCACAATGTAGGAATGACCTTAGAAAAGCAAGTTTGCTTTTATCCATAAACAGCACCACTGCTTTATACAGATTGTGCATGATACTGTAACTCAGCCCTATTGATTTCATTAGAGTGGAGCTGCAACTGCGCACACAATTGATTTCTTTTGGAAGAAAACAGCCTTATTTGGGGTTTTGACATCTCAGAAATGTATGGTACTTCTGCAGAATATAATACAGACAACCTATTTCTGGGTCTCACACATGTCAAGAACAGGGACATTCTAATAATTTTCATGGGAGTTCTGAAATCAGCCAATTGATTGAGAGAGTCGTGCATGCGCAAACACCTCTGCATTTACAGTGAGCATGGAAAAAAAAAGAGTCCCCGATTCTCAATCTTAAGATCGGTATGTGCTGCATCTAAAGGACATTTAAGACATATCCTATAAAACAACTTTTTTTTTTGCTGACAACCCCTTTAAGCAAGAGACTATACATGAAAAAAACATGATAGTGTAGTCACCTTCACACATTTTCCCGTCACTGCTAAGCATTCGTCCTTTTCCACAATCACAACGATGGGAGTTCTTCAGATTGATGCAGATCTCACTACATCCACCATTGTCCTGCTCACATTCATTTTCATCTGCAACACAAATAAACATAAACCTGAGTATAGTCATGTACATTTTTTTTCCATGTTCATCTATTTTCCCCTTTACACAGCTCCTATCCCTTTAAATAAACATTTATGGGAAATCAAGAGATTTCCAACAATATGGCTAGTATGGAATTTTCTCATGTGATAGCAGATTGCTACCTGTTATAAGTGAAGTACTGTATTTTACATTTCATGATGGTTTTAAGGGTCTTTGCACTGGGCTATAAATATATCATTCAACCAGGGGTATTGGTTGAATTGTTGGCATCACAGAACTTACGGTCTTTGTCTCTGTCCTCTTTCCCTTCTGTATTCCTTCTTGTTCTGTATGTCCTTTACAAGTAATATTAACAACTCTCTGCTGTCCCATTTCTCTTGAAGTTGCCATATTTCTAATATAATTTTGCAGGAATAAATGAATGGATCAGTGATAGCTGCTGGCAGATGATTTTTCCATCATGTATCAAGTCAGGGGTGCTATAAATCAGACAGTACTCAGAGTCTGCTCTTTTGGCAGATGGAATCTAAAAATATTCCAGGTCCTTCCTGTATAGTGTTCTTGCCGTCTCATTCTTTATCTCTAGAAAGGCATTGCTGATTATCCACTTAGTAAAGTCCCTCTATCTATCTATCTATCTATCTATCTATCATCCACGTGAGATATAAGTTTAATGACTCTTGTTAAGCTGGTCATTCACATTAATGTTGGCTGAACCTAATGTTTTTTTCGGGATCAGCTGACCATCTATTGTATATGGTGGTGTCCTGACCTCCCTCTAAAAGCAGATATTGGAGGTGAAAATGGTCAGGCATATTGGATTTACAATTAGATTACAAGAGGAATTTCAACAAGACTCAGAAAGCTGTTTTCCTCATCACTGCCCATCATCAGTGTATTGTTATCAAAATCATGAAGCCACCTGTTTCCAACTCCATGTACTGTATAATACAGGGATCAGACACCTATCCAAACAGCTAAATCCTTAGGCCATTAAAAAAAAAAAAAAAAAATCATGGAAACCCCTTTAAAACGGTTTTGATCATTGCCAATGAAACAAATACAAGGCTTATTAAAACAACTATCAGGTCTGTAGAGAGAGGTATGAAGTTTTCCGCTTTGATGGAAGGAATTTTCCTATTGACTCCCCAAACTGTTTTGTCTGAATCCTGTTTCGGCTTTCAACAAAGTACCTAACAGTATAGCCTGAGCAGGAGTCAGGCAGTAAAACTGCAGAAGGAACCATTACATAATAATAATAATAATAATAATAGTCCTTTAATAGTCCCACAATGGGGAAATTCAGTGTGTTACAGCAGCAAAGATAAGATAAGCAGATACAAATACAAATACAACATGTACAGGAATGTTCCAAGGTGAGAGGCATTACATTAATAGCAGACAGACAGATAGGACGTAGCAGAGGGGGGGGGGGATATAACAGGCAGAGAGATATTTCAGTTCTCTGTATGTAATGATCTCCGCTTAGGTCGGTGTTGGTTGTACAGCCTAACCGCGGTGGGGAGGAAAGACTTCCGATAGCGCTCCTTCTCACACCTAGGGTGGAGCAGTCGGTCACTGACAGTACTGCCCAGCGCAATCACAGTCTCATGCATGGGATGGGAGTTATTCTCCCGCATGGAGCTCACCACGGACAGTATCCTTCTGTCACCCACCACCTGCACTGGGTCCAGTGGGCTCCCCAGGACAGAGCTGGCCCTTCTAATCAGCTTGTCAAGTTTATTTCTGTCCCTGGTTGATATACTGCTCCCCCAGCAGGCCACTCCAAAGAAGATGGCTGATGCCACTACCGAGTTGAAGAAAGTTCTAAGAAGTGCCCCCCGGATTCCAAAGGCTCTCAGCTTCCTAAGCAGGTAGAGCCTGCTGTGGCCCTTCCTGTACAGGGCCTCCATATGATCTGCCCAGTCCAGCTTATTATTAAGGAGCAGACCCAGGTACTTATAGGTGTTCACAATCTCGATGCCCGTCCCCAGGATGTCCACTGGTTTTGGAGGGCATCTGCCTTTACGGAAGTCCACCACCATCTCCTTGGTCTTCCCCGCGTTAATCTTCAGGTGGTTCTGGTGGCACCAGTCCACAAAAAACCGGTTCAGTTCTCTGTACTCCTTGTCATCATCGTCTGTGATGATGCCTACTATTGCAGAGTCGTCAGAATACTTCTGTAGGTAGCAGCTGGATGAGTTGCACCTAAAATCAGCAGTGTACAGTGTGAAGAGGAAAGGGGCGAGAACCGTACCCTGAGGTGCCCCCGTATTACAGATCACGGTACCTGACACACAGTCTTGGGCTCTCACGTATTGAGGTCGATTTGTGAGGTAGTCTAGGATCCAGTTGGAGAGGTGGTGGTCCACTCCAGCAAGGCCCAGCTTGTCTCTCAGTAACCTGGGCTGTATGGTGTTAAAAGCACTGGAGAAATCAAAGAACATTATTCTCACTGTGTTCCCTGGTTTTTCCAGGTGAGACAGAGCCCTGTGCAGAAGGTGGATGATGGCATCATCTACCCCAATGCCCGGTCGATAAGCAAACTGGAGAGGGTCCATAGCGGGGCTCACTAGAGGGCGGAGATGTGTGAGAACCAATCTCTCTAAGATCTTCATCAAGTGGGATGTCAGTGCTACAGGTCTGTAGTCGTTGAGGTCCATAGGGTGAGGTTTCTTTGGAACTGGTACCACACAAGAAGATTTCCATAATTCAGGGACTATTTCCTGCCTCAGGCTCATATTATACATATATGTAATTATACCACACAGCTGGTCCCCACAAGTCTTAGTTAGCCTTGCACTGATGTCATCTGGCCCTGCGGCTTTCCTCGCCTTGATCTTTTTCATCTCCTTCCTCACCTGGGCCCGTGTGAAGGTCAGACTGTGGTCAGATAAAGACGGATTTCTGGATTTACTGGTCTGTTGGGAAGTGGCCGCATGGGGAGAAGTCATTGTGGTGGGGTAAGCTGAAGGACATACTGGGGTGGGAGGAGCTGGTGTGTGATCAAATCTGTTGAAGAATAGGTTTAGTTCATTAAGCCAGTTAACATCTGCCTCAATCTGGCAGACCGACTGTTTATGACCCGAAATTGACTTAAGCCCCTCCCAGACCCCCCTTATGTCTTTTCTTTCCATTTGCTTTTCCATTTTTTCTTTATAACTGGCTTTTCCTTGCCTGATTAGATGCCTCAGCTCCTTTTGTACTTCCCTCAACCCCTCCTTATCTCTTGTCCTGAATGCCATCTTTTTCTCCTTAAGTAGTGTTTTTATATCAGAGTTAATCCATGGTTTGTTGTTGAAGAAGCACCTCACCACTTTTGTGGGTACTGTGTTGTCCACACAAAAATTAATGTAGTCCGTTATGCAGTGTGTGAGTCCTTCTATATCTTCTCCATACGAATCCTGCAAAACTTCCCATGCGGTTGTGTCAAAACAATCCCTCAGAGCCTCATCACTCTCCTCGGACCATATCCTCACTGTGCGAGTGACAGCTGGTTCTCTACGTACAAGTGGCTTGTACACAGGTCGGAGATGTACTAGGTTGTGATCCGATCTCCCCCAGGGGCGGTAGGGCTGATGAGTTATATGCCTCCCTCACGTTGGCAAAGAACAAGTCCAGTGTTTTGTTGTCTCTTGTGTGGCAGGTTACATACTGTGTGAAACTGGGAAGTGTGGATGATGGCGAGGCATGGTTGAAATCGCCAGACACAAGAAGGAGGGCCTGGGGGTGCTGAGACTGTAACTGGCTCAGCATGGCTTGTAGGACCTCGCAGGCAGCGTCAGCTTTCGCAGAGGGGGGGACATATGCAGCTATCGCGATGACATGTATTACTATAAAGGATCTAGCTGCAGGGGCACAATTGTGGTCTTGCATGAAAGACAAGAATCTGAACTAACCAGAGCAATCGCTAGTTGAAGTGGGAGCTGCATATATTCCCCACTCTCACTTCAGCTTGTGTTACAGAGGTATGTGTGCTGCTGACAGTATGCAGGGAGAGGAGAATGTGTTCTGTGTTCATGACTTCAGATGATCCCTAATTGTTGTCTACATAGCCTGGTCATTTAACCCCTTAATAGCTTTGGACAATACTGGCTTTACAGAAATTAAAAATAGACATTTTTCTTCCTCGTCAATAAAAAAAAAATATAAATGAAAGTTACACAATTGGTACTGCCATAACAACTCATAAAATAAAATTACCATATTATTTATCTTACATGATAAACGCCAAAAACCCTACAATTCAGATGCTAGAATTGATGTTTCCAGTTCATCTCACCTCTAGAGAACAAAATATATTACAAAAACGAATCATAAAGACACCTGTACCCCTACATTTTATCCAAAAAAATATCCTGCAAAAACAATTCTTCATGGAAAAATAAAAATGTTATGGGAATATGGCAACACACAAACAAATTAAAATTATTTTCTGGGGAAAAAAAAATTTACTACACAAAGTAGTAAAAACTATCTAAATTGGGTATTGTCTTAATTGTAGTCACCATAACACTGAGCATTTTTAAAAGGCAAAATTACTGTTTTTTTCCCTATATCCCTCCCCCTAAAAAATAAATGTATCCAAAATATTATATGTACCCAAAAAATACAAGGTCTCATAAAAATGCATAGATATAAAATTTAAAGAGTTATGAATGTTGGAACACAGATGGAGATAAAAGGTTACTTGTTCAAGGCTAAAATGAGTTAGATCGCAAAATGGTTAAAATGCACATAAGATACCAGAGATATGTGCCAGCAATATTTACTTGAGCCATAAATTCACAATCTGCAATAAAAAGAAAAAGTGACATTTACGGGAAGGTTTTTGCATTTTTAATTTAACTGTTATGGAGGTTAATTACATTAATCCCATATCCATTTACTAATATGGGACTGCCAAAACAGCAATCTTCAGCAGCCCCATAGTAGTGAACATATTGGTGGCCAGACATATCCACCACATAGAGCACTCAGGAGGACTTTCAGACCCCCAATTCCCATAATTGCAGGGGAAGGGGGGGGGGTCCTCTGGGGGTATCCTGTGGATTGGGGATAAATGTCAAAAGTGGGAAAACATCCAAAAAATTTTTGTATAAAAAGCTGCCTAAATGTTGCCAGGACTCATATGTGAAGCTTGAGAGTCCATCCACCACCCACACTCCACACAATGAAGGACAGCCTCAAGTTCATGAATTTGCATACAGGTAGAACTGTCAATCACTTTGGGTAGACAGAGGGAAGAATATACTAAGTCTAATTATGGAAAACTAAATATCCTGAGCGCAGCATCTCCTCCATGTCATATATTTCAGGTAGGCAGCATAGGAGAGTAGAGAGATGCATTTTAAGTCCTCAAGGTGTCAGTATCACATGACTGCAACAGGTTCTCAGGTTCTGAATGTAAGTAGTTTCTATTTACTGACAGCAAGTTTATAGTCTGATAATCTGTCAGCTCTGCTGGCGCGTCTGTTGTAGTAAATAGTGGAATTCTCCATAGTACAACAATTCTGCAGCATCTTTTTTCATAACTTTGTATCTGGCTGTTCCTCTGCTATTCCTCCTAAAAATGTATAAATAATTTGACAACTAGGCGTTACCATTACCATTTAGAGGCATGTCCCTATAGGCACTGTCCGATCAGGGCTAACAGTTCTAGAGTGTGTAGGGACACACTCCATTGACGAGTGGGGAAACTGTATGGTAGCTGTCAAATTATTCACAGATTTCTGGGAGGAATAACAGAGGAACAGCACAACATGGATTTACAAGAAAACATTTTCCAGAATTGTTATTTCATAGGAAAGCCAAGTAAAACTGAAAAAAAAAAATGGAGCACGGACAGGTTATCATTTAAAGCAATAAGGGGCAGATTTATTAAGACTAGTGTACGAAATGCCCTACAGGTGGAAGGAACGCCGGATTTATCAAAAGACTCCGGCTTCTTCATAACTCAGACCCACGCCCATGCACCATGATGGACATCACTGCTGTAGATTTTCTGTATAATTCACACCAGAAAACTAGCATGAGTTATAATAAATAGGAAGGCTAAGGAATCCCTGCCCCAAACCTGCGCTCCCGCCCACATTCACCGAAAGTGGTGGAATAAAGGGCCTTGCGCCAAATGCACCACAATATCAGCCATCTCTACGCCAGTTTTCTGGCATAGAGAATGATAAATTCTCCCAAGAGTGTATTAGAAAGTTGCACAACTTTTTATTATATAATAGATATACAGTGTTGGAAAAACATTTAACTTTTAAGATTTCCTTCTTACCCAGACATGTTTGCCCATCAGGACCTAGAACTGTGCCTGAGCTGCATACACAATCTCCGGTGTCCAGACATGTTCCTCCACACTCCATCTGGTCGCAGATATCATAGAAGTCTAAATAACAGATACCATGTTATAGGGAAACTCTAGCAACAATTAGAACATAGTATCAGCCTATGAAGCACAAGCAATGTTAAGTTTTGTTAGTGACATCTTTATGCTGCTTTTTCCTGTGGTGGCAGGTGTCTCTGAGACATGTACTTCTTACATATTCTTATGCAGATCAATGTCTTACAGTTAGTTGTAGGTTACATTTCCTCTGCACTGATGTAGCTGAACCGAACCACAGGGAAACATGAATATATGAAAAGTTATCACAGAAGCTTTCCACATGACAACCCCGCTTTAATGTGGATGGAGAAGAAGACAAGACTAGAGTAAACCACTTGTGATGTTTTACACAATAGATATAGACTATGGTGTGCCACACTTCACATACCGATTGTTCTTTGACAAGTTATTTTATGCTCTGATGTTTAGAAAAAATAGTCAGCATTTTTGTAGAAGACAAACCCTATAAAGCTAAAGCTCCACATAGTGAGCCACAGAAACAGCAACTTTTTTCCCGCAGCATTTTTCACAGAAAATCTGCGGCGTTTTCCTCTACTGACTTTCTGCTCCTATTATACCTATACAGAAAATGCTAGCATTTCCGTAGGTATAATTGACGTGTTGTGATTCCACTGTGGAATTTTTTTCTGCAATGTGTGGATGGGATTAGCCAGGATTCCATCCACTTTGCAGGTATTGTAAAAATGAAGCTTTTTTTTTTGCTGCGGTGTTTCCGCCACGGCCAAAACGCTCAGTGTTCGCAATGTGGGGCACCGGCCTAATGCGGGAAACTTGAAAGTCACGTGCTGCACCAAAACCTTGTACCAAATGACAAGGCTGTACATGGGGTTGTACCTATACACATGTAGTGGGAAAATCCTGCAGCATGCTTGTTACTGTATGCTGTGGAATTGCCACAGATTCTCAATGCTGATCATACCATTCACATTGCAGTATATGCATGTTTACATCAGGAGCATTTTCCAATGTATATGTTAATCCTATACCCTAAACACAGTGTGAATAAAGCCCATACTGCCACTCCATTCATTGTCTATAGGGCTACTGGAGTACAGTGCTTGGCTATCTCCGCCACTGCCATAGAGAACAAATGGAGCAATAGTGTACACAGCAGCCTCCCATTCCTTTCAAATGGTGGAACAGGACCCCTTGTTCTAATGATCATTGGAGGTCCCAGAAGTTGCGCATGACTAGCATGTTATACCCTATTGTCTGATAAAGGAGAACATTGAAACTTGGGCCAACTCCTTTAAACTTCATTTCTAAACACTGAGAATTAGAGTACTTACGTCCACAATAGACATGGAAGCAAACATCGGGCCTTGTAAGTCGGTACACATAATACCCTCCTGGGCAGGCCTTGATATCCACAGTCGTGTTCCACTGGCAGCAATTATTACTGAAACTGGCACAGGCTTGTCTTTGCACAATGCCCTCTGATTCACTTGGGTGACTACCATTGAGCCAGATGGGTGCATGTGTGCCACAGTGGTTTTCTGGGATGCAAAATGTTGGCATAGCGTCTCCAGCCATACCAGTGAACCGATACCACTCCCCATTCAGGTGGTTGTCACACATTGGCTTGTCTTGGGATTCATTCAATAAGTGGTCTGTGTTTCTCCAAGGCTCATTCAGACTTATGTAAGCCGAACATGGATCCAAGGCTTAAAATAAGGGAAAGAGGTTTTTAGAAACGTCTATGATATTTAGCGAACTGGGAAATAATGTATAAAATTCATAAAGATGACAAATATTAAGAAAATCTAAAATAAGATAAATTATGCATAAAAATCATATTAAGAGTACTAGAAATGATGCTGTAATACAAGTTGATATATAAATGTAGCAGAGCTGAATTTGTCCTACAGCCTTTCGGACCTACGTTGTGCATTGTCATAGCCCTCCAAATTAGGTTAAGGCCACATGGAATGACCCTTAGACCTTTAATGGCCTCTCTGTATTTTTCAATTTTCTAGCTAACCAGCAGTTTCACCTGCGAAAGTGTGTGGCAATTAATTTGTTGAAATCCGCCGACATGATGTTTGGCATGGTTTTCGCCTATGATGTAGCCATTTTCCATCACCTTAACCAGTTGATACTTGTATTATCCATGCTTTGTGCCATTCCCTTTTTACCCTTCTAGAAATTTCTGAATAAATGTGTAACTAGCTGTTATCATTCCCCTTGTCAAAGGGCATTTCTACGAAGGAAAAACTGATTGGACAGTCTCACAGTGTTCAGAGACAAGCCCTCAACTGGTAAGACCTTATTGCTTATTTATCCAGAACTTTCTATGAGGAATAACAGAACGGTACATTGTAGAGGTTTAAGAAAACATTAGCAAATTGTAATAAGTTCTATATCTGTAGTACAGAGCATACTAATACTCACCGGGCACATAGTTCAGGTTATACAGCTCCAGAATGGTCAGAATGGGTCCCAAGTTGGGCATTTGGCAGACTGACCTGATGATTCACACACCAGCCAGAAGTCCCTGGTTTCTATGTATGTAGGAGATTAATGGGCTTATCCATTTTCTACAATTGATGACCTATCTGTAGATTTCAATGTGACAGCGCTGTAGTACCCACACTTACCGCTACAGTTTGTACAGCAAGTGAGAAGCGCAGCGAGATCATCAGTACCAGAGATCTGTGGAGGTCCTGGGTGTAGGACCCCCCACAGATCTAATATTGATGTCTAATATCTAATATTGATGTCCTAAGGATAGGTTATCATTAGTAGAAAGTAGAAAACCCCTTTAAAGGGATTTTCCAAGCTAAAAATATTGATGCCCTACCCTAAGGACAAGCTATTAATATCAGATTGGTGGGGTCTGACAGCCTGTTAAACTGTTAAACCACATCACAGAGAACAGCGCTGTCTTCATGTTCCATTCTTTGTGTATCAGCTGCTGCTAACAGCTGATTGTTGGGGTGCTGAATGTTTGACTCCCACCAATTTGATACTAATGACCTCTCTTTAGGATAGGATGTCAATTTTTTTGCTTGGAAAAAGGCTCTCACAGACTTACAGGTAGTGGCTGCATTGTGCACTGTACATTAATATTACTACTCCATACTACCTTTTCAACCTGTAATAGGTGCTGCTTCACTAACTCCAGCGCACTTTGTTTTTTTTTCTGTAGCCGCACTGTTCCTGAGCAATCCATACAGTTGGTTTTAATGCCTGATATACTAACTAGACTCTCTATAGTCAAGTGCGTGAAGTCAGGCAGGAGCAGGCAAGGGGAGGTGGGGGCTACAGAGAAAAATTACAACTGTGTCAAAATCAGTGGAGCAACGCTTACAAAGGATGCAAAGAATTGGAGTTGATGGAGGTGGTGAAAAGTACTCATTTAGGCTAAAGCCCCCACGGTGCGGAAACGCAGCGTTTTTTGTTGCAGATTTTGCTGTGGTTTTTTTTAGCCAAAGTCAGTAGTGGATTTAACAGAAGGGAAGTGTCTAGGAGCTTTTTTTTATTTATTTATTTATTATGGTTCTATGTCACTTTTGTGGTGAAAAAAATGTTGTAAACTGGCAGGTTGCATCATTTTAGATATGGCCTCAAATGGTGTTTTTATGCTGCCTTTGCCAATTTCCTGAATGTGGGCACAGTAGGGGACCCTTTCATCATCTGCAATTTTATAGTGTAAATGTTGCCTTATTTATTCCCGAATGGAGCTGGCATAGATTTCAGTAGAAGTGCATTCTCCCCTACAACAAGGATTATCAAGACAAACATGGAAAACTCTGGTCTTGACAAATCTCTCACTTATTTTGGCCAGGTTATCTTCTCATACATGTAGTGTCTCTGCCTGATAACTTGTTCACAATGAGGAAATTATGGCTGGGTTTCTGACAAGTCCCAGACCATAGAAAGTTCACGGTCGTATCTATTGGCAACTGATCAAGACAACAGACTGTCCATAGAACGACCATATGATGTTGCAGAAAATACGTCCTGGGACCATTGGCCACTGGTGGGTGTGGTTTTGAATGTGTGTGGTTAGCCATACCGTGGCTGCCATATGCACAGTTATGCTGAGAGGTCAAATGTCTAGGTGTAGCCCTAATATAACAAATGTTGCGATTTTACAGGATAAGAGATTTGTGCATTGCCTAGACTAGATAAAATCGTATCCACTTCTCAGGACTAACTAAAAAAAATGTAAAGGTTTCAGCCTCTGAACTTTTCCATCCATTGACAGCAAGCAGAAGTCTTGTAATGGAGAGGAAATGAAGCACAAAGTATATTAGAAAATCACACAACTCTTCATTATACAAGATACACCTTGCCAGCTATACAGGCTAAATGTAAGATTACTGTGCTAAGCATGGACTTAAATAGCACAGACATTCCATTTTTGACAAATTATATAATTTGCTAAAAGATCAAAGTCATCTCTAAGTAACTTGTAATTAGGAGTAAATTATAATGTTAATCTTACGTTAATTAATGTATCCATCCAGCAGCCAAGCTGATAAGTCAGGACTTCTAAATTCCTCCATGTGAGTAACACTGGGGAGGAATTCAATAAAGTGAGCATGCCAGTTTGTGCCACTTTGTCCTTTTACCTCAGCACTTGCCACTTTTCAAAAAAGTGGGTAGAGTAGATGTGGATCTGACAGACTTTTGCACCAGGCCTTGCGCTAGTGTAGATTTCAGTTCTGGCACACGGAATCTCCCAGGATGCGCTGGAATTATTAAGAGGCTTGAAGCCTCTAAATTCTGACATATCTCAAGCCAGTGGAGGAATTGATAAAGATAGTCTTAATAAATTCCCCCCACTTTGTCTACCCGGAGATACTTGGATACCAAAATACAGCTTGAATGGTTTACCACGGACAATTAAATTACATTATGCACTGGTTTAGACTGCAGGATGAGGGTCACCAACATCTATTTTAGCAACCTTCTGTTGGTACCTCTTACAGTAGAGAGAGGCAAACGTTTATTCTGACAGACTCCTTCACATACTACTTGTTCACTGTTTTTAAATACTTTTATTTAAAAAGATTTCAAGCTCTTAAAACTATTTTGTTTTTTTATTTTATATTTTGTAATCTATGTTTTTTTTTTTCTGGCATTTAAAAAAAAAAAAAAAAAAAAAAAATCACAGAAAAGCACCATGAAAAATGTGTTGATTTTCAGCAAAACAATGTATGAAGCTTGTTTATATACATTGCAGTTTAGATACAGTTGTGGACTGATAAGCTTTCTATTCCTTCAGAACACAAACAAATCTGCAAAGTACTATCATAACTTGATACAAATATAAAAAATAATACAACAAAATCACCAAAAACCTACCTCTGCAATTTGAAAATGTATTGAAAAGTATGAGGAACATCTAAGTTAACCAAATTGTTGCTTTAGTCTGTACTGCACCCAACATAGGATTGTCCAATGATATACATTGATGGCATGATGATATCCCATTATGATACCAAAAACTGTAAGAACCGCAATATAGCTTCAATCACAATTGGTATTAAAAGTACAGTTATCTCAAGAGGTATACCTATACATGTTGGGTTTTAGCACCACTACATTAACTAAATTACATTACCCAAGTACATATTAGACTAAAATCAATTCGCAGTTCAACTCTAGAAAACATGTAGTATTCCCCTTCCTTGACTTTCTCTTAGGAAACTAATGCTACTCACCCAAGGGGGTCACTTGATTAAATCGGAGGTAGAAACAGAAGGTCAGGAGAAAAAACATTTTAGCAAATCCGAGTGTAAACTAAGGTTCTGGAGCTGGTGTAAGGAGCCTTGTCAGATGGTCTCTGTCTTCTATGCCTCTGAGGGACAGATGATGTTGTTTTCCTTTATTTATCACTATGACCTCTACATTATCATTTTCAGTGGACAGATTATCAGAAGGAAGAGGATGAAATGGACCAAACCTCTGACCCCTCCAGCAGAGATCTGCCTTGTAAACAAGGATATTTTTACTGATTGATCCTGATGTCTCATCCTCCCATTGTCTCTACATGCTGGAATTCTCAAAATGATACATTGTTATCCGCAAGGGAACTCTGAGGAGGGACACTCAGGAGACAGGTCATTAGCTGAAGTCAGCCCTTCCGTTTGTCCTGTTCTAAGTCACATGTTTCTCCTTCTTTCAGCCTGCATATTAAGAATAATGACGGTCCGTAGACACCCTCATGGAGGAATTTTGGAAAAGCAAAAGTTATGGAAGTGTAATGTTCACAGTAATAAGTGATAAATATTAAAGCTAGCATTGAGTGTCCAGTTAATATCTCATGTGATGTACAGTCATGGCCAAAAGTTTTGAGAATGATACAAATATTAATTTTTACAAAGTCTACTGCTTCAGTTTTTCTAATGGCAATTTGCATATACTCCAGAATGTTATAAAGAGTGATCAGCTTAACAGCAATTACTTGCAAAGTCAATATTTGCCTAGAAAATGAACTTTATCCCCCAAAACACATTTCAACATCATTGCAGCCCTGCCTTAAAAGGACCACCTAACATCGTTTCAGTGATTGCTCCATTAACACAGGTGTGGGTGTTGATGAGGACAGGGCTGGAGATCAATCTGTCATGATTAAGTAAGAATGACACCACTGGACACTTTAAAAGGAGGCTGGTGCTTGCCATCATTGTTTCTCTTCTGTTAACCATGGTTATCTCTAAAGAAACACGTGCAGTCATCATTGCACTGCACAAAAATGGCCTAACTGGGAAGAGTATTGCAGCTAGAAAGATTGCACCTCAGTCAACAATCTATCGCATCATCAAGAACTTCAAGGAGAGAGGTTCCATTGGTGCCAAAAAGGCTCCAGGGCGCCCAAGAAAGACCAGCAAGCGGCAGGACAGTCTCTTAAAAGTGTTTCAGCTGCGGGATCGGGCTACCAGCAGTGCAGAGCTTGCTGAGGAATGACAGCAGGCAGGTGTGAGTGCATCTGCACGCACTGTGAGGCGGAGACTCTTGGAGCAAGGACTGGTCTCAAGGAGGGCAGCAAAGAAGCCACTTCTCTCCAGAAAAAACATCAGGGACAGACTGATATTCTGCAAAAGGTACAGGGAGTGGACTGCTGAGGACTGGGGTAAAGTCATTTTCTCTGATGAATCCCCTTTTCGATTGTTTGGAACATCTGGAAAACAGCTTATTCGGAGAAGAAGAGGTGAACGCTACCACCAGTCTTGTCTCATGCCAACTGTAAAGCATCCTGAAACCATTCATGTGTGGGGTTGCTTCTCAGCCAAGGGAATCGGCTCTCTCACAGTCTTGCCTAAAAACACAGCCATGAATAAAGAATGGTACCAGAATGTCCTCCAAGAGCAACTTCTCCCAACCGTCCAAGAGCAGTTTGGCGCTCAACAATGCCTTTTCCAGCATGATGGAGCACCTTGCCATAAAGCAAAGGTGATAACTAAATGGCTCAGGGAACAAAACAGAGATTCTGGGTCCATGGCCTGGAAACTCCCCAGATCTTAATCCCATTGAGAACTTGTGGTCAATCATCAAGAGACGGGTGGACAAAAAAAAACCAACAAATTCAGACAAAATTAAAGCATTGATTCTGCAAGAATGGACTGCTATCAGTCAGGATTTGGTCCAGAAGTTGATTGAGAGCATGCCAGGGAGAATTGCAGAGGTCCTGAAGAAGAAGGGTCAACACTGCAAATATTGACTTGCTGCATTAACTCATTCTAACTGTCAATATAAGCTTCTGTTACTCATAATATGAATGCAATTATATTTCTGTATGTGATAAAAACATCTGACAAACACACATAAAAACCAGAGGGCAGCAGATCATGTGAAAATATAATATTTGTGTAATTCTCAAAACTTTTGGCCATGACTGTACAGTGGCCTGCAAAAGTAGTCAGACTCCTTGAACTTTTTCACATTTTGTCACTTTACAAAGTTAGAGTAAATTTTATTGATATTTAAAGTGATAGACCAACACAAAGCAGATAATTGTGAAGTGGAATAGAAAGCATACAAGGTTTTCAAAATTTTAATCAAATAAAAATCTGAAAAGTGTGACGTGCAAAAGTATTCCACCCCCTGTACTCTGATACCCCTAAATAAAATCCAGTGCAATCAATTGCCTTCAGAAGTCACTTAATTAGTTAATAGAGTCCAGCTGTGTGTAATTTAGTCTCAGTATAAATACACCTGTTCTGTGAAGGCCTCAGTGGTTTGTTAGAGAACACTAGTGAACAAACAGCATCATGAAGACCAAGGAACTCACCAGACAGGTCAGAGATAAAGTTGTGGAGAAGTTTAAAACAGGGTTAGGTTATATAGAACATATCCCAAGCTTTGAGCATACCAAGGAGCACTGTTCAATCCATTATCCAAAGATGGAAAAAGGACAGGGAAACTGGTCAGAGTTGATGGGAAGATGGATGGAGCTAAATACAGGGCAATGCTGGAAGAAAATCTGTTGGAGACTGCAAAAGACTTGAGACTGGTAAGGATATTCACCTTCCAGCAAGACAATGACCCTAAACATACAGCCAGAGCTACAGTGGAATGGTTTAGATCAAAGAATATTCATGTGTTAGAATGACCCAGTCAAAGTCCAGACCTAAAACCCTTTGAGCATCTGTGGCGAGACATGAAAATTGCTGTTCACAGACGCTCTCCATCCAATCTGGCTGAGCTTGAGCTATTTTGCAAAGAAGAATGGGCATAAATCTCAGTCTCTAGATGCACAAAGCTGACAGAGACATACCCCAAAAGACTTGCAGCTGTAATTGCAGCGAAATGTGGCTCTACAAAGTATTGATATAGGGGGGCTGAAGACTTTTGCACGTCACACTTTTCAGATTTTTATTTGATTAAAATTTTGAAATCCATGTATCATTTTCCTTCCACTTCACAATTACCTGCTATTTTGTGTTGGTCTATCACTTAAAATCTCAAAATACATTTATTTATTTATTTCTTATGCTTACTTATATAGCGCCATCTTATTCTGCAGAAGTCTATAGAGAAGGGGAAGGAAAAAGTTAACAAGTGAAAAACAAAAGACACAGACAGAGGCTGCTGGAGCTAGTAGTAAGCTTTCCCTCTCAACCCAAGGGCTTTACTCACATCACTACTCTGTAGCACCTCTCTATATCATCCTATATGGTGGTGCGAGCTGCTTCTTCTGAGCGTAAAAGAGAGTTAGGGGGCATTTTCTCCATGTCTGGTCTATTGGAGACAATCATAACTAATCTCTTCCATTCACAACTGGGAATAAAAAAATTAAACCAATAAAAGGGGAAATTTGATAAAAAAATAAATAAATGGCAGACTACAAGTCATATAATAGCCTGAAATACGGTTATTCCTTATGTACACAACAGCTTTTCCCTCAGTCATCCAAAACATTAGGTAGACTAAGAAGGACATTGTTTCACCAATAAATAGTACAATTACTAGAGGAATATTTTTTGATGGAATTCTGGTTAAATATTAGGTCTGGTTTGGACAGCCTCTTCTAATATGATAGGTCCCACAAAGATGAGCTGAGCTGTTTAGAGGTCACTGCTGGGAAACGATGCTGGAAAGTCCTCATTTTCCATGCAGTAATACTTCAGTTGTGGCCTACATAGAGAGTCCTGAATGGTTGGTCGCAG
This sequence comes from Leptodactylus fallax, assembly GCA_947044405.1. Lineage (NCBI taxonomy): Eukaryota > Metazoa > Chordata > Amphibia > Anura > Leptodactylidae > Leptodactylus > Leptodactylus fallax. Next base: position 317,334 of record CAMRHE010000005.1, on the reverse strand, counting down.
TACTAGATCCATATGTTATAAACTTAAGTTCAATGACTAGTTAATAAATTACATTCTAGAATTTCTGGTACATTTCATGTGGATATTCTGAGAATGAAGATGTCACAGGTATAAGGACAGCTGTAACAAAAATGCATGTGGAAAGAAAAAACAAAATCCACCCTTCCCCCATAGAAAATGTGAAACCCTACCAAAGATCACAACAACAAAAAATACCAACAAAGTAAATGGAATGCTTAGTTTATGTAATGTTTATGTAATTCTAACATTATGTCATGTTAACCTGCGAGGTTGCTGGGGATCATAGACTGTCCACAAATAAATCCAGACAGTCGCCTGTTAAACTATCATGATGTATTGCGGGCTTCATGCGAAGGATGTAGAGAATGAGATAAAACTACATTTCCTACCAGTGGTTTTCCAGTCAAGGACATTTCAGACCTCAGATCTTGTAAACAACCTGTCAGTTTTGCCAAAATTAATATCATTTATCAATGTAGCACAGATATTACGGGAACCCCTCTCTAGATTCCAGGAAGGCATGGGCTGCATAACCTCAGTACATCCATGATCAAATCCTTTACAACTTTATTACTATCCCGCTTCCCTGCAGTAGTATCAATAACATGATCTAGCAAATGGCCAATTACTGTAGCGACACCTGTAGGCAACAAATAGTACTACAATCTATTTTTAGGTGTTAATGACAGACTGTTCAACATCTCACGAAATTACATGAGAAGACAATCACTAGAATAAACTAAAGTTTTTTGGGTTACAATACAATAAACACTGAAGCAACCATGGACAGGGAAAGGTAGTTTCAACATTTATTTTCAATGGCCACATAATTTTAAAGGGGATGCACAGGATATACAGTTTTTCACAAGGAAGACAGGGAATGTGAAAAAAACAACCCCATGCTTACCTGTCCCACGGTGCTCCAGCGTCCCCCACCGTGGTCTGGTCCTGCTACTCCCGGGGTCTTGTTCTGGTCGAAGTCCTCACCTCACGTGACAGGCCAATCAGCAGCCTAAGGAAAGGAACCGGGACGTTAATCACATACGTCACCAGTGATATCCTTTGTCCTTTCCTTAGGCCGCTGATTGGCTTTAGCGGTCACTTGAGGTGAGAACTTCCGCCGGAAGGACCACAGGTGCCACCAGAGCACCAGGGACAGGTGAGTGGGTTTTTTTTGTTTTTTTTTCACCTTCCCCAGCCTCCTTGCAGAAAATTGTATATCCTGAACAACCGCTTGAAAGTGCAGTTTTATATACTGCTAGTAAGTGAACAGTGCGCTGAATTCAGTGCACTGTTGGCTTTCCAGATATGTTTCGGCACAGATATCTCCCCACTGTCAGAAGGGCGTTCCTTATAGCTCAGAGTCATCTCTGGGCTATAAGGAGAGCCCCCCCTTCCCTGACTGTACCCTATCATAGTCTTGTACTGTCAGAGGTGGCGCTCCTTACAGCCCAGTGATGACACTAAGCTGTTAGGAACTCCCCCCCCCCCACAGTACAAGTCTATGGATGAGTACTGTCAGGGAAGGGGGGCGTTCTTCACGGCCCTGAATTCAGCGCACTGTCGGCTTTTAAGCTGTATATAAAACCGCACTTTCATGAGGACATGAAGGTTCCTCTTTAAGAACTTGTTAGAAGTTTCTGACATGTATTTGCAGTGGAACCACTGCAAAAATCCATAAGTAAACCCGTGATTTCTGCCACAGTCCTTATACTAAGTATCCACATTTAGCAGGGCTAATCGCTTTTGCATTTACTCACCACAGTTTCCAAGTTGTCTCATCAAAGAAATTGCATCGAGAATTCACGTTAATTGCCTTAATTTTGTTTCTCAAATTTGTTTTAATTATATCAATTCTTTTTGTCTGAAAAGCAGATTTAAAATCAGTGCATAGAAAATATTCTTAAAGAGCTACTGGGTGGATTACCATGGAAACAAAAGTAAACAGTGCATATGCTTTTGATGCAGATTTTGGTGCACATTGAAATTCACAATGAAAACCAGCTGTGTGAACAAGCCCCGACTGACACAGCTAAGCAAACTCACGAGTGAATTGACTTTTACTCTGTAATGTATATCTTTTTGTCTGTACTTGAACTCTACAGTTTGTAAAGTGCTGCAGAATATGTTGATGCTATATAAATAAAAATGTATTATTATTATGAAGGCAGATATGCAGTGAACTGGCTTTTCAGATCACTCCTGTGTCAATCTCCATATAGAATGAAAAAGATGGTTTAGAGTTAAACAATCCTATAGGCTTGGATGGTCAGTTCAGTACAATATGAAGTGAGATCACTGAATTACTAGAAATATCTCTTAACAGAAAAACAGATTTCAGCTGTAAAACCAGCATGACTAGTAATTTTTCCTCGTTTCACTGGAAAATCTTAAAATACACTCAATGCAAAAAAAAAAAAACCAAAAAAAACCCAAAACAACCACCACACCCAGATAGAAATGTCAGATTTCTGCAAAACTAGGCATGCTGTTATGTCTCAGGCAGGTATATAAATTATTACAGCTGTGCTCTGGTTAAACACTGGGTCTCGCCAAAGGAGGAGAGAGATTTGATTTCCCTGCAGCTTTATAAAAAGCCTCTCACAAGGCTACTTTTAAGCAGTGTACCTCTTGGTCAGAGATCGATGATTGTTAAACATGCCACTATGACGCAGTTGAATAGATTTTTGCCCAGTTGACAAGACTTTGAGAAGGGGCACATCCAGTGGCGTAACTAGAAATGGCTGGGCCCCAAGTCGAACATTTGACATGGGGCCCCCCCGAACCGCCGCCCCCAACCCCCCCCGCACAAACCGCCGCCCCAACCCCCCCCCTCGCATAAACCGCATTCCTGCACACACTATGGTGCACCATAGTGGCCCCTGCACACAGTATTATGTCCCATAGCGGCCCTGCACATGGTATTATGCCCCATAGTGACCCCTGCACACAGTATTATGCCCCATAGTGGCCCCTGCACACAGTAGAATGCCCCATAGTGGCCCCTACATACAGTAGTATTCCCCACAGTGGCCCCTGCACACAGTATTATGCCCCATAGTGGACCACGCATGAACGATTATTATACTCTGGGGTCTTTTCAGACTCCCGTGCGCTACTTCGGCCATCTTCAGATCTCGCGTGAGGCCGACATTGCGACGCATAATGACGTCAGCTGACGTCTGGGACGTGACCAAACGGGCCCGAAACATGCGGAGCGTAGGAGAGGTGAGTTACAGTGTTTTTTATGTTCCCTCACCTCCCCTGGGCCCCCGATCGATTAATGATAGCAGTGTTTGTGGGGTTCGCGGTAGCGGCTGCCACAGGGCTCCGAGTCCCGGGCCCCATAATGTTCCTCATATGGGGAACAGACTGACAGCCCAGTCAGACCACTAGTAGAGAGGATCATTTGACAAGCACGAGTAGCTTCCAGAGTTTCCTTGTCTACCATTCAGACACAGGGGGACTTTCACTACACTGTCCCAGACCATTTCTAGAACCTTAGAAGGAAATTTGGTGTCACATCTCCTATTACTTATCCTGCATTGACAGCCAGCTACGGTCTTAGTTTGCAGTGGTGTCATGAACAAGAAACCTGTACTGCTACAGTCTGGAGCCATATCAACAAGTCCAGGTTTTGTTTGGGATCCAACAATGGTCAAGTTTCAGTATGGAAGCCTTTTGGTGAGTGCTTCAATCTCGTCTTCACTGTGGAGTGACACACTGTCCGAGCTGCTGGTGTGATGATCTGGGGAGCCATTACACACAACATTTTGTCATCCCTAGAAGTGATACGAGGGACACTAAAAGCTCATCGATGCAGGACATCCTGAGTTTACATGTGTTGCCTCTTATGGCAGGCAGACTACGGTTACTTTTCAGAAGGATAATGCTCACACCTACACACAGAAATGCTTTCCCAGGAATGTCTCAGTCTGATTGCAGCACTTCCTTGGCCTGCCCAGTCACCAGATTTATCAGTCATTGAGTATTTATGGGACCAGCTGGCACCAGCTTCAACAACCTGCGAGTGTGCAGGATATGCAGGCCCAGCTGCAACATCTGTGAGCACATGTGCCGCAGGATACCATATAGAACCTGTATGTCTTCATGCTCAGCTGTGTCTTATCTTGCACCCAGGTTACAGGCAGCCCAAAAGGGTACTAGAGCCTTCTTTCAACTGCACAATTTTCCCAAATAAATTTATCCTTTTGCAACCTTTATATTGCAACCAATTACATAGACTTCTCAATATTGAAATTGCAACACCAAGAAGGGAGCAGTCTTGGAAATCACAGGATCAATAAACATGTTAATGATATGCAAATATTAAATTACATGGAAGAAAATATTAAAAACATTTCAATTTATTCAGCATAAAGTATGAAGCAGTATGTGTTTTCCTGATCGCAGTTCCCATTGTGTGTTCCTTGGTCTGTTTGTTCTTCTCCGATTACCTTCAAGATATTGGTTTTTATGGTCCCATATATCTGGGCCTTCAGTTCCTCTGTTATTGTATCGTGCTCCATAGCGTTAGCTTGGGTCTTACCCCAAGCTTCTTGTTTACAGGCGAGGCCTGCGTGCCTTCGCGCCTTTTGTTTGCTCGCACTATTTTGGTCCTTTTTCCACTGTACTTAAAAAAAATCTTTAATAAACTTTGATTAAACATAAAAGTATGAAGCAAAAATACATGCACTTACACACCTCAGGATGTTATCAGAGTGGTTATTAATGGTTGTCTGAGGAATGTTATGCTATGCTGAATGCATTTGGGCACGCAAATCATGAAGATTGGCTTCTAACAGCTCCCTTTGCAATTGCCAATCAATGACGTCCCAGATGTGCTACAGAGTCAAATTCATAGATGCCGCAGGCCATGGTAGCATATTTAGGCCAATCAGCCTGCTCAGAGGATCACAAGCAACATGCAGACTGGTGATACCCTGTTGAAAACCGGCTCCTAGGACACTTTGGAGAAATGGGTATGCCAATGATTCCACAACCCAATCACTGTAATGCAGAGCAGTTATCGTACCTGAAATAAAGACTAGAGGGTACTATTTTATGGCTACGATAAAATATACCACACCACATCCTAATTTCAGAAGTAGGACTGTTGTGAAATGCCCTTGTGAGGGCCTCTTCATGGTGTTGCCCGTCTGGTTTGCAGACCAATCTCTGACTATCGTTGTATTCAAGACAAAAGCAGGACTCTTAAGTGACAAGAATTACTTAAGAAGATAGATTCCATTCCAGCCTCCATTACTTTCTCGCTATGCACACTGATAGCCTTTGAGAGTAGTGGTGCGAGGTCAATATCATGCAAATGACTTCTGATCTTTTGAGTCGATGTGGTTTGCCACAATACACTTGGGATGTGATGTCCAAATTCATTTGCAGTACAGAATGGATCACTACGTGCCATTCTTCCCATGAGACAATCCCTTCATGCAGAGGTTCACCTCTCGCAGTCGTTTCAGTTTGTTATGGTTATCCCAACCACTGGAACACACAGTGTTGACATTGTGGCCTAGGCAAGTAGCGATCTGCTGGAGTGACAAAGCAAACCAAGGTCTCTTAGTTCAAAGATTCTGTCCCGCTTAGTTACAACTAGCACGTTGACAAAACAGGAGGCATCACACAATCATCCCATATCACTTCATCCGATACTTGTGGTTTCATGTGGCTAAATGGAATCATAGCGCAATCCCTAGGGTGCTGTGGCTTGTAGTCACAAAAAGACTGAACACTGCTCAATTTTTCTGCAGCTACAAGCAATGGTTGAGGCACCCTAAGGGTCGCAATGTGACTCCATTCACTAACATTAGCAAAAGAGTCACAGGGCGACTCAGTGATTTTTGGTCACACAACGAGAGTTGCATCCAACCTCGTGGTGTAGCCCTAACCTTACTATTGAGGGTATGGTCAGAGTGATCCTATAAATACATTGTGCTGGGGTGTAGAATGAACAGCTTACAGGTTCTAGTGTGGTTCAGCCGACATATTACTTAATCAGAAGGATAAATACCCTAATAGTACACCCACCCTGCCCTGTGCAGTCTACGATTCCAAGCAATAGAATAGGATAATGTAAAATAAACATCGCCTTTCCTAACTTGGGAAGCAATCTGCAGGGAATAGACCAAGAGAAGCGACATGAAATATTCATTAAGAACTAACCCCTTTGCAAGCGTGAAAGCTTCAGTCATATTTTATTTAGAGAAAGAAATAAGCCACGTACACTTTTCTTTTTCTAAGCTGTTCAGATCTTCTTGTGAATTTGTAAGTGTGTCCAAAATGCACAAGTCTTATTCAGCATCTTTTTAAGGTTGCATCATATAAGTATGAAGTACCATATATAGAGTAAAGTTAATATAAGCAGATGTAACAGGTTAGGTAGTGGATTTCTGCTAGATTATATATGGACCTGCAATACAAACCTAAGTCCTTTACTTAGGTTTGTTTCAGTCTTGTAGTAATTCTGTAATGTAAAAGAGCTTACATAAAATGTTAACTACTGGAGGCCAAGAACTCTTAAAAATACATCTTGGCCATATCTAGCAGTCCCACCTGTGCGTCCTTCATCTCCATTCACACAGGATAATTTTTAAACTTGGGCTAACCTCTAAGAAATTAGAAAATTAATCTCAGAAATTTAGACCACAGGGACTTATCCCCTGTACACAGAATAGGGAAAAAAGTGTCAAAGAGGTCCGACCATTAGAACCCCCAGCAATCAGAACAGGAGTCTAACAGTTCCCCTAAAATCACGCTGTGAATGAAGCATCAGTGCACTTATGTAACTGGTACTCCATTCATTTCAATAGGGCTGCTGGGACTGAAATCTCTGCCAGACCATTGAAGTGAATGGAGCACCAGTTACATAAGTGCATTGGTGCTTCATTCACAAGGAAACTTTGGGAGAACTTGGGGACAGTGTTCTCCTGATCACTGGGGGTCCAAGTGGTTGGACAACGAGCGATCTGACACTTGCCCCATTGAAACTAGTGACAGGGAACCCTAAATTTTCTAATTTGTGCGAACATTATAAACGTCAATGCACAACAACATTGCTACTACTCCTCTGAGTATCGTATTGGCAGAACGGTGTTAACTAGGATTTTTGAAGATATGGATCTAGGGGTCCTGATACAAGACAGCCTCAAAATGACTCAACGGTACAAGCCAGGGAGCAGGAAAGGCAAGTAGGGTGCTCAGCTGTATAGCTAGAGGTATAAAACATTAGGAACAGAGAGATTGTGATCCCGCTATATAGAGCGCTGGTGAGACCATATCTAAGATACTGTGTCCAGCTCTGGAGACCCCCACCTGCAAAAAGACAGATAAAATAGAACAGGTGTAAATGTGGGCTACAAAAATGGTGGAGATCTAAAGCATAAAACATAACAGGAGAGGCTTAAAGGACAATCTGTATAGCTTTGAGGAAAGGGGGACAAAAGGGAAACCTTTAAATATGTTGAAGGTATATACAAAGTTCAGGAAGAAGGGGGCACATCTGAATTAGGAAAGGGGGGGGGGGGGAAATCAGATGCAACGTCAGGAAATATTTCACTGAAAGAGTAGTTCAGACTTGGGACAAACTTCCAGCAGATGTGGTTGGGAAATCTACAATTAGGTAAATGTATGTACAGTCATGGCCAAAAGTTTTGAGAATGATACAAATATTAATTTTTACAAAGTCTACTGCTTCAGTTTTTGTAATGGCAATTTGCATATACTCCAGAATGTTATAAAGAGTGATCAGCTTAACAGCAATTACTTGCAAAGTCAATATTTGCCTAGAAAATGAACTTTATCCCCCAAAACACATTTCAACATCATTGCAGCCCTGCCTTAAAAGGACCACCTAACATCGTTTCAGTGATTGCTCCATTAACACAGGTGTGGGTGTTGATGAGGACAGGGCTGGAGATCAATCTGTCATGATTAAGTAAGAATGACACCACTGGACACTTTAAAAGGAGGCTGGTGCTTGCCATCATTGTTTCTCTTCTGTTAACCATGGTTATCTCTAAAGAAACACGAGCAGTCATCATTGCACTGCACAAAAATGGCCTAACTGGGAAGAGTATTGCAGCTAGAAAGATTGCACCTCAGTCAACAATCTATCGCATCATCAAGAACTTTAAGGAGAGAGGTTCAATTGGTGCCAAAAAGGCTCCAGGGCGCCCAAGAAAGACCAGCAAGCGGCAGGACCGTCTCTTAAAAGTGTTTCAGCTGCGGGATCGGGCTACCAGCAGTGCAGAGCTTGCTGAGGAATGGCAGCAGGCAGGTGTGAGTGCATCTGCACGCACTGTGAGGCGGAGACTCTTGGAGCAAGGACTGGTCTCAAGGAGGGCAGCAAAGAAGCCACTTCTCTCCAGAAAAAACATCAGGGACAGACTGATATTCTGCAAAAGGTACAGGGAGTGGACTGCTGAGGACTGGGGTAAAGTCATTTTCTCTGATGAATCCCCTTTTCGATTGTTTGGAACATCTGGAAAACAGCTTATTCGGAGAAGAAGAGGTGAGCGCTACCACCAGTCTTGTCTCATGCCAACTGTAAAGCATCCTGAAACCATTCATGTGTGGGGTTGCTTCTCAGCCAAGGGAATCGGCTCTCTCACAGTCTTGCCTAAAAACACAGCCATGAATAAAGAATGGTACCAGAATGTCCTCCAAGAGCAACTTCTCCCAACCGTCCAAGAGCAGTTTGGCGCTCAACAATGCCTTTTCCAGCATGATGGAGCACCTTGCCATAAAGCAAAGGTGATAACTAAATGGCTCAGGGAACAAAACATAGAGATTTTGGGTCCATGGCCTGGAAACTCCCCAGATCTTAAACCCATTGAGAACTTGTGGTCAATCATCAAGAGACGGGTGGACAAACAAAAACCAACAAATTCAGACAAAATTAAAGCATTGATTCTGCAAGAATGGACTTCTATCAGTCAGGATTTGGTCCAGAAGTTGACTGAGAGCATGCCAGGGAGAATTGCAGAGGTCCTGAAGAAGAAGGGTCAACACTGCAAATATTGACTTGCTGCATTAACTCATTCTAACTGTCAATATAAGCTTCTGTTACTCATAATATGAATGCAATTATATTTCTGTATGTGATAAAAACATCTGACAAACACACATAAAAACCAGAGGGCAGCAGATCATGTGAAAATATAATATTTGTGTCATTCTCAAAACTTTTGGCCATGACTGTATGCCTGGGATAAACACTATCCTAAGATAACATGGTAATAATATAAAGGGCAGACTAGATGGACCATGTGGTCTTTCTGCAGTCAATCTTCTGTGTTTCTCCTTTGTTTAGATGATGGGTTTGGCGGACATTCATGTAATGTGTATGGCCACCTTAAGTGGAAGCCAAGATTACTATCAATACTGGTGACCAAGGGAAAAAGCATTTACTGGTGCACAATAAGATAGAAAATGTCTAGAATTGTCCTAAGACCCATCAGACAGTGCTCAGATAGCCATCATACACAACAAGATGAACTGTAATAATATGAGGTGCAAAAGCCAAAGAAAGGAATAAACTTCAAACTCTACTTGAAAAACTGAATAAGTGTTTATTGTTGCATTATTACATTTTTATACATATTTCATAAATGATACAGGATTTTACACATCTATATTTTGCTTATTTATAGGACATTCCTCCATGCTCCAAACCTCCCCGCACACTCACACATACCAGACCTTTTAGAGACAACTCCTGTGTTTTTACTGTTCTTATAAACCATTTATACAAACAGGATCAGGCTATTTGCTGCTGAAGGGACCAAAGTCGCTATTTTTTCCAGTTCCTTCAGCATCCGAAGTGCAAATGGCAAATGAAAAGCTTTCGGTTCTTTAGTGTTAAAAGAAAAATCTCCTATTCAAGATCAGTTACCCAAGCAGAAACTTTAGGATTACGCTTTGGCCATCACCATATTAAGGATTTCTTGTGGTATAAAATTGGGATGCCTTAAGGCATCCAAACAAATTATGATGACGTCATACAACCAAAGATCTGCATTGTTACTTGGGCCTCTAGATGTAGATGATTGTCGATCACTATTATTCCATAGCAGACATTCACGCCCAATAGATTATCACAATTTAACAGGGCACATCTTAAAGATATGGATGTCACATGAAGGCATGATACACCTCCAGAAAAGCAAGGTCACACGTTACGTCTGGAAGTGGTTTATTGCCAATCTCCTATATACTATGTTCTGCATGGATCTACAATCCTGAAAAAAAAAAAAAATATACAGGACACAATAGAAAAAGATCGAAACAAACAATAAAGTATGGAAAATGGATTCAATCCACCTGAGAGGAGAGCCTTAGGTTAGAGGCAGTTACTTAAGACTACAGTTGGCAGCATCTGCCAGCCATGTTCCACATGGGCACAAGATTTAGGCTGGCAAGGAGTCCATGGTAACGTAACTGCCAGTCAAATAATATATGAAGAGAACATATACACACTCTCCTCTCTATTTCAATATATGCAAGGCACCAGTCATCTGGCTTCACTTCTTTAGTTCTGTAATCCTTTCCCTGAAGTAGGAGCCTTTCACAGTGGGGAGTCCTTAAAAAAATTGTCTCTGCAAAATTGAAGCCCAGTACCACCCATCATTACCCCATGCCAACCCCAACAAGAGACTGCACCATTTTGATATTGAAAGTCTGTGGAAGAGCAGCTTATTCCAAAGGAAAAAAGGCAAGAAAACCCCTGAAAACTTTGGAGCAAAAAGATAGAGGCGATATCTCAGTCGTTGCCACTCTCCAATCCTTCAGTGGTTTGTAGATACTGTACACAAAATATAGACAAGGCCGGATATCAAGAGATTTCATCCAGTAAGATGTTGCGCTTCTATCAACAGGGGATGAACCAGAAGATGCAAATCTTTATCAAGATATTGGATGTTCATTGCATTAGAATAAAGGTGGTAACCCCTTCATAGTCATGCAACCCTGATTTTTCTACCCCACTGATCCTCCAATCAAGAGTGCAGAACAGGGGAACAACTCCCTCCCAAAAAAAGAAAAACAAAAAACAAATAAAAAAGACATAAAAACCTACCATGCATCGAGCCCCTGAAGTATATATATAGCCAAGGCAGTGGGAGGGAGAGGGATGGGGGTAGGGGACATAATAAAGTGATTACAAAGGAAAAAAAAAAAAAAAAAAAGAAAAAAAAAATCTCATGCGGTTTCTTAAAATGCATAGCAGAAAGTTTCACTGTGTTTGGGGCTTGGATTAAGATTGAACAGCGTTCCGTCTAAACACAGAAAGGCATGTGCATGAACCTGGAGATTATCATGACGGCTAGGCATCGGAACGCCTTCCCGTCATTACAGCAAATGCTTGAAAACCGGAGACTAGCTTTATGCTGAGGTTACTACTGGTCCAACGCTTCTCCAAATAGCATTAATTGTGCGCTATGTTACTCATGTGACTCCACTCAACTAGCGGACCATTAGCCCAATGTGTTCTACAGGCATTGCCACAATCTAACGTGCCATAAAAAAAAAAATAAAAACGATCATTCATAGAACCTTTACCTTGTATTTATCATCCATTTGTGTTCATTTTACAAGTAAAATAATTAATATGGTTTAAGTAAGAAATTTTCCAAGCCATAGGAGGCGTTTAACAAAGTCAAGGCTCCAAGCTCTCCTTCCATTCACTTCTGCCTGTTCTTAAACAGCAGCATAAAAAGTTTTAAAAAAACAAAAACAACAAAAAAGGTATGGGAAAAACACAAAATAAGAGGGAGAAATGATCACCCATCCCAATACCACATCCCAGCTACCACCAATAATGCTTTAATTTCAAAGGCAAGAGATATCCACAGGTTTTGCTGGGGATTTAGGAGTCCTGCAATGATCTATCTTTGTCATCAATTTGTTGGATCGGGAGATGCATCTGCAGGGGATCACGCAGTCTTTTAAGGTCCAACTCAACCTAGATGTAGGAGGAAAAGAAAGTAGCTTTTTAGTTTATGTTTTTATGCTGTTAATGAAGTCTTGTAGTCTATGCCTGAATTCTTGGAACCCTATATTTGATTATGTGATCTTGCAGAATAGCTTATACAAGGTAGCATTGCAAGAGGAGAACCCTTTTCAATTATCTGAATTTCTGCAGCTATTGCTAATAAAATGTGGTCTAAATAAATGAGATTAGAATTAAAGGTAGTCTATCACTGCCCCCAGCAACATTAAACTGCTCCCATAGTGATGTAGATGCTGTTAGCAGAACAAAAATCATACCTTTCATAAGTTTCAGAGCCCCAGGGATATTCTTTTTTTCAAATGAGGCTCTTAGAGCACAGGGGGAGTTTTCTTCTATTAGTGAGCACTGCTGCATCATCACTAAACACGTCTATCCTGCATTCAGCTCGTCCCCCTGGGCAGTCTGATTTGATCCTCCCAGTGTCAGTTGGTCCTCTCACACTGCCCAGGGGGATGAGCTGAATACAGGATGGGAGTGTTTAGTGATGATGCAGCAGTGCTCAGTGCCTGAGGAAAACACCCCCTGTGCTCCAAGATCCTCATTTCAATAAATAATAAAAGTGCTTTTTCTATACATCCCTGAGGCTCTGAAACTTAAGTTATGTTTTTTATTATGCTAACATCATCTACATCACTATGGGAGCTGTTTAAATTAGCTGGGGACAGTAATGGACTCCATTTAAGTTTCACAGATGCTTTCCTCATTAAATAAAGTCACACAAAGCCTGGTTACTGACATATCTGTCCTTCTCAAGAAACACTGTTTAGTGTTATCCATACCTAGTGGTACACAACATTAGGAAAACATGCAAAGTTGAAAAAGGCTACAAAAGCAATGCTAAGAAACGTGTGTAAATCAATCCATTGTTAGACATGGAAAGAGGTCTACAAATGCAGAAAACGACTATTGCCCTTCTCTTGCAGTGATTTTAATAGGATGTTCAATTCTAAGAACAATGGCAATCTTGAAAGAGGTCAAAACAAACCAAGGGTAGCTGCAAAAGATTTACTGACTGCAAAAACATAAGTTCATGTGTCTACTATTTAAAATAAAATAAATCACTGAACATTATGGTAGGACACTGAAGGAAGGCAGCCACTTATGTCAAAAACAATTCTGGCTTGTCTTAAGTATGCCTGATGCTTCTGTGAAAAATGTACTACAGATAGAGGAGACGAATATGGAGCTATTTAGCACAAAAGTGAGGATAAAACACTGCACACCTCCACAGAATTGTGAAGCATGGTGGAGGGAGCATCATAAATTGGGGCTGCTTTGCTGCCTCAGGGCCTAGACATCTTGGCATCACTAAAACAATGAATTCTAAAGGTGTAATAAAACATGTAAAAGGGAGACTAGAAAGGCAATTGCCCATGGACCTCTGCTGAAGAGACACTGGGTGAGGAAACAAGACGTGACCCAAAGCACACAAGTTAGCTAAAGAATTGTTGGATAAACATATATTTCTGTTTTGGAAGGGTCTGAACAAGGCCAAGGGTGTGCAACACAAGGCATCCCAGAAATACTGATGAAATGACACATTTTGTGAGCAGTCGTCCAAAAGTCAATATTGTGCAAATCTTAACTGTAGCTACCTTTTATGGAGGTGACTGCCGCTAAAGGGAATTCTATGGGTTATGCAAGAGTTCACTCACTTTCTTCCTTCACTGTGTAGGATTGCTCTCAATTAAAGACACAAAGTACAATGGATTGTGTCTTTAGTTAACTTACATTGAGTTTGTCTAGAATTGAGACGTGGACAAAAGGTTTAAGTAATCAAAGCAGAATTCATGAAAATTTCAAAGGATTTACTTTAAAGGGGTTGTGCAGGACTCAAAAACATGGCTGCTTTCTTCTTGTTCTTCTCAGGAAGTGACATGTCTGTTGGTCACATGGCCATGCTGCTGCTTACTCCCATTCATTTTCAATGGGATGGAGATGTGGCATTGCCATGTGACCAAAGGACACAATGTCACTTCAAGAGAAGAAGAGAGTAGCCATGTTTTCGAGTCCTGCACAACCCTTTTAATGACCTGAATGAAGTTGTTTCAGTGTCGAGCACACGGATTTCTGCAAGCCCTACATCTGCTTTGGTTTGATGTATAGAGATAGAGAGACACCATGTGTGTGTTACAAGATCCGCACCTTTTATTCACCATTTACTGCTAAAATATCCATATGGGAGGAACAATTTTCCACAATTTATTCAGCACTAAAATTCCTCAGAACTTACAAAACTACAATAACAATCCAATTTCCCTAGAACAAAACACTCACAAGGGACTAGAGTACACAACACTCCATACCTGAGCAATATCATCCTTGAGTCGATTGTATTCTAGATAATTAAAACCTGTTTTTTTGGCCGATTTATGGAAATAATGTAAGTACTGTCTGTCTGAGGCTTCTGGATAAATATATTCCTGAAATAGAAAAAAAAAAACAAAAACAAAAAAAAAAAAAAAACACAGGTCATATTCAACGGTGTGAGTGTTTATCATTCCTTATATAATTGCAGACAAGAAAAGGAGTGTAAAGAAGAATACAGACCCTTTAGGCCTCATGCACACGACCATGTGCCGTCTTGCAGATCAGTGAAAACGGCATGGATGACACCCATATTGGTGTCATCCATGGTTTTCACTGAACCTTCTATTCTAATGAATGGGCTGAACCGCAAATGCGGACAGGTATAGGACCTGCTCCAGTATTTGCGGCTCTTAAATGCGTCCTGGACACACAGTCACAAAAACTGTGTGTGGTGTGCATGAGCCCAGTGAAATGTATGGGCCCGTATTTATTTCTGCAATTGCTGAAAAAAAAAAAAAAAATTGTGGTCGTGTGCGTGATGCCTTAGTGTATGTGAGAATAAGCTTTGTGACATTACACAGCAGGTACCCTCAATTCTGCTCTTGTATATCTGTCCAGTGCTCTAGTGGTTCACCACTGTCACCAGGCCATCGTGTGGACTGAAATTATTACACTTCTCTTGACTATAAGACGACGGAATCAAAAGAAGGAAACAGGTTGTGATGGGTCATGACTGTGGGAACAGGGCTTGTGATCCGTATGTCAAACTATTTGAGATTTTTGTTTTTGTAGACGTGTGAAAAAGGGCCTTTTATACAAGTAACTGGGAAGCCTTCCCTTTAAAGGCACACTTTTCAGGAAATACTGAGAAACTACTCAATATATTTTTTTTAGAATGTAAAGTCCACCTATGATAGCAAGGGGAACAAAGTATCAGACATACTGAATGTTGCCTGATCCTTTGCTCTGAAGAGAGAAGAGAGATAAGCAGCTGCCAGATGTCTAATAGCAGCTTATTCCCCTTGTCCCATTGAAAAGACATACAAGCTCTGCCAAATGGAGTGTGCATGTGCTTGGGGAAGTCATTAGAATAGCTATTAACTAAATGAGCATTGAATTAACAGCTACTGATGTGTGGTCACCAGAAGGTGGGCCAAGATACGTGCTTATAACCCATCTATAGGATAGGTAAATGTAAGATCTCTGGGGGGGTCCAGACACCACTGCTCCATTCAGTTTCTATAAGTCTGACAGAGTGAATGGAGCAGAAGTGCACATGTATGACCTCTACTTCATTGGAACAGGAAACCTAGGATCCTTTTCCTTGTGCTTGGTAGGAACCCTATCCTATGGAGAGGCAATAAATGTATTTAGAGGGTTACCCCTTTAACTCTGATGAGATGGCAATGGCAGGCCATCTTTAATGGTTGCCCATCTTTTTGGACTACATACATCAATCTGTAATATGGCACAAGCAGACATAAGTTAGTTCCTGGAGGTGCAGCTTAGTAGTGTCAGATAACCATCACTGAGATGGAACATACATGTTCATAGAAGTATGATACAAAATGGTTATAAATCCATTATATATGTATTCATATACCTTTTTTTTTCCCCATCAACACCTTACATATCTACCTACATTTTACCCCTATATATCTTTCTGTAACTATTTTAGCACTATCTAAAAACACTGATAAGTAAAGCATATGGTAGGTATTAACCTCACTAGCACAGTCAGCTTTAACAGACTAGTCTGCATGAAACGGATACTGAAAACCACACATATCTAATGCTGGATTCACACTTGCCTTGGAGTCTCCCGCAGAATCCGCTTAAAATCAGCGGAGAGAGGACTTGTGGTTTTATATGTGGAAACCCAGCGTGTAACCACTTTTTAAGTGGACAGGGTTTCTGTCTTTTGGGTCCCCATGTGTCTGCTATACAACCATTCTAAACAAGCTACAATGAAAAATCACTCAACACAACTCAAAATTTCTCATTGGGTTAAATGGCTTGTGAGGCAAGATACTACAGGTCCTGTTACAGATTAGCGACAATAAAAAAACAAGTGTCTTGAGTATTTAAAGAGACATTGCATGGCCCATGGAAACCTGAATGGGGATGAAGGATTATAGATAGGATGATTGATTCCCAAAACAGTTTGCACCATTGTCAACAGCACATCCCCTGTTTACATGGAGAACTTGTGTTGCCTGCAAAAATTTCTTGACTGGCATAAAAGAAGTGATCAGTAGACAATTGAGCATGTGCCAGCTGATAGGCCAGTGATGGGGAATTGGCATTCCCTATAAATACTTGTCCGATAGTCATGTCTGTGTAAAACGCTCTTGAAGTTGGTCCCATATGGCATAAATACTGCCACTACAGCGATACATGTGGGAATCCCATAACCACTAATGGAAAATCAGCAGTAGGACTTTTACACATCTGGCATCCGATAAGCTTTTTGGTAGACTCTTTCATACTACATTATTAGATGTATTGTATGTACTATCAGGTAAGCATGTTTTCTTTATTGCTTCGTTCATTGTTCTTATTTGTGTATGGACAGCTAAATAGTGACATTATTATTAATACAGGTTTCAGTCTGAAACAGAAGGAAGTCTTACCTTGCCTGTAAGTAGAAAATAACAATACATTCCAATGATACCGCTATAAGTAATGAAGTAAGTGACAGGCTCCATGATATCCCAGGAGTATTCCCACCACGTCAGACGGGCGAGGATCCCAAACTGTACAGACATATAAGCTAAGCCGCCCCACTGGACAATCCTGGTCAACTTTGCTGCTTTCTGAGCAGCCTGAAGACAAGCCTGTACAAATATTGGTTAAAACATTACTTAATGTAACAATTACAGGTAATATAAGATAAAACAGTGTTGTGTAACAAAAAACAAACAGTATTCTCACCTCTCCCAAAGAACAAAAGGGAGACAGGAAAAAAAAAAAAAAACCTAACACATCAACACAAATTTTCCCATCTCGGATCTCGTCTTGCAAGCTCAGTCACGCTCCTCACAGCCAGGTCTCTGCATAGTGATCCTGTGTTCACTGCAGAGCAGATAATAGAAATAGCTTTTTCCCCTGCAAAAAGCCATTTTTATTAGCGGCTCTGAAGTCAACAGAGGATGCAGATTATGCTGTTCTGTCAATCACAAAAAAACTGAAAAAAAAACAAAATAGAAGCAAGAGAGTTATGTTTAACAGACTCTAAAGGTCCGCTGATATGTTTTATATCAGCCTTGTTTAGGAAAAAGTATCAGTCAGATGGATAGCAACAATGTCACCTGAATAAGCCCCTAGGCATCAAAATAACCAACAAAAAAACCCAACCCATTTTATTAATTTGAAGTGTAACATTAAAGTGTAGTCCTTTTAGGACTAGCCCATTTTTGGTGGTATCTGCGTTAGGACTAAAAGTGTGCATAAAGTAACCAGGGCCGTGAAGCTATTAGGCCAAACCACCGATTCAGACACCTCCATTTTTTCCATAGCCCATCTCTAACTCA
The DNA here is from genome assembly GCA_947044405.1 of Leptodactylus fallax. Classification (NCBI taxonomy): domain Eukaryota; kingdom Metazoa; phylum Chordata; class Amphibia; order Anura; family Leptodactylidae; genus Leptodactylus; species Leptodactylus fallax. The sequence continues at coordinate 299,445 of CAMRHE010000005.1, read as the reverse complement.
TTTATAAATGGCTGACAGCCATGGACAGAAAGACTCCAGTGCACCAAAAAAAAAAAAAAAAACGTATTAGTGATAGTTTTTGCATAAAAGTAAATATGCAACAAAAGCACACATCTCATATACCATAATGTATAATAGAATTAAAAATAATCACTTTATTTTGAAGCTGGAGTTGGGGCCAGTTTTGAGTGAAGTCTGCATTACCAACTCAGACTCCAAAGCCCTGAATAAACCACAACAAAAACAGTACAACAGAACAAAATAGTACAACACATCACTATAAGGACTGGACAGTTTTACCTAAAAATATAATCTAATCTAGATTTCATTCAAGCTTCTGGGCGATTCTCGAATTTAATCAGGTCTGAAAAAAATTCAGTGAGTTGGCACAGAGAGCTGGAATCAGATCTGATGCTGGCAGGCTTCTTGTCCTAACACCTAACTATCGGATACAGTGAAGAAGCTGGAAATCATAGCTTCTAGTAGGAGGAGGAAGCCTGCATGGAACAGATCAGGCTCCAGGGCAGGGCTAATATTAATTTCATGATTTTGCAGAAAAATCTGAATTGTGCTTGCAATAAATTGTAAAAATCACTCAAATTAATGAGATCAATTGCTCAGCTCCAATAGATATCTATACACACACTAATACTATATATATATATATTTTTTTTTTTTTTTTTTTTTTTTTTTTTAATTAGTTAAAATTTATTTATTTTTATTCACACACACACACACGCGCACACACACGCGCGCACACACACACACACACGCACGCACACACACACGCGCGCACACACACACGCACACACACACACACAGGCACACACACAGGCACACACACAGGCACACACACAGGCACACACACACACACACACACACGCACACGTTGAACTGCTGCAGTGTAATTTCTTTTCACAATAAAAACCAGGATTAGGAACAGATTTACCTTTTCATGAGGTTCAAGCTGCCCCTGGAGCTGCTCTAGTCGACTGCAGAGCTCCTTCTCTCTGTTGACCTGGAAATCCTTGATATGCATAGAGGTGTGCAACTGCTGCACAAGATGCTTCACATCATTCATAGTCGTTGCATGTTCATGGCTTAATAGGTCTGGACAATGAGGAAAGCCACAATGTTGATACACAGAGCTTACAAAATCAAGCGCTATTTTTATATAGTTTACGGATATAGAAAAGGTGCCATGTAAACCCGCATTCGGCAAGGACACATTGGGAAGAATTGAAGAGGCTGGAATGTTATACGCTGACTAATCTAGATCCTGCTGGTGTGCACCACAATTTGCAACTTCTTGATCTTATCTCATATTATTCGGCACTGTGGCACTGAACCAAGTGCTGATACCATTAGTATCTCACATGACCACTTTATAAAATTAGATGCTGTTATAATGGTTTTCAGAAGTTGGATAACCCCTTTACAACAGGAAGAAAGAAAAAAAAACAAACAAAACTTTCCAAATAACACTACCTCTTTTTGGTGTCCGCACATCATAAATTTTATCATTAATGGACAGTTTGAAGTCATCTAGTAGAAGAACGTCAATCCCCGTGGAAGAGGCTACACGGGCTCCATCTGGAACAAAATAAAACAAACTTCAGTGAAACCTCCCCGGCAGATCACCCCACTAGAGAAGACCACCTAGCTCCCTTAAAGCTGTGCTAGGAACAAGGAATGAGAAGGGGAGCCATACTGGGGTCCAGGAGTGCCAAGATTAGAAGGGATACCATGCTGGAGACTAGGAAGTGGAATGGAAACATGCTAAGGACCAGGAACAAGAGGTGGATCCATGCTGGTGAATAGGAACAAGAAGAAAGCGATCATATTTTGGAGACTCTACATGCTTGCTGATTCCATTAGACACTTTAACCTTTATTCTGTATATTTTTTACTTTCTAAGATGATGTATGTCACTCAGGGGCATAACTTGAGGGGGTGCAGAGGGTGCAGTCGCACCGGGGCCCAGGAGCCTTAGGGGGCCCATAAGCACTGGCATCAGTATTGAGATTGCAGCTTCCATCTGGCCCATAAGCCAAGGAGACCCACAGATTACCCTAACCACACTAAGGCTGATTAACTCCTTAGCACCTATAACCATCACTATCAAGAATTCACTGTAGGGATGAGGTAGGGGGCCCAGGACAAAAGTTTGCACCGGGGCCCACAAGACTTTAGTTACACCACTGATGGTCACTATAGTACATATGTAGAAAAAAACAACTTTGAAGTCTTATGAAAATGAGGCAGTTGGTGCACTGGGGATGGGACTTCATCCCTGGGAGCACTGCTCTTGCTGCTCCAGTAGGATAGGTGATACCACAGCAGTGGGAAAGTCAACTCTCATTGCATGGGGTGAGAGGGTAATGGCCTGAGTCAGTGCCCCAGAGTGCTGAAGGTCCATCCCAGTGTACCAACTGCCTCAACGGTTTTGTTTTTCCAGAAAATCTACTAAAGTGACATACATAAAAATGATATGTTCTTCATCACTGTAATGTGCTCTGTAGCATGGTGGTGGTTACTGCTTGGGAGAGGTGACAGACTTCCTTTTATGGGCAAGGCTGGCCATACATATGATAGTTGTCAGCCAAATGCTTATTTTGTTAACAGCCATCCCTCCCAACACTCCCATGCACATGCATGCTCAGCAGAGTGCACAGGTTGTGTTTTGTGAAGGAGAGGGGAGAGAGCAGTTAAACACCTGTGGTAGCAGCCTATCTCTCAGAGAACAAAACAATCAGCCATGTTGAAATCCAACCATACTTTCCTCAAAATCTGCCATCAGGGGAAGGAGTTGGGAGCACCCCTCCGACCCCTCCCACCAAACACATTATATGGTTGGCAGGTCCCACCAAAGTCCGTGGATTCAGTCAATATACAACTAGGGTGTTTGGTCACCTTAAGACCACGTCACCAGTTAAAAATCTTTCCCTTAATAACCCAAGCCCAGCTTCAGTAGGTACATTACAACACAATTCTGAATTTTGGAGATCAGGTACAGTAGCATGCTTTCCAACCTGCGGAGTAGATTGCTACTCTGTCAATTCCTCGATCTTCATTCTGGAGCTGCTTCAGAAATACTCCAACTGAATCTGAAATAGGCTTCAGAGTAAATCGGCATTTCTCCTGGCGGGACGGGAGGTGAACGGTTATCACAGGAAACCCGTTTTGGTAAACCACAGTCACATCTAACAAATAGATGAAAAAAAAAACAAAAAACATTACTAATACTAAAAGTGTACTAATAATATAGTTGATATATAATTGTATAGGAGTACCAAAATAACAACATGAAATCAATCTCTCTACAGATCAATAGACTAAATAGCACAAAGAACATTACACCTACTCACCATCAGAGGGCGATGCTGCACTGCAAAATGCTACTTTTTGGCTCAGCCATGCAGGAAGTCTCTGGTGCACCTAGAAAACAGAAGCACATATATGGTTAATCACTAGGGAGGTTAGGCTTCAGCTTTAACTATATTAGGGCCTATTCTACATTATAAGCCGAATATTTCTTAGAAACAGTAAATCTACAATATTGTAAAAATCTTCAAAATAATGAAATACATTTAGCTGCAAAGTAAAAATAAATAAATAAAATATACCAGTCATTACATCAGCAATGTTTTCTGTTCATTGCATTAGGATATAATTCACACGCCGCCCCCTTTGCTTGACTGACTGTTCCAGTGCGGCACAGCGTCAGAAATATTGCGTATCCGCAGTAATCCCCTTCTGTGGGCAGAGTATACCACACATGGACATGATACATGTTCAGTACACTCAGTGATGCTGATGCCCACAGAAGGGAACATACTATGCACACGTAGTCCTGGGATTGCACCACGCAATTCTAAGGAGGAAGCGCCTGACGGTGGCGTTAGGCAGGGTTGAGGGTAAAGACCCAGCGAATTTATATATAGCATCACAGTTACATAAATGTACAGCATGCTTATCCAATACATGGTGCCGGCATTAGAAAGACCCATGTTAACGCAATTAAACCCGGTTCTAATAGCCAGGACTATGTGAACCACTCCTTGATAACCCAACGTCTCACATGAGCTACGTGTAGCATCACAAGCCACAAAGCAGTGCAGCATATTCCAAGCAATGAAACCTCTTCTCAGTCCGGCTTCCCACTCCTTGCTGCAAGCACGACATACTACAGATCACCTTTGGACTTAGGATAGGTCCACAATGGCTAATAATTATTAGAAATCCCAATATATATGTATAGCGGCAGCCACAATGCATCTCTCCTCTGTGCCTCCTGATGTCCATATTGATATGCAGAATGGCTGGAAGATACCATAAAGGTGACATATAACACAAACATCTCTGGAATACGTCAGGCCTCTTAAAAGGGTTTTACTTGGCACAAACACATCTTATCCCAACCCTGAACTTCTATACCAGCCTTCTCTTACAGTAACACACAGATAAAATGTCTTTATCTGAATCTGACAGACACTAAGACGACTTGAAGAGAACAGTTGCCTCTGGGTATATACAGCTATACCTTATTAGCAAGGATCTCAGTACAAGGTCTCTCTAGTGTCCAAGACCTGGTAGGAGCTCAAGGTGTCTACGGACAATAGATTAACACTGGCCTGACCAGCTGATTTTGGCACAAGTGAAGGCTCGAGCATCTTGAGCTTTATATAACCAATCCTTCAGTTCCCATAGAGGAGATAACTGACAGCAGTGTTCTCCACTCTCCCCATTCAGATTGCATGTACAGTCAGCTGAGCCGAGGGTCTATGAGGGAGTCCCCAAACACTTGAGATGACTGTTGGCTGAACGGTCACAATCATTCTTTGAGCTGACATCCCCATAAACATGTATGCTCAGCCAAGATGGTTTTTCAATATGGAAAGATAGCACCATTCTACCTCATATGGAGACAACAGACAGGACAGCTTACATGCACCAAGCACAGTCCTTCTTGCTCCCAACATGTGACTTGAGAGTCAGTTGACTCCCATAGCCTGTGACATTTGCCTAAAATGTATGGACTAAATTACGGTTGTCTTCTACTATAGCTGTATCTCCTTCAATGGTGTAACTAGCACCTGATTTACACAATATTCCCCCATATAATAAGTGCATATGACGATTTATCGATACTAGTGGCACTGTGATAGCCAACATAAGAGCAATGAAAATTAATAAGTGTGCTAATGTATTGGCTTTAATATGAAATAACTGAAAAAAGTGAAAAGCCTTAAGTGGAAATTAGTGGGGTGTATTCACAAGATGCAGCAAAACCTCTGCATTGTGCTGCAGTTTTTTTTTATTCAGACAAAAAAAAAAAAAAAAGTGTCTAAATATACCCTTATCTGTACTCATTCAGCTCTACACCTGGCTATAGTAATGAACGGTCAGACGAAACGTACAAATACATTTGTCCTGATCAAGGGCTATATAAGGGATCCTATGATCACCTTTTGGGCCTCTTACCCACCACTATGTGATTATACTTTATGGTCATAGGTTTCTAAAGCTACATGCACATGACAGTGAGAAAAAAAACATATTGGCTGTTCTTTTCTTTTGGGGGACACCAACAACGGACATGTGGACTGATAAAATAGCAGTTACATATGGAGCCTGATGGACCCCAATGACACGGGTATGTCCCCACTCGCTCCTATATTTTTCTTAACGTCCGTGTTTCATGTTCTTGTGCGTGTGGCCTAAAGGTGCGCCTGCATAAACTATACGTGGCAGCATAAAGTATCAAGAGACTTTCTGATATAGCACAAGCTGAAGTCTGATGGGGAAGAGTCATGTGGGCGGTCCAACTCCCCTGAGGGGTCATGCAGCCTCACACCCTCCCTGACTTGACCAGTGTCCCATTGTAAGCTAGCTCCGGCAGTATCCAGGGAATGTGCAGTAAAGTAAGGTGTCCTAGCCTCATCTTCATCGGCACCCAGTGCCGGAGCCATTATAAATAAGGTAATCTTGACAGAGCAGCGCTGAATTATTTATGAAGAGAATTATCATTGCATTTGATAAAAATGCGGCAGCGAGGTGTTATACTCTGCGAAAAAAACAACTTCTAACAGGAAAACAAATGCTGCACATGCGGGCAAGGGAAAACTGAAAAAAAAAAAAAGAAAAAAAAAGAAAAAAAAAGAGGTCTCAGCGCTGTCTCGCTTCACTGTAGCTGCTTTTTTCTCCTTCATTAAAATAAGCCATTTATACAAAACCAACAAGCATTTCACGAGCCCAGGACGCACTAAATGATTCCAGCTGCGGGAGGATGAACTAAAAGCCTCTCTGTATATTAACATTCAGAAGGTGTTCACATGCCATAGGAATGTTCTCCAGGAATCCCCAGCATGCAAGAGCTGCCTGCTAAACTAGATGCTTGTCAATGAGGGTTTTCCCCCCTCGGGTCTCCCACCTATGCCTAGGCTGGTAATATGAAGCTCTGAACAATACAATGTATTCATAATAAGAGTAAGGACGCTACCTGCATTACCATGAACAGAATAGGCTTCAATGGGAGCGGATTGGTATAATGTAGTTGCATAAAATTCTTATATTACCATAAAATAACTCTGGAGCATATTTTCTTATAGCGCTTTGTTATGCCTTTCTCTGTTATTCCTCCTAGAAATTTAGTAATGATTTGCCAACTAGGCGTTACCATTCGCTTTTGTCAAACGGGTGTCTCCCAACACACTGAATACTGATCAGTCGGTGTCAGACAGGGCAGGGACATAACCACAACTGGCTGCAGACTGGCACAGGGCAGAAAAAAGCAGGCCCATAATTATCTTATGGGGAATACATGCAATCACGAAAACAGAAACATTAGGAGGGGTGACAAGGCCTCATGAAAGATATTAAAATGCGTTTCCAGGCCCAAATGGATTTTTCATACATATGACGTATACACAGGACAAGCGGACCATGCACAGATCAGCTGTTCTAACAACCTCCAGCTGCTGCAGTGTATGGGGAACATATTCAAGTAATATGAGCGGCACTGCAATTCCCCAGAACTGATGCAGTAGACGGGGCTGCAGCACCGCTCCTATTACTCCCCAACCACTGCAGCAGTTTCCAGAGATAGACGCATACCACCCCAACATCGGCCAAAAATATACTTTTTTTGGGACTCAGTTTGGCGAACTCCTATAGATACATTTGACATATGTAGGGAACTTTTCCAGGGCTATTCACCAGACTGCTACAGACTGTAGTGGCTGCATCTGAACAGAGGTCAAACTTCCATGGTGATGGTTACAAGGTAAAACTTCAGGACTACAGTAATCGCAGCACGGTGGCTCAGTGGTTAGCACTGCAGCCTTGCAGCGCTGGAGTCCTGGGTTCAGATCTTGCCAAGGACAACATCTGCAAGGAGTTTGTATGTTCTCCTGTGTGTTCCCTCCACACTCCAAAGACAAACTGATAAGGAATGTAGATTGTGAGCCCTATATGGGACAGTGACCACAATGTCTGTAAAGAACTGCGGACTATGATGGCGCTATACAAGTAAGCATAATAAAATAAATAGAACAACGCAATGTCTGACTGCTTGCAAGGTCACTTGCAATTTTATTTTTTCCATCCAGGCTAAAATTAAAACTGTGGCAAAACATTAAGCCATAGGCTAAGCGCGGCATAAGTGTATGAGTCTAGCTACACAGCGCAGTCATATTGTAAGGTTTTACCATGATGGTGCAAAAAAATCAAAGCAAAAACCTCTATTTCACTGCCAAGCAGGACTTCTACTTCAGAATATAAACCATAGATGTTTCCATCCACTGACAGCAAGCAGGATTCCTGAACCAGTAAGGTGAAAACTAACAGGACACTCTGCAAACACAATTTCTGACATTAAAACAGCCATCTACACTAAAACTAGCAAAGGTCTGAGCATGGAGCATTTACTGTAAATGAGATTACAGATCCATCCTCATTACTATCTAGTTACAGCATCTGATCTAGCTGCCTGTCCTCACATGATGCCAGGACATACAGGGGGAACTTCCTCTGGTCTCATGAGGTTACAACAGCTGCCCCATTGTCTGACTTGGATCAATAGATTTCACTCTCTCAATTGATCCCTTCACTGCATCATTAACACCCGCATCCATACAATCACTGGTTAATACCGTATATCTGACAACTTACTGTAGTAGGAATCACTGCATGAAGCACAGGTTTACCTACTCCTCATAGGAAAATATAGCCTAATATATTACAGGTATGATCCGATAGCTAAGCGAGGCAGCACTACTCAGGATCCATGTTATTCCATCAGTGAACGTAGTACCCCTTGCCATGAGACATGAGCTCCGAACACTAAACTTCCTGAAGACTACCATTATCTGTGCCCAACATGTGGACGCACAATATAGCTAATGCTATAACAAGTGTACTAAGAGAACCAAGAGCTGATGCGGTGAGAAAGAGAATACGATATAAATACGTGCTCAGCATTTAGTCACAAGACTGATACAATTTACAGAGCTATGCTCAAAAATCTCCAGACAAAAAAATACTGCAAGCCCAACTTTTTTTGTCCAACGTCTTCATAAAGGAATGGATATCCAACAGACTCCATTATAACTCAATGGAGTCCTTCAGGTCCTGTTGGTGTCCGCTATCCCATTTTTGCTATACAAAAATGTGCCCCATGCGAACGTAGTGGTGGGGAGTGCCCCACGCGAAGGTAGCGGTGGGGGAGTGCCCCACGCGAAGGTAGCGGTGGGGAGTGCCCCACGCGAAGGTAGCGGTGGGGAGTTGCTCATTTGCTGCTCCTTTTATTTCTATGGGACTCCCTTTCTAAAGGGAAAACCCTTTCAAAGGACACTACTGTCATACTCAAAGAATATTCCTTAAATGTCTGACAGGTGTAAGTTCCAGAGCAGACCATCTCCAAAAAAGAGTCTGCTGACCCCTAGCTATCATGTCTGTTGCCGCATCCACTGTGAATAGCGTGAACATGCAAGGTTCTCTCTCTTCACTTCTACGGGGACTTCAAATGCAGTAAAACATGTATGGAAAGAGCAGCATATGCATGGTCACCTCTCCATTCAAAGCAGCCATGTCTCCACGTAGGTTGGTTGGGGGGCAGAAATCCCCGTTCTAGAGATAGCAAGTTACAGAGTGTAATCCTCATCTATCAGACATTTAGAGCATATCCTATGGAAAAGTCACAGATGTCATACCCCACCGATCAGATACTGATCCTACAATGCATAGGGTCAAATCTACATTTAAAAAATGAATTTTGCAATAGGTTACTGTAAAATTTCTACTGCAAATCTGCAACAGATATTTTATATGCCAAGTTACATGCCATGTGAGTATACCTGAAATTTTGTGAAAACATGCTACAGTTTTGGCACAGCAGTCAGTAAACTTCATTCTTTTTCTGAGGAATCTCCCCATTACTTGTATATTCCTTTCCATGGGTATGAGATACCACAGTGAATATGGAGGGTAAATCTTTAAATGTGATTCACTTTTTTATGCTAGAGATGACATAAGCGATAAATAATTTACCTTTACTACTGCTGCCAAGTAACTTTTCTCCTCTCGAAAGTACAAAGTTTACGGATTTGTTTTCGGCTCTACAAGTAGGCATACTTTGGCACATAACAAGGCAATGGGTGGCACAAGTCTCCCATACCGGAAGCGCTAATCTCAAAAATCATTCTGGCAGGCACACTACAGAGACATTTAAGTGTTTTCACACATCAGTAAAATATTAGTAAAGTGTCAAAAATTAACATAATCCCCGAGGCTGACTGGGGCAATGAGGTGGCAAAGGAGAATTCAGAGAGCCGAGACCAAATTGTGCTGTTCTGGGACTGGTTCCAAAATCTAGATGAACCTAGAAGAAAAAAAAAAAAAAAAAAAACTTCCCTCAAGCTGGCTCCATTCTACAGTCCGCTTATTAATAGGGATGCACCTTTCATGAATTATGTACTTTATCGACACACCATAGCTGAAACTCATTTGGTATAGAACAATGTAGGAACTGATTAAAAGGGAAAAGGGAGTCTGTCACCAGAACCCAGCCCTATAGATAGATGGGTTAGGGTCGCCTGAATCAAACAGTGTTTTCCCTCTAGTGAATTGCTGCCTCTGTTTCTCATAGATTGCCTTTTTTGGTTATTACGCAAAGAGATCTTTGGAGCAACGAGGGTGTTGTCATTGCTCCAAGGAACTAAGCAGCAACACACCAATTGCTCCAAAGAGCCCATTAGCATATTAACAAAAACAGCGAAACCTCGGCAGCAGAGGCACCAATTCACTAGAGGAAAGAACAGTTTGACTCTGGTGACCCTAACCTATTTATTTGCTGGGGTCTGGTGGTAGTCTCCCTTTAGTATTTGGATTTAAGAAGACTTCTATAAAGGGTATATTCAAAAACAAACGATTTACTGCAGAAATTTTTGTGATTCTGAATGAGGAGAGTTTCCGCTACAGGCAAATGTTTTTCTACAAGCCCCATCCAGATGACTAGAACAGTCATTAACAAATCTGCCATGTGTGACCATATCCTAACAAGTCTAGGCAACGGCATGCCACACTGGCCATCTGAATTGTCAGTCCAACATTTTCATGTTGATATTGGTGGTCAATGACGCAGTCGAGAAATGTTTATCCGATCCATGACTGATGCCACAATCCACATTTAGGTAAATGCGCATATTCCCAACATGACACCGAACATGCGGGGGGAACAGATGGCACAGACCTGTTATAAACTATGTGCAGTTGATCAATGGCAGAAGACGACACATGGATGACAGATCTCTACATAATTTTTATACACAGAAAATGCAGTAAAGAAGGATTTTAACCCCCATTCAACATAACTTTCCAATAGTTAGGTAGCCCCAGCAAACCACATATTACAACTGGACTTGTGTCAATTGTGGCCATATAAATGTAATATAGCAGGGCCACTACTAGTTTATATACGGCTAGTGACCCCATTCTATTGGCTACAATGGAAAAGTTTCTCCTTGTTGAGGACCAGACTCATTAATAAGGCCCCTTGCAGACGACATGTGCTAACCGTGTTTTCCACACTGACCCATTCATTTCCTATGGGACCAAGCAGGCTACCATGTATTCCATGTGCAGGCCAAGAGTCCATGCCGCAAAACTCAGAGCAGGTCCTATTCTGCTTAGTGTTTGCGGCACAGACTTGCCCATAGAAGCCTATGAGACAGTAGAAACCACGAACGGCACACGGATGTATTCCATGTGTCGTCCGTATTTGTGGAACAGTTACCTAGCTACCCACAGTTTTGCTGAGGCAATACTGTCTATTTTTGCGAACATACAGCACTGATACTGATGACACACGGTCGTCTGCAAGTAAGGATTACACAAACCTTTACTTCTCTACAAGTGTCACGGGATAGGAAAATCACAGCCAGCGCACATTTCCCCCTATATTTAGTATACTTAGAGAAGAATCACTAGCTCTCCACACGTCATTCCATGGGTCAATTACACTTGACACCACAATAAATATACATTACCAAGTGCATGATATTAGTTATTATCAAGAACTGTTGAAATAAGGATTCCTGACCTCCATCACGACCATTTCTATAAACATTACCATATAACCGGAGATATATAACCTCAGCTGACAGCAAGGGTGAGAATCTCTAAGATGCATGGACTTACATTCCATCAAGCTTACACGCCTGAACGTGTTCTTATCTCCAGTAACTGAAAAGGAAGATCCTAAACTATGGCGCCACAACCACAAGATCTCCTTATAAGGCACTATTCACACATCTCTGAAGTGTACGCTGTATTATGTATAGTCAAATGGTATAACTTCAAGCTCCTGGGCCTCAATGCAAAATCTGTAATGGGGCACCCACTTATCTTGTGCCCTTTAGAATAGTGGTATATTTTGTTTGCCAGAGGTGCTTTTGGGGCCTCTCAAGGTACATGGCTTAGTAGCAACTACTACTGCTGCACCCCCTATAGCTACGCCCTGTGTGTAGTCCAGTCACGGCACACGCCCAGTAGATGAATCTGTCATAGTCTAGACACAAAGCTACTAAGTTGTAACACTATTGAATTAATAAAACTGTAGATATTTCCAGAGGACAAAAAAAAAAAAGTTTGACCAGCTTAAGGTAGAGAAATGCGATATTACTCAGCTGCATAATACGCAAGGACCAATAAGGATGGCACATATAAAGCTTAATTCTCATCTGCAAAAAAGCTTCCCCATTTCATCAGCTAAAATGATGAACACCATGGCAAAAACCAACAGACTCTTATGGGGTCCTTCAGGTGACATTGGTGTTTGTAAAATGATGGATTTGGCAGTGCCATTATTCTTGTTGATCTGCTTCTATGATGGAGCTGAAGTGAAATGAGAATGCTGATGTGAACAAAGCCTGCAGAAGTAAAGCATCTCATCCACCCTATAAGAGAAAGGGTACAAAACGGAAATAAAGATACTCTTTGTACAAGAGAAAAGAGCAGAAGGTTGCCTCCCATGAGCCAAGGTGACAGGTGGCAACATTCCCCAATGGCCTACAGCATGATTTCCATAGCAGAAGCAATTTGGCACATTACTTGCTGATATTTAAGAGACACCTGCAAGGACCACGACTGGAACAGTTATGAGAGTGTGGTGGTTAAAGGGGATGTCCGAGACTAAATATTGATGACCTATCCTTAGGATAGTCATTGATTTGAGATTGGTGGGGGTCTGACACCTGGCAAAGTGTACAGAACCGGAAGTAGACGGCTCTCCACGCTGTGTAGTGGCCGTGCCACACAACTGTAGCTCAGCTCCCATTTAGATTAGGACTGGCCATCAATATGTGGTCTTAAACAAGTCTGTGGAGTCGGTAGGCCAAACCACTGACTCAGACTGCTATTTTTCCACAGACTGACTTCACCAAAGTGTCAGAAGCAGTAAAGATTCACCAATTCACTCAAAAAGTCCACGGATTGAATTCCTATGAAGGTAAATATATAACAAAATAATACATCAAATTCATTATACAATATGAATAACTGTATAATATAATATTCATTAATTATTTATTATAATATAAAATCATTTTATTTTGAAGCTGGAGTAATATTTTTCCGACTCTGGTCAAAGTTTGTCCAGACTCCGACTCAACAATCCAGGTCTTAAGCAACCTTTTAATACAGTTCTGGCTTGTGTTTTATGGCATTATAACCCTTGCAATACCCCTAAAACTGCAAGAAACTCCTTTTTATGTAACTGCTGGGTCATTGGCAGGACATACGAGCTACATGACGGGACTGTTAGAAGTGTTTTTACAATTAGGGATTATATGAACAACTGCTATGTTTTATTACTCAAAATGTAAATTGGGATTTTAAAAAAGTTTTAATGTACCGATATTGCTGTTACATACTTGCTGGTATTCTCAGGATTCCCTACTTTAAGAATGTGCACGTGCTGATAAGATACATCCACATGTAGCGTAATGTAAATATTTAATCATGGGACAACCCCATTAAGAAATCTCCTTCATCAAGCATGACAATTACAGAAATGGGGTCTAGCGGCTGGGGAAATAAAGACATGATATTACAATTAAAAGGTTCCCACCATCAACTAACTTTCTCCTGCAGAGAATAAGAGAATAACATGAAATTGGATTTTTTTATGAAGAAAATGCTTACTGGTCCTTCCAGCTTGTCACATGATAAATTATTAAAGCATTATATCTGAGAGAAGCAGACAGATATAGGTTAATGTCCTCCTAAACACTCTCTTAGCTGTGGTGTTATGAGATATGAGATGTCACACCATATCGCCTGTGACACACGGACAGTCGCAGAAGCCATGGTTTTTATAAAACAACCACGTGACAGCAAGAAGCAAATTTCAAGACTTAGAAACTTTAAGTTTTACATTCTCATGACCTGGAAAGGTCAATAAGCTATTCCAAGTAACCACACAAGTTTCAGCTCATCCTTTTCTGCAGATGAAGAGGAACTGTGGTGGTAAAACTCAGTATCATGCAAATACAATGTTATATCTGGAATATTATGCAGAATTCGAGGTAAAGACCTATTATGTTATCCTAAAACTAGAACTTGATCCTTCCTCTCTCTGTAGTGGTGAAATGTGCAGAACATCTATGGCAAAAAGCGCATGCAAGGCATGTAGGTTGGTCAGTAAAGTAACATTCAGATATGTGTAAAGCCAAATTTTAATGTCCGTACTAGGGCTGCAAAACCAGAATACCATGGTTTACATAACTTGGTTCACCATTTATGTCCTTGGCGATCCAAAGTAGACCTGTGGATGGTTTATGTACGCTGTTATAATGATAGCTTGCAGCGAACCCTAAAGGGTTACACTTAAGGTGCCATGCACACATACTATATAAAATTTATGGTCTCCGATTGTAAACCTTTTTCCATTTCAAACTGCAACAATATATGATAACATTTATAAAATAAACTGATGATATGTAGTTGGCAGTTTCTCTTCCAGTCCACAGAGCAGGTGACTGACTTTGGTGAAGTATAACTTTGTTATGCACACGGCCGACACTCCATTTCGTTCCAATATTTATAGAGCAGGTCCTATCCTACTCTGGAAACGAAACGGAACCCCCATTGAAATAAATGGAACACAGAAGGCACTTTGATGTTAAAGTGCCATCCAAGTGCCTTCCGTAAAAAAAAAAAAAATATATATATTGGAACCCACCAGATTGGCACACATGTGTACATGAGGCCTTGGGATGGGTTTACAGTGTGCTTTTCTCCATGAAAACACATATAAAATACACATGCCTTCCATATAAAAAAAGCACATGTAATTCTGAAACACACATGTAGATTTTGCACAAAACGCTTGCATTTTTGTATGCGTTTTTGCAGAGAAGAGCACATATAAACCCAACCTAATATTGAGGCATCTTGCTGTAGCAGACACCCTTCCCTATGCTTCGTTTTCAGAGACAAAGCAAAGAAGCCCCACATCCTTGAAGTAATCCATTCCTTCTTTCTAACACACCAGCTGTTCATGGAATAAACAATACGATGCAAATGGTGAAATACCACAAACACAAAAATCTCCCAAGTTAACAGGAAATCACCATTTTGTACTGCAACGTCAGATATTTCATCCTAACATCACCGAAAAAGACAATACAAAAAGCCAGTTGTTGCTGTGACCAGGGTGACCATGCGCTTAAACCCTGCTTGTCATTACTACATGACTTCTTGAAATTTCTTTTCGCTAGCCAAGACTATTTCCTTGAAACCAGATCCAGCGCAAAGTCTTTTTACGCAGCAGATAACCTTGGTCGGGACAACTGCAAGGTCACAGCATCGCCACCACTCTTATTTTATCCTCATCATCTGTGTGTGGCGATCGCTAAGGGAAAGGGAAGCAAATACTGCAGAACACAACTCTTTCTGCATGCTGAGCACATCAGGAAAAAAAAAACGGAAAAAAAAAAAAAAAACCACACATAAAAACCATGATAGCGAGAGAGGATTATGAAATGCATCTTAGGATCCCCAGAAGATGACGAAACAAGGATTCCACCAGAGTAGAATCTCTAATAAGCGTTAGTCATAGGTCACCAAAGTAAGGGATACTACCGAATACTCCTGTAACTATACAGTCAAATATCACCCACCACATACTATACATTGTCACATAGACATAAGCGCCAGAGAACCTGGATACTACAAGTCATGGCTGCCAAACCAAAACGCAAACAGTGAGTCAATTCTCCTGCAGTCCAAGTCTCACAGGGACCAGGGCACAAAGCAAACACAGTTACTGCTTGCAAATGCTTAGAGAAATATTTAACCATCCGCTGCCAACAAAAACGGTGATTGGATACTTCATTAATAGACGAAATCTGCTCCATGTGATCGCTGGCCATTTCATTCTACAGCACATATAACATTTTATTTCCCCGGCTAATGACAAATAAATAGATGGAGAAATAAAGAAAATGCCTGGCTGTCTGAACGGATCGCTTTCCCCAGTCATTTCCTAGCGTACATTACATTCATTACTGGGCTGCTGTCATGACTGTGAAAGCAGCTGTCAAACTTCTACAGCGGTACATGAAACTGCAGGTTCTTACCAAAAATACATATAAAATAGTGCACAAACACATTATATAACAATCTTTTACGGGAAAAAAGAAACAGAAAAGCCCACTGGACATAATTAGGTCAATTATAAGGTACCCCGTCCTCCATCTTATGGGCTGTTATTTAATGTTAAAACTCAACTCTCCAAGTTAAAACTTTACTTTCCCTTCCTATCAGACAGAAGTAGTAGTTAAGGGCCTTGTACAATGAGTGATGATCGCCTGATCGCTCATAGGAAGGATTGCTCCCAAGCACTGCCCCGTGTAAGGGTCTGTTCCAATAAGTGCAGCCACCAATGGTTGTATGACGATTCTAAGTATCTATATAATCATGCAATAACTGCCAGTCACACGTGGATTGGGTTTTGTTTGCAGCTGTGCTGCAACGGACCCTAGAATTGCCCAGTGATCAGCTGACAAATGAGCAAATGGAGAAATGCACACATTGGGCAGAATTCATAAACACTACTACACTAGTTTTCTAGCATAGGTGTGTGATAATGTAGCACATCTTTGGCACAGGGTCCTTTCTTGAGACAAAGATGTGACATATACCCCATTCTGCGCCCAATAGCCACGAATGTGAGTGGAGTAGGACGGGGACAGCTCAGCTCAACATATTTATTATAACTCTGGCATTAACGATACAGAAAATTTACCCAAGTTTCTGAATGGGGTAGATTTCTATTACAGCGCATGCATTGCACTTGTCCAGCCCCTTTAATAAGGCTGGTGTACAAAAGGCCAGTCTTAATAAATCTGCCTCTTTGCCTTTACGCCACATCAAACACCGGTAGGACATGAAGAGCAGCCATAGAAGTTGAGATTCACCCGGAATGCCAAGTAATTGAATAGTTTTTGTTGCTTACAAGCTGTTAATTTGATGTCATTGAATTACAAAACCAGCATCAACCTTCCAAAACAGGAAAAAAAAAAATTAAAACACGTAGATCAATAGACAAGACTCTCCAAAAGGAGGACAATAAAGCAATCTCTCATATAAGAGGGACCATGAAGCATCTGGGCTCTTGGCAAGGTCTTCTCTGCCTCGTTCTACAGATTAAAACAATGGCATACATAATCGCAGAGGGCTCCAGCTAAACTGAAATGGAACATAGAAACAAATGAAGTGCACAAAGCAGTCCTGACATTTACCACAAACTCCATTAGCATGGGTCCAATATCGAGAGTATAAAATATGGGTGAATAATGTATAATATTTAGAACTTTAAACAAGCAATAAAAATCACATCCTTGAATTGTTAGTCCCCCGGGCCTCTGGAGGCGATACCAGGATGCTTCTAGGACGGAGTCTGCTTACCCTCAGATTAGGGACAAGGAGTCAACATTGCCTAACCCTTGTTGTGATCTTCCACAACTTGATGGTCTGCAGCACAGATATCACCCCACTCCTATTTGGCCATACTATAATGTTGACCCTTATATTCCAGGAATAGAACGCCTGACCTACAGTAAAGAAAAGCATTAACATCCGCAGAGACAGAACAGTAGAAAACAGGAGGAAGGAGGACAATGCTTTTCAGGTTCTGGAGACATTAGGTGAGATGTCATATGAGCATTACAATGGCTGCACCACTAGGACAGCTGAAAAGACAATAAAAACACCTTAACACACGAACCGTTACAGTGGTTTTAGAACACACTGGTGCAGGTTTATTAAGACTGCCATTCAGGAAACCAGCCTTAATAAGAGCTCCAACAAGTGCAAGGTGCGCATGAACTATAAAGAGGCCCCGCATCTTAATAAGGTGCACGTTAGTCTGGAACTGCCATTCTGCTCACATTTGCAGAAAGGGGAGAGCGATGAGGTCACCCATCTATTCTTGAGAACTAGCATAGATGGGATAATATTTTTGTCCAATTTCACAGATCCCTCAATAGACAATGCTATGATAGACAAGCAAGACGACGGATGCCCCACAGATGCAAAACTGCAGTAGGGAAAAAAAAAAAAAAAAAAAAAAAAAAAAAAAATTAATATATATATATATATATATATATATATATATATATATATACACAGAAATTTTTTTCCATGGTCGTGTGAATACAGTCTTACAAACAAATAAATCCAAAAGTTACATATTACTTACATTAGGTTGTTTTGTCTTTTTACATTTTATTTTATTTTTTTTTGTGACCATCCAAAAAATAACAGGAAATATTCTAGTCATCACACTGGTCACTACAACAGACAACAACATTTTAATCTCGCCACCTTTACTGTGTAGACTGGGCAAGGTCAGCAGAGGGATGGGAATTTATGACCACTTTATTGTACCACTAGAGACATAGAAGGTTATGTATACATCTCCCCCGGCCACTCCCTGGTCTCTAGGGGGAGGATGTTACACTCCATTAGCCTGTACCCTGAAAACTGTGCTACCAGTTTTACACACGTGTAACAAACACTTATTGGTACCCAAATAATGCCAACAAATCCTAACCCAAAACTGGAGCTACAATTACCTAAACTAAGAGCATCATTGCGATCTATAATGCTATTCTTACAGGTCAAAAGACATACAGTTGGGCCAGGATTTGTATGTATCCATAATACAGCTTCCTAATGGGACAGATTTACTAAAACTGTAATAAGTAGAGCAAAGTTACACTAGACAGTTAATCTGCGCCAGATTTACCACAGTGTCTGATGCTGGATGATAAATCTACCCCTACATTTTTAGACCGTTTTTACATACTGCCATATTGAACAAGTCATAAAGCGTCTAAAAGGCCAAGTGCGGTGCAAGCCATGTATTGACAAAATTTTTGGTGCAATTATGGTGTCATTTCATTAGTAAATCTTCCCAATTGTGCTTGTTGGAATCTAGTCTAGTCTAATAGACAGAAATGTCACCACACCCTGCTGCGACGTCTAGATAGACAATGTACGTAGTCTGTCTCCCAGGAAAGCTTTAATAAAAAATAAATAGTACAACGTGAAAAAATAAACCACTATTTTTATCAAAATATGTCTAATTAAATGAAAATATATTAGACATTCCCTTTAAACTATACTGTCTACACTAGTGTGACTCTCCCAGACTATCATACTGCCTAGTGATAAACAAAGCAATGGAGATATATGCACTAACAAACAGCCTGAGAACCCTCCGCCACACCACAGACTTCATATATTCATTCTACATTCCCTCCATTTATCACTCCTGACAGCGGCACTTTTCATCTGTCTGCCTATACATCCTTCCACAGTTGAGTGGAAGAGTTAATGTCCTGAGGAGCCCAAGGAAGACCATAAATACAAGTTTCATTAATATCCGTAAGTTAAGAGGAAACCCCAAGCTGTGAATCTGCAACTGTCTATTCCATCAGTGCAAATGTAGATTAATAGTATTCAGAACTTATGAACAATTACTCTTTTGTAACATTTTCCATCTAATGGTAGAAGGTCCTCAACATACTGAGTCTTCAATCTGCCAATAGTGACAGGGCCAAAGTGTGAATAATTAAACTGCAAATATCAATTTTGGTTTAATATTTTATCCAGGCTAGTCCTTATCTGCACATGAATGACAAAAAAAAAAACAAAAAAACACATTATATGTGTGTGTGTGTGTGTGTATATATATATATATATATATATATATATATATATATATATATATATATATATATATTTTTTTTATCTGGCCACCTAGATCAGCTCTCCATTTTAAAGGGATTCTATCATTGGGAAACCCATTCTTCACTAACACCACGTCGGAATAGCCTTTAGAAAGACTTTTCTTCTCCTATCTTTATTTTTCTGCTCCACGCAGCAGTTTCTGAGAATTTTTGTTTTTCTTCTTTATGCAAATGAGTCTTCAGAAAGCACAGGGGATGTCCCCTGTGCTCAAAGACGACGCTCTTCCTAAGATCCAGTGCTGCCTCTCTCTCCTTCTGCTGACACGTCTCTGCCGCGAGTCTCTGTTTCTTGATTCAAATCCCGCGCATGCTCTGACTGCGCATGTCCCGCTGGCCATTTTCATGTGGATTTGGATTCCGAACAGAGACTCGGCGGCTGATGATGCGGTGGAGAGGTGTCAGCAGAAGAGAGAGGTGGCACTGGATCTTCGGAAGAGCGTCGTCTTTGAGCACAGGGGACTCCCCGAGTGCTTTCTGAGCACAGGGGAAATGCCCCCTGTACATTCTGAAGACTCATTCGCATAAAGAAGAAAAACGAAAATTCTCAGAAACAGCAGCGCGGAGCAGAAAAATAAAAGGTAGGAGAAGAATAGTCTAAAGGCTATTCCGACGATGTGCTAGTGAAAAATGGGTTTCCCAATGATAGAATCCCTTTAAAAGGAAGTTGTGTTGAAATCCAATCTGCAGGCAGCATGTTATAGGAGAAGATGATGGTTAAGTGGTGGTATTAACCAAATCAAATCCAGTGAGGTAGTCCATAGAAATGTTCTGGATTATTTCCATATTCCCCGGCCTCGTCTGGCTCCATGTGTTGGCAGAAACATGCAACCACATCAGTGTTTATGTCAGAAAATCAAAGATACTGTGGTGGTCAAAGTGAGGGCTGTAACAGTAAGGTTAAGTTTTTTGCAGGCTGATTTTGAGGCAGAATCTGCTTCAAACACCTTCCATACATTTCAATGGAAGTCAATATCGGTTTTTCCCTCTAGCTGATCTTTTCAGCAGAAGCAAAAAAAAAAAAAAAAAAAAATCGACATGACCCATCTTCAGGTGGATTCCACCTTGAAAAACTAATTGAAATCAAAGGAAGGCGGAAGAAACATGATGCAGTTTTTTTTATGCAGTTTTTGAAAAAAGTGAAGTTTCCAGGTCCATACAGTGTGCGTAATAAAAAAAACGCGTAAAAAAAACCACATCAAAAACGCATATCAAAAAATATGTTTCCTAAATCAGATTTCATCAGCCTGCAAAAGACTGTGTGAACATACCCTTAAATTGTCACGCACCTAAGGAGACACACACTTCACTGAATCACGACTGAAAGGGTTATAAGCAGCATCAGTCAATGAAATGTTACAGGAAAGACAAATGCCGTCCACTCTCTAACACACTGGATCTAGTGGCAGTGCGTAGGAAGAAGGGTGTGCTGCAGCCGCTAACAATCGCTCTCTGCTGCAGCAACCAGACTTTGCAGACACAGCACTGGTGCGCTCCCTACATGCAGAGGGCAGGAGGTTAAAAACTCCCTAGGGATCCTGTAACATAAAAAAAACCAATAGTCATTAGTAACTGAAATGAACTGCGGGGTTTTGGTGGGTTCAGATTTAAGACGACAATCATGTAAGCATAAGGGTTATAAAGAAAATCAGAGCAAAACAGACAGCTGATAGAAGGAATACTACACTTTTATGACACTGAGAGACAATATTCTACCAGTACTAAAGAGCAGCAAGTCGAAATCAGAAGAGTAGTGATTTAGAGTAGGAGAACTAAGGGTTACTTCTCCTTCTGGAAACCAGGTCAGGTTAGTGATTATTAATCATAATGTATTGAGTGGAAAGCTTAGGTAGTGGCAGCTTCTCCAGCAGAAGACTGGCATGTCACAACCTTTGTTTTTATGAAGATTCCTAGCTCAGAGCTTCTACCGTCTTGTAAGACGACATCTCTCTGATGCAGAAGGTGGTGGAGTTTCCTGGAGGCTGTCTGAAACCATCTGAGATTCTGCAAAGGATCAGGATTACACACTGGTTGATGGAACCAGGAGATATCATACCCGGCCTTACAGTGACAGCAGTAATGCCCCCTGCAATCACAAAGATACCAGCTAGCCGAATATTTTCGGGTCATCCAAGCGCCTTCCATTCCAACCTGTTTTCACAGATCCATTGCCAAGAGACATACTCAAAAAGATGTGATCAATAAAAAAAAAAAAAAAAAACTTATCAGTAAAACACGGATGGAACATTGCCATTAAAAAAAACGGACACGCAGGAACAGATGAAAAAAAATAAATAAATAAAAAAATGGACACATTAGATTGGATCCAAAACTGAAATGGTTGTGTGCATGGGGCTTATGATAGTTTAACACCTGCTTTGGGGTTTCCGTTCTTCGAGTCCACCCAATCCGCATAAAAGATGGTTTCCCACAGAAACCCGTGGACCCTATAGACTGTAATGAAGTCCGCCAGGTTTCTGCCCGAAAAATGCTGAGAGAAAAGCCCTGCTCACAGAAGTTCTCTCCCTCTGCATTTTTGAAGCAGAATGGGGAACGGAATCCCCGAAAGGTGATCGAGCGCAGGTGTGAACCTAGCCCTAGAAGCCAGTTGCTAAACTTTTTTGGCGCATTTGTCCAGCTCTGACATAGTATACTACTACCTTGAGCACTTCTTGCACACTCTACTATAAGAACTTTATT
This sequence comes from Leptodactylus fallax, assembly GCA_947044405.1. Taxonomy (NCBI): domain Eukaryota; kingdom Metazoa; phylum Chordata; class Amphibia; order Anura; family Leptodactylidae; genus Leptodactylus; species Leptodactylus fallax. Next base: position 276,931 of record CAMRHE010000005.1, on the reverse strand, counting down.
TACATAGCGCTGAAGAACCCTTTTACATACAGTAATTCGGACTCCTGAAACCTGTTTTTACCCATCACTTTTCCTAGTTGCTACACACAATTGCATTATGAAAACCTTTATACTATAAAGTACTATAATGTGAACATCCAAGAAAAATAGACAAAAAAAAAAAAATAATCATCGGCACACGTCCATGTTCTTTTAAAATAAATAAATTTAGTGTCATTTTATTGCTCTCCAATACAAATCTACGAGCTGTCCAGAAGTCAGACATGGATGACCATTACGAGCTGACCTCATATTTACTCAGATACAGAAGTGCCAGTCGTTATGACATACAGGGCAGAGCTCACGGGCTTACACAGTGCAACGTAGATCCTGCCAAGGCTTAACCCTGTAGAATCTCTATCCTATCTGATGCAACCACAGCAATCCCAGGAACACGTTCTAACCTGACCATATGACCCAGCGCTCTCTTTAAATAGGATTCTCTATGGTAACGATAGCAACACAGATGCGTGATAACTAGTTCCAACTGTATACCTCCAGCGGAGGCCTTGGACTATGCCAGCGTGCACTATCCTCATTACCATACATGGAAATTATGTCATCCCAAAGGCAATACTGCAAGTCATTCTTATGAATGTATCCATAGGATACAAGCAGCGCGTTCACTTACTGACATTAACCCCTTAGATTCAACCTGATCTATACTTATGTCGCAGGTTTAGGCAACTGATTGCGATGCTTCTGTCTTCTGAGAAAAGATACAGAGCACTCAGTGATCGCCGCCCACACTAGTCACAGCTATAGTGTTAGCCCGAATTATCACCCTAGAAATGTCACGTAAGAAATAAGGGCAGACCCCGGAGAACAACTACATGAAGGTTGTGTTCTATGATAACAAAGAAGTCTAGCTCAAGAAAACAGCATGAGATATTGGCTAAAGCTGAGTTCACACTAGTATTGTGGCTTTAGTTTGTAAAGGAAGCCACAGGCCTCTACTGGATCAGTCTTACATCACATTGATGGAAAGAATAGTGCTATTGTGTCTGTCAATTCTACCAAGACAGCCACTTCAACAGAGCCTAAGTGAAAACAAGTCAACAGGTATACTCAGCTAATGCAGACACACTGTGGGTCAAAGCTGGGTATACATGCCACAGTGAGAGCCCCCCCCATAATAGTAGCTTGTGAAGATTGCCACCCACAAACTATTATCGGTGGGGGGGGGTGCTCTCACTGCGGCATGTATACCCAGCTTTGATCCACAGTGAGAGCCCAACCACCTATAATAGTAGCTTGTGAAGTTTGCCACCCACAAACTATTATTGGTGCTAGTCCCGGTCCTCCACGGGCCTCTGCCATCTTCCTGAGTGACATCAGGGACTACTGCGGCTTGTGATTGGGCCACAGCAGTGACAAGGTGTAATGACACATAGCATCATTACGTCACATGACTGCTTTCTCCTTTAACACTCAGCGAGGGTCCATTTTATAATATGTGAGGGTTATTATATTACATGTGGGGGACACTGTGAGGGTCATTATACAACATATGACAGGGCCATTACATAACTTAAAATCTCCATATGAAGCCTTATTTTCTTAACATTTATAAGTGTTCACTATTTTGGGGGTACTCGGACGTGACTGTTTCTCACTAGGGGGTACTTCGCTTGATAAGGTTGAGAAACTGTTTTAGACCTCCTGTATGTGGCCATACACAGTTAAAAAGACTTCCATAGAGGTGCACAAGTAGAGCTGTGGAGTCAGCAGGCCAAACCACCGACTCAGACTCCTAAAGCAGTGATTGAATTCCTATGAAAGTAAATACATAAACTACGCATCTAATGTATAATTAGATTAAAAATAGTTAACTTTAATTTTGAAGCTGAAGGAGATAACATTTTTTTCTGACTCATACTCCTTTTAAAATTGCCCCCAAATCTGCCTCCCTAGCCCTATACATCCACATGCCTCTTATTCAATTTGGACTGTCAGATTGCATAAGAACCCCAATACTCTAATAAGTACAGGAGCTCTTACTTTATGGGTATGTTCACAGGTGGTAAATTTGTTGCAGAAATTTCTGAAATTGGGAATATATTGATGTGAAAAACCGCCATGACATGGCTCGAAAGTCTAGGGTTGTATTCACATGTCTGTTTTTGTATCCGTAGAAAAAAAGACAAAAATAGAGCATATCAGTTTTTTGACATACATTTAAAACCACCCATTCTCTCACTGTTTTAAAAACTACAGTGCTACGGTTATTTTTTACTCTTAGTCATATATGGATGACGTGAGTAGCCTTCATACTATGCATACAAGCCAAATCTGTCGACACCATCACTTACAGAATGGTACCTTTGCAGCTTTAGGCGTCTTTTGGTCATTTAATGAAAAGACCAGAAATGCTAAAAGAGTGGAAGGGGTATAAAAAAAAAAAAAAAAAAAATCACTGGAGTAAAGTCAAAAAGATACTCAGTTATTGATGGACAGAACACCAAAATCTCTCCATCGAGATGTTAATTCTAGAAACCTGTCTCCCTGGCCCTTTAAGATCGGGTGTTTTGCTGCACACAAGTTAAAGGATGCAGGCGCTCAATAATTTATAGCCATCCACAACATTACCTCCAGCATTTTAGGGAATTTCCACTACACCATATGGCATGCGATTAGACGACAACTCAACTGTAACAAAACAGGACGCATTGAAATCTAATCAATAAGTCGCGAAAGAAAGATGCCCCCCTTATGCATATATATCGACTATCCCTACATAAGCGGAATAATGTGTTAGGTACGGCTCTTACATATTTACATGTAATTAATAATGACAAATTGACTGCTTTATTTTTCATTTAGGATTATTGATGTATTCTTACTCTAGCGTGGTATAAATAATGAACCCATCAACTCAACCGTAATCCAAAACCAAAAGGGAAATCTCTTTGATACATAGCCATAGCTACTGTATCGTGGAGGCTTCCACCAGTAATAATATGAGGCTTGCAGAGATTTAATATCACTTATAGTCTACGAGCATACATGTGGCTCAGCAAGAATACCATCAATTCTGCATCTGCCAACAATGTGACAAAAGACCCTGCTTGTTTCTGCTCTCCTTCTTTATGCTGTTCAATAAAAGCAACCTCAAGATTTATACATTTGTTCTAGACATTTTGGTTTCTGTGCGGAGAGAAGATCCCATTCACATCTTGGCTCCTGTACACATGCAATCTCTCAACATCAGTGCTCAAGGTCACTGTATTTGTCGCTGAAAACACGAGGTGGAATGTCTTTTTTTTCTTCTGTAACGCTTTTGAGACTGCAATAAAAATTCAATATATGCTGTACATGACCTATTTTACTCAAAAAGTTGCAGCAAAATAGAAAAAAAAAAAAGTTAATTTATCTACAGTATTATATGAATGTGGAAGGATCATTCCAAAACATAGCACAATTGCACGTTAAGGCACTACGGACCAAATATAGAACCAAAAGGGCAAACAAACAGTTAAACAGATCTAGAATAGGGTTACTGAACATGATTTAAAAGATAGGAATATATCACCAAAAAACGGAATACACTTATTTCTTCCTCCCACACATAATATTCTCATGGCTATGCAAAGCCATGATCTGAATTATATACTTGATGCATGTACTGGTGCCTAAGAAGCCCAAAAGTCCATATGCTATTTAAGAAACCATCAGAATTATAAATGGCATATAGTACGTAAGGGTCTCAAGTTACAGATTTTGCATTGGACCCAGCAGCAACAAAACCTTGGAGAACCCAATCTTTCCTCGGTCGTATGCATATGGACCTAGAAGGTATACAGTAACATTTGTGTGCATTTTTGCACCAATCTCTCCCCACTGTCAGAAGGGCATTCCTGACAGTCTAGCTGGGCTGTGAGGAATGTCCCCCCTAACGGTACTCGTCCATAGCCCTGTACTGTCAGAGGGGCGTTCCTTACCGCCTAACAATGACGCTGAGCTGTGAGGAACAAGCCTATGGATGAGTACTGTCAGGGGTGCATTCCTCACAGCCCAGCTACACTGTCAGGAACCCCCTTCTGACAGTGTGCAGAGGTCGGTGTCGAAACTAACAGCACCGATATCTCCAGCCCCGGGGCACATGAATTCAGCGCACTGTCGGCTTTCTAGCGGTATATAAAACCACATGTGCATGAGGACGTGAAAGGCTCTCTTTAAGGCTATGTTCCGCCTGAAAATTGGTGAAGGAAAAAGTCCTGAACGAAGGTCTTTTTCCTCCACCAGTTTCTGTTTAAAATTTCCGAACACCCGACAAACATACATATTTTGGCCCTGCCGATATTGGCAAGATTGTACGACAATAATCTATTGTATATGGCCAGTGTTAGTTACCCAATCATTTGGTAGTAGGACAATTTTAGCAGTTCTTTAGTTTTAGAAATAAATGTTAAATATTTTCTTTTTTCTGAGATCTTAGATTATACACCACATCAAGCCAATCTCTAAAGAAAAAACAAAAAGAGGATAAGAAGCATAAAATATTGCCAGTCTAAGTATCTAAACACTAATCTATGGAAACAGCTGAAGTTGCCAAGTGCTCAGCGTTCTCCTATCGGTTCCTTGGCACATACACTCAAGACTTGGAAGAGAGGGACATTCAATCATAAAATGAGAGGTTGGGGATTTTATCAGAAGCCAGGTATGTGATGAAGGTCATGAAGAAACAGAACATTAGTATACCATAGGCATATGTGAAAACAAAGCTATTTTATAGAAAATTCTGTTGTAAGGATGCAACCAAAGACATAGGAAATATTCAACGTGAGCCTTGCCGAGGAAGGAGGGGGATGACAAAGTCAACAGATTATAGAGCTGTATTTAACAGAACCATACATTTTATGCCAAAAACAGGACTGGAAACCATCAGGGGAAAGGATGGGAATCTTTCCCAGCACTTTCCTTTGGGAAAAGTTTCCCTGCTAAACTAAATGTCATTCACACAGAACAAAGAGCCGTGTGAAAGTCTGTTAGGTAAGAAAAAGCCATTTACAGAGGAGCGATAGGGAGATTACCGTAAAAAAGTGGGGGACAATTATCAGAAGAATAGAAATGTTATAAAAAAAGGGGGAATTTGTTGAAAAGATTTACAGCAGGGCAGATCAGCCATCTCATCTGATGGCAATAGTATAGCAGTATGCTAGTTGTTTATGGGGTATGGACATTTGCCATACTCTCCCCATCTACTAACTTAGAATTTCCAAATAAGGTTTCGGGCTATAAAAGTGCACATAAAAAAAAAAAACAAACAAACAAACAAACAAAAAAAAAACACGGGTCTATGTATATGTCAGTGAGTATAGGGCAAAACTCAGTTTTGTAGCCCGGGCTCATTGAAAGATATGAATGGGTCCATGAAGGCATGAGCTACACAGACATTACCATGGACCTAGCACATGCACACGTTTCTGCGTATATAGCCTTAGTCTGTATTCCATTCATACACTATAGCAGTGATACAAAATCAATTAGATTTGGGGACCCGGGTATCTCAGTTCAGGAGGCATCTTGACTTTGAGGGTTTAGCTGTGGGAAACATTCACAGCCATCAAGGCACAATGCCTGCCTAGGACATATAAATTAGGTAGCCAAGACATTAAATATACACGACTACACCATATACAGCTATGTGGCACCAAAGAATCGGGCATGTTGAAATCTAACATGCTAGCTCCTTCTGCCACCAGTGGGGAAAGTTGGGGGGCCCAATACAGTGTAACTTTGGATTTGCAGTAAACCTGGTTTCTCATACAGAACTGTAATAAATTGGAGCTTCCAGATATTGAGGTCACGAGCAGCGCTACTGATCATTTTTATCCTTTTTAAGGTTATTGGACTACTTCCAGATGCTGTACAAGCCTTCTAAGCCTCGCCTAATGTCATGTAACGTGCAGCCGGTGATGGACTTTCTACACCTGTTGTAGCGTGTGCAGTCACAATGAGCGAGGAATGGTTGACAACAGCTGAGTGTAGACAGAAGTGCTTGGTTATGGTCACTCGGTTGTGAAGGACATACACACGTCTGCACCAGGGATTCTTTCTGAAAGACTGAACGCTGTACAGACATTGGTATAAAACAGGTTTTATATGAGAAGAGACAAGTTCCAACCTGGATCTCCCCTGTGCGCGAGTCTCCTGACCACAAGTAACCGAATCTGGGTACATTCCCAGTCAGATATATTTAGGCTGACGTCACATGTTTGCTACTCGTAAATCTAAGATTTCATGCTGCCTCAGCGAAACATTCTATGTGCAAACCAAACATATAATACAGTCAATGAGCTGGGATCTAGCCAAAGACAGCCTCATATGGTTGATACTACGGATCCTGGTTATTAATACAAGAAAATGTTACTGATAAAAAGGAGGGATAATCGCCCAATTAAAGCTTCTGGTTTCACAAAACATAAATCCCTATTTTAGATTTGTATATACATAAAACAGGGCTGCCAACCTAGTAAAGGCAGATACTTTACAGGGGTAGCAGAGCAACCAGAGCCCATATGTTCACAAAAAAAAAGGAACCCAATAGATCAACACTATATGACCAACAATAGCAAAATCAAACTTTACCATTTATAGCATGTTAAAACTCAAGGAAATAAAGGCCAGGAGGAATATATTTTAAGCGAAACAATATACATGTCATTGTACTACTCGAACATTTATAACCTCTAAAAAGAGAACCTGGACTTTCCTCCATACCAGTCCAGCAGCATACTCAGTCAGGGCGGATTGTTTCCATTCATACAGCAACAATGTATGTAAAAGAGCACTATGGTAAAAAGATGAGCGCACAGTTTCAACAGTCGATACAATACAAGGTGGAACAGTTTTGACTTTTGTCTTAAAGAGGACCTTTCAAGTTTTTTTTTTTTTTTTTTTTTTTTTTTTTTTATAAGTACCCCTCCTCTGATCCCAGTGCAATTGGAATTTTCTCTGTAGACCAAGCCGTTCCCAAGTAATACATGCAGTAAGTCAAAACTAACTAGACTCTCTAATATCAAGTGGGTGGTTTCAGGCATGAGCTTCTTCCCGGCACCACCCACTTAACATTAGTGAGTCTAGTTAGCATATCAAGCACCAAAACTACCCGCGTTGATTGCTCAGGAACCGTGAGAGCTACAGAAAAAATTCCAACTGTGCCAGAATCAGTAAAGCAGCGCCTGTTAAAGGATGAAAAGAACTGGATTTGGTGGATGCGGAGAAGGTTACTCTTTAAATTTGCCAAAGATGGAACCGTTTCAGGTGACAGATATACTTATCTTTACTTCTGGTGGTTGCACAATATGAATTCTTATTGCGGAGAAGTAGATATATTTATACTCTATAGCGTCTATATAATACTATTTTACTACATTGATTCTGCTGAGCTGTGCAACGGGTGGGAATAAATCCTTCATCCCTGATCAACTAGCCATTAACGCTTTAGATCTGCATGCATAAATAAATCTGGTAAAAATCCTATTCTTGTCATATGCAAAGGAGCTACTTATGATAAAATGGTTAAATAAACCAGACCATCTTAGTATGTGCTCCATAACATAAGCTATAATACTGTGCTGGATCACACTATGATGGTGCTGCAAAGGTCCCTGCTTTTCTTGTCCTCATAAGTGTCAGTACTTCCCACGGCATCTCCAAGCACAGCCCTGTCTGGTACCAATTACTTTATAGAATGAACCATCTAGGATAAAACTGACCATATATTTTAGATAAATGCTAGAACCCACTAAATTTATGTAAGGGGACTGAATGTGATAATTCCTGGCAGACTAACATGGCCAAACCTTTCCTCTGCCAAGATATAAGTGGTTGTCTTAAGTGTCTGGCAACACGTTATCTCCTATTGAATAAGCAATAGGCTGAGTCAATGTTTATAGGAAGGTCGAGGGATATAGCGAACGCTTCTTAGGTGACGGCTATTTTATCATACGATAAGCTTTACAAATATCCTTAGTATAACATTTGTCATCAATAAACAGGGATCACCACTAGTAACAATTTATGTGCCAGGCAACTCTATAAAGTCTGCAAGAGTCACAATGGAGCCACCACTTAAGTTTGATGTAGTTCAACGCACTCTCCTGCTGTAGTCAATGTCCTTGATCACACATGCATTTCTCTGGAGTCGAGATCACCACAGACACGGCAGTCTGTATACAGTACTAAGTAAACGACCATGTTTATTTAACTTCCATTGAAAATGGCCCATCCGCCCACACACTGACAGCTCTCCCCATACACACAGAAAATGGTGTGGGGGATGGCGGATCCACATTCTCATTCACTGCGGACAGAACATCACTTAAAAATAATGCAGCAAAATCAAATAAATTTGACTTTAAATTCGCAATCTTGAGCTCAATGTGACCTCTCTAAGGAAATAAAAAGGAAGACGACAAACAGATGGCCTGTTGGGCTCACAGTACTGAGAAGATATGCGGACAATGTCTAATCTAGAAGAATCTGACCGCTGAGAACATCTTCAACACCAAAACCTTTCAACTGCATTTTAAAACTTCACTTAGTGAAAAAACACAAACTCCTTATTTAATATGAAATACAGGAACTAAGACTAAAAATAAACAAAATATATAAAAAGAGAAGAAAAATCCTGCGCCAGACAAAGCATATCCTGCAGCTGCTATGGCTGGACAAAAACTATCAACAGCTGCTACCAGGGTAAGCCCTCATGTACATGACTGTATTATGTCTCCATACACAATGCTGGGATATGGCAGGGTGCTAGATAATGGTTTCTCTTCATCAGTGTTACACGGTGTTAAACAAAAAAAAAAAAAAAATTATATAATAGATATCTATCTATGCCCCTCTGAAGTTATTGCAACCATTTAACATCCCCCTTCCATAAGAGTACAGATTTACTTTGCTAAACTAAATGTACCCATGGGTTCCCCTATACAGGATATGGTTCATGAGAAGAAACATGGAACTCTACAACACTCAAAGAACACTATAAGGAAACAGTCAAAAATATGGAACCTTAGCGTACTTCACTAGTGCAGTTTATGTATCACGCAGAATGTGTTATGGGATCGACTTTTTCCATGTGGTCAAGTGCATAGGGCGACAGCCTAAAACACTTAAGCACCAGAGATAATACCTACTGCAGAACATCCATCATGACACTGATATAGCGTTACCATTTATAACCATATACTAAAAAGAGTTACATTTACAGACCAGGCATATTCCGATACGCATATAACATTGACGGATCAATCTAAACCCCCTTACCCAGATGGGAAAAATGTTTAAAGCCTTCGGCTGGATGACGGTGGTCGATAGAAAGCATAACCAGCACCTTAATATTCAGACTATGCTCATACATCAGAGTTTGGAATCTGTCTAGTGGGCAGCTTTCAGTCTGACTAGCTAATATTGCTGTCAAGCCATGAAAAATTCATTGATCTTCCTTGAAGATAAATGGTAGACCACTCTGAAACCAAGCATGCTGCAATATCCAATCAATGGGAAGTAGACGGCGATGTGTAATATATGCACCCAGGTGTAATAGATCCATTTGACACTCTTGAAACATACCATTTTTCTAAAAGTATTCTGCACATATACTCCACTGTGAAACGACCAGGAAAAGTATAAAAGCAAACTTAAAGGCCTCTACATACTAACTTCAAGCGAATGGGTTTTTAAGCAAAGCGTCGCAAACCTTTCCCTATCCAGTTTTCCAACATTTAGGTCGGATTTGTGGCGGACGGAGTGTTGCCGCAAGTGTGAACCCACCCTTAATGGTATACGGTTTCAGTACTACCATATTAATGGTATAGGGTTTCAGCACTGCCACCCTTGTCACTTTTCATTCCTAAGGTCAAGGTCCGTATGGTCTTCAGCTCAAGACTTTTGTAACACAGTACAACTACAGTAGATAAGGAGATAAAATTAGCAAAAGCCAAGTCATGTCTTCATCTCATTTCTCTATTAATCAGATTTTATCACTGACAGATAAGAATATGTATGTTGTACATCAAGGCAGTCTACATGCATAACCTAGTTCCTCTTCTCCAACTTTCACTAATGTCCCCAAATGCCCTCTACAGGGGCTGCAGGCCTGTCGAGTAGAATGGAGTCAGGGGAAAAAAAAAAAAAAAAAAGTGCTGGCCTTCCCACTGCACATGTAAATTCAGGGCTCCACGGTGTATATTAGTAATAAAACTTAACCAGTCCAGGTCTGGCAGTGGGTCAGAAAGGTACAATATCCCATTAGGGAGAGACAGTACAGAGACTTATTAGGCTGTGCATGTCTTAGGGTGGGTTCACACTTGCGGCGGCATTCCCTCCGCCGCAAATCCGACCTAAATGTTGGAAAACTGGATAGGGAAAGGTCTGCGATGCTTTGCTTAAAAACCCATTCACTTGAATGGGTTTTTAAAGCAATGCGCCGGTGTGCGCTTACACCCTCTGCGCCGAGAAGCCTTTTTTTTTTTTTTGCTTCTACTAACACACTGCCTCGCTTGGTACCTAGCCTAAAACATTACCAAATACTCTGGTACTTTTTTTTTTTTGTTTAAATCAATGGAGAAATGACAAACAGTCCAAGGTGATCTGAGATGATCCGGTACCATGCAACGGAAAAGATCAAGTAGTCAGTCTCTCTGAACATCTGATCCATTTAAGCCAATAAAGAACCGTCACATTTCAGCACGTTTTACATAGTCAGATATGTGAGAATGAGTGCTTGTAGGAGCGGTGAATCTGCAGAGTTATGTTTGTAGCCGAGGGCCGATAGCTATACACTTCATAAGAGTGACACGCTTTTAAATCCATTTTAGAGAATCGGATCTTGCTTTTCTATGCATAAAAACCCTTAGTCCTGTTTCTGTGTCTAATGGGTGTAACTAAACTGTATCTGCTTCTTAAAGCCTAAATGATTTCAAAGCTAGGTTAAAAGCAAAAAGCTGCACAGAGCCAACCAAAGAGATAGCCACGTAATGAGCCCAAGGCCTCAGAGGTAAAGTTCACTGCAAAGTCAACTAAGAAAACCAACTTGATAGAAAAGCCCCATACACATGGGAGAGTGTGTATGTGTTCTGTATGGGGAGAGGGCAATAGTGGTCCTTTTACACGGGCAGATAAACTGCCCATAAGTAGCACCAAATTATCTATACAGGTGTTCATTTTTGAGAGATTTCGAAATGATCCTATCTAGTATCCCATCAATACCATATCATCGTAGGTCTGAAACCCTAAACTCTAACAATCAGCTGTTTTCAGCAGTGGATACACAGAGAATGGAGCAGGAAGCAGACAGCTCCATTCTCCGTGTAGTGGCCAAACCAGGTACTGCAGATTGGTTCTTATTCGAATGACTCTGTTCTGCTACTACACAGAAAACAGAGATGTCTGCTTTTGGCTTCATTCTGGGACAGCTAATCAATGGGGATGTTAGGTTATAAATACCAGATTGGTGGGGGTCTAACACTAGGATAGGTCTTCAATATTTTTAGCCCAGAAGACCACTTTAAGTGCATTTATACGATTCAATTGTAGGCCTTTTTCATTAGTATACTCATCCCCCCACCCATATAGTTTCTGTCCCGTTACATAAGGCGTGTGTGTTGCCAAAAACTTAGAATAACACAAAATTTATTGTTTGATCGCTGGCCATTATTACACAGGGCAAAGATTACAAACATTTACACAAGTGATCATCACCTTATGCCCTTTAGCAGCTACAGGACACCTCTAGGGACGGCTTATCTCCCATGCAAACACTGGCGATCAACTGAAGCATCCTCAAACCCCCCCCCAATATAATTTGTAAGATTCATGAGGCACCGCACTTAAAATAGTTGGATACCCCACTGAAATCACCGGGTTTGGACAACTGTACTGGAGCCTTAAAACTTGGATTGTAGACATGAATTTTGAAGCCATCACATGAAAATAACCAGAATTAGCTCAGAATTTTGCTTTTCATTCATATCAAGTGTAAAGTATTATAGTAGAATTTTGAAGAATATATAAAAATGACCTGATTCTTCCTTTCCCTGCTCACATCTACAATGACTTCAGCTTCAAAGCTACGACAAGACAGCCAGGCAGAATCCCATTTCTGCTCAGTCGCTCGCCTTTCACAGCAGACTGCATTCACACTAATGAGAACCTGAATGATGCTGATGAGAGCAGCACATGATGAAAGGTGACCTAGCCCACATTGGGGGCACCTACACGCCTGCACCTCATCCGCACGGAATTAAAGAGAGTTTCACAGGAAAAAGACCAATATAATGGAGTATGTCAATATATCAGCCGCAAGTTCAAGAAGATTTTCTTTAAACGCTTGCCCCAGTAAACAGGACCTGCGCTAACATTACACGTTTACAAGCAGTGCTAAGACCCTACACATGGCCATCAGCCCTGTCAGGTTACCTGCTCCAAATGCTCGGCTTTAGTTTCCATGCTGAGAAGCCAGCTGCCCCTTACAGGGATAATCTCCGTTTCATTCATGGAGAAGAAACGGAAGTCCTTAGGAACTTTGAGATGCATAGCTGCAGATCATATGTTAAAAAAAAAAATATATAAAAAAATATATATAAAAATAAATTAATAATACTAATAATAATAATTATAATTATTATATTTATCAGTGTTTTTTTGTTTTGTTTTATTCTTGCCTTCACAATTCCATTTTATTCATACTGCAGATATCTTGGTAGTCTAAGGACATCCAAGTAAAAAAAAAAAAAAAAAATATACTAAATGTTGGAAATCTCCTGCAGCACCCGATGCATAGTTTACAGAGGACCTTTCACCACCAATTGGTACGGTGAGTTTCAACACAATTAGGCTCTCTTCTGTCAGGTGGGCGGTATCAGGGAGGAACAGACAGACAGAGATCACCCATCTAACAGTAGAGAGCATATCTGTGCTGATACTAACTGCACCAGTTACTGCACAACGGTAGGGAGCACATTTGCTTCTTTGCACTGCAAAGGGTAAAATCTGCAAATTTAGAACCATCAACACCAAGATCCACTTTCTCTGTAGCCTTATATTAGTAGTTATTTTTACTGTCCGATCAGCATTGTACATATAGGTTTTTGTTAGGGCAATTAACGGTGGTTGTGTCACCAAGGACACTTATTCCCTATCCACAGTGATCAGGAAAATAGGGGGCAGAAAGTCCCCCTTAAAGTCTTCTTGTGAATGGAGCACTTGCATGACCAGGGCTCCATTAACTGCTGTGGGGCTGCCGAGTCTAACCTTGAGTAGTTCCCACAGCCTTATTTGGGAATGGGATACGTGTCCCCCATTTTCCTGATCGCTGGGGGACCCAAATGTAGTACGGGATAAGTGTCCTTAACAGCACAACTCCTTTAATAAAATTTATTCAATTAATTCAACATTTCAGAAAATGTACAATTGTGATTTTCATCAGAATCATAAAACGGATGTAAGCTCTGCCCTGGAGTCTGATATATTCCATGTAGCAATAAACAGATGGGTGGTAGACCAAGGAAGCCTGCAAACCTCCCTCCCACTGTACCAGCTCACTGAACTTTTTTTTTTTTTTTAAAAGAGAAAACAATAAAATAAGAAAAATTAAACTTGCCCATAAGCTTGGGGCGAGGGAATTAATTTGTAGGCAAAATCCCCCAGCACTAGTCTATGTTTACATCTGCATTGTGGCCTCCATCCATAACAGAAGTCGTGTCACAGTACTGTATCTGTTTGACAGATCCCAATGGCACCAGTTGACTTACAATGGAGTCTGTCAGGGTTTCCATTGTTTTAGACAAAATAGCACTGCAGAGGGACCGCACATTATTTGTCATAATTCTTATAGAAATAAATTCCTCAGAAGGGAGGCATTCTGCAGAATTTCGATTCAGCCTTACAAAAGCATCAACAGGTCCTACCTACAATCTTAAAAAAATGAAAAAATAAACACAATACAAGTGGAGCAAAGAGTTAAAGGAGGCATTACATGCAGATATAAAGCATAGCAATGATCTATATATATATACACACATAGCAATATATAGCAGGCAATTTTTCAAGCTCTGCATCCCAGAATTCAGAAACAAAAGTCCCAACATAAACTGGGAGCTTTTTGAGTTTATTTTTAGTCCCGCACGCTAAAAAAAAAAAATTAAGACTTAAAAATGTTGCAATGCAGGGGGTGCTTCTTTTTAGCAAACATGTCTAAAAATTTTCTAATCTGGGAAAAATAGATGCAGTGAGTCTGTCTAGCCGTCTGTACACCATATTTTTCAAATGCAACTTTTTATAAAGCTACAAAAAAATGTTACAACGTCACTCCAGTGCGGGAGACGAGTATGACCTAAACCAACATAGATTATTGAATAAAATAAGAAAAGTTGAGTATGTTAGTCCTTATCTATACTGCTTTATTAGGTTTATATTTAGCCTAATTTTCTGTATTCAATACCATTTTTGGATGAAAAAAATACAACTGCCATACAGATCCAAAACACAGCTGTTTGGCACATGCCTTGTATTGTAAGCTCTGAACAAAAGGATCCTCAGTCCTTAATGTGGTCATGTGGGGAATAAATAATTTCAGCAGTGTACTTACTGTAGTGGATAAGCACATACACCAATATACATGCTGGTCCCCCCGCTGCCTACATTCGGAGCCATTCATAGCACTTGCAGTGGTGGCCGAAGTCTTGCAGTCCAGCTCCATTGCTGACACTCCTTTTCATCACATGACCAACCCCGCTGTACCCAGAGGACATGCAGTAGTAGTAGAGAGGCGTCAGACATGTGATAAAGACTTTGGGAGTCAGGAGGGGAGACAGAACTGTATAATTTCCAGCCTTAAATAGCACTATGAAAACTCAGAATCTGGACGACTAGGAATCCGCATCTATATTAGTAAACATGTATATGTACTGAAGTGAGTCAAAATCTAAAAGCTTTTATCCCCCACATAACCCCTTTAAGTCCCCCATAGACATTAAGGCAAAGTCAAGCCCTCTGACCTCTTGTGTCCCCCTATCTCATCATAGAATGTAAGCTCTTGTGAGCAGGGCCCTCACTCCTATTGTTTGATAGGTTTATTACTTTGTCACATTGTAATGTCTCATATTGTCTTGTCTGTTCATGTGTCCTCTGATTTGTAAAGTGCTACGGAATATGTTGGCGCTATATAAATAAAGTTATTATTATTATTAAATCAATCTAACCCTGCCAATTTTGTCTGGACTGGCTGACTGTCAGATTTGTATGAGGTCTCCTAACTTCCAGGAATTTCACCATTGATAGTAAAGCACTGTAATATACAATATATGATAGGTATATAAAACAAATAAAGCTAGAAGTTCTTGATACAAAAGCTTAAAGTTAGTGCTACGCAGCAACTTTGACCATGACTTCCATCGTAAGACCAAAGATCTCTGTGTTGCCCTGCGACTCCTTCACCAGTGTAAGTGACCCCATAAGTGCTGCAACTGCGACTTCTAGTAAGCAAAGAAATCCAGCAGTGCTCAATTTGTTCCCGAGTAGAAGTCACAGTCGGAGCCCCCTTGGGTCACAATGTAACTCCACTCACTTACATTAGTGAAGGAGTCACAGGGCACAGGGGTTGTGGCAAGTTGCCATGTAGCCCTAATGTAAATAAAGAATAAACATAATAAAATGCAAACGCCAAATTCAGAGGTCGCCCCCCTAGACTAGAGGTCTGCAGGCAGCGGGTATAAACAAGGCCAGAGACAGATGCATTTTATGACCAGTTCAGACAAATACACTGCAGATCAGATTTTCTTGGAATAGCAAACTGTTCTCAAATCCTCCTCGTCACTCAAAGTAAGTAGAATATGGATCAGCATATTAGGTAAGTAGAGAAAAAGCCTAAGATTTTCATAGCAACCTTCAGACTTTGTAGGGGCATATAATATATGCTAGCTTGCAAACACACTGTTGGAAATATGGCACGCTCAAACATGGCATATACCTTGCAGATTTTTTTTTTTGGTGGCTTCCTTGCCCCGAAAGAGGTTTAGTAAATTTTCATGTCCAAGCTGCAAATACAACAATATTCACCTGGACAATCCCTTTAAGGCTGAGGCCCCATGGTGTGGAAACACAGTTTTTTTGGTGCATTATTTATCCAAAACCAAGAATGGCTACAAAAGGAATAGGAAACATCTAGCCAGCTCTTATATTTCTACCTCCTGCTCAATCCACTCCTGGCTTTGACACAAAAAAAAACGTAGCAAGATCTGCAACAAAAAAGCTGCATTTCCACAACGTGAAGCCTAACAGTTTTTCAGTCAATTGTCCATTTTGATCAACTTTATACGAATGTATATGTCACTTGTAATATTTCAATAACTCCCTGAGTTTATCAATTCTATGTTGGCCACAAACCTTTATTTTTTTAAAAAACCCTAAATACTAGTATCATACTAGTGAGGCTGCTATAACTAGTCCTTGATCACCCACCACACAGCGCTCCTCCAGACATCCCTTTTCTCTATAAAGTCAGTGTTTCAGCTTAGACAGCACCACTGCTCTGTCATACGCCCACAGTCGGTGCCCCGGCTGAAGAGAAAGGTTACAAAGAAAAATGATACGTTTCTAAAACAATTAGCTACACAAAGGCCATAGCTATTCCCCATTACATAATGCTCATAATAGATCACAGACAATTAGGAGAAGTCAGACTTTATAAAAGGCGACCTCTGATGTCTGCAAGATGGCATGCTGGGAGCTGAGGGGTGGTCTAAAATAACAGCTTTCAGTTCCCCGTCTAATAAGCTAATGAGAGTGGGAAATACATTTCTCCCAGGGGAACCCATCCTGAAAGTGAAAATGGCTAAACACACTAAGCAGAAAATGATGATCTTCCATGTTTGTGGATAAGAACACAAAGAAAGAGCTTAAGAGAGAAATTGTAAAGTTTCTTAAAAATGACCTGTCACCTCATCCAACATGTCTGATGGAATAAATAATTGTGATCTTAATTCTGTAGAATTTTAACCATTTTATGTCATTCATCTGTGAGGCCAAGTTCACATCTGCATCGGAGTCTCCATCGGGGACTGGTTACCGGCTCCCCTGTTGGAGATTTTGCCACAAAACCGCCAAAAATTGAAAATGGGGGACTTTTCTCTCTGGTTTAAGTTCTGAAACAACAGACACCCGATGGACCCCATTATAGTCAGTGTCCATGTGTAACCGCTCAAACTGCAGTCTGTCTCTCAGTCTTTCGGGTCTACCAGCTGAGAGACTGGCGCAGATGTGAACCTAGTCTAATTCATATATGGTAAACAGGTACCAGGCAGCACTATATATCAGGGCGAATTTTTCCACAGCCTGACTGACTCATTCATAAATGGCTGACAACCATGGTCAGCAGTATAGATCCTCTATTACACAAAAAAAAAAAAAGCTAGTGACTGTATCCCTATGAGAGTAAATATGCAACAAACTGTACAATATAGCGATAATTGTATAATATAATTTTGGAGTGGGTGCACGTTTCAGTAGAAACTGAGTATACTGCCAAATTTTAATCCAATAAAAAAGTCTAGAAGCAACACCCCAAAAGTATGGTACGCTTCATCTGTTTAATACAAAACAACCTCAAAAAAACAAAGACGCAGCTAGTGTAGTGTTGTGGTATTATAAATTGTGCAAGGTTTTGGATGAGTACCCTTCATTGGGCTTGAAAATCCAATCCCTGTGACAAGGCCATAGCAGGACAAGGGATCTTGCAGAAAACTCCCCCTATGGAGCTAGGTGTTGAGGAGAACAGAAGTGGTGGTACTCACCCGGAACACTGCACAATATATACTACTACATATAAATCAGCTTCTAGGTAAAAAGATCCTACAGAAATTCTAATAAAACATAGGATGAAAGAGGAAAAATAGGGCATCAAGAAATAAATAGGTGAGAGCTCTAAACACACAAGAGTGTAGATTGTGAGCCCTATATGGGACAGTGACTGTCAATGTCTAA
Source organism: Leptodactylus fallax (assembly GCA_947044405.1). NCBI lineage: Eukaryota > Metazoa > Chordata > Amphibia > Anura > Leptodactylidae > Leptodactylus > Leptodactylus fallax. Next base: position 258,898 of record CAMRHE010000005.1, on the reverse strand, counting down.
AGCAATGTGGAATATGATGGTGCTATATAAGTAAGCATAATAAATAAATAAGAGTGCTAGTGTAATAACAATTACTCTGCAGTTACAGAAAGCTGAAAAACAAAAGGTCCCAAAACCACAATGTGAATAACGCAATTAGCTAAAGTGTAATTGCTGCGAGCACTCTGTCAGCCATCTGGATCCATCTTTTATATGTATCCATCAGTACAAAAGAAACCTGTCTACAAAGAGTATTAAATTAAACATATATAAAAATGAAGGATATAGATTAATCTTTGCATGCATGTAAGGATGGACAATCCTCAAAGCAGAAGAAACATCCCATCACACTGTTTTATGCATAATGCCGGGCCTCAGTGGGTGCTGCATCACAAACGGGAAATCCTAGAGAGAACCTGTGTTATTGGCCACCCATACAGGTCCTAGTCACCGAGTACATCTACTATTTATTCACAAGCCAATGTTTCTGGGAATCTAAAGTTCACATTATGTGGCTACTAATAAAGGAAAACGGTCTCCTAATATCTTCAGTAACCTGTCCAACACTTTCATTCGTGGAAGAATGGTCAGAACAGTTTGGATATCTCCGAAATGTGGAATTTTTCAAGTTAAGCACACAGTGGACACTACAGAGTACAGTCATCTCCTTAGGCTCCGCTCACACTACAGTTATTGGTGTCCGTTTCCATAGACTCTAATGTAAACAACATGACTAACACTGTCTTCAATCAAGTTTGTTTACTTTTGTAATAGAAGAAAAAGTCCTGCATGTAAAACTTTTTCCCCCATTAGAAAAACAAAAGACATGATGAAAGAAAGTTTTTTTTTTTTTGTTTTAAAGGGGGCGCTGACTACATCTGTCATTTAATGTCCGTTGCTCTCACCCTGTGACGGATGAGAACAGCAGACATTAAATAATGGTAGTGTGAACCTAGCCTTAGCTGGCACTATGACAAGTCATATTTGTTGAAGGTTGTCAGCCTGACTTGTTTCCAAGTTTCTGGACAACCTTTCCAAAGAGTTATGGACAGTCACCATTTTTTCAAGCAAATTGTAAAAGCAACCACACTAGTCACCACTTCCCCAGATTCCAAACATATTAGAATATATATATATATATATGTTTTTTTATCATAGATAGATTATAGATAGATGTTACAGACTGTGTAGGACTTTCAGCATGGTTTACAACTAACTGTTCAGACAGGAAGAATAGTGCAGCATGCAGAGTCACTCTTCCTGTGCAAACAATGGATACCACAACACAACCCTGACGGATGTCGTTATCATTTAATGGGGCACGGCAAGTGCCATTGGGGTCCTTTTGGTGTCAAATTGAAACTGAAGCCTCAAAGTAAAATGAAGTATGATTAAATATAACACAGTAAACAAGGTTAAGAGACTCATTTAGATGACAGATTTAACCAACTCTGCCTGACTGTAAAAGTGGCCTAGAGCCAACATCTTACATGCTTTTGTAGAAGACATTTGTTATGCCGAATCTGACATCTGCACTGCTCCGATCACCAGACATCTGCCTTGTTTTGACATATGTTCTTGACACTTTAAAATTAAAACTTTTCATTATAATGCATACCATCCTGTGCCTACAATATGCTGCCATACCACGAATTGTACAGTCCCGGTGAAGGTAAGACCTAAACTACACAGGCGATTTATCGAAATGAAATCATACTACACAATTCACACATTATAAGGCACCCAAATGTAGCCTACGGCAGAAAGTAGCATCTTGTTAAGACTTGTAGCATAATCAAGGGACTTACAAGTACGAAATGTAGTTCCTAGAATGAACTGCAGCTTTCACAAAAGGGCAATTCCCCTATTGTAAAAAAAAACAACAAAAAAAACCAAAAAACAAAAAAAAAAAAACACACCAACACATAAGCAATACTGGACAGGAATGCATATAAAATATGACAGACCTACCAATATAAAATGCTACAACCAGTCATGGGATACAAAAACCAGTTCCCTAAATACAGGTCTACAGAATTTGTGATGAACATCACACTTCTATATACTGATAGGTCTATGGAGTTGACCCTGGTGTACCAGATCTTGAGATTGAAGGCTCAACCTCAGAGATGGTGGACAGAAACCTTTTTACAATACTTTTCAGACTTAATAAACAAAAGTAAATCTTGCTATAAGTGTTTGTATCTTACAGCCCACCGTTGGAGGATCCAGAGGTGCCAGAATGATCAGGGCAGGTCAGGAAGAAGCTCCATATAATTTGGACATCAGATTGAGCTTCATGACCAGACATATAGCTGAAGTCTGGGAAGAAGAGTAATTCCTCAGACCACCAGGTATAAACCCCCTATTTTACTCTAAGCCACCAGGGCAGAGTGTGAAACCCCGTGGATATTAGCCAAATCTTCTACCTCAAGTCACCAAGGAACTTGGCTCTATGCTAGGCCACCACAGATATTAATAGAGAGTAACTCCTCTGCTACCCTGGACCACCAGGGAAGATTTATGTAGTACAAACATACGGTATGTGGCTACTATGTCATGAGTTTTTATTTCTGTGGATAGTCACATATCACTAATCACCTGTCAATAGGCTTACCTAAACAAATGAGAGCCCATAATGCAGATGCCTGCTGGAAGGACAGTGATAAGGTTACAGACCTATATCATAGACATAATTCTTGTCGCTGTCAGTACTAAATGCGGCTCAGCGCTAGATCAGCACAGGCGGGGAAGCTCTTACACAGCACGCATCCATATTTATAGTATGAGCAGTGCATTTTCCCCCTTTTTATCCTAATAATGTGTGAAGACTGAAGAAAGGGAATATGGTAAGTAAGGCAGCCGGTGACCCAAATTTCCATACTCTCACTACTTTGTGTGTAATGCATTCGCACTGTTGTCTCGTCAGCAGTGAGCGAGCAGCTGGCAGCGGCCCAAGGAGGCAAAGAGCAGCAATAAAAGTGTGAAAGTATTTCAGCATGTAAGGAGGGGTCACAGCCATATTCATCAGAAAATGTGTGCAACACCCACTTGTCAAGATACATACAGCAACACATTTAGCCTGTTTTTCTCAGATAAGACATATGTACCATTTAGAATGGTCTCGCACGTACATTTCTGCTCATTTTTTATCATTATGTATTATGGGATTTATTGTAATGGTTATGACTCACTAGAGAAGGATGGTGGGGGGTCTCTGCGGAGAACAGGTAGTGAAAGCTTTAGGAGACTACAGAGCAGCACCAGGACTTAAAAATATAGGACCAGAGCTATAAGGTAGGAGAAATTATACTAATGGTGCCATAAGTTTTTTCCCCCCAAAAAAAGATATCCTAAGAATAGGTAATAAAAACCATGAATACTAGCTGCCCCATTGAACACTAGAGCAGGAGTCCTAAGCCCCCCATTCTTCCTAACTGCAAAACTGCTGCAAGGACTGTAAATGGAGCAATAGTCAAACATTGAATGAAGCGGCCGCTCACATGTATATGAGGCCTATTTCAACCTTTACTGCCGCTCCATCCAATTTTCTACTCACTGTGGAAGGACAAGACCCATATTGTAATGATCAACAATCAAACATTTATCACCTATACATGATCATTGTGTAAAAACCCCCTCAAGGACTTCAACAGCGTAGTTGAAGTTTTCAGCTATGTACACAGGATATAAGGGGTTTTTCCAGGACTAAAATATTGATGACCAATCCTTAGGATAAGACATCAATATGAGAAGTGAAGGAACCCCCACAGGTCAGTTGACTGAAGCAGCAGCAGCAGAAGCGTTCAGTTACACGCTGCTTGCTTGTCACAGTCTAGGTGACGTGATGTCCATCAGTCATAGGGCCTGCTTGCAACTTTGTCCCAGTCAAGCAAATGGGGCTGATCTGCAATACCAAAAACAGGCTCTATACAATGGACTTTGCCAAGCTTGGTAAGTATTGAAGAGGCTTAGCACTTTATGGAATGCTGCAGTTTCTTCAAACATCAGACTGGTGGGGGGTGCCGGGTGTTGGACCTCCAACCAATCTGATAATGACAACCTATCCTAAGGATAGGACATTATTGTTTTAGTGCTGGAAAAATCTTTTAATCATGAAATGGCACAGATACCATGTACAGATGCTGAAGCATAATGGTACAGTTGATACTCTCGCTATTTTCTTCTTCGTCTTCTGCAGTTGACATGAGCAGGGAGGAAGTAAAGGGATAAAGCAAACCAATTTTAAAATTAATCTACTGACTAGAGGAAAAATACAATGGTTTTAAAGTGCACATGCACATGTAAGATTATTATTAAATTATAGCACATAAACCACAATATATTATAAAACTATTTCAGTTCAATGAAAGTGATAGTTGATCAACTATGTGGCAAAACTATCACATTTCATTTATAAGCCAAATCTGCTACTAAAAGTATTCACAGCAAAAAAAATGACAAAACCAATAATATAGTACCAATGTATAATGACAAAACTTCTCAGATTCCTCACCAAGGAGTCCACAAAATGTGTATCAGAACCCCTATGACATAGCGTAGGGATTTCTGGCAAGGGAAGAAAACAACAATCACGATAACCATTTCAAGGGCAAGTACCACAGATCGTCTACTATGGTGCTACCTATTTAGGTGGAAACTATTAAAGTAGAGAACACAACTGCCAATTTAAAGCCTCTGCCAGGCTGATATTTTCAGCCAATTTTATAAACTTTCAGAGCAATTGTCCTTTAATGCTTAGTGCCACTAAAACATTGAAAACACCATAGAAAACTGACTCAAGATAGTCGTGAGACAAAAGAAATAGACAACCAGGTAAATTGGCAATCTAGAGAACACCCTTGAGGACAGCCATACACAGAGCCACCAGGATGGGCAGGATAGTGGTGTGCAGCCTGCCCACTGGCACCCTAAAAATTACCTCAAAAAGCTAGTCTTTCATACCAGTGCAGTAGCAGAAAATGACACAGTAATAAAATAACCATTGCACACCAAATAAATGTCCTATCTGACCAGTGTTGCTTCTCCTGCAGTAATGAGGTCATATATATCACGTGACTACTGCAGTCTATCACTGGTGATGCCGTAATGTACAGCACAAGACCACTGAGGTCAATGATTGGCTGCAACAGTCACATGAATCATGTGCATGACATCATAGCTGCTGGACCAGCAAGGAGCAGAGAGTGAGACATAAAGAGGGAATAATGGTTATGCTGTCGGGAAAAAAGTTATTGACTACGGTTTTGAAATAAAATAACTTTTTTTATTATATTATACAATTATTGATATTGTATCATTATTAACTATATGTATAGTTTGTTACATATTTATTTTATAGGAAGTCAATCACTAACTTTTTACTGCTTCAGCCTTTTGTGAAACAGGCAGTTCAGGAGTTGGAATAGGTCTATGGAAAAATGGAGTCAGAGTAGGTGGTTTGGCTGACACAGCACAGCAAAAAAAATCCTTGACAGCCACATTAAAATGTAGAAGAAAGAAATATCCAAGAATATAAAACATAAGTCTATTTTTTTTGCAACCCTTGTGTTAATTTGCAGCTCAGTGCTTTAGTACTTTCAGTACAACCCTGGCAAGTTCCTCAAAGCTATATTTTCCAAGTTAATGCGCAGTAGTGTCTTGTGTGAGTGTACAAGCACAGGCCCTAGAGATGACAGGAATCAGATTTGTGATAAGCAGCACTGATAGGAAATGTACATTTTCCAATACGCTCATTATGTCACCACTGTGTAAACTAGCATAGGATCCAATACTCCCGTGTATAATTGCTCTGCTCTGATTTTCCATTCAAATTCAATCCCGCAAGGATTATTACAGCATTTCATAATGCACCCACACATGAGAGCGGGCACACAACTTACTGGCGAGGAGACAGGCACTCTACAAGGAATAAATGTATAGCGGCAGTGAATGCTTCTAGAGAAAGGCAATGGTGGATCTACAGGAAGATAAAATGTTTTACAAGTTATTTTTTTATGCTGTATTAGCATTACTATATGAAACCAATTACTAATTCATAGACGGAGGTCATCTATTCTACAAATCTCTTCCTCAGTGCCAGCTAAGGATGCTAAAAGTAGAAATGTATAATAAAAGTTAATTGAAATTGGTTTTCAGAATTTTTTAAATATATTAAAAGATGGTCGATACAATTTATTATGTAGCAGAGTTAACCTGAACTTCGCTAGTTAAAACTGCTGCAGCGTCATATCTTATCACAGAAGAGGACAAAAGCCACTGAAAAGAAACTGAAAAATGTGTGTGCGTGTCTGTGAGAGAATATATAACACCACAGTTGGGGACCACCAATCACCAGGGATTTATCAAGAGAAATGTGGTTCGTTGGCTTTTAATTTATCATATTTTAAGAAGTTTTCCAGTATTGCAATATTGATGACCTATAGGATAGGTCATCAATAGCACATTGGTAAGGATGCAACTCCCATGCCCCCCTGAAGATTGGACAGAGCAGATCCTTTGCCTTGCTTCAGTGCCATAGCAGGTAATGTATTGGAAGAAGGTTTTTGCTGCAGAAAGCTTCCACCTGACATTTTGTCAGTAAAATTAATTACAATCCCTAAACAATCTTTACTTCACAACTCACTGCCTTATCCAAGAGTGAGTTGGTACTAAACAGTGAACACAACTCTAAAGTCATTGGTGGATACTAAGACTGGCCTTTACTAAATCATTCTAAAATCCCTCGCTGGGGGGTTAGGTCAGTGTGCCAGAATTGAAATCTGTGTGGCCAGTTTTCTGGCATGACTTATAGTAGATCTGAAGGGCCATGGTGTCCCCACCATACCACCTTGCAATACCAAAAAGTAATGCATCTTTGGCACAAGATAGGTCAGGGCAACAAAGATGTGCCGCTTCTACACCAGTTTCCTGCCATACATATTAAATTCAACCACTGACTGTCCCTAGCCTAAACTCGACAACTTTCTAGTTACATAAAATACCCCAAAACTGCAACTAACTACAAACCTAACATGACCATTGCAAGAAATATTCAGTTTTCTCCTTCTGCAACTTACAGTACGAACCTTACCAACCAGTTGAGTACCTCAAAATCCCATGGGAACATGCACCACCAAAGCAATACATGATTTCCTTTACATCAGACAATTAGTCAGAAAGTCAGAGACGGCTCAGCAACCTCAGCTCAGCCGAACGCCTTCCTCCTAATCTTAGGAAATAAGCTGACTACTTATCTGCTTCTACATATGAATTTCATCTTGATATGGTCCATTTTGCTAATCGGGGGGAGAAGTTGAAAAATATACATGAGAGCAGACTAGTTAACCCTTCCAAATACCCAGAAGTAGTCATCATGGGAATTTCTGCAGTACATATAATATTGCTACAATGCGTAATCCTCCATCAACATGTGTTTTTGATTTGTTCTCCCACAACACATAGAATAGAAAGTAAACCTTCTGCCAGGTCCAATGACGTCAAGAGAATGCTGCGAGGAATTTCTCTTTGCTCAGGATACAGACATGAAAGTGCACAGCTAACCTAGTTAGGATATAAAATTAGGCAGTGGAGACAGATTCTCTTCTCCGATGATGCCAGGTTTTGCATCCTAGCAACAGTCTATTCCAGACCCTACAACAAGACACTTTCCTAAAATGCCTTGGAGATTCTTACAGCTTAAAGGAAGTCTACCACCTCCTCCGAGCCTATTAAACTGCCTTCAAAGCATTAGCGTATGTTCACACATAGGAATTTGAGGCAGATTCTGTGGATTCAATGGGAGGCAGAGATTGGAGCAGGGTGCTGGTATAAACATTATGCTAAATCCTGCTGCAGATTCAGAAGAACCCGCAGTGCGAGTCACTCCATTAGGCCCATTCATCTGAAGGAGCCCACACAACCAAATGTGCACACCAAGGCTTTTCCTATGCTCTGTCCCATCCCAATTATAAAGCAGGTTCTATCTTGCTCAAATGACATTGGAACAGAACCCCCGACTGAAGTCAAAGGGAAGGAAGGCATTTGGATGTTATCAGAGTGCATTCCACTCTAAAATGGCCACCCTCCTCGGTCTGCACAGTGAGTGAAAGCTGTGGCAGAAAGTCAAAGGTGGAAGTCAGCCTCAAATTTCTTTTCCATTTCCACTGTGTGAACATAGCTTTACAAAACACCAACATACCTTTCTTACGTAGGTTTGTTTAGTATACTTTGAGAAAAGCAGCTTCGACACCTTATGGAATGAAGTAGTTGGTGCGCTGGTGGCATTCCCAGTAGTCCAAGAGCATTGCTTCTGCAGGTCCAATCCCTCCCCACTCGTGCCTGTGCCAGCAACCCATTGAATACTGATCCTTCCACTGCTCTGAAGTCAATCCTCAGAAAAAAAATCTCCAATGAATTGGGAGTCTGTCAGTTGATCTGACCTTACAAAAGCCGATCTGACCTTGGCTAGCAGCGCTAGGTAGGAGTTCCTACCTAGCGCTGCTAGCCAAGGTCAGATCGGCTTTTGCCGGAGATACCTTTGCCCATGCTTTAGAGCAGAGGGAAGGGACTGGGGAACAGCAGAGTGGATTATTATTTATCATAGCTGCAAGTTCAGAGCTCAATGGGCATTCCCTGTAAAGGATGCAGAACATTAGTACTACATGGACGTTTGTTTGTGGTCTGTAACATAGGAACACTTCTGCATAAAAACTCTATACTCCAATTCAATGGAGGAAAAAAAAAAAAGATAAAAAAAGAAAAGAAAAAAGAAGAGGGGGTATATGGGATGTATACAACCTGTACAGAAGAACCTGTAGACAAACCAAAGAGGTTTAATCGCACAACTGTGAAGTCACATGACTGGAAATAAGAACAATCAACTACAGGAAGCAGAGAATGCTGTATATACATTAGATATAATCTAATCTTTGGCAAATGACTAAGAACTCATTCAGCATTTTATACCGCCCCATACATATAGTCCCTGGGGTGGATGTGCATTAAGCCTTTACTGTTTAAGTGTTCTCTCTATACTAGAAATGACATCTATTCACTGCATACTTCCCTATTCTTGGAGGACTCATTCATTACATAAGCATGCAGATGAATGGTTAATAGGTAGGTATGCTATATATAATCATGGCGTGAAAGGATGTGGAGAGCGACCTGTGGTCAGAGGGTCCGTTGTGTAGCTTGTGTTTCTTAAAGACACAAAACCTTTGAAGCCTACCCTTAAAGGGAATCTATCATTAAAAAAAAACACTTTAAAGCTAATGGCACGTTGTAATAGCCTTTAAAAAGGCCATTATTCTCCTACCTTTCATTGCTGTCTTCTCCCAGCTGTTTCTGTAAAAATCTGTTTCTTCAATTATGGAAATGATCCTCACGGAGCACACGAGGAATTCCTCCATGTCAGCAAGCACCCACCATGTCATCGCTTGTCACCGCCCATTAATCTGTTGTGGAGACTCCCATTTTGGTCTTCTCTTCTACTTCCTTTGAAGCAGCACTGGATGGCAGCGACTGCGCATGATGGGGTGCCATTTTCCGGTGCTCCGTACTGCGCCTCTTGTGAAAGACCACCGGAAAATGGCGGCGGTCCAGCGCTGCGTCAGAGGAAGAAGAAGAAAGAAGATACAGAGAAGACCAAGCTGGGCGTCACCACAACAGACTAATGGGCAGTGACAAGCGATGACGCGGTGGATGCTCGCTGCCACGGAGGAACGCCCCGGGTGCTCCGTGAGGATCATTTCCATAACTGAAGAAACAGCTGGGAGAAGACAACAATGAAAGGTAGGAGAAGAATGGCCATTCCAACGTTCCATTAGCTTAAAAGTGTTTTTTTTAATTATAGACTCCCTTTAAAGGGGTATTCCCATGAACACAACCATTTTTAAATTTGTAGATAATTAAAAGTTAAACATTTTTGCAAATATAAGTAATTAAACATTTTGCAGAATTTTAAAGATTTTCTCTAAATATCTTGTGGTCACAAGTTGTTGTCTTGATCGGTTGCCAGTGGATACGTTCATGATTGCAGGACCATTCTACGGTCAGAAAATCAGCCATAACTTCCTTGTGGCCAGGATATCTTCTGACCTATGTAGTGTCCTTGCCTGACAACCCGGCTACAATAAGTAAACCATGGCTGGATTCCTGACAAGTCCCAGACCCTAGAAAGTTTCTGGATTCGTGGTCGTAACCATTGGCAACCAATCAAGACAATAGATGTCATTACTAAGATAGTTAGAGGAAATCTTTAAAACTCTGCAGAATTTTTAACTACTTATATTTGCAAAAATGTTTATCTTTTGCTTACCTACAAATATAGATTGTAAGCCCTTGCGGGCAGGGCCCTCTATCCCACTGTGCCAGTTGGTCACTGTTAGTATTATATTTGTTTGTATATCTTGTGTACTGTTTGCAAAGCACCATTGAATTAATGGTGCTATATAAACAAACAATAATAATAATATAGATATGATTACGTTCATAGTAATACTCCTTTAAGGCTAGCCAGGGACCAAAACCAGTCATGTATATAAACTTCTGTGACCTACAAGTGCTCAAACTTGCTCAGATGTTTCCTCCAAAGTCTAATATCTAATAATAAAGACTACACGCCCTGCACAGGCGCTTCCTGCAGACTACAGCCGGGTTCACATTACACATGTTACAGCATGATCATCTCCACCTCCAGGAGGCTATATATCACCACCTCTGTGAGGGCAGGGTTACTAGGCGGGGGATGGGAGCTGAAGAGATATGTACTAACGCTGACTAGAAGACACCATATTTCTTGTCAATTTCCTTGTGCACTCAGAGCTGGTATGACGACAGTCTCAGCACTCCACACTGGTGACTAACCAGGTAATTAGTCGTTACTTGGGTGTGACATGCAGGCACTTTCATCCAGGGATGCAGGTATGTGTTTACACATACATAGGAAGAGATTTATTAAACCAGGCGTAAAATAAAACTCAGGATGATCTGTCATGTCATCTGTGTTTTATGTACTGATAGACTGGCGCCCCTTGCACTGAATCCTCCTGTTATTGCTTGTATAGTCTGCCCAGTTCCAGAAGTATTGGTGCCATTACTTTTGACTACAGATAGAAGTGCATTGTCACTGCCCAGCACTGAAAGAGCTGCAATTCTCATGACAGTTCCGCTGTGTGAACATGCCCTTAGCCTAAGATCATGTCACTACCAGTGTGACATACAAGCCAAGTGTGTCTACAGAGTTACAATAGACATATAGGCCACAAAGCGTCTGCACAGTATGCTGTAGTATATAAATTTATGACAGATACCACTGTATGGCATCCATCACAGGCATCTGTTTAACATATACACCCTGACATTTTTCTTCCATCAAAAATACTGGAAAGATTGATGGAAACCCAAGCAGAACGCAAGTGTGCACACAGCCTGACAGTTAGCCCCCATTCACACATCCGTTTTTTTACGTACATGTTCTCTTTCGTATGCCAATCTTCATAAAGTTTGCAAGTGATACCAGGCACGCCAGGAGATTGCGCAGACAACCTATATTTACTGCATTACCCTCCATGTTTCATTCATAGGAGTCCAGGAAGATGAGATATAGGGGCAAATTTATTAAGACTGGCATATTGTACACCAGTCTTAATAAACTGCCCTAACGGCGCAGGAAAATGGAGATTTATAAAGAGGTTGTGGCCTCTTCGTAAATCTGTTTGCCATCCCTGCGAAAATAATAGAAATCTACGCCAGTTAGGAACTGGCATAGACTTCCATTGTAACTCATGCCAGAAAATCAGCATGAGTTATAATAAATCTCTTGGGCTGACACGCAGCTGCCTTAGCCTGCCCACAACCATACAATACGGAGGACAAAGAGCGTATTGGGGATTGAGGCACATCTTTGGTGCAACTAAGGGCCTTGCACCAAACGTGTGCCTCAATATCATCCCCTCTACAACAGTTTTCTAGCATAGAGGGAATGATGAATTTGCCCCATAGTGTGAGATTTTGTAGGCCCTCTATTCCAGAAAGCATGAGCTGTAAACTAATGCATTTGACTAGAAAAGCTCCAAACATGTACCATAGCCAGAGACAAGAAGATTTCAAGAGCTCAGTATCCCCCTTGCACTCGGACACGCACCATTTCCTGTCCACAGTAGCCAGCAGCTCCATCAGCAGCATTCTGCTCATTCACTAACACAAGTTTCCAAAAAGATATTCCATATTAACACAGGCATATTTTATTAATGAGATGCTTCCTACCAAAAATAGCTCTGAGATGCAAGTCTGCCAGGATGCAGAAAGGAACGTGCCAAAAGAGGAAATTGCGAGTACAAGATTCCAGCACCTGGACAACGCTGCGCCAGGTTTACGGACAATGATTGGTCTCCACCACCTGTTCCGTAGATGACACAAAACCACACTGACAGATACATTTATACAAAAAGAATACAAACACTCCCTGCCCGATGAGGTTACTTATAGTGCAATCCTTACTTAAAGGGAAAGGCCACTAAAAAAAAAAAAAAGTTATCCATGCCTGACAGGAATATATCACAACTAAATATCCCTAATACTGCAGTTGTGTTATTTTAGGGTTTCCTCATCTTATAACAACACTTTATTGTAGGGATATCTCATCACTTGATAAATGAGGGGTCCGACCTCTGTGCAATCGCTTGCCTTGGAGCACTGCTATGCCGAGAAGACAGTGAAGGAGACTTATGCTGAGGCCCCATTATTTATTATGCTTACTTATATAGCGCCATCATATTCCGCAGCGCTTTACAGACATTGACAGTCACTGTCCCATATAGGGCTCACAATCTATATTCCCTATGGTGCAGCTTTTTTTTGCTGCACATTTTGCTGCGTTTTTTTGAGCCAAAGCCAGGATTGGCTTGAGCAGAAGGGGCCCTCGAAACGTGACCTGAATAAGACAAGCTCTCAGATCTGGCGGCTGCTAGATCGGTCAGAAATCGCCAACGAAAAAATACTGCAACCCTGACTTTTCTGTCCAGCGGATATGAACATAGTGTAAATCTAACCTAAATGATGCAAATAAAACCCACAGCAAGTCAATCATTGCTGCAAATACCAACGTCTCTCAACCTTGTGAAGGTTGGAAGCAGCAGGAAACCCTCAGCGATTCCAGCAGGTGTGCCACCCCAAAAACCACCAAATATCAGTTATTCTATACGACAGTGGCGTTTCTCCAAACATGTTTCAGAACTTCCCTGACAGATTTTCAGCAGCATATCCATACCATGTGTCCTTAACCCTTAGGCAAGGTTCACACTACCATTGGATTCCGTTATGAAGGTGTCCGTTAAAAAAAAACAAAAAACGGACACCTATCATAACAGACATTAAAAACGGACACTAACTGATGTTAATGTGTCCGTTTTTTTTACTGATCCAATTAATGGATTAGTTAAAAAAACACACATTAGCGTCAGTTAGCATCCGTTTTTAACACTTCGTTTTTTTGTTTTGTTTCTCCTTTCTGAGCATGCGCAGAAACAAAACAGACATAAAATAATGGACAGTAACTGATGGCTATCAGTTACTGTCTGTTATAAGTCCGTTACCCATAGACTTCAATGTTAAAAAAAAATAACGGACACTTGCTGTCCGTCAAGAATCCGTTTTTCCAAACGGACAAAAAAGTCCTGCATGTAAGATTTTTTGTCCACGGAAAAAAAACGGACTTCTGACGGATTGGGTGTGAACGGACACAATATAAAAACCCATTGAAATGAAAGAAAATTTTAACGGATTTCTGACGGTTCAGCTAGTGTCCGATGCTAAAATCTTGTAACGGACAATAGCAACGGACACTACTGACGGTCACAAACGGTAGTGTGAACACCCCCTTAATTGGATGGCAAACCCCTTTAGTCCAGGGACACAAGGGGTGGACTGGCCAAAACGGAATCGCCAGAGGCTATCCTGCTGCAGTGTATGGTAGCAGTATAGCGGAGGGGATTTAAACGATTTCCATCTGCACACTGCAGAAAAAAAAAAAAAAAAAAAGCATTTTGTGCAGTTACTGCTGAGTATTCGGCTGTGGTTGGGCCAGCCGCTCATGCCTGAAATAACCTACTTTGGATGTGTTTGCCACGAGTAGATCCGCTGCAGGATATTATTAGTGGCCTTACTTATTCAGGCGGACTCTTGATGATGGACCCAGAGACACCTCAGTCATGCAGTTGGAAGCAGCGCTCCAACCCCTCTCTACATCCCCAATCTTACAGGTAATTACCTATGCTATGGGGGCTGGCGTAGTTAGGCAGCCCGAATAGCACAGGTATTTAACTGTGAGGTGAGGGAAGAAGGGGGGAGAAGCGACCCCTGCATCTGGTCACGTGACCCAGGACGAGGCCAGAATTCCTAGATCCATCATCATGAGTCTGATGGAACAGGTAAGGAATTCTACACTCCCTGCACAACCCCTTTAAGCAGATCTTGATGTACTTCAAACAGCTGTGAGCCCTTTTAATAGATGACTTTTCGCAAAAATTCAGAAAATCTGACAAGTAAAAACCACAAACTGTCTGATCTGAAATGTCATTTTAATGTTTTTATTATAATTTAAAGGCAAATACCACTTAAACATCTTCAGACAGCCAATGCAGGCTACAAAGTAACACCAGCGATGGTCCCTGAGGCGGATGGATAGAGAACACTAAGAAACCCAGTCACATTCAGCACGATTCCAAAATTGCTTCCACTCAGGATGGCACCAAATCACAGGTATTGGAAGTTATTGGATGCATGGACACCACCTATACACCATACAGGCCACCAAATCCCAGGTGCTATAGCACCCAATAACTTAGGCTAGCTATATATCACCTCTCACAACTGCAAACTAAAATATACACCCAGATCAGACATGCCACCGTCTCATGACAATATGTGACATTTTCCGTGGACACTGTTGGTGCCAGCCATGTGCCGGATCATTTTCATTCTTCTGCTCCTATGATGGATGAAAACAACCGTGACCACTAGCAGTGATGTGAACACAGCCCAAACTGTATGGCAAGCTTTTGCTCTATTGAAAGATTTACAAATACATGGCCTAACAAAAAGGTGGCTTTTCAGACAACTTCTGTTTAAGACCTCATGCACATGACCATGTGCATTGTCGGTCCACTAGCCATATTTTTCACAGCTAGTACACTTACCCCATTTATTTCTATAGCCCCATACACAAGACTGTGTATTTTCCTTTTCCGGTCCGTTTTGTGGCCAGTGACAGCGGTGAACGGGGCTGTGGAGACACGGGCGGCACATGGGTGTCATCCAAGTGCTGTCCGTGCCGTAATCATGGTCCGGCTACACGAACACGGTCATGTAAATACGATCACTCGTGGCAATACACAGATATCCAGCTGGTTTTTGCCACAGTTTTAACCCTAGCGCTAGAGCAATTTTGATCCTTTATATTGAAAACTGCAGCAATAATTGACCTACAGCGGGTTCCAAATCCAAAACGCAGAACACTTTGCACTGCATGTTTTTCTGGCAGTCTGTGGATAGGATTTGATTAAATCCATCCACTTCACTGCTACTATAACTGATGCCAGGATAACCAGCAGCTAACCCTCTGCAATCTCACAATGTGTGATCCGAGCCTAAAAGATATTTTTACAGCATTCAGACAAGTGTCAGAAACACCCTCTTCCTCAATTCAGTCTGCAACAGAAAAAAATTTACATTACTGAAGAGGTTGTCCAGCCTATTGATGACCTACCCTTAGAATACCTGGTACCCCTACTGATCAGCTGTTAACAGCAGCTGCCAGTGCTGGTTCTACAAAGTGTATGGAGGTTAAAGCATTCTGCTTCATTGTGTAGTAGCCAGGTTACTGCAGCTCCTGTCCAGCTTAGATCAGTGAGGGTGCTTATCAGCTGTTTTAAGGGACCAGGGCACTCAGGCGCATGCTACAATTTCTTTAATGTTCAAATCTGTCTGCCTAACTGCATGCTGTATACTCAGTAGTGGCAGTGCAGGAAATTGCAGCTCTGTCCTGTTCAAAAGCTGCAATACCCTGCGCGGTCACTGATCCATGTATAGCATTCGGGTAGATGGACACATGTAAACAAAGTTATGTCATGAAAATGATTTATCATCGATAAAGGCTAAATTGCTGATCGGTGAAGGTCTAACCACTGAGACCCCCAACCAATCCTAAAAACAGCGGTGTTTTACTCCATTGAGAGAGTAGTAAGGGGCCGAGAATGCAAGTCTCTGCTCCATTAATTTCAATGGGAGTACTGGAGATAACCAAGAGCTATACTTCAGCTATTTCTGGCGCTCCCAGTGAAGTGAGTGGATCTGGGGGAGCACATTGTGTGTCCACCGCTGCATTCTCAGTAGGTGGAAAATGCCTACCCAGTCTCAGAATCAGTGTGGGACTTAGTGGTTGGACCTCCACTGATCAGCAATCTATCCTCTACCCTATAGATGACAAATACATCATTTTCATGGCATAACTCCTTTAAGGAATCTGCAGCGCTTGCACGATCACGGTGGTCCCTTTAACCAGCTGATCAGTGAGGTTTCCGAGAGTCAGACCCACCCCTTTCTGATACTCATGGTCCATCTACATTCTGATCCTGGGATACCCCTTTAACCTTCTGTTTCTTATACTGAGAAATTCCAAATAATTTTGCAAACCACTGCTGGATTTAAGAAATAAAATGTTAGAAAAAAGCTGTAATGTAGGGTATACAAATGACAGCCACCAGGTACAATATTGTATCCATAAATACGTACAAAAGACACATCAAGCATGAAGCATGAAGCTACGCTCCGATAGCTACAGGGGAATCCAACATATAATATGATGACAGGAGGCAGCACTAGAAAACTACCCATCATCTGTACTGAGCAGGGGACCGCGGGGACGATCCAGCAGGGCTATCACATCCTAACGTGACTGGATACACATTTATCTGCAGCAGCTCACACTGAGTGCAAGGAAATACACACCGTATATAGAAGATATATAGGGTGCAAGGGATGGCGCTATTAGTTTGATATAGACAATGTGCATTCATTAGAAGACAGTAAGGTCCCCATCACCTGGTCAACTACTGCAGAAATTGTGACACCGATGTATACCCCTCCTCCACACACCATGGTCACCATCACGTTTGTCCTTAAACGACATGCCCACTGTGCTAACCACCAGCATTGGTGACTACATGTATTGTCCTATATAGGAAGTGACTGGCATCCTGTGACCCTGAGTAAAATCAGAGACATGGGCATTGAATGACTATGGATACAAGGTGTACATGTCAGGGTTAGACAGTGCTGCTGCTGAAATCCTACCCCAGTGTGGGTGAGGGGCTGGAGCATGCCATGTCCTGGGCTATGTCACTGCAGTATTCTGCCATCACAAAGTTGTCGGGCAGCCTGGCAGCTAACCCTATGCAGGGTGACTCCTGGCATAGCGCACATGTCCAGGGCAGGGGACAGTCATCCTGCACTGCAAGTATCAATGAACTGCGGCTGCCACAAGTGCACTGCAGATAAGGAGAGCTGTCACTGGCCGGGCACGGGCTGTCAGCGGCTGCCCTGCAGCAAGGGAGGCTCCCCCTCTCCAGCCTGCGCCCACTCACTGGGGAGGTGGCATCAGCAGATCCGGGGGAACACCACCTCTAGTTACTAAAGCAACCACCGCTGCGGCACCAGACGGGAGTTCCCCGGACACCCCGCCCCGGGCGACTCCCTCCTTCGCACACACTTTCCTTCCTATCCCATCAGCTTGTCGCAGCCTCCTTGCTCACTCACCGTCCTGTGAGGCCGCTGTCTGCTGACTCCAAGTCCGGGAAAGCCCGCTGACAGCCCCGCAACGCTCCTTGAGAGCACCAGCAGCCGAGATCTACCTGCCGTAGCCGCCATCTCTCAACTGGAAGCGCTCCGGACCTCGGCGCGCAGCGGCGCTGACTGGGCGTGGCTAAAACACGCCGCTCAAAAGTGATACAGCCAATAAGGAGAAAGCGTTTGTAGAATAGGCGTGGCCCAAAGACACCTAACCCACCCGGCTTCCGGGATTGTAGTGGCATGGGCGGTGCTTAGCGGGTGTCAGTCTGCAGAGGTTCCTCCCCCTAGGGGCGGTGTTCAGGCGCTGTCAAGGAGCAGGTCTTATGAAGTATTAAGGGATGGTGGAGTTTGTGCAGAGCTCAGCAGAGAATTCATCCTGACCGTGTCCCATGTATAATGTATAAAGTTTAGCCTGGACCTCAGTGTACAGAAATACCCAAGGCAGCTGAGGCTGAATGTACTCATACCTTGCATCTGCTGAAAAATGCTTTCTCATGCTCCTTACTTGGCCACAAGGCTCAGACGGAGCAGTGCTTCAGGGGGCCGTGCTATACTGAAGTAAAATACATGCTAAAGGTGACCATACACAATGAGCTGTCCAAAAAGTGGCTGCTTAAAGGGGAACTCCACCCATAGACAGACCATACAGTGCCACCAAATATCCAAATCGGAGATTTTCATGAATGGAAATGAATAAAATTACCACATAGTTAGGGTCAGTTCACATCAGTCAAATTAACTGCAGATTTTCTGTATAGAATTGTTCATGGAAAATCTGCAGAGGAATACAGTAACAGACAAGCGGATCTTATCATACAAAATGTAATGACAAACCATAGCTGCATAGTTAGGGTTAGTTCACACCTGTCGAATTTCCTGCAGATTTTTTGCACTGGAATATAGTAATAATATAATAATAATTTTATTTATATAGCGCCAAAATCTTCCGCAGCACTTTACAAATCCGGGCGTACGTGAATAGACAATATCACATATTGCGGCATAACAAAATAATTAAAGGGGTTGTCCAGGCTTATTTTTCTTTATGGCCTATCCTCCACCTAGCCACAGACAGATCATCTGTAAGGAGCTGCTTCCGTCCAGTACACAATATTTGTCCAGAAGCAGAAAGCTCCGTCCACTGTATAGCATCCCAATGCCTTCAATTCAGGTCAGCTCCCACTGACTTCTGGGACCTGAGGTTCAGTGACACCCAGCCAATATACAAGGGACAGAGCTTTCTACTTCCAGCCCCGTATTGTGTACAGGATGAGCGCAGGAAGCAGCTCCTTACAGAAGATTGGTCAGGGGCTGGATGTCTGCCCCATTTCGATCATATATTAATGTCCTATCCATTCAAAAAGTTAGCCCAGACAACCCCTTTAACAGATCAAACAATAAAAGTGAGGGCCTGCTCACAAAATCTTACAATCTATGAGGAAATAGGGAGACACAAGAGGTAAGAGGGCTTGTTCGGTACAATGGTCCAGCCATCTTTTAATAAATAAGGTCATATAACCTGAAAAAGCCAGTCAACAGCTGGTATCTGAGAATATACAGATATTATGTGCATGGAGTTCAGGGTAAGATGGAGGGTCAGATTACCATAAATCGCCTAAACAGATGTGATTTTAGGGCATGTTTGAAGCTGCTGTAGTTGGGTATTAATCTGATTGTCTGGGGTAAAGCACCAAGAAAGCTTGAGAAAAGTCTTGGAGACGGGAGTGGGATGTTCAGCTAACAGAGGATACAGATCTAAAGTCATTGGCAGAACGGTGAGGATGGTTAGGGTGGTAGACGAGGGAGGAGATGTAGGGAGGTGCAGCGCTATGGAGGGCTTTCTGGGTGAGTGTGATAAGTTTATATTGTAGTTAGAGCACACTTTACAGCTTTTCCCAGAACACTACTCCAAAAAGGGGTGATGATATCCCTGCATACTGGAAGAGTGGTTGAATCTCCCATACCTGACAAAATGCTCCTGGATCTCCCAAGCTCATATTCTACGTGACATGGGCACTTTATGTTCCAGTCACAACACAAAAAAATGATCGTGATGGCACATTGCATGTCTACGTCACAAAAAGAGGGTGGGATGCAACAAAAAGGGGTGTGTTGAGTCCCAAAAGAGGGCAAAGTTTTGATGAAGGGGGTATGGCATTCTGAAAATTTGTGCAGCACAAAAAGTAGGCAAGTATAAATTAGGGTCAGTTCACACAAGTCAAATCTGCGGCAGATTTCTGTATAGATTTGTTAACAGAAAATCTGTAACGGAATGCTGCAACAGACACATGAATGAGATTTTATTATATTGCATTGATACGGAAAGAGCATGTAACGTGTTTCTCCAAAAATAAGCCCTACCCCGAAAATAAGCCCTCGCTAGATTTTGCAGGATTTTTGGAGTAGGCTTGAACTATAAACTCTACTCCAAAAATAAGTCCTAGTTACGGTTAGGTTTAACCTGTTCCCAACATCTGCCGTATGATTACGTTAAAGAGTGCAGCCGATCAACTGCAGAGCAACCGCCATAGCTACCGAACCGGGTCTCCGGCAGACCGAGAGCTAATGCTTGCGATCAGAATTCACTCTGATCGTGGGCATTGCTGAGTGTGACCATCCCAAAATTATTACAACTGCCCCAGGGACTGGTCCCCACCAGCCCTGTATCTTTTTCGCTGCAGGCCGACTCCCGCATGGTGAGATTGTGGGAGTCGTATTAAGGCTCCCAGGCCTGTCATAGGAATATTACCAGCCTCAATAGTATTGTAGTGGATCTCCCATAGACTGGAATACACTTGTATTCCAGTCTATGGGACGATTTCAGGTTCAAGCCCCCTGGGGTGGTTAATAAAATAGTAAACAAAAGTTTTAAAAAATATAAAAAAAAGCAAAGAATAAAAGTTCAAATCACCCCCTTTCCCTAGAATACATATAAAACTAAAAAATTACTGTGAAACAGTGCCAAACCGCCGTTTTTCGCTGTTTCACCACTGCTAAAAATTTTACTAAAAAGTGATCAAATGTATGATTGTATTTCATGGAAAAAATGAAGACCTACCCCGAAGATAAGCCCTAGCCCTTTTTTTCGATAAAAAAATAATATAAGACCCTGTCTTATTTTCAGAGAAACACAGGTATTTGTTGCACATTTTCTCTGCTGATCTCAATGGAGAACAACAAAACTGCAATAACATTTCTGTATTGAGAATTTATGCTTCATTTTTTCTACCCACAGGCACGGATCCTTAGCAATCCCCTGTCGCTCCTGTGTCGACACTTGCCTGGTCCCTCTGTTTCCACCTAGCTATGACGTGCCAGTCAATGGCTGCAGTAGTCACTTGGGTCAATATGTCATCGATAGTGATCAGGGTACAGAAAGTACAGAAACCAGCAGAGGACCAGGAAAGTGTTGCTAGGGGAAGCAGGGAAATGCTACAGCTAATATACTGTGTTAATTTCCTGCAAAAGTGAACATTGATTGACCTGCAGTAAGTTATGCAGCAAATTTGACCCATGTGAACTTACACTTCTTCAGATCAACAACAGTCTGCTTAGTGCATTGTGTCTGAGAATTTTCAGGAACTGAAACCTCATAGCAGGATCACAAAGGTTGGGGTACTTTGAAGAGAGCTATAACCATGGGTGCTACTACAAGGGTAGTTGGCATAGCAGCTTCAATGGGACTCAACAACAAAGGAGAACCACTTCCACTGAGACTTAGGGTACAACTAGTGATAACCATGGACAATGAAAATGGATATGGAAAGCTGAATGTACCCCCAGTACTTTACTAGGACATCATATTGTCTGTACGTGACAGCATTAAAAATACTTTCTTCATATTCCATGATATCATAGTGTACACAACAATCTTTTTGTGGGTGCTTTATCTCTGTACTATGATACCACTATGTGCATTATCCCTGTACAATGACATCTCTGTGTACATTATCCATGTACTGTGACATCACTATGTGCATTATCCCTGTACTGTGACATCACTGTGTGAATTATCTGGGTACTGTGACATCACTGTGTGCATGTCTGTACTGTAGAATCACTATGCACATTATGCCTGTTAGTAAAGGATACCAAAATAATCATACATTTCCCAAATTCTGTGTGGTCATGGTAGAGGAGGGGTGGCCCATTACATGTTTTGCTATGGGGCCCTATGGTTACGTATTACACCTCTAGTTAAAACTTGCTTGTGGAAATCACTGTTGCTCTGAGCTTATAAATTCATTGACTGTGATCTTCTTACACATTTTCATGACAATTATAGGCAGCCTTTCACCAGAACATAAATATTAGATAAATTTCCATTGAAAAAAGCACCATCAGCCAAGTGTGCATGTTTATGATTCAGTTGATAGTGGTTGACCAAACAAGCATTGGTCTGACAGATATCTCATGTTTTTTTATATAACTGTAATTTTATTGAAAAATTTTTCATTAACAAGGAATAAAGAAAAAACAAAAAAACAATAATAATCAAACAAACAGGAAGCATTGAGGTAAATAGAGGCTATCTGCCTCCTCCCCCTTAAGCAATATGCATTTAAATTAAGCAGTGAACAAGGGAGGGGGGAATGGAGGGGTTAAGAAGACAAGGGTAGGACCAAAGGGAAGGGGGGGGGGAGGGAAGGAGAGGACTAGAGATCAGAGACCCTGTAATGTACAATACATGTCCCAGGGTGCCCAAATAGCCCCAAAGGCTTCCCGTGAATTATGTAGGCCAGCAGTCAGGTATTCAAGACTCCTCACATCCTTCATTCTAGCCACAAGCTCAAGACTAGATGGGGGACTCACCTTCTTCCAGTTTCTAGCTATGAGAGTTTTAGCTGCAGTACAAAGATGCAAGAAAAGCCTGGATGACTTATTGCTCAGGTGTCTGGGGGGAAGGTTCAGGAGATAAAGAAGAGGGTCAAGAGGAACCTCTTGCAAAAAGAGAGCAGTCGTCAGAGTCCTGACCTACAGATATCTCATGTTTATGACCAATTTTAGGATATTCACTGGATGACTTGAAAAAAAAAAAAAGCCACAAAGTTTACGAATGCTAACTGTATGCCCTGCAAAACTGATTTGCTGAACACAATTGCTTGCCTGTTTGT
The DNA here is from genome assembly GCA_947044405.1 of Leptodactylus fallax. NCBI lineage: Eukaryota > Metazoa > Chordata > Amphibia > Anura > Leptodactylidae > Leptodactylus > Leptodactylus fallax. The sequence continues at coordinate 235,955 of CAMRHE010000005.1, read as the reverse complement.
AAGGTGTCACAGAGTCAGCCACATATGGCGTGATTTCTAGCAGTGATTTGTTAAAGGGGTCTATATTAATGAAATAATCCATTTAAAACTAAAGCCCCACATTGTGGAAACGCAGCTTTTTTGTTGCAGATTTTGCTGCATTTTTTTGAGCCAAAGTCAGGAGTGGATTGCACTGAAGGTAGAAGTATAAGTTCTTCCTATATATTTCCCATTCATTTTGTAGCCATTCTTGGCTTTGGATCAGAAAAACACAGCAAAATCTGCAACAAAAAAAGCTGCGTTTCCGCAATGTGGGGCCTTAGCCTAAATGTCACCAGATACAGAAGAGAAAAGATAAAAAGTGCTTGATCGTATAGTCCAATTTCACCATAACTATAGATGTGCACAACAATAGGGTTTTGTCTGCTGAAAACAAACACCACAAGAAATGCTACATATACTGATATGCACACAAGGTATAACCCTTAACATGGTTGTCAGCTCCTTTTTTGTTCATGACCTATCTTATCCCATCCGTGCAATGTAATTACAGCCTTATCCCATAGAAATGAATGGCATGAGGCATCACACATCCACTATGAAACAGTGTGCAATATAAACAGTGAAGAGGTTACAGCACTCGTATGAGCACCGCAGACCCTTCAAACAGCTGATCTCTTATTGATGACCTACCCTAAATAAAGATGGCTGTCAATGGTGCATTACTAACATTGCGCATGCGCCACCTAGTATGGCGAATGCACTTCAACCTTGCATTGACCACCAGTCAAACCTGTCTCCTACAAACTCATTAGTCAGCGCTTACTAGGTAATATGTGGTGGGGCAGAGACTTACTGTACAGGCCTCTGCCCCCTACATGCTCACAAGCCAGAACTCACTAGGTAATATGTAGCAGGGCGAAGCTTACTCTCCAGCCCTCCACTTTGTTATTTTTATTGGTGGATTAACGCAAGCCTCTCTTACATAAGAGGGGCATGACCATCACCAAAAATCATCATTGGCTAGATCACAATAGCATATAGTTAATATAGATGATTATCATCACCCTTATGAGTACTATATCTAGCATCAAGTTGTCTGTTTACAAACAAACATTTTTGGCGCCACTTATTCCTCTTTTGTTTATGTGTTAGGCCCAATTCACATCTGCGTTCGGGTTTCTGTTCGGGAACCCCATAGACTATAATGGGGTCCTTGTGGTTTCCAAAAAACAGGAATAAATGTAGCTCAGTTCCATATCTCTTACAAATATATTTTCCCAGATATTCCATTTATCCTGATAATTAGCATATTTCCTCTGTCTAACATAATATTCATACTCTCTGACCTAATCAACAATTTCCAGAATTTCGGATCTTGTCCAGCTTCTGGCTATGATTAATCTAGCAAAAAAATGTTCTACATTATTGATGTGTGTTTCTCCACCCCATTATGCTTTTGGTGTTTATTAATATGCATAACATAATTGTTCCGGGTATCCTACATCAAAAACATTACCTATGATTTCAGTTAAGTTGCACTAAAATTGTGGTATTTTGGAATATCTTGGTCACATCTGGGAAATTCTAATCTTGGCCTTATTTTTTGAGAAGAGAAGACAATATCTTTATGGTAATCCAACCACATAATTCTTTGTAAACAGTTGAATGAGTAATGCCACCTAAGCTTACCAATTCCCTGCCATTCCTATGTCAATGCTTTCCTGGTCCCCCACCATCTTGTGTGATGTGGCATTGTTCTATAATGTTTAAAAGCCTTGTTAACTAAATTACCTACTGAAGATTGGAGTTGGAGACTGAAGTTTCTTCATCTGAACCACCACGACTGAAGATTGAGCATATATTATCTATTACCTATTGGAACCTGGTGGCGCGGCAACCTGCCTAGGATTGTTATCGCCAATCCAAGGTGAGACAAATGGACACCAAGCCTGCTTGAACAAACGGGATGGTGATCCAACCATCCCGTTGGCTGTGGGCAAGCCAGCAGCCAAGGATGTAAGATTCAAGTCTGCTATTGTGCTTATATCATCACACATCCAGATTAGGTGAGTTCCCATCCATGACTGTATCCAATAACCATTTACTTACTACTCTATAAGGGCACCGTCTTTCTATCCTTTTTTCTCCCATTTAGTAATCTGATACAATGTCACATGAAAACTAAAGAAAAAACTGTGTCTGAGGTTCCATCAGGAGCCTCCAGTGCAGATTCCGTCATAAATCCTAGATTAAAAAGTCCTGCAGAGAGGACTTTTTTTTTTGTCCTGCAAAATGATGATACCATAATAGATACCCAACAAACACCATTATAGTCAATGGGATCCATAAGGCTCCATTGATGTCCATCATTGAATAGATCCTTCTTCAGTGTCCATACAATTATTCTGTTCCTATGATGGAACAGAAAAGCTTTATGAATAGAGCAGATGTGAATCCAGACTAAGCTAAGTCATTCTAATTCACATGACCTTCTTCATACTTCTCCATATAACTGATTTTTTTATCTCTTTTGTTACTGTGTGCATCATAAAATATGAAAAGTACCTGAATTGTGGGTCCCAGATTCATGTAGCAGAGATAAAAGACTCCAGTGATAAAACTAGTAAATGCACGTCATATCTATTCAGAATTATGCACAATAGCTTCCACGTTAATTATATTTGCTTGTACATTTATAGTGATGAGCACACAATATGACTATGTGTAATTCTTCCTCAATCAACAGATATGTGTCAACATTTATAGGTAGAAGGAGCACCTGCTGCACAACATAGAGGGAACTGGGCTTGTGGGACACATGGAAAGTCCAGGACATTCAAGAATAAGACTGATATTTTGTGTAACAGATTATTAAAACAGAAGATTGGTCACCGAACACTTGCTTTAGATGTGGTGTGCCCGGAGCTGACTTCTTTCATTGTCTGTGGGCTTGTGGCATGTTCCAGTCCTTCTGGAAGGAGGTGGAGTCCTTCACAAAAACACACTTAACCAACCTTGTTCCATTTAACGCCTCCTGGGGCTTATTTGGTTGGGTCAACCACAAAACTCAGAGATGTGACTGGGGATCTTTGAAAAATCCTACATCTGATATTGGCAGCAGCCCGCAAAACAATTCTACAAGAGTGGATCACCCAACATCCACCTTCAAGGTGCCTATTTCTACACAAGCTGACATACTTGTTTCAAATGGACTGGGTGGAGGCAGTAAATTTTTTGCAATCTGAGAGTCATACATGTCCATATTACCCACTAGGATTCAACAAAAACTGCAAGACATATTTGGTAACACCACTTGGTACCTGAATAGATCACTAACAGGAGACCCGCCAATTCAGTACTAAATTCACCACACCACATCGGTCCACCACATCGGATTTTTTACCCCCGCCACCTTTCCTCTCCCCAACAGTTTCATTAGGCCGGGGCCAAACGTTGTACAAAAACCGTAACAATTCTAGTGAATCCCATTCATACATTGCAGAAAAATACGTGCAGCAGAAATGCTGTGATTTCCAAAACCATTGCGGTTTTGAAAATCGCAGCATGTCAATTATACCTACGGAAACGCTGCCAGTTTCCCAATTGGTATAATGGAAGCAGAAAGTCTTTTCTGTGAAAAGGGCTGCGGAAAAACTGTGTCGTGTTGCCGCCACAGTTTTTCCCCGCAGCACTTTATAGCTGCAGCCTGCTAAGTGGGGCCTTAGCCTGACCATATGTCTTGCTCAACTTCCCAGATTTATTGTTAGATCAGAAAACAGTGTAATGTTATTTCCTGGTTTCCTGATGTCTTTCTTGGATAACTGAATGTTAAAAAAGAAAAAAAAAACAGAAGACTGGGTTAAGGCATTTATACACATAAGAGAAAAGTCATCCCTAAACTCACGTTGCGACCAGCAAGAAAATTTATATGTAAAGGTGCTCCCAACTCTCCCTATGATGATATCCAGGACAGAAAGGTTCGGGCATGTTGAATTTTATCGTGTCTGACTCTTTATGGCCTTTGGAGATAAACCACCACAAGAGGTCTCTGGCAGTGGCCCACTCCCCTCTCTCCATTCAGAACACATGCACACTAAGCCAAGCCAGGTGTGCTTGCTCCTGGGGGATTTGAGTCAGATTTCAAGTTATCTAGTTTACACATAAGAGATCTGTCAGATAAATGTAGGTGTTGTGTTTACTGCCACTGCAAGAGGGGTATGCGACTACAAATGATCAGGCATGTTGGATTGTATCAAACAACAGACATCTGAGGAATCGGTCCCCCCACCAGACACTAATACGGTCTTCCAAATTCTCAATCACAATCTCAAATTAGAAATCTCAAAGTGATAATCATGTATTCTCATCTTGACATTTATGCCTCATTAATGGCTGCAAGTGAGTAGGGGAAGAAGGTTCATATGCGAGTCTCTCCATTCATTTGTATGGGAGTTCTGAAAATAGCTGATGTCACAGCAGAGATGATATAGAACTGTCACAGTGTGAACAGGGCACAGGGTATTGATGCTGGTTGAGGAAATGGTGGGCTGGCTGCAGCTTGAGACAGAACTTAAATGGTGACTGGCATGGCATCTAGGAACGTAGAATTGATATTCATGAACAGAGTCCCGATGCTCCCTCTGAGTATCTTGTACAGGTCTAGCCTCAGATTGCCAACAGGGTCTGCTTAGTCTACTTGTATTCAAGCCCTTCTCTTTTTCCGTTAAGCCCACTTTTATTCAGTGTACTGTATATGCATTAGTAAGATTACTGCGACCTACTGCGGTCAACATTAAGATTTGTCTGCCATGCACTTGCCCATGCTGCCAACATATCTAGGTCTTTCTGTAATATACAATCTAGCTGAGATTTAAGTATTCTACAAAGTTTTGTATCATCAGCAAAAATTTACATTTTATTTTCAACCCCATCCACAAAGTCATTAATAAAGGGAATAAAAAGAATTGGGCCTAGCACAGATGCTTGTACTACCCCACATTGAACTGTAGCCTATTTTGAGTGTGAATTTTTTACATTTGGTACAACAATCCAGTTTTGGTTCTACAATGTTGTACCACAGTGCCATGGAGGAATGGGAATTTTTTTTCTGGCAACCCATGTTCACTTTACAGTAACACTGAATGCATATACTGTTCATCTGATAGAGGCTGAGAATTGTCATTTACCATAAGAGCGAGTTCACATTGCCTAAGACTGTCTAGAAAGCATTGCAGATGAGAGTTACATAATTTCAGTTATCTTTCACCACGTCTATTTCTGTGCAACATATTGCTACTTCACTTTTTAGTATGGTAATCCTGCTTTATTTTAGCAGTCATATCCTTCCTTTTTCATGTATGTGTGCACACTGTAGTGCATGAAGCATAAAATTCCTGATACATCTCTATGAGGAATGGCAGATGTTTGTAAGGTGTTTATTTGTACCCCAGAGACAATGGGCTTCACTACTGCTGTAAAAACACGTCTCACTGGATACAGTCTAAATATGGACCTGCAGGCATAGTAAGTCATGAGATTGGTATGGAGCCAAGCAAAAGGTCTCTTTACCAATGAACAAGAACACACGACTGTAATGCAATAACATGGCCAGACACAGTTCTTCATCTTGGCTTTAACTCTTTCAGTGTAATATCCCTCGTAAACTTTGTTACAAATAACACATAGTTATTGTCTGCAGATAATGTTAAGTGACATACATTCCTGCAAAAAGAAATCTATACATTTAATGAAGTTTTAAGCTGTCATCTTCTCTAGGATTGTTAAAAATTGTATTTAGCTATGTCTCAAGAACGCATTCAACAGACAAACAGCAATTCTCCCCGGACACCCCATACCCATACACCTTTGGTTCATCTGAACGTGAATTTGTCCTAAATGAGCAATATCAAACTGGGGTGCCTTGGGCCCTCCTGTAAAAATTATTTTGGGGGGCCCACTATAAAGCTATACGTAAATCGTACCTGACACCTGTTTGCAAATTCTAAAATGTTGCATACACAATTTTTTCCCTTGCTTCTGATTGTTTCTGTCCTGGGGTGATGTCAGACATCTATAGTATTGCAGCGCTTATTTTCCCTGAGAAGAGAGATGATTGTGCAAGTTCAGCTTATGTCAGGCATTTTTCTTGATATAGGTCATATATTAGATGGTCAATCCCTCCCAAATCGACAGATACAATGGAACCTAGGGACAAGAATCTCTCACATTGAGGAGAGCACCAGTAAAGGTGTGTAGAGATTTTAATTGCCTTTTGCCCTCTACTTAGCATCTACAATGGAACCTAGTCTGATGTGTATGGCCTCCATGAGATAAATCGGTTTCTGAAAAAGATGAGTGACTACTAATATTGTTTTAGGGTGTAGTTTGTCACCCAGATTTTCCACAGTTCTGAACACCCCTTATCTCTATATTTTTACATCCCTATGGTTGTTACTCAGATTTTCCAGAAACAGATAAAAATAAGGGTATATTCTCACACAGCGGGTTTGTTGCAGAAATTTCTTGGACTAAGGCTAAGTTCATATCTGAGCCAGAGTCTCTGTTGGATACTCCGTCGCAGAAACCTCCAAAAATCGTCAGAGAGAAAAGTCCTGCACGGAGGACTAAAAAAGGCGGACACCGGACAGACCCATTATAATTAATGGGGTCCGTGGGTGTCCGTGTGTAACTGCTGTTTTAGTGGTCCGGCTCTCCGTCATTCGGGTCCCCCGGTGAACCCAAATGACGGAAAGCCTGGTGCAGATGTGAACCTACCCTTACAATCAGTTCTGATCAACTGAATAAGGTTGCTTTGACAACAAACACATGGTTTTCTGCAAGCTCCCTTAGACGAATGGGACAGAGGTGGAAATTTCTGCACAAATCTTCAATGTGTGAACTTCCTTTTATAAACGATACACTTTTTTATGGCAGATACATTTCTCATTAACATTTATACATATATAAAACATGTAAATATCTTCCTTGAAATGGATTACACTGAGATACATGGCAGTTCACAGTACTAAGTATACTATACTTACATTGCAATACAAAAATACTATCTGCACTAGGGAGGGGGGAAAAGAAACTAAACCCAGCTCTTATAACTGAAAGGCCATAAATCAGCTAGTCATACCAGAAAATTGAGGCTACAGCCCACTACCAGGCAAAAATCCCACATGGCCTACAAAATTTCAACAGATTGTCTGATGCTTATTGAGATTTTGTTTGCTGAGATATGGGTTAGAAAATAAAAGACCCTCACCAAACCCTCACCACTCTCATTTCAACACTGCAGGGTCCCAGCAGGTCTATACTTCCTTGTCCCATATCAATTTTCGAAATTCCTGGTAATACCCACTCGGCCAATCCATGGGTCAGTGATTATGTGTGTCTCAATAGGACCAACAAGTAGAGACCAGCAGGGAATCAGTTGAATATACTGGAAATATACTGGCATATACATTGAAGGAAAACCAATTTAGGCATAGGCCAAGCATTGCAGAAACATAGAAATGTTTTCCCCCCATAGACTTATAAGGCAAAAATGAAAAACGTAGCAAAAAAGCAGTGAAAAGGCTGTGTTTTTTTCCTCAGTGTATTTCACTACATGTGGTCTGAGTCTTAGGCCCTTTTTACACAACTATGGAATACATCTGTTTTTATAACTGTTGAGTGAATATAGCCTTAGTCTTAAATTCAAGTAATATGGATGTGTGTTTGCAAAGAACATTCCCTTCATGTAGCTAAAACTTTAAAGTTGAGGCCCCACGTTGTAGAAAAGCTGCTTTTTTGTTGCAGATTTGCTGCATTTTTTTAGCCAAACCCAGGCGTGGCTACAAAAGGACTGGGAAATATTAAAGACACACTTATATGCCTCCCTTCTGCTCAATCCACACCTGGCTTTGGCTCAAAATAACACTGCAGTGGCAACTTTAGCCTTAAGCATGCATGAGGTTTGTACAAAGCTACAGAGAGTCTTTATGGCTCTGTACTACAAAGCCATAGAAACCTTGTGTGCTGCTTTATAGTACCTCCATACAGCATTGATGTGGACATTACCTTCATAACACTACGTCTGATGGAATATGCCAAATTTTCTTGCAGACCAATCTTTTATATGCCTCTGTATGAAGTCAGGAACAGTCATACTGTTCTGTAGTGACTATACTACAAGACAGTATGCCACTGGGAGGCAGGGACTCCTAGCATCATACATAACTATAATGTTAGGAGTCCCTCTCCCAGCATAATGTACAGGCCGGAGCGAGTTTCATGGGTGAAACTAAGTCATGTGAATGCGGGCTTAAGTATATAGTATAGCCATGTGCATGAGGCCTAAATTTCAGCTATATACATATACTTTTTATCTGTTTCTGACATTTCTGAATTTCTACAACTGACAACATTAATGAATAGTAAGAGTACCCAAAGGAGTTGTCAGCGATGGGAAGTAAATCTGGAGTGTTATGCAGAGGAAGATCCATGAACTCCTTGCATGTGTAAGTGTTGGTTTGGCATTTCTTTCACGAGCCCATAAGTTCAGGATGAACACTATAATACATCATGTAGTATATGGAATTATGGGTGGATTCAGAAAAAATAGAATTTAAATGGCACATGAAAACCTTTGTAAATAAAACATGATATTGGTAGCTGTGGTTGCAGTCTACAGGGATACACATGGTGTAATATCTGGCAGCATTACTATACATTTGTAGTGCTTTATATACTGTTCATTATTTCTTGGTTGCAGGACGTGATTCAGTAGTGGATTATCATTCTTAGAAATGTTTTCTAGTGGTTTGTGTCTGCAGTCAATACTATACAATAGTATTGTTAAGCAGCTCATATAACATACAGAACTCCCCGGTTGCCTCATTAGCTTATCCTTGCTTTACCTGCTCTACATTTTGAGCTGATATTCCTGAAATCCACAGATTATAATGCTTATTTTATTACTTTTCTTTTTCAGCAAAACTAAAGAGTAAAATGCTTGTTTCATTTCCCAATAGTAGGATATGTATGATTAAAATGCAAAATGTTTCTGTAAGACACTATGCACGTAGTAGAGAGCCATATTCACAGGTGTATGGCAGGGGTAGGCAACCATTTTTGTACAGCATGCTGATTTAAATAAAAAAACTGGATGAGGTATTTAGTTGTCAGCCCCTATATATAAAAGTTGGCTGTAATACAGAGAGTAGATTACCTCACTATTACAGCCGTGTGAACCTGGCCAGATTTGTGTTCATATGTGCATTGCACTGCATTGCATTTGAGCCCATATTTCATGGGTAAGTAGCTCCGTAGTACACCATCTGATGGAATATACTACAAATCAGATGATTGGCGCAGCAACTTCTTTTTAAGAAGTGGTTGTCTTTATGAGACAACCTCTTAAACGGAATATGTAGAATGGATTCATTTTTTATTTAAGATGCATTGGAAAAAAATATAGAACTTTAAAGTATTTAGAAAAATTGACAGATAATCCTTAATTCAAAATGAGCTTTTTCACATTTGTACATTTAATATACAAATCAACAGTAAACTTTAAATGGTTTACCAGGTGCATTACTTTGGGGACAAACGCTTGGAAGAATTATCAGTAGAAAAACCATTGTGCAGTATGTCATTCTGTACCCCAATATCAAAGATGTAGAAATCAGATTACAGGATTTGTGTTAGTATATCAGTATTAAAAGGGCCCCCTAAAGTCAACAGTTTAAAAGTGCAGCTTTGGTATTAGAAGTTTTTCTCAAAATCCCATAGGAAAGGCCCCCATACACCGAATGCCAAACTCACTGATTCTAGTAGAACCGGTTAATAATCTTCTGTGTATGGGGGGGGGGGGTCACCTGACTATTTCCCAACAGTTGATGTTGGAGAAAGGCAAAATTAGACATTGCGAATTTTATCACACCTGAAGTTTTGTTCCTCAGGAAGACAAACCACCATGAGAGCAATCTGGCTATGGGTTATTCACCTCTACTTGACTGTTGAGAGTATTGTCATATGTTGGTTGATCAAGTGTTCAGCTTGACAATTATTTAAGGTTTTCTGGGCACCTAAATCCCTAAGAAGAACACTACAGTTAATATGTCCGCAGCCTGAAATTTATCCTTAAAGACAGTAGCTGGTATCCAACTGCACAGCAAATAATGATAATATAGACCTTAGGTTTAGCGCCAATAAATATTAGTTGTCCATGAGATTGTGTTTGGATACACATTAGTTTCTGCTAGGCTGCATTGTTGAACCATATTTGTTCTACACCTTGTCCATTTTCTGGGTGTATCAAAAAACAAACATATGGAAGCTTCATTTGTTCAGACATTAAGATTATTTACTTATAGCGTAGACACTGTACAGAAGTATTGGGATAATGGCCAGAGACTATATATTTAGTTACAGAATATGTACTGTGAACAATGTAAAAGCTACAAGATATGAATAGTGAGCACAGAAGCTAAAGATAGAATACATACATTATACCAAATATAATGTGACTACATTGTTTTAATAGCAAGTATACAATATGCTTTGTGTAGGGGTGCAGAGGTAGCAGTCGCTACTGGGCTCTAGAGCCTGAGAGGGCCCCAAAGGTCCCTCTGCCACAACATATACCACTATTCTAAATGACACAAGGCAGGTAGGACACCCATCACAGATTTCGCATTGGGGCCCAGAAGCTACAAGTTATGCCTCTCTTGACATGCCTATATATATAAGAGCGAAGTCGGTTAAACTTGATGATTTTGGAAGTACTAGTAGGCTATCTTATACAGGTGCATCTCAATAAATTAAATTATCTTTGAAATGTTTATTTATTTCAGTAATTAAATTAAAAAAGTGACCTCCTATATTTTCTAGATTCTTTACACACAGAGTGTTCTATTTCAAGTGTTTTATTTCTGTAAATGTTGATTATGGATTACAGGTAATGAAAACCAAAATCTAAGAAAATTAGAATATTGTAAAAAAGTTCAGTATTGTAAATTCAGTGTGTCACCTGCCAAGGTTTCGGAAGCCTTTAAATGGTTCCTCAGTCTGGTTCAGTAGGACACACAATCATGGAAGACGCTGGTTATGAATTGAATTACTGAATTACTGAAAAGAATGAAAGGGGCCCCCAGGAGTGACATAACATCTGGGGGCACATGGTGGCACTGCCCCCCGGGGAATATTTAATTAATATTTAATCAATATTAAATTATTTACTGGTTTGGTCTAAAGTTTGTTAATTGAATTAATTGGTATAGTCCAATTTCTTCCTCCCCCTTTTTTCTGAGGTAATTTATTTATAGCGGTGCTTACCGTGGAGGTAAAGCTGAGGTCAGCTGTGCCCAGCACCACCAGGTTCCAGATGTTTCCATGTGTTCTGCCTAGCAGCAAGAGTTACAGCTGATTGGTCAGCTGATTTCAACGGCGGGAAATTTGAACCATAAATACTTGCCAGCTGACGAGGTCCGGTGCAGTTGACAGAAGACAGCTGGAGGAAGTCAGCGCCCGCCCACCCTCCCTATTTCTTTATTTTTATTATATTGTTGCGGAGTTTTTGTTAGTGGGGGTGTTAGTTTCCCAGCTATTGCTGGGAGGACTGGAATTTTAAAGTTTTTGATCTATTTATGATGTTTTACAGTGTTATAATTAATTAATTTATTTATTGATTATTTATTAATTAATTAATTGGTTTATTTATTTCCTGTTGGTAACCCCATAATATAAACACCGCGGCCTATTATTTCCATTAAGCAGTGTGTTTGTGTTTTATTTATTATTATTGGTTTAATATAGATGGTTATTTCCCCTTGTGGGTCATGTGCCACCATGAACGTTTCAAAAATATTCTAATTTATTGAGATGCACCTGTATGTAGGGGGGGATTTTGCCGGCTTGTACCCAACTGGTGATGAGGGAAAAAGGACTGGAATTTTGATCTTATTTTGAGGCAGATTTTGCTTCAAAATTAGCTCCAAATTCCAACTGCAATCATCCTCAATTCTTTTCAGTGGGAGGCAGGGGCTGATATTTTCATCCAGTTTTTTCTTCTGGCGGATTCTTTTTGAAAATTCCATTGAAATGAATGGGAGGCAGATTTTGGAGTGGTTACTTAACACAGATTTTCAGAATCACATCAAAATCAGCTTCCAAAATCTGCTTTAAATTTCTGAAGCGGAAATTTTCTGCCTGACAAATTCCTCCGTATGAATTAGCCATTACAAAGCTGAAAGAGAACTTTAAAATGGGAATATACTTTTAAGCCGGGGCCCCACATGGTGTAAACACCGCGGTTTGCCTGTCATGGAAACGTTGCAGTAAAAAACGCATCATTTTACAGTCCCTGCAAAGTGGATGGATTCTAGGAAAGTTGATGGATTCTAGCAAATCCCATCCACACATTGCGGGAAAATACGTGCATTGAACACGCTGCGATTTCTAAAACCCTTGTGGTTTTAGAATTCTCAGCATGTTAATTATACCTATGGAAACGCTGCTGGTTTCCCTATAGGTATTATGGAAGCAGAAAGTCCGCAGAGGAAACCTTTACTTTCCTAACTCTTTCTGACAGATGATGTGAGGGGAAGGAAGGATCTAGCATTTTAAAATTCAACACCCAATCCTTTCTCAATGGAGTTAAGCCACCATCTGAAAATCCAGCAACACTACATATGAAAAAAGTCATGCAATAAGTCTGACTCTATTATTATTAGTAATATTTATTTATACAGCACCATTAATTCCATGGTGCTTTACATTTGAGGGTTTACATACAGTACACAAAATATACAAAACAAACACAATGCTAACAGTGACCAACTGGCACAATGGGATACAGGGCCCTGTCCGCAAGGGCTTACAATCTATGACTCTAGCGTAACCATTATGGAAAGAGCCAGACATGATGAGGTCACAGACCTTCCAACCCTCTCCAACCATAACATTTTCTGACACTATATTATGATACTTCATATCTGTAATTTCTGTTTATTCTGATTAAATGTAGTGCCACATGCTGTATTTTTTGCTGAAGATTTGTTATTACCTTACCTCTTCTCATTACATATAATACCTATTCTTTGGTCAAGCCTGTACTGGTTACACTTGGTTCACACTAGTTTCACCTCTCTGTTGCTTGGATTTGTCCGGGGACACGAACAATGGCTAGACGAACCACTAAAACAGCGGTTACACACGTAGCTCAGTGGACCCTATTGACTACAATGGGGTCTGTCGGGTGTCCGTCATTTTTAAACTGAAACCAGCAGGGGAAAACAGGGCTGTAAAATGACTGATTATGACAACCAAGTTAGGAATTGTGCAATTTGAGACTTGGTATTCTTTTGCAGCAGAAAGCACAAATCCATTGCATGATGGATACCTCCACCACTGACGCCAGATCAGAGGTGTAACTTGACGCTTTTGGGGCCCAAAGCAAAATATGTACTGAGGTACCAACTTACCATATGCTATCTATAGTACTGATCTATTCTTATGCTGTAGAGAGGCTTTTCTGTTCCAGAGCCCGCTAGCAATAACTTCCTCTGCACAACCTATAGCTACGCTTCTGCACTAGATGTATCCTACGGACCTTGATGTGTCACATCTGGTTTACTGGCATTGACTTAACTAACACCCTGAATTTTCACTTTTGGATGGGGCTTGAATTTACATGAAATGTAAGGTCTTTTAATAGTCTAATAAAATGTATGTATCGGTAACCGCCTGGCGTAAGCATAACCAGCTGAAATTTGTGAGATGAAGCACTATTATTCGCACTAGCCCAGGGAATGCATTTCTTTTTCTTCTATCTATGTAAGCTTTGAGTCATGTCCTGTAGTACTGCTCATTTGTTCAGATAGAAAGGGAAAAGATTTCTAGTGACACACCCTGATCTAAAGCCAAATGGTTGCTAGGCAAATGCTTATTACACAGACAGCAACAAGCAGCCTAGCAATTATACAGCGCTGATCCCCAACTCTCCCCTTTCCATCAATGCAGGTTTTACCACTGTCATAACTTCTGAAATAATAGCAAAGTCATTGGCTCTGTATACCCCTGAGGATTCAGGCTCAGTGACAGCTGCAGGGCTGTGTATTTTACAGAAGGTCTTGTGACTCATGGGAATAGAGAAAAATTGTTTACTTATGACATTAAAACATATTTCAAAGTTAAGTACATATAGTATAACACGTAGGGATACTGGACAGAAAGAGTTCCGAGCAGAAAATTCTTAGATCCAAAAAATAGTTACTATGTTGTAGTATATTAAGAAATAACAATGTTTCTTCAACACACATTTGGCCGCATGCACATGACCATGTGCTTTATCAGGGTGTTAGCTGTGTTTCCTTAAGGCCTCTTGCACATGACAGTGATGTTTTTTGAGGGATCTAACCTCTGTTAAAAATGGACACTAATATCCGTTTTTGACAGCCATTTTGCATCAGTTTTGCATACATTCTAAAAACAGGTCCCATAGACTTGCAAAACAGACAAGAATAGTGCATGTTAGTTTTTTTATGGACGTGAAAAATCGGACTGTCAAAATATGGACATGTGAATGGACACATTGAATTCACTGTGTTCTCAAAACGGAACATGTGATGGACACTGCAAAAACATTTGTCACATGCCCATTTTTCGTCATGTGCAAGAGGTCTAACAGCTAGCACACCAATTCATTCTTTGTTATTTTCTGTATTATCACTGGTCCATGTTAGGGGGCCATGAACCCAAAATTCAGAATATGTCTTATTCCTATCCATTTTGCAGCTGTGGTTCTTTACCATTCCTGTGCTGTTTTCTCACAGACCCATACATGCACACGTTCAAGTGCAAGTAGCCTGAAGATGTGAACAGCCATTTTACTCCATATTCCTGTGCGTCAAGATGTTTTAACAGTGCCGTCTTTAAAAGGGCTAGCCTGATGCTATGTCCAGTATACTACTTGCTATTATCACCATGCTTACTGCTGCCCCCTTTTGCCAAATGTATCAGCCCTAATACTGTGCCTACTTCCCCAAATACTTGGTCTGCTCTGCTACTCAGAACCCCAAACATTGTGCCCACTGAACTGCCAAGTGCTCCCCGATGGTATGCCTACTGGTTAAAATTGCAGTCCTGATGAAAATAGCCACATATCTAAAGTACCTCTTGCTTTTGGGAGTCTTGGTTGGCCACATAAGCATTTTGTAGGTCCATATCAACATCCACATCATTGGCCACATTCTGCTTAACCACTATAACTTAGGAGGTGGGTATGCTTAGGGGGACGGCGCCTATCAGAGGATGCATGTCATTTGACTTTTCAGACCAGGTGACAGGTTCTCTTTAATAATTGATGACCTATCCTTAGAATAGATTGTCAATTGAAGATCAGCAGGGGTCTGACACCTAGGACCCCCCACAGATCAGCTGTTTAAAGAGGCAGCAGCTAAGAGCTACATCCTCTTCACTACTTATGGTGGTTTCACACTTGCGGCGGCACTCCTAAATGTTGGAAAACTGGATAGGGAAAGGTTTGCGACGCTTTGTTTAAAAACCCATTCAATTGAATGGGTTTTTAAAGCAATGCGCGAGTGTGCGCTTACACCTTCTGCGCCGCAAAGCCGTTTTTTTTCATCGGAAACAAAGTCGGACATGCAGGACTTTGTGTCCGACGAAAAAAAAAACGGCTTCACGGCGCAGAGGGTGTAAGAGCACACCCGCACATTGCTTTAAAAACGCATTTAAGTGAAAGGATTTTTAAGCAAAGCATCGCAAACCTTTCCCTATCCAGTTTTCCGACATTTAGGTCGGATTCGCGGCAGACAGAGTGCCGCCGCAAGTGTGAACCCACCCTTACTAAACACAACACCATACATTTGTTGGTATACAGTACATTCTTGGTATCACTACTAAACTCATTCACTTCAATGAGACTGAGCTGCAAATAGGCTATGTAATCAGTGAACGTGACATCACATGACCAGAGAAGCAGGAGTACATTTGTACCGCAGCTGTTTGTAGTATTGCTGCTCAGCCCATTCACTGGAATGGGACTGAGCCGCAAACAGGCCATGTAACCAATGAACGTCACATCACGTCTACTTAGGAAGCACTGCTGCTGTCAAACAACTGATCCTATCTCAATAAGACCATCAAATGCAGGTCACGAAAAAGATCCAATTGACGATAAATACATCAATGCTCTTCATTTCTCTCCTATTTAGCTATTTACACAGGACAATGTGCTGTCAATAATCTTGTATCTCTTATCCTGTATTTGCCTGCTCGTTGGCTGATTGGCAGTTCAATTAGACTGGCAAATTAATGGGACTATTAGTATTCCTATAAATACTTGTTCCCGGCAATTGGCCTAATAATTGGGCTGTATGAGGCTATGTTTACATTGTGCTATTTACTCTGAAGAACTCCTTGCAGTTTTTAATTGTGGTAATGCCTAACACATATTACTATACATTTCACCTGAATGGCAATAGCCACTAAACCAAATATTTTCAGTTTAACGGCTGTTAGCATCTAGGTGAAATGCAGAGTAACATGTGCTAGGCATTACTGCAATTCAGTAAAAAAAAGTGTTGTATAAACCCAGCCTATTAGACCCTATATGCGGCACCATAAATTACTGTTTATCGGCAGGGCAAAATGCAAACTAGACTGCAGCGATGTGGTAAAGAAGCCAGCAATGATTGGGAATGAATATTTCTAGGAACATCTATTCCCGGTCATTGCCCTCTCAGTCATCAATGTTTAAAAGGACCTGTACTAGTCAGAGAAGTAATTATTGTGTCTACAGTGTCAAAGTGATCAGTTCCATCCTATTGTAATCTAGTTATCTACTCCAGCGGGAAAATTACATCTCATACCTGCTAAAACAATCCTTCATCTATATATCATAGCCCTGTAATTCATCTTATGGGGCTGGAAAGCTCCAAAAAACTTTGACTCCTATTTTCCTGAGGAGGAGCGCGTATCCCTGTTTTTTTTTTTTTTTTTGAGCTTTCCAGCCCCATAAGATGAAATTGTGCATTACCTACGACTCTAGTGGTTTCCAGTTAGCCATGTGCCCGTGGACGCTGCCCTCCATACATCTGTGAGATACACGCCCTTTCAGTAGTTGTGACTTATCACAACGGAAAAAGGTGAGCAGCCAATTCATAAGAGCTATTTTGGAGGCTCCCTAAAATACATCTTATTGGTTCCACACAAGGAGCACGTCTTTCTTGTCTTTTTTCTCTTATAGTTTCTCCATAGTCCAGTAACATTTAAAAATATGAAGAAATGAGATATCAAATGCCCAGTATTATATAAAAAAAAAAATGGGGAGCTACAGCCACTTTCTTCTAGCAAGGGGAATTCCAAAACCTGGTCCTCCGCTGGTCTTTTCTTAAATGACAGCGATTTTTACATTTACAATTATTTTTACTATTAGGGGAATTTCTTTTTCAGAAAAAATATTATTTAACTTATAGCAAAATGTCTTCCATGTATTCAGTACTGCTAGTATAAGTTTCATGTCATCATAGTTTTCTTTTTACAGGTCGATTATAGGGCCACTTATTGGGAATAACCGTTTCTAGGAATTCCTATTACTGGTTATTGGTCTGTGTAAAGGTGCCAAACATCATAGGAAAATTTTCATCAGTCCAGCACCATTAAGGTTAAAAGTCAATATCTTTATTTCACATCTGAATAAGGCTTGCCAGTACATGACAGGCTGTCACATACCAACAAGCTCTTAAATATGTGAAATAAAGATATTGGTTTTTAACCTTAATGGTGCTGGACAAATGAAAATGTTCCTATCTATGTTGTCACTTGCAGTCCTACAAGCGCCTGCGCACCGTCACCATATGCTGAACTGCCCACAACCTAAAGAAATACCGTATGTCCACAGTGGGTGAGCTGTTCCAATTTTTGAACATATTTACCTGTACCAGCGATCAGTTGACAAACAAGCAAGCGCTTGTATATCGGGTGATCGCATCTTTTATACAGCACGTATTATCATTGTTTGTCTGCAGCACAGCACCCTCCGCAAACAGTACATGTGCTGCCAGCAAATGCATACTGTGTGGGTATAAACTATCTGTAAATACAGTCGACAAGCAGGCAATAGTTCTTGGAACATCAATTCCTGATCATTTGCTTGGTCGTCAGCCTGTGCAAATAGGGCCTAATTCTTAGCAGCTATATACTGCACTAGTACGCCCACACACATTATATACTCTGCTACAATTCTGCCCTGGGCTGTGATATCACAGACTACACGTTGGCTCAGTGGTTAGCACTGTTGTCCTGCAGTACTTGGGTGAATTCACCCAGTCTGTGTTTGAGGCCAAGGCCCCATGTAACGTCCTGCAGCGAAAAACCACGGTGGAAACACATCACGGTTTTTCGTGGAGCACTTTTGACAGGAAACCTCTGTGGACTTTCTGCTTCAATTATACCTATAGGGAAACTGCCGGCGATTCCATAGGTATAATTGACATGTTGCGATTTCCAAAATCGCAACAATTTTGGAAATAGTAGCATGTCTGGTGCACATATTTTTCGACAAAGTGGGGATGAGATTTGCTAGAATCCCATCCACTTTGCTGTGACTGTAAATCGACACATTTTTTTCGCTACGTGGGGCCCTGAGCCTTATGTGGGTTTCTTCTGGTTACTCTACTTTCCTTCCACACACCAAAAACATACTGATAGGTTAAATGGTTTCTTATAATATTGGCCTGAGTTTGTCTGTAACTAAATTTAGACTACTGTATAATCCACATTGTGAACAGCGGCTAATGTGAGTAATGAATGCATGCTTATAAACCTTCATTCATATTTGTGTAATGTCTAAAGTAATCTGTGTACATATCTTGGCCATGTCGATAACTTTGTGTAAGCAAACATTCATGGATCCCAAAATAGGAACTCGATGACAGATGCATTCTGTTAAAGGGTATTACCATCTCAGCCATACAGCTACCTATGCTGTTCTCATAATCTCAAAGTATAAATACCCGATAAGTGGAGGTCTTCCTGCTCAGTCCCCCACTGATCCCAAGAACTGAGTATTTCCCCCCTTTCCAAATTCAGCCCAGCCGCAGCCAGGCTGAATGTAGACGTGTTACTTTGTGGACCACCTAAACCCGTTCTCATATTCACCTCAATGGGAACACTGGAGATAGTACAACATGAAAGGAATTAAAGCGCCTTCCACCAAGAGACACTTATATATATATATATATATATATATATATATATTCACCCTGGCTGCAGTTCGCAATGGGGGAAGATTTCTCAAGATAAGTGGTAGTCTCAGTGGCCAGACCTCCACCAGGGGTGGTCCTGTGGATACAGTATAAATACTTTTCGGGGCATAACCTCTTTAGGGAAACAGGAGTTAAGGAGTTTCATAAAAAATGGCAAGTGGGGCACAGAACCAACATAGTGGCACATCTTTTGCCCAAAAAAGGGCTGTGCGCCAAAAATACGCTACATTTCTACCCATCTACACCAGAAAGCATGCATAGATATTTTTTTTAACTTCCCCCATTGTATCTTTATTGAAATGACAAAACATTATCCACAAGTAAAGTGCATACAAGACAATGAAGCAGATATTCCAGAAAATGAGTATATAACAGTGGGATAGCAATGCAAAATAAAGCAGCAAGCAAAATAACATCCAAATAAAGGACAGGTATGATCTATGGAGGACCCTGTATAATCGGAGGCTGCTGGAAGCTTGTGCAGTGCATGGTGAGCATGTGCAATTGGCTATTTCCCAAGAAATAGGAGTGGAGCTATGGTTCCCTGGTGAAAAGGAGCAAACTGCTCACGCTCACCATGCACTGCAGCAGCTTCTGGTGGCTGAATGCTGAATTGTGTGAGGTCTAGATGATGGACCCCAACAAATCACTATGAAACATGCATTAGGGGCTGGAAAACCCCTTTAAAATCAGAAGTACTAAAGGTGCCATCCACACATATCATTGTAGGAAGGAAGCTGCCATATGTTTTAGTTGGGATATATGTTGGGCTATTATATATATTATATATATATTATATATTATAGGGCTATTACTGCACCATATCATGGATCTTGGAAAGTGTTTGTCTATATTTTCAAATAGGATACATTGTTATTTGCTCAGCACTTTGGATTTGCGCATTCTTAGCGTATATGTGTTGTCTGTTGTTTTGGATATTATTGTACCTATTGATATGCTGCACCCTATTGTATAATATCTAACTGTACCCACCATATTACTGGTTTACATAATGGGAGAGTCAGCACCTCTATGCACATTAGGTTGCACTTTGGTCCCTTATGTACACCTTAAGTGTCCAGGCTTTTACGCTAGGTTCACACCTGTGTTTGGGTTTCCGTTTGGGGGGTCCGCTTGGGGACCCCCCCCAAATGGAAACCTAATCTGCTTAAAAAAAAAAGGGTTACCCGCGGAAACGCGTGGACCCCATAGACTATAATGGGGTCCACCGGGTTTCCACCCAAAAAGGGCGAAAAATGTGGAGAGAAAAGTGCTGCTTGCAGTGCTTTTCTCTAAGCATTTTTCAAGCGGAATGGGGAACGGAATCCCCCAGCAGAGAGCAGGCGCAGGTGTGAACCTAGCCTTAGTGAGGTCTCCTTAAACTGCATTTACTGTAGCTTCTAACACAGGACATGGGATCATAGATAAATCTATAGAGTACTACTGTGTACACACCCTAAAGGCAAATCTAAACTTTTACTAATCTGGCATGTAAGGTGCGTCTTCACTGAATGCGGGACAAGATGTCTCTATACTGTCTGACTTGACCTGATAGGCATTGTAAAAGCTACATGTAATACAAGCCAGTGACCTCAGAGCAGGGCTTTATTGGGAAGTAATAGCAAGAAATGGTTGATTGCTGAGCTGAAATAAAACGGAGCCTCGTGAATATTGGTGGACTTTGCACACTGTACACTTTGCCCAGTACATATTGATATGAATACTTACACTCAATATTTTAGAAACACATACACAAGAAAATCTGGGCAGAGGTTAACAACCCAGAGACATTCATACATGGGGCCGAATCCAGGTGTATAGGGGCCATTGGCAAAGGTTCGGTGGTCCACCTGCCTGTCCATCTCTTGATTTAACAAACATAGAGCTTATTTACCCATATAACATATGCCCAGGTTTGTGTGACATTGCCACTGATTATTGTCATACATCTACAACCCCTACATACATCTACAAGAAAAAAAAATGCCCCTGCAATAAAATACATTCTGATGATCCGTGCTACAAGACTTTATATGACATTACATCTACTATTTGTGATGCTTTTGTATATATTATACTTAGTATCATAGGAAAACTATTTTTCTCCAACAGTACAAACATTTATTCTAGTATCCGGAGTATATATAGTAAGGAAATATAATAAAAGGGCTATGCAGGTAATCCATGAGAAACAATAAAATATATGCATAATATGATTGGGGTTTGCATGATGAATTTTTGCATTAAAAATTGCATCAAATTATAGACCTAATATACTCACTACTGGTAGAAAAGCTATAACCTAAGCTGATTCTGAAACAAAGGGGTTAAAGCTATTTCCTTTCAATACAGTTGCAGATAGTAAAGGTGTGCCTGGAGTCCAAAGAGAGATTATCAGATTTGTGTGAAATGTGGCGGTTTAATTACTAGTAAACATACAGAAGCCACACCTAACCTATTACTATAGAAGGAATAACATTCGCTAAAGTGGAGACAACTTTCGGCAACAGAAATCTGCCACATGTGAATATACTGTAAATGTTATATACTCACTAAATACGTAGACACTAGAATTAGGTAGATAGCGCCAAAAACCATTGTGATTCAGATGTGGAGACTGATCATTTGATGGGGTTTATAAAAGATTAATAAATATATTATTCTTTTATTGTGACTTAATTATTTTTCTCTTTGCCTTGAGAAAATGTAATAAGATAGAATTAAGTTGACGGGCAACTTGCATTGTATCCCTCTACACCATAAACGTATGCACCAGGAAAACTCCTGACGCAGACATAAATGTATCCATAGACCATCCATTATACTGACAAAAAAAGAGTGTTCTTTTGGCCTATGACAGTAACCACTACATTGTTCCTTATAGTGCTAACTAGTAAAAAAAAAATGCATACTGTGCAGTATACATTTTCTTGAACATGGATCTCTATGGGTGACAGATGCCACTGTTGGTGACAGCATCTGTCACAGGCATCCATCTAACATATGCACTCAGAGTTATCTGCTGCTAGGGGAAATGCAATAAGAAAAGACCCTAATACAGTAGAATATTTTATTTCTATTATTAGTTACTCACTTGAGCAGTCTTGTATACACTGGAAAAGTGATCTCATAGCATAGATCATCCCTTTCATGACGCTAAGGCAAAATGCACATGAATGTTTGCATCTGTGGGTCCGTGGTAAAACAACACAAACAGCACATGGATGAAGAAGATGTGCCAGCCATGCCCTCCATGGATGCATTTATTCTTGCAGTGAGGGACAGGAATAGGACATGTCCTCAGTTCTGACCCCAGACTTATGTCCCTGTCCACGGACCCGTAATAATACAGGGATTTGTGTATGAGGCCATAGGAAATAATGAGTCAGTGTGATAGCCATTAAAAACATGGCTAGCACACTGACAAGGCACACGTTCATGTGCATGGAGCCCTCGGTCAATTACTTATTGTTTTTTGTTAAAAATACAGGTCCTTTGGAGAGGGGAGTCCTGCATTGTTTCTTGCCAGCAAGGTCCCTATAACAACTGCATGAACTGTCTGTCAAGTTAATATGGGCGTGCAGTTGATTTGCACAAAGGTCTATTGAGAAATTGGAAATACTCAAGAGCCCTGGGGGTTCACCTTCAAGGGTATTTCATGTTCCCAAAACCCAATCAGTAGCTGACTTTTTAGAACATACTAAAACTGATGCAGTGGCATAACTAGAGTCCTTTGAGCCCTGGGACAAACATTAGACTCCCCATCCATTCATTTACTGGTCTACTGTAACACAAGCCTCTCCCCTTTACAGTATACACTGAGTCTTATATTATACATATGTAGCATCCCGGAGGCTGCTGCTTTTAATTGTTTGTCTTCTGTGCTTCTGGGATTGTGTTGGTATGTTCCGTTCTATGTTAAATGAGATTGTCATGCAGCTATCCTCTGTATTTCTCCCCTGCATTGTTCAAACCTTGCCTTGGTTCAGCCCTGGCCTATCACAGGCCACTGGGCGGGGTTGTGAAGAGACCTGGTCTCCCCGACGACGGTTGGTCTTCAGTCAAGTGTGTGTAGTTAGCTGGAGAAGGTGTACAGAGTTTCTCTGCCACTCACTGCTGGACTGAGGCCCAACGGTCAGCCTACAGCCCCAGGCTCATCCAGAACCAGCCCTGAGCAAGGGAGAAAAGCTGTCTAAGGTGCTGGACATTTTTGGTGCCGTTCCAGGAGGAGCAGGAGAGGACCCTGACAGGATGACCACGTTCAGCCCTAGTCTTCAGGTGACCAGATCCCTGTCAGGACTCCCTGTGACTCCGTCCCCAGCATACCTGGCTGAGAGAGGCATGAGAGGAGGAGTAGTGGAGAACTATACTGCAGAGCCTTTAACATCCCTGGGCACGCTCCTAGAACCAAAGCTGGGGGGAATTGGACATTGTACTACTACCCCCATTTGGAAGCTGTCGTTATCTGTTTCCAGTTGTTTCAATAAAAACTGTTTTCCTGGTTCAACTGCACTGCTGACTCCTGAGTCGTGCCTGCATCACCATCAGGGCCCTTCCGACTTCCATCACACTGGCTCAGAGAGGAGAGGTCCCCTCTCCAACTGGAAGCGCCCCGGGGGATAGAACTACTACCACCACCATCCGGTAGTGCTGCAGGACCCGCCTCGACTCTGTCTGGCTCAGGAGTGGGGCTGGAGTGGTTGGTGAGTGTGCTCGGCCTAGTAGTTGGCACATCCTCTGCCACCACAACTTCCATCCTCCGGTCTACTCCATCTGGGTTGCGGCACATAGCTCCGTCTCCCCTTTATATTATAAACTCCTTCCTCACCTTTATATTATACATCCTCTCCTACTACCTTTATACTAACACACAACCCACCCTTTTATATTACACATTCCCCCTCCCACCTTTATATTACACACAGGGATAAGCAGCAGTTTGACTCTCAATCCTTGGGCCTGTCTATACTTCACTCCTCATCCACCAGACCTGAGGGGCACTAAGCAAACACCATGTAGCTCTCATACTCCACCAGGATGTCGCTATTACATCTAGACACCAATAAATCTTGTCCAGGGTACAGGGGCGTAACAGCAGCATCTCTGCAGCCATGTCCTGACTCTGCACGCAATGTATGGGCCCTGATCCAAGTCTTTAATACACTTGTAACTTGTATCAGAGCCCAGGGCTGGCTGGCTCACTTCCCTGGTAGCATGTATGGTGCTGTACTTAAGGCTAGCACGGTGCTGTCTAATTATACAAGATGCTGGCTTCTATGCCAGTGTGGTGGGCTCCTCTCCCCTGCATGCCCGCTCGCACCCCCTGTGACCACGATCATTACACCCCTGAACTGATGGTTTATTTGCTGAGCTACTCACATTCACCATTGCTAATTCCTCTTTAAAACAGAGCACAGTGATAATATGTTATACTGTTTATTAACAATGACAACTATTATAATTATTTATAACACTTGGTTAGCATACAGTATAATATTACCGTAGATTCCCAGCACTAAGCTAATAAAGCAACCTCGTCTGACAGTATATCTTCCACCAGGATTCATATATACCCATAAGTGTTCCCTCAAGGTACATTATTTATTTGTTCCGGGATGAATATTGTAAGTTGAATCCACATTGTAATTTGAGGTCTTAACACTATGGAAAACTAGTAAACAGTTCCAAAGTCTCCAGAATGTCAATCCAACATAAAAATGAAGATTAAAGACAAAAAAATAAAAAATAGAAATCACAAAACTAATATGGATAAAGCAAGTCCTTATAAATAAAAGTGGGACATAAAGGCAAGAAGCTGTAAGTCACTTTAACTGTTGAGGGCAGGAGCTCCTTCACGGTCTTCCACCTGGTAGCTGCACAGTGTCGTAGAGAGACGCAACTAGTCAGCGCATGCACTTCAATAATGCAGGTGTTTTACTACTACAATGCTAACAGCTGGGGGTCCAACCACTGGGATCTTAAGAACTGAGGAACTTGTGGACCCCAATGGATAAGGAAAACACCTTTAAAACCACTGTTGTGGCAGTGTAGGGAAATAGGCCTCCCCATAGGTCACTGGTCTGGGGGTCCAAATAAGGGATCTTGTCCAATAGACCCTATAGGAAGTTAAGATTTTACAAAAGTGAAAACCCCTTTAAATATATGTGTACTGACTACTGTGTCTGATATCTATTGTAAGACCTTGTAAGCAGAATCTTCTCTGTTTATTTTGCCTGTTTTTGTATTTTATACAGTGATGTGCAAAAGTTTTAGGCAGGTGTGGAAAAATGTCAGAATGCTTTTACAAATAGAAGTGTTAATAGTTTATTTTTATCAATTAATACAGTTAAGTTAATGAACAAAAGAGAAATGTAAATCACATCAATATTTGATGTGACCGCCCTTTGGAGGAAGAGTCCTGGAAGTGATGATATGGCCCCCACAGAGCCCTGATATCAACATCATCCAGTCTGTCTGGGATTACATGAAAAAACAGAAGGATTTGAGCAAGACTACATCCACAGAAGATTTGTGCTTAGTTCTCCAAGATGTCTGGAACAACTTCCTTGCTGAATTCATTCAAAAACTGCACCTAGAAGAATTGATGGAAGGCAAAGCGTGGTCTCACCAAATATTGATGGGATTTAGATTTCTCTTTTGTTCATTCACTTCATTTTGTTAATTGACAAAATAAACTATTAACACTTCTCTTTATGAAAACATTCTTACCATGCAGCTTTTTTCCATATCTGCCCAAAACTTTTGCACAGTAACGTATGTAAACCCTTTCATAATACAGCACTATGGAATTAACGGTGTTCTTAAAATAAATAACAATATCTATTTTGTAAACCTGTCTAATTGTTCCATAGACTAATATAAATGGTCCATCATACTACATAGTGTTTTAATACTCAGAATGACCGGTCTTGGAAAACGTGAGACAAAGAGTTGTAGGTGTCTGTGGCTTACATAAAAAGCATATCAAAGTCAATTTACACAAGACTACATGAAGATTATAAATCTTGCCGTACAATTAGTTGGATTTAATCTGAATTACTGTATATCTTCTTTACAAGAAAGATATTAGAAGGGTTGGAATAAATCACTTTTCCCTGACATCAGCTTCTGCTTTAACTAAACTTTCCTAGGTTGTAGGAATGCCAGTTTATGACAATGTATCTAACATTTATATGGAAAGCAGGTTTGTGATTTACAAGAACTCAGCTTGGAGAAATTAGGCTTTCACTGAAGTATAAACTGCAAATCTTACAAATGCAAATGTGACTATGAATTCTGAGATTTCTAAAGTAAATGCACCATATTTATTTACTGCTTGTATATTTTAGCTTAAATGTGCAGGCACTGAAAGAAGATAGTGCTTCCTGTACATAATTAACATAATATTTAAATTAATTTTAATAAGCAAAAAAATTTACGATTAGAAATAAGTGTATAGGTAAAATATAATACAGAAGGCCCTGTATACTATGACAGTTGTTTCAACAACACCCAGTTAAATGGCTCAGTGCGACAACATGCGTGACACCAAATCATGCATAATATGTCAGAATAATCCAGTCAGGAATGTTGGAAGGGAACTTTTCTAATTAAATATTAGACGTCTATTTATACATGACTATGTACACTAGAGGTTTTTCACTTTTAGAAACTTGAGAGCCACCTTTGAAGCTAATAGACTAAAATCAGCAGCCTCAGAGGCCGCAGGAAAGGAACAGGTGATGTCACTCATATACATCACTGGTTCTTTTCCTGATGATGCTTATCACACATCTGTTTGGAATCTCAGTACCTGATGTCACTGGTCAGAACCTCGCTGTCTATACAGAGGATCCCTGCTTTCAACTCCTGCTGTCCATATAGAGGGTCGCTGCACTCAGCTCCTGCTGTCCATATAGAGGGTCCCTGCACTCAGCTCCTGCTGTCTATATAGAGGGTCCCTGCACTCAGCTCCTGCTGTCTATATAGAGGGTCCCTGCACTCAGCTCCTGCTGTTCATATAGAGGGCCCCTGCACTCAGCTCCTGCTGTCAATATAGAGGGCCCCTGCACTCATCTCAAGCTGTCTATACAGAGGATCCCTGCGCTCAGCTCCTGCTGTCCATATAGAGGCTCCCTGCACTCATCTCAAGCTGTCTATACGGAGAATCCCTGCACTCAGCTCCTGCTGTCTATATGGAGGATCCCTGCTCTCAGCTCCTGCTGTCCATATAGAGGATCCCTGCACTCAGCTCCTGCTGTCTATATGGAGGATCCCTGCACTCAGCTACTGCTGTCCATATAGAGGATCCCTGCACTCAGCTACTGCTGTCCATATAGAGGATCCCTGCACTCATCTCAAGCTGTCTATACAGAGAATCCCTGCACTCAGCTCCTGCTGTCTATATGGAGGATCCCTGATCTCAGCTCCTGCTGTCCATATAGAGGGTCCCTGCACTCAGCTCCTGCTGTCTATATAGGATCCCTGCACTTAGCTCCTGCCATACATATAGAGGCTCCCTGCACTCAGCTCCTGCTGTCCATATAGAGGGTCCCTGCACTCAGCTCCTGCTGTCCATATAGAGGGTCCCTGCACTCAGCTCCTGTTGTCTATATAGGATCCCTGCACTTAGCTCCTGCCATACATATAGAGGCTCCCTGCACTCAGCTCCTGCTGTCCATATAGAGGGTCCCTGCACTCAGCTCCTGCTGTCCATATAGAGGGTCCCTGCACTCAGCTCCTGCTTTCTATACAGGATCCCTGCACTTAGCTCCTGCCATACATATAGAGGTTCCCTGGACTCAGCTCCTGCTGTCTGTATAGAGGATCCTTGCATTTGGTTCCTGGCATGTACATCACACAGATCCATAGGCCCTCATTCATCCAATGGAAGACAAACAGTACCCTATTGGCCTACATTGGGCTGCTAGACATCAGTATAGCTATTTATATGCAATATTTTTCCTGGCAAAGAAACAGACACCACAACAAACCCCAGTGGTATTCCCTGGTATAACTATAACGGTTTTTCCAGGTGCGACTGGGCCCATAATCCAGGAGTCCCACAGACCACCCTCACCACACTAAGGCTGATTAAACTCCTTTGATCTCTTTTCTGATTTTTGATGGCTGGCAGTCTGTGTATTGTAAATGTGTTACTCCCCATTCCTTCTGGTGCACTGGAGAGAGACATGTGAAGATATATGATACACGGCGTTCCACAATCTGAAATGAGAAAATTAACCCTTGAATGGCAAAATAACAGTTGGTCAGAATATTGTAAAAGAGGGAAACAGTAAGGGCTGCGTCCAGACAGAAAGGAAAGGGAAATTTAAGTGCTGCAAAAATGTATGAATGGGGTGTGGTTGACTTTTTTGATGAGAAATTGCACAGGGGGCCCAAACTGAGCTTTTACAACAGGGCCCATGAGCCTTTAGTTACACCCCTGGTGGTATCAATTGCACAGCAGATTCACAAGTGCATTGTATTTGCATTTGTAAATTAAACACTCTATGTAAATGTGAACAGAGTGTAAGTCAAATACAGTAGCTGATACAAAGCCTAAATTCATAACAATTCCCATGTGGAGCCTTTTATTACCCTCTAGGGAAAGATAAAAAGTTTGCAGCTTGATTCCGATGCATAAAACATTGCTCGTTTCAGTACTAATTATTCTGATCTCACATTTAGCCTTGTTGCTAAAGCAAGATTTAATAATTGTATTAAACAGTTGGAAATTGTTGCTTTCAACATGATAATCATCATCACAGCTTTCCTAATAAAGTGTACATTTGTGTTACCATTAAAAGAAATATCAAGCTGAAATTTTTGTGTTCTTTGGCTTTTGTAACAAGTACAGAAAAATTCACTCTCAATAAGCACTGGATGCTGAAATGTGGTAGAACCTGAATGACAGTAAATGATCGCTCGAGCACACCAAGTAATTAAATATATTTATTCAGTAAGATATACAGAAACTTCCAGAAATACAAATCCAAGGTTCGAACTGCCTAGACCTGTATTACATATTATTAGGCATATATAAAAGTCTATGCCACCATAACATACACCTGTATTTTTCTGATTTCTTATGGAGGCACCAAAATATGGTATGCTCTTTCATAGGTGGGAAAGATATTCTTGCCTAGAAGCATTGCCTCTAGGAAAGAATATACATCATACTTTAGAGCCACAACAATTCACTACCACCATACAGGCTCTGTTTATTTGATGTCATGCTGGCAAGGGTCTACTAGGCATGACCGAGCCAGTATCCTGGCTTTTCTTCAGTCGCTCAGCCTCCTCAGCCACTTCCCTTACAACTTGGCTTACTATGCTATTGACACATCATTGAAAATCCCACGGCTGCAACAATTTTGTGTGAATATGACCAGTAGGAGCACCTCATGACCAGTAGGTCTCAGAATTAGTTGTCCATAGCAGTCACTTTGTTGCCTCTAGAATGCACCTTTCAAGCACATAATGGCGTAATTGCCTCTAGACCCCTTTGTCAAGTTGCAAGGGACAATTCAAGTTCATTTTTCCTATTATGTCACCATATATTTGGACTTGTTTTTATATTACCTATCCAGCATTGTTAGTTTTTTAGAGCCATAAAATGCCTGCAGCTCCTCAGCTCCGTGTTTCTAGGACAACAATTTCCATTAACAATTCAGTTCCCAGGGAGTTCAGTATTATGATAGGGTTATTGTGGAGGTCCACATCACCAGAGAAGTATTTTTAAACAAGCTTGCTGACTGTAGATGATAAATATAGCTCAAATTGTCATGTCTGCCAGTTTTCTGGCATAAATGATGCCAGAATTCTATGCCAGCAAGAATCTGGTGTGGAGTTCTGTTTAGGAGCATGGACCCCGGGGGATGCGCCAAATTTATGGCGAGGCATGCTCTTTTATTATAAATTAGGCGCAAACTCCAGCAGGTAGAAAACATTGTTCTTGATAAATCAGCCCTTATATTTTCTATATTACTCAGAGGTACTGCTGTCTATATTTACTGTGGCATCTGAGGGGTTAAATGTTGATTGTTATCACTGCAACGGTACAGTGGTTGGCAAGAATAAAACTACAACTATCAGCAGGTCCTGAGGATCAGCCCTAGCGTGTGTCGTGCTGTGCAGAAATCTATGGCAAGATCCTGCTTCAATCTCAGTTTCCCATTGAAAATGGTAGACAGATTCAAAGCAGAATTTGTCCCTGATCTTGAAGTGGAGTCAAATTCCTATGTGTGAACATACCATACTGGCTCCTGCAGAGTATAAAGCCCCCCTTTACAGGTCCAGACATGGTATAATGCCCCCTGGTCCCAGCACAGTATAAGACCCCCTTTCCTGGCCCCCCACATGGTATAACGCTCCCCTATTGACCCCCCCACTTTGTAATTTTCCCTGTTACTGGCCCCTACACAGTATTTTGCTCCTTTATAGGCCCCCATGCAGTAGGTGTCACCTTTACAGCAGAGGGTCAACTGGGCCTCCTTAAAGCGCGAACACCAGTTCCTGTAATAGGCCATCATAGGAGACCATCAGGGAATTCACCAGTACCCAGGTGGGCCACTTCGAGCCTGGTCTTGTAGCAGAGAACAAAATGATCAAACATTGAAATTTAACATTCCAATCTTTCTTTCCCCTGACCCAGCCAGACAAGAGAGTGTCAAGAGGACCACATGCACATAAGATGGTTATAAGGTCCTGCCAAATTTGGCGGTTCAGCTGACTTTTCTCACACGTGCATGGGGACCTGAAGGTACCATATTAGGAATTGGTTGCCCAAAGACCTCCAATAATTTCATACCCCTTTTTAGTCTAGAACTAAATACTTAAGGGCCCTGGTGCAAAAGCTCAGTATGGGCCCCCTACACAACTTCAGCCATTCCCATCTGTACATCTTAGCTGCATTTATATTTTCCATTCCTTCTCTATCTGGGCCCAGGCCTCCTTAAAGACTTATTTACAACATGTCTGTGCACACAAGTTTTCCATCATTCCCATCCCCTGTCTGTGTCCCCCATTCAGTAAGGGCCCACCTCTGTGCCACAGCCTTCCCCAAAGAATCATTCCTCGCCTATATACTCACCAACTGCTCCTATTGGCATTCAAAGGTTAAAGTGTTTATCCAGTTTTTAAAAAAACATCGGCCAAATAGCAGAATGCATCAATATAAAACACTTCCTAATCTATATCTTGTTTAAATTCATCACCGTTTACCTGATTTATTTTCAGGTCATTGACCTCAGCTGTGACAGTTTGTTTGCAAGTTCATTACCCCTCCCTTTGAGCAGTGCAGCCAGAAAACAAAACATCACAGCAACACAGGGCCTTAGATGTGGGAGTGATTTAGTATCTGTGATTTCATTGCAGGGCAAAGTGGAGGGGGGTGCACAGAGAGTGAGAGCAGGCAGATGAATCATGGGAAATATAGTTTATCAAGAGATTTACTACATAGAAATAACAGTGATACCAGGAGCAACAATTAAAATAAAGCCAAGCAAAGGCTACACAAGGGAACTGTGAGTACTTAGCACTGCAGTGGATATATTTGCAGATAAGTTTTGGAAGCTGGGTAACCCCTTTAATTTTCTCCTTTTTGACGATAGAAGTCTTTGTATCACAAATCTTGCCAGTGCTTATACAGTAGTTATGCCATTGTTTATGGACCCCTGAGGCTCCTTGGCTCAGGTGCAACTGTACCCTCTGCATTCCCTCAAGTTATATCCTTGATCTAGACATCTCTATACATTGAAGTTCACCTTTAGAGTAGACCGGTAAATGTTCAAACTTTTCCTAGAAAAGTCAGCGTTCCTTTTCAAGATGTATTGGACAGAAACCTCACTCCATACAGAAAACCTTCCAGAGCCCTTTTTTTTCAAACACACTATGAACACAGTAAAACAATACTTTCCTACTATACTACAGTACCAAGAAAAATCACCACAAGGATCAGCACCACTCTAGTCATGGAGTCAGAGTCGGGGCCGGTTTGTTTTGGGTAGAGTTTGAGTTGGAAAAGAGTTACCGACTCTGGCATAAAAAAATAATGATTAATTATTATAAACTATATTATACAGTTGTTAATATTGTATAATTAATTAGATGTGTAGTTTGTTACATATTTACTTTCATAAAAATTCCATCACTAGTTTTTTGATGAATTACAGAAGCTTTACTGTTTCTGTCTGACAATGTCTGTGGAAAAATAGATGTGTTAGAGTTGGTGGTTTGGCCTACCAACTCCATAGCGCTGGCTGCAGGGGAACCCCTTGAATGACAGGAGGACAGTGGTAGGTGAACAGCAAATCTGACTTGGCTTGTTGGTCCACAGGTCATTAGAAACAAATCTTGGGATAGTCTCCCTGTGTGGATCAGAGGGGTGTACTGGCACACAAAGGAGTAATTGTACTTGGGTATTCAAAGGCATGCCCGGACCTCAGTTTGCAATTGAATTAGAATTTTTGTTTCAAATTTTATGTTTATTCTTTTTTCCAAATATTGCAGATTGTGGTTCAAACCTAACTGGAAAATAACATTTTTTTGGTTTTAATTTATATCTTTTTTTTCTCCCTTCTGGTTTTCTTTATCCTCCCATTCCTGAATCCTCCACCCCCCTTTCAGCATACCATGACAGATAAGAGAGCAATAACTAAAGGAAAATGTATTGCTGACTTCCAAAGCATATATTATCAAATATAAGATGTTTTTGATTCCTTACCTTGTTTTATATATATTGGCAGGAAAACACAAGAAAAACAAATTGGAAATAATAAACACTCACTGTATCATTTGTACAAGAATTCTATGCCATAACTAAAGGAAATTTCACAAGACGTAAGAAAGACAGTAACAATATTTCAGTGTTTATTGATCTTGTGTATTAAGCCATGATGTTGAGAACAAGCCCTTACTGGCTTACTTAGCTTAATATCACTATGGGCAGCTTTACTAGACTTGATTCTGCCTGTCTGGAGGAGTGATGAACCAGTTATTTGGCTGACAGTGCTAACAGATGTTTGTGACCCTGAAGACTGACAGAAGTAGAGTTATATTGATTTAAGCACTATGCTATGAAACTTCTCCACTGTCAAAGTTCAACTGAACAAACTGGTAGCGCTGGTGTTATCTGACCAGAGGCAGATCACAAGGTCTACATGAGATGACAAGTGGATGGAAAACATCATACAACATTGAAGTCTTATGAGTGTATCCGATTACAGACTAGTGCGCTGCACAGTAGGCACTTGTCCACTTTAAGTGTATGGCACACATTGCATGTACGCTGCACATTTTCAGATGTGAATTATATTTGGAAAATCAGTAGCATAATTTATTGTCAGCAAAGTGAGTAGGATTTTAACTAAATTTCATCTACATGGTGCAGAAAATACCTGCAGAGCGTTGCAGTCCTGTTGGAACGTACCCTAAATTTTATCTTGCAAACAGTTTTCTGTGACGTTTCACACAATTATATACCATTATATTTCCATCTCAAATATCACATCATACTGCTAATTGTCATGTTGGCCAACACCTTTTGGAGTTGTTTGGGCAACGCTTTAATAATATTAACATTATTAGGGAGACACCCAAATTGCTGTACTTGTAACTATAAATTATTCTCTTAACTATCTAAGATACTTTGTGCAGCATTGTGTTTCTCTATAACTGAATGCATTTTACAATGAGGGGTAATTATAGTCCTGAGTAATAATATGCTATGAGCATATAAGATTGGAATAATAATCAAAGCGCAACCAAATGTAAAATACTAACAAATATAATAGAAGACAACCTTTGGTACATACATATAATAATGATACATTTAATTTATATAACGTCAACATATTCAGCAGAACTGTACAATTTGTAGGGTTCAAGTACAGACAAAAGAGTAACATTACATAGAAATAGTCAATTTACACACTGGGACTGAGGGCCCTGCTCACAAGATCTTACAATCTATGAGGTAGAGGGGGGTGACACAAGAGGTAGCAGGGGCGGCAACAGACGTAGCATTGCTTATACAATGGTCAGACAATTTTGTAATAGAGGTTACTGTCATTACACATATATAAAGCTGTATGAGCTGTCACCAGTTGTGTCTTTTAACGTGCAGATGGTGCACGTTAAAGACGGCATCATATCCTGTGGGGTAATGCAGGAGCGTGAACAGAGGAGGGTTCGTTTTAGGGATTCTAACTATGGAAGGGTTTACATTAGGAATTGTGATAGGCCTGTCTGAAAAGATATGTCTTTAGTTTACGCTTGAAGCTGTAGAAATTGGGAGTTAATCTGATTGTCCGGGAAAGAGCATTCCAGAGAAGTGGTGCAACTTGGGAGAAGTCTTGTATACGAGTGTGGGAAGTTCTGATAATAGAGGATGTTAGTCTTAGGTCAATGAGTGAGCAGAGAGTACGGGTTGGGCGATAGATAGGGATGAAGGAAGAAATGTAGAGAGGTGGAGCATTATGGAGAGCCTTGTGGATGAGGGTGATAAGTTTATATTGTATTCTGTATTGAATAGGCAGCCAATGTAGTGTCTGACACAGACCGGAGGCATCGCTGTAGCGTCTAGACTGATAGATGATCCTCGCCGCCACATTCAGAATAGATTGTAGAGGGGAGAGTTTAGTAAGGGGAAGACCGATTAGTAAGGAGTTACAGTAGTCAAGGCGAGAGTGAATCAGGGCAACAATAAGTGTCTTTAGTGTATCTTGGGTAAGGAAAGGGTGGATTCTGGAGATGGTTGTGAGGTGGAGATGACATGAACGTGCAAGTGATTGGATATGGGGGGTGAAGGAAAGGTCTGAGTCAAACATAACCTCCGAGGCAGGGGGCATACTACCTAGGAGTTATGGTAAGGCCAGAGACTGCAAATGAGATATCAGGGACATACAGTATATAGAGACCTTAATGCTTTCAATAAATGCAATGATCAAAGGGCTTTCTAGTTGCCTAGTGGAACAGGATACCATTTGTGTTATGTAGCAATACAATGTACTGCTACCAATATGACTGGCCTAGAACTTATAGAAATGATAAAATATATTATATATGAGAAAATATAAATAAATGTAAATAATAAAATATATATATGAATAATTAAAAAAAAATATATATATATATAATGCAATATATTATATTAAATATATAAATCATATAATATAATATGTTCAAATATAATATAAAATATATTCTAACAATTATTGCATTAAAACATTATAATAGTCATAATAGATGACATATAATTGTAGCTGTTACCAATTTACTGTACCTTGGTCATGTGATATGTTCTCTAACATGGAGAGAAACAAGCAACCAAGCACTTTCATTACAGTGTCTTCCTTATTGTTCAATTTACAGTATGTTGGCGATAAAATGATTGGGTATGTTGAATTTCTACATGCCTGATTCTTTGTTCTCAAAAAAGATAAGCTACCTGCAGAGGTGTCCAGCAGCAGATTGTTTCCCGATCCCTATGCAGAATACATACATGCTTGGCTGAACCAAGAATGCATGTGTATGGAAGGGTTGGAAGGAATAGCTGTTAGCCAAACTAAAGTTCAGCCAACTAAAGTAAATGGTCACCTTCTATTTCTGACTACAAAGCAACTTAGCCTGACAAAAACCTTTTTCACATGAACAAGAAAAAATGGCCTTGTAATACTGTTACACTAAAATGAATGCAAACCTATGGACCAATTCACACATCATATTTTTTAATAGCCCGTGTGAATGGCCTGTCATAAACTAGGACCTGTTCTAAAACTAATGCCATACAGATGCAATTTGGACATTTTTCATGGGCAATTTACATTACGGTTGTGTGAATATTGCCCAAAATACTGCTTGACCATGACGATGACTGAATAAAAGCTCACTGGGGGAATTTATTAAAACTTATACTCAGGAGTTTTTGCATAGAAAAGTAAAGTTTTTCTGATTTTTTATTTAAAATTTTTTTACAACATTTAGCATTTTTACACCACTTACTCTACTTCTGAAATATGGTGAGAAAGTGGACATGGTTATAATGTTTAGCTCTCTGTACACCAAAAAAAGAGAAAAAAACACCAGCTGCACTATCATAGAATATAGGCTGTGCGCCAAGCTTAGAGCCTTTTTGAAGCCTGTTCACTAGATATACTAAGTGTGATTTTTTTTTTTTTTAAGGCTAAGACCCCATGTAGCGGTCCGCAGCAAAAAAGCACTGTGGGAAAAACCGCGGGAGCAACGATTTTCACAGAAAGTGACTTTTTGCTTCCATTATACCTATAGGGAAACTGACAGTGTTTCCGTAGGTATAATTGACATGCTGCAATTTTCAAAACAACAACGGTTTTGGAAGTCACTGCGTATCCGCTGCAAGGATTTTTCCTCAATGTGTGAATGGGATTCATTAGAATCCCATGTACTTTGCAGGTACTGTAATGCGCAGTGTATTCGCACCCTAGGCCCCCGGCCTATGATAAATTCCTTCCACTGTGTGTTTTCTCTAACTTCCGAATTTCCATATGTACAAAACTAACTCATATGACTAACATCTACCCCACCTCTGTATTATAATATAATACTTACTCTGCAAAAACAGGTCATGCCAGTCCTACATTTTGTATTTGCTAGCCATTGATGGTAGGCTCCTTCTCTACCTATTAGGTGAAAACATTTTACTAATCTACAATTTGGTCTGCATGACTTCATACATATAACTTGTGTTTTAGTATTCTCTAGGGATTATTTACTGTTGGTATTATTGTTAATTAAAAATTGATTTCTTTTAGTTGCCTTAATTTTGTCTTGATGTAGAAGGCAATATAATATATTATAATATAATATAATATAATATAATAGCTGGCTCTAAACACAATTCATGACAAGCTGGTAAAGGGTCACATTTTTTTTATTGGCAAATAAGGATAGAACTGACCAGACTGTATGTGATGTACAAAAGCTTTAGTGTATACAATATGCTATTTTACAGATGCATATTTTTTGACATACCCAGTGCAGAGGTGTTAAGCTCTCCAGAAAAACCAGTTTCAAATTCCATGGGTGTAACTACGTCCTCACAGACGTGTTGGGAACCTGTATAGGACAAACTACCGATAAAAAACACCCCATTGGGCACTCCCCATCAAGTAATGTCCTTTCAAAAACAAATGTGCTGCCGTCTGCCTAGTAATGAAAGTGCAAAATATACAATCATTAAATCTTAACAAAGATATCATTAAAAATTCAACATTAAAACATTAGTAAAAGCCAGTCATCACTTTCTTAAAGGCCGACTATCCCTAATACACATATGAATGTACATAAAAAAAAAAAAAAATATATATATATATATATATATATATATATATATCTGCAGCGGTAAAAGTTCCAGCCCTTGAGCAATAAGCTACTGAATCTGTCTTGTGTGGGAACATACCTCCTACAAAGTAAAATGGTTAGACTGAATTTGTTCTAGAAATCTTCTGAAAAGCATGAGAAGAGGATACGATAAAGAAGAGGTGTTATGGGTGGCAAAGAAAGTGGTACAGAGAGGGGTTTTTAGAAAATTCAGAGGGAGAGACTTGGATGATATTTGCCACTAGATTTTTGCGTAAAGTAGTTGCAAATTGGCAATTTTTTCACACCACTTGTGCCTTAAATAGTTGCATGTGGTGATTTTGCGCCACTTTTAAGAAAGTGGACAGGCAGGTGTTATGGCCTTAGGCTGCCCCAATTAATTGTCATTTACGCCACTTTTGTTCTGTAAATGACAGCAAAAATGTAGATATTTTTTGCCTAGGCGCAAGGACATCTGGAGGATATGCCTAACTCATGTGAATTAGGCACAACCTCCTCTGGCGCAAGAGATATAAAAATTGGCATAAAATGCACCAGTCTATGTGAATCCCCCTTAGAGATTAAAGTAGAGAGAGATAAAAAGATACAGGAAAAGACAAGTAAAAAGCAATAAAAATGTGAAAAGCAGGGAAGATAACGTAAAAGCAATATCCCTAGAGAGAGGAGTGCACTGCCTCATAGACTTCCATATCTCTTACCTTTATACTGATGCCTATATGTTTATATTACCCAATCCTCAGAGTTTTCAATGCTTCTAATCCAAGTACACCCCAGTCAGAGAAACGTAACCAGCTGTCACCAAGTTACGATTATTGATGATCTGCAAAGCAATGACTCAGCTGACAGTATATTATTTTGTTCTGGGTCTATTAAAGGGGTTGTCCAAGACTACATATTGATTTTCTATACCTAGGATAATTCATCAATATGAGATTGGTCAAGGGTCAGACACCCAGCACCCCCATTGATCAGCTGATATCTGCATAGTGTACAGAGCTGGAAGCAGACGGATCCATACTCTGTGTAGTGGCATACTAGTGTATGTCATGGCCTTCATTTATGCAGCAGTCAATGGCTACTTATTTACTTCACATGGCTAAGGCTAGGTTCATATCTGCTTTGGAGTCCCCACCGCAGATTCTGCTGTAAATTGTCGGAGAGAAAAGTCCTGCATTATAGTCTATGGGGTCTGCGGGTGTCCGCGGGTAACTGCTGTTTTAGCGGTCAGAGCATGTGTGAACCTAGCCTAAGTTGTATTTGGGATTGGTGAAAAAGAAAGAGAGTTTTTCATATTACAACATAAGGGCATGGTCAGACGTCGTTTTTTTGCCGCGGTTTGTTGCGGTCTGTCTGTATGGACCTGGAAACTTCACTTTAAAAAATACACTGGCGGTTTGTGATGCGTTTTTTCTGCCTCCCATTGTTTTCAAAAAATCATCTAGAGGTAAAAAACTGCTACTGACTTAACATTGAAATTAATGGGAGGCATATTCTGAGAATTCCGCCTCAAAAACAGCCTGCAGAAAACTCAGTGTGAACATATCCTACGAAAGACTGCTGAAGTGCCCACACAGTCAAGCAAGCCACAGTGACCTCATAATAATGTCACTTATAACTCTTCTATAGCAGTTATAACTCACATGTTCTCATTGCAGGAACAGCCATGATGCACATATAATAGACCCAAAGTGGTTCCCTTGTAGTACTAGCCACATAACAAAGTCTTCACATGGCAACCCAAATACCCTACACAACAGAGCTAGTCACCATGCTTCTATAGATTTAAAGGTAGTCTATCATTCAGTTATAAAGGCTATTCTAGTCCTACCTTTTTTTTCTGTTTTCCAGGCAGCCTTTTTTGTGTAAATTTGTTTTTTGCAGATATGCAAATGAAGATCATGGAGCACCTCAGTGCTCCGAGCACCTCAGCGTCATAGCCTTCAGTGTGTTTGCTCTCTCCTCTGATGATGAGCTCCCTTGTTCTGCCTCCACTTCTTCTGCGTCATCAGCAGCATCAGTCTTCAGCGAGATAGCAATCTCACGCATGCGCTGCCAGCTCTGCCACTTCGGGTTCGGGCAGAGACGACAGTGCATGCTCTTTCGGCCATCTTGGTTTTCCTTAGAACTACACGAGCGTACTGCGGAGGAGGAGGGAGTGAACACACTGAAGGCTATGACGCTGTGATGCTCGGAGCACTGGGGTGCTCCATGATCTTCATTTGCATATCTGCAAAAAACGAATTTACACAAAAACCGATGCCTGGAAAACAGAAACAAAGGTAGGACTAGAATAGCCTTTATAAAGGCTATTCCAACGTAGGGTTAGTGAAAAATGTGTTTTCTGAAGGATAGACTCCCTTTAAGCGCAATGTATATATAGTATTATTGTGTAAGAAAAAGTAACCCTGAAACAAACCTTGAGCCAGTACCCGATTACAGTGTGACCCAAGGTGCCCCTACTATACAGTAGTCCTGGTCACTGTAAACGTGGACAACATCTTTAATGGGAGATAGCCAAAAGTTCACTTAGCAGACAGCTATTCCTACCAAGTCTCCATATACAGAAACATGCTCAGCTCAGGCTAGTGTGCTTGTGTTCTCTATGGAGAGAGGGGAATGAGTCACTTCCAGACACCCCTGTTGGCTAATTTCTCTTGAAAACATAGGATTTCACATGTTAAAATCCAATATATCCATTTCTTTTTCCCTGTAATCTGGCAATGGAAAGTTGACTGAACATCTAATACACATTGGGCAAGCATCTGATGTGGGTAAAGCTGAATGCCTACTGGCACAGTGTGATCTCATCTGCAGTATCTTGTTGGAGTGCAATGGTTGCTTTGAAGGAGTTCGACACTGCCCATGCTCTAGCATGTCCAAGAGCTCTATGACCCTGTGCTTGTACTAGCTAGAGTACTTTCAAATGTAAACAATAGGCCACACACATATTTTCCCAAACAAACATATAGGATGTGTCTAAGAAAAAATATATATATATTTTTAGTAAAATTTAAAAGTCACATGACATGCATGAAATTTTCTGTTTTGGTGGACCCAGAAAGTTGGCAACTGATCTAGGGACAATTTCAGGAGTCATACAATTTGCCCCTACCACATGATCATGTGTTGTATGGTTATTTCCCTAAATATGATGGGTATGGCTGATGATGACTATGAAGCATTACACCATCTGATGATGGCTATGTCTGATGATGGTTATGCAGCATTGCTTTATCTGATAACAACGATGGCTATATGACTGATAGCTATATGGCATTACATTGTCTGATAATAGTTATTATGGCTATGGCTGATGATGGCTATGCAGCATTATACTCTCTGATGATGGGTATGATGACTATGATTAAAGATGGCTATGCAGCATGATGCTCTGTCATAATGGGAATGATGGCTATGCAGCATTATACTATCTGATGATGGCTGTGATTGATGATGGTTATATAGCACTATACTCATTGATGATGGGTATGATGGCAATGCAGCATTGCACTGATGATGGCTATGATGGTTATGACTGATGATGGCTATGCAGCATTACACTGTCTGATGATGGGTAAGATGGCTATGCAGCATAACACTGTCTGATGATGACTATGATGGCTATAACTAATGATGGCTATGCAGCATTGCACTTGCTGATGATGGCTATGATTGTTATGGCTGATGATGATTATAATCTCTATGCAGCATTACACTGATGATGACTATGATGTCTGTAGCGGATGATGGCTATGCTGCATTTTATTGCCTTTTAGGTACTGATGCCATTTGTCAGAGATGCTGATGCTGAACACTCACTTTTCAGTGAAAGATTGTGTCCATCTCTCTGCTATAACCTATTGCACATGCTTTGTCAATATTCTCTAATTGACCTCACTGACCATCTATCTGACACAAAGCAATTGACTTCTTGGGGTGGTTTTCTTAAGCAATTCAATTCCTGCTGGCTTTGTACAGACCTGTTTCTCAATCTGCTGGATCAATGCAGCAAATTTATGTTGTCAATTCCAATGGAATGACTGGATAGGGAATTATTTCTACTAACTAGAATAGTAATCTTACATATCATATACATAGCACTAGTTGGGAAAAAAACAGTGCCTGATGAACACCACATCACTTTATGTAACCGTACAGTGGTGGCAAAACCAGTTCATATACTGTGTATATGCTGTTTGTGTATGCCAGGGTGACATTGTATCCTGATGCTGTAAATAGAATTCTGACTATAACAAATAGCAAATATAATAAGGGCACAAAATAATATTTGATAGTATAATGATAATAACTATGAAACTATGCACCTATCATGGTCAATAGAGGCTTGTAAACTAGAAATTTATAAGGTAACTAGTATTAGTGCAGTCTGGAAAGGTCTTAATTCAATTTCTGGTCATAAACAGTCTGTCTCCCAGGTAGAAGCAGATGTTAATTGGCTTAACGAACTAAATCTATTCTTCAATAGATTTGATCACACACCAGCTCCTCCCACCCCAGCATGTCATTCAATCCCTTCTCCCACACTGCCCCCACCCCCTGCTGCTATTTCCCACCAGACCAGTAAATCCAGCAATCAGTCATTATCTGTCCACAGTCTGACCTTCACACGTGCCCAAGTGGGAAAGTAGCTGAAAAAGATTAAGGCTAGGAAAGCCAGATGGCAGATGGCATCAGTGCAAGGCTAATTAAGACTTGTGGGGACCAGCTGTGTGGTATTATTACATATCTGTTTAATATGAGCCTGAAGCTGGAAATAGTACCTGAATTGTGGAAATCTTCTTGTGTGGTACCGGTTCCAAAAAAAATACCCCACCCAAAGAAACCCAAAAAAACCGACCCCGGAGCACGAGCACCCCCCCACAGGAAGTTTTTAAGGGGGGGGTTTTTCCCCCCCCCCCCCCCCCCCGGGGGCCCGGCCTTGGGCCCCCCCCCGTTCGCTTATCGGCCGGGCATTGGGGTGGATGATACCATCATCCACCTTCTGCACAGGGTTCTTTCTCACCTGGAGAAACCAGGGAACACTGTGAGAATAATGTTCTTTGATTTCTACAATGCTTTTAACACCATACAGCCGGGGCTACTGAGAGACAAGCTGGCCCTTGTTGGAGTGGACCACCACCTCTCCAATTGGATCCTAGACTACCTCACAAATCGACCTCAATATGTGAGAGCCTGGGACTGTGTTGTGTGTCAGACACCGTGATCTGTAATACGGGGGCAGCTCAGGGTACAATTCTTGCCCCCTTCCTCTTCACACTGTACACTGCAGATTTTAGGTGCAACTCATCTAGCTGCTACCTACAGAAGTATTCTGATGACTCTGCAATAGTAGGCCTCATCACAGACGAAGATGACAGGGAGTACAGAAAATTGAACTAGGATTTTGTGGACTGGTGCCAGCGGAACCACCTTAGGATTAATGCTGGGAAGACAAGGGA
Source organism: Leptodactylus fallax (assembly GCA_947044405.1). NCBI lineage: Eukaryota > Metazoa > Chordata > Amphibia > Anura > Leptodactylidae > Leptodactylus > Leptodactylus fallax. The sequence goes on along the minus strand of CAMRHE010000005.1, from coordinate 192,880 downwards.
GATGGTGGTGGACTTTCGTACATGCAGATACCCTCCTAAACCAGTGGACATCCAGGGGACGGGCATTGAGATTGTCAACACCTATAAGTACCTGGGTGTGCTCCTCAATAATAAGCTGGACTGGGCAGATCACATGGATGTCCTGTACAGGAAGGGCCACAGCAGGCTCTACCTGCCTAGGATGCTGAGAGCCTTTGGAGTCCAGGGGGTATGTCTTAGGACTTTTTTCATCTCTGTAGTGGCATCAGCCATCTTCTTCGGAGTAGCCTGCTGAGGGAGTAGTACATCAACCAGGGAAAGAAATAAACTTGACAAACTGATTAGAAGGGTCAGCTCTGTCCTTGGGAGTCTCCTGGACCCAGTGCAGGTGGTGGGTGACAGAAGGATACTGTCCGTGGTGAGCTCCATGCAGGAGAATAACTCCCATCCCATGCATGAGACCTTGACAGCACTGGGCAGTACTGTCCGTGACCGACTACTTCACCCTAAGTGTGAGAAGGAGCGCTATCAGAAGTCTTTCCTCCCCAGCGCGGTTAGGCTGTACAACCAACAGCGACCTAAGCGGAGATCAGTCCATACAGAGAACTGAAATATCTTTCTGTTGTGATACCCCCCTCTGCTGCTTTTTTACCTATACCTTTCTATCTGTCTGTCTACTATCACTGGAATGACTCTTTACCTTGGAACGTTTTTGTATATATTGTATTTGTATTGTTTATCTTGCATTGCATATCTTTGCTGTTGTAACACACTGAATTTCCCTATGGTGGGACTATTAAAGGATGATGATTATTATATAGTAATCCATATAGACAGGCAGACAAACAGCTGCTCTACTCAATTAATAATAGAAAAGTGATGGCACATGTATAAGTAGCATAAAAGAATAAGGTATCATGTATGCTGTATCCATGGTTTTTTCTGTATGATTTGATCTGTGTACTTGAGTCAGATGCTGCTCGTGTTTTATCTTATTTCATCATTATGCTGACATTTTGACACTTCTGCCAATGATATGTTTATTAACATGGACATGGAAGAAAATACAAAGAAGACCACAGAGTAAACTACACAGAGATAGAGCTAGACTATAAGAAACTCTGTAAAGATAAGTTTCCTTCACCACTTTTTAAGCTGTTTTCCTGCTCCTTATCTTCAATCTGACTGTTGTTTACATGTCTCTGTATCCAGCCTCACCCACAGAGCTCTATGGAAGAGGGAAGGGTGGAATAGGAGGTATTGGCTGGTTAATTTATTTATTGCCTCATTCTATGCACTGGTAGCCTCTTATCTACAACCTAGAAGTGTTAAAAGGCAAAATATCAACAAGTCAGCTCATCACAAGGTCTATCAGTTCTGGTGTGTCAAACACGGCAGTAGAGGTGGCTCGTATGCTTTGTAATAGTGAGATCGCAGTCCATACAAGCACTGTGCGAAAGAATGGTGGCCCAAAAAACATATTGACTTCAATATTGTCATAAAAATGTTGGCTCGAGTTTGCAAAAACGTACAAAAAGTGGACAATAGAAGTTTGGAAATGGGTGATTTGGAGCGATGAGACGAAAGTCAATAGACTGGATTCTGATGGGTGCAAATGGGTCTGGAAGAAACAATGGAAATTTAAGGAACTGTAAAGTTTGGTGGAGGAAGCCTGATAGTATGGGGTTGTTTCACAGCCAAAGGCGTTGGATACTTGACCAGGATCGTTGGTTGTCTCAATGCTGAGCTGTTTGTGAGCATCCTACAAGGCGAGTTACTTCGCACACTTGAGTACTACGGGTATGAAAAAGACAACATAGTGTTTCAGCAGGACAAAGACCCAAAGCATACGTCAAGATTAGCGAATTGACCCCCACAGTTAAAAGCTGTATTCATACCCAAGTGATTTTTAGATTTTTAGGAGCAAAACAGTAACAATGCAGTTACATGACAAGAATCTGCATCACTAAATAGTTGCAAGTAAAATGTATGTATGAGATAGCCAAGATGATTGTCTATAAAATGATGGTAGTCTCACGTTTGAAGCTTTTGTAGGGGATGGTGAGATATGGAGTCTGAAAGTCAAAAGTTCAAAATACTGTTTCCCTTTTGCGCGTCAGTGTATGCTTTAATTCCTTTCCGCAGATTTTATTCTTCAGTTCACAGAGACATATGAGGACTTAATGTTCACCGACAAATTTTACTTTGTAATGGAATAATTTAATATTCCATACAATGTACTGTAAAAAAAAAAATCAGAATGGGGTGGAACTGGAGAAAAACTGCGTTTGTGCGACTTTCTTACGGGCTTTGTTTTTATGGTGTTCACTGTGGTATAATTCCAGGGATACCAAATTTATAGTTTTAACCCCTTTGAAAAGTCCAAAACTTTGCATAAAAAAATTTCTTGGAGTTGCCATATTCTGACACCCATAACTTTATTATATTTCCATTGTATGGGGATGCTTAAAGTCTTTTTTGTGGGTCCAGATGTACATTTTAGTTATACTCTTTTGGGAAATATCTATTGCTTTGATCTCTTTTTATTCAAATGTTGTTTGACAAAGCAGAAAAAAAAGGAGGCTCTGTGATTTTTTTTTCCCAGTACGGCAGTCATTGAATGGGGAAAATATTGTTATAAGTTTGTAGACTGGGTGTTTACGGACACAGGGATATATATGTATGTGTTTCACTTTATTTTTTTATTTTTATATGTGTTCTAGGGAAGGGAGGTGGAAAAATTCAAAATTTTAAGTATACTTTTTTGGCCTACTTTGAATGAATGGCTACCTTTGGACACACTGAATGTATTCGCCAGGAGCCTTTATGCACTGAACAGAGTTTACAGATGTAACAAAAGTCTTTGTTTGCTTTTGTTGTTATATATTGATTTTACTATTTTATTTATATGTTTTGGATGAATTTTTAATAATTAAAAAGTCTGCATAAACTAAAATTAAAAATTATAAATGTAATTTGTATTTACATGTATACACATTTTGTGACCAGACAATGATACACAATAAGAAAGGCTAATATAAACCAAAATGGTTTTAAGTTACTATATATTGATTTCAATAGAATCTTAACATATGCATAGTAGAGGCATGTCCACTTAAATTGTATCTAGAATAGATAACATTCAGCACAAATCTAACATTAATATGTCTGGGTTATTCTTAGAAGCCCCATGACAGGACCATTTTATATCAGCATGGAATTTCCTATGCAGCAGAAAAAGTACTGTGCATTATGTCTTTTGTATAATGTTAATAATCTAGAGATTATGTTTTAAATGTGCACATTTCATGGGAGGCCAAACACATTTATGCAAATGAACAATGTGATCCCAGGGACCTATTTCATTTTGCACTGAAGAAAAAATATTTTATTGTAGCAGTAGTTGTTTCATCTTAATAAATGTATATTTGCTGATGGATAAAGAATATCTGCATGAACTAAATATTCAGACAGAATGAGCAACAGGGGAAGAAGCTTAGTGAGTATCCTTAGGCCGAGGCCCCACGTAGCATTAACAGGGCTGTTGTGTTATACAATACCTGCAAAGTGGATGGGATTCTGGCTGATCCCATCCACACATTGCAGAAAAATATCTGCAACGGACATGCTGCGATTTCAAAAAAAACGTTGCTTTTTTGTAAATCGCAGGATGTCAATTATACCTACGGAAAGGCGTTTTCCGTGTAGATATAATTGAAGTAGAAAGTCCGCAGGGGAAAACGCTGCAAACTTTCTGTGAAAAGCTCTGCTAAACAAACCGCAATGCATCTCTGCCACGGTTTTTCCCCCAACGATTTTTGGCTGTGGGTTGCTACATGGGGCCTTAAAGAGCTTTTCTGGCCCCAAATGATGTTTTCCATGGCATAGGTCATCAGTATATGACACCTGGATCCAGTGCAGATCAGCTGTTCTGGCAGCGTGGAAACTGGTGCAGTGGACAGTGTGACAGGATGAGGGGAAAAGTGGTAGAAGGAGTATACATTTCTCCCAGGTTCTTGTCATATACCTTCTCTAAGCAGCTTGTAGCAAGAAAGCTTTGTTCCTTGCTGGAAAGTTTTACCAAAACCCTGGCTTCTGGAGTAGGGAGAATTGGGTGTGTCTCTACTCCATTCAGCCACTTCAGGTCTTGGGAAGAGTGGGGTTAATTCCTTGTTTCCTGAAGTGTGTATATAAGGGCAGATAACAGTCAGGTATATGGCTCTCTCTGCTCTTGGGAAACCACTTGTTAGTAAAACCTGCTGTGGCTTGTGTTTATGGAGCTGTGCCGTAGGCCGTGTGTAGTTAGGTACCTGTGTTATAGGTAGTGGCCAGACGGCTAGGATTTTATTTTGGCACCAATATGCTTTTGGTGCCAATAAAAGTAGGCAATATACTGAAAAACACAGTATTGTGCACATGGTCAAATGCTTGAGGCCTTATATTGAGTAAATAAAACGATTTACCAGTCAGTCCACATTATTTTCCCCATCTCCAGGATTTTCTGAAATAATCCCCCCAGCGGAGCTAATGTTTACCATTCCTCATTAACCACGTTTCACAAGGATGTCTCAAGCCTGATTCTAGTAAGATTAAGCGTGTAGCTTCATAGACTATGACATCGCTGCTGCACAGATTCATTATTTGCACTAATTAGGTAAAAGGCATTTCACTTCAGGAAAACAAGTTATAGGTCTTGAAGAATGAAGAGGACGCCAGTCATGGATACATGAAGTTAATTAATACGGCATGATAGAATTAACATTGATTAATCAAACAATTATACTGTCTATGTTCTCATTCACATGAGCCCTAACAAGGTTTGTGTTGTGACTTTTTCCACAGTACAGGCCAATTTTTGTCCCAGTAGTCCAACTTATATAGCTTATATACACCATTGCCAGTCAGCTCTAGGATAAGGAGTTCCTCCATTGTCATCATGAGAATATCTACGTCAAGTTATCATCTCTTATTTGTTTATATGTAGTACTCTGGCTTCCCCCGTAAAGATACAATTGAATATGCTTTTTAGAGATGAGAGAAGTATTCAAAAATTCGATTTGGCAACTTCGCCGAATTTCGTGATATGATTCTATTCGATCCGAATTAATTTGCGGCGAATAAACAGCTATTTCCTGTCTGCAGAGAGCCAAGGTGGGTGGGTGGGCGGCAAAATGGCGGAAGCCTTTGCATGCCGCAGTCATGTCTCTCTCCCTCTCCAGCACGGACAACTTTTATTCATGTGGAAGGATCTGCTAACAAGCAAAGACACGCCTACCCAATCACATCACTAGAGAATATCATGTAACCGTGTGATGTCACAAAGGTCCTTACTAAATATTCATTACCGCGAAGCATCAGGAAATCCGGATTCCATGTTAATCTAATATTTCCTGAAATTCGGATCTAATTCCACTTCTGCAGCTTCGATTCTCTGATCTCTAATGCTTATCAATACTGAAATTGCAGTCTTGGAGTTATAGAAATCAGAAGATCAATGAACTTGTTAATAATAAAGATATTATAAAAAATGGAATCAAAATATTTGAAAATTTTGATTTATTGAGTGATTGGGTATGAGAACCACACAGAGAAATACAGCTTGGCATGCTATCAGTGAGGTTATTAATGGTCATCTGAGGAATTCTATGCCACGCTGGATAAACTTGGGCACGAAAATCATCAAGATCTCTTTGTAATTGCTGACTAATGAACCCAGATGTGCTCAATGGAGACAAGTCCAGAGACTCTGCAGACCATGCATGCTGCTCACCATAGCACTAACAACAGGCGACCTGGATTTGTCCTGTTGAAAGACATTTCTGGGATACTTTGGAAAATAGGGCCATACCAAGGGTCCTACAACCAGCACGCAAACAAGTGGTGATAACTGGCACGTGGACAAACAGGAGGCATAGTACAATCATCCCACACCACTTGATCCGAGTTTCATATAGCTAAAAAACTTTGCTTTCAATCTGCTTTTTATGCCCCTCCCTCATGCCAAAGATTGGAGGTAGATGCTTCAAAATTTGATAATCTGCAGATCATAGCGACACCTGCTACCTCCTCGATTTACATAACCTTACAGCTTTTTCATGTTGCAATTTCAATGTTGAGGAGTGAATACAGGGACAAGATATGTTGAAATCCAACAGCCCAATCCTTATCACCCTCAACATCTACCTTCGGGGGGAGAGTAGGGAGACACCATACACATTGCAGAGTCGGCCATTTCCACTGAAATTAGGGTTCAGCTGACAAAAATATAAAGTGTATGGCCAGCTTTAGTTTTATATAAGTTCCAAATAATATTGCCAATAATATAAAAAATTTTGTATTTGCAGCTTCTCACTAGGGGATCACGCTGGTGTCTCAGCCATGTAGGGTGCATATCAATCAAAAAACAAAGTGCAGCTACAAGACATATAAGACATGCTGAAAATATTTGAACTATTCAAGAATTCTTTAGTTTTCTCATATAAAAGAATGAGACAGGATCCCCACTGGGCCAAAGCTGCAGCACCGGTTTCATGGGCAGGCAGAAGTCAAGAACTCCTGATGTAACTGCTTGTTTAATATATTATCCAAAAACACTACAGAGTTTGTATACAGTCAGAACATTATTACTGGTATATGATAATAGAAAATTTATGGGTCATCTGCAAGGAGTTTGTATGTTCTCCCTGTGTTTGTGTGGATTTCCTCTAGGTATTCTGGTTTCCTCCCATACTCCAAAGACATACTGATAGGGAATGATTGTGAGTCCTATATGGGAAAGTGTTGACAGCATCTGTAAAGCACTGCGGAATATGATGGCGCTATATAAGAAGGATAAATAAATAAGCCATGATCAGCATCAGCAATCCAACATGACAGGACCAAACCAAATTACTCAGCATGAGAACAGAGTCTTGTGGCACACAACAGATTTTCCACATTAGCCTTTGGATACACAGGCTTAGCTCTGGAATTGCACCACATGGACAAAATGCCAGATTGGTAGTAACAGAGCTCTGGATGGAAGACCCAAAGGAGTGTTAAAACCTCCCCAGGTTTCCGCCTGATGTGACTACAAGGCGCCAGGTCGTATTGTGTGAAGACTGTGTAGATGCACACCTAAAACAATTTGGCTATTTTCTGCTTGGTTGGTAAATATAGTTGCATACAAATCAGAGCTCTAGATTCTGTTCACACTGTGAATGCGGTTTGGCAGAGGCACGGCCTCAGTGTAGTATGACAAAGCTTCTAAGCTGTTGTTACCAAGGTTGCATCACGTTATGTTGCATTTGCATATGACTTGCAGTGTGATGTATTGATTATGTCACTCTGACTGGTGCAGGTCATCGCTTTGGGAACTTTCTGGAAGCAAGATCATGCAATGGATATTTATAGGTCGTATAGAGTTGCACCGCAAGAGAATATAATAACATTTTTTTTTTATTTATGTAGCACCAACATATTCCACGGCACTTTACAAGTCATAGGTTTTATGTACATACAAAAGTGAGACATTTCAGAGTAATAAATGAATTCACACAATAGGAGTGAGGGCCCTGTTCACAAGAGCTTACAATCTATGAGGTTGAAGAGGTGACACGAGAAATAGAGACATTTTTATGACATAAGGATACACAAATCAATAAGTAAAGCTGTCTTATGTACAGATCCAAAGTACTTGGGCATAGAGGGTTACACTTAGATAAAGGCTTCAGGTCTTGTGAGATAACATGGGCAGGGGAGGGTGAGTAGAAGAGAGTTAGTTTGGGCAGCATAAATGCATTCCATTTAGCAGTGCTGTCCCAGGGTTCAAGCCACTGATGGGAAGGGGCATACTATTTAAGGGACCGTTCCTGTACTTCGGGGAAGTAGCCGGAGGAGCTAGTACAGCTTGCTTGAGGCAGGGAGGGGGTGGCTTGTTGCTCTTAGGTGTGCATGAATGGCCAGGTCAGCTTGAGAGAGGGAGACATCTTAGCAAACTATTTGGGAAGTCAACTAGTTTTTGGAGCACCAACAGTAGTCAGTCCAGCGGTGGCACAGGTATGTGGGAGGCAGGCATCGCATGACTTGTAAGTGGGTGGTGTGGCTGGTCAGCTCCTCTGTGAAGACTGATCAAGTAACCACTAGAGACTATAGCATAAGTGAGCACCATATTGCACACTGTCCCACCAGAGCTGTGGTGGAGCGCTGAGTACACTGGTAACAACTATATGTCAAGAGGCGCTAACTGCACAACCTAAGAAGGTTACACACCTAAGGCCATTTTGTCAGACAACCGGCTGTCTGCAGTTGCAGGTAGTCAAGACTTCCCCTCCTAAAGAACCTGTCACAGTATTACTTCCTTATCCAAAATCTTTACAAAGAACTTTTGTTGTCTGCTCTTTATGGCCGGCCAATCTGCACCAATGATAAATCCAGCGCTTGCAAAGGTTTTAGATCAGTTTTCAGCTCTCTAGGACCTACCATTCTTGACAAATTCACAAAAGCAAATCTGGAGCTACTTCCCCAATATCACATCAGATGACCCATATTAGCCAATAGAAGATCACAGGTCCTTCATTCTTAGCTTCACTGACATACACACAGTTTTAGACCAGGTTTCCACACCAACCCAGCTATTTTGTTTTGTCAGATCTATAACAATCCAGCCATTTCAGAAAATGTTGGCTTAACATCAGTGGCAAACATAGTTTTTAACCACAAACCTACTAAATAGAATAAAGCCAAGTAATTCTGCTTGTAACTAGTAATTCTGCTAGTACAATCCGAAGGTATGTATTTGTACAGGGTTACTGTGAATCTATTACTATTACAATAGGGGTCCTTTATAAAGATTGGCGAACCAATTGGGTATTAAGCTAATTTAGACAACCGGGTGGGTATGTAAGGCTTTTTTCCAAACATTGTGCACAAATTGTATGTTCAATAATACACCCAACAGTTCTGAATAATGCAAGGTATTGGAGACTATTTAGCAAATCAGAGGCATACATCGGGGCTTTTCCCACAGCGCTTTTCACAGAAAGTCTACAGAGGTTTCCTCTGCGGGCTTTCTGCTTCCATTATAACTATAAGGAAACCGCCAGTGTTTCCGTCGGTATAATTGACATGCTGTGATTTCCAAAAACACGCAGCATTTCCACTGAGTTGAAAAATGCATCAATAAATGACATGACAAGTCCATGAAAATCAATAGGACTGTGTACAGTCCATGGAGAACACATCTGTGAAAACAGAATGTGTTGGTAAACATTTTAGAGGACCTTTACATATACATTCATGATGAAGATTTTTTTCACTGCACTTATGCCACATAACTAGTGTATCAGCATCGATACATAATTTCTATAGTGAGTCCTGAAGCCCTGCCAAATCTTGTAAAACAGATCTGTCAGCTTAATATATTGCCTTATCGAAGGCCAGCATTTTACAGCCACAAGCAAATAGCCAAAATGGCCCATTAAAAAATGTGCAGTTCGGCTAGTAGGAAAGCTGAAAGAATTCAAGAATATTTTTCTCGTTTTCCATTTGCCAAAAAAAACGTTGATACACGGAAAAACATTTAGTTGGGTGTAAAATACTGAATATTTTACCCAAAGTTTAGTTTACACTATTGGGTGATATTCTTATTTCAGAAAATATAAGATTAGTACGTTTAGTGAATAAAATGTATTACCAACATATGGGTTGTTTCTTAGCTTTATACGTGTTAGGCAGATAAATGGTGTAGTATAATTTTTTATGTTTATTCATGCATCCGAAAGCAGAGGGAAGGTGAGCTGTGATATGCATAACAAATGTCATCAGATGCAGCTAAATCTTCCGTACAATCCCATTCCCTGTTCTTCATCCTCAGCAAGTTCTAGAGGATTTCACACAAGTGAAACTGTCACACTCGCTGTAGTTGATGGTTTTATTGATGACAGCAGCATCAAAATCTCGAGTCAAAGCAAATCTGACAAAAGATCAAATTATGACAGAGTTGTATCTTATGGGATAGTGGAATAGAGCTTTTTGTGCTCTGAGACACAGATACCGTGACTCATTTGTCAATGTCCTATCCCTCCGTCCTCAAATGCTGTAAAATGGGAAAAAAAATACTTAATTTTCAGGGACATACATTTCTCTGAGAGAATCAAGTATTACCAAAGCTTATGTTCAGCCAAGGTGACACCAAAATCCAAAGACCAGTGTTGGCAAATGTTTGATTGATGGTCACACGTATAACCTTAAAGATAGCTGAAAAACACTACAACAGGGAAATATAGACAAGATATGTCCATTTCCTATATACCTATCCCTCCTCAAACTTAAAGATATGAGCCCCTAATCATTTATGTATCTGTATAATATATCATTTAAATACTACTGTCCAATATCCCAGTGTTCAAGATGTGGTATAAGCAGTTGTAATTTAGTTTTTTTTGCAATAATTTACCGCATAATAATAAAAAAATAACCTAAAAATTAAAAAGAGCTTGTTAGCAGTTTTGAGCATGCAAACTGCTGATGGAGCTAGGAAGGGGCAGAGTACAAGAGATGAAATATACCTTTGGCCAAAAGGGGCAGAGGACAACAGATGAGACATATCTTTGGCCATAGTTGTAATAAAAATTGCAACTGTAAAAACAAACCTGGGTGCAGGTATAATTGGGGAGGAGGACTATAGGGGTACTCTTTAGTAGGCACTATATAAAAGGGAACACTGTCCTAGTGAATTGGCAGACACTATTTATGCTGGCATTCTGACATTAGGGACTTTAGCAGTTACTGTTTTGGGCTGGTAGGCAATGTATTTGGGGCACTTTGGTAGGCAGCACTGAGGGGTCATTTTTGTAAGGGTTAATTGGCGGGAATATTTATGGCTGTGGACAGAGGCTTAACTTGGAACTTCTGGGCCCCAGTGCAAATACTGTAAAGGGTTCCCTGCCTACCGTGTGCAACTTAGAATAGTGCTGTTTTTTATGTGGCAAAGGAAAGTTCAGTGCCCCGTTAGGGTCCAAGGACCGGTAGTGACTCTTACCACTGCACCCCTTAAAACTATGCCCCTGGCTGTGGATGTGATTGCTGCAGGGACATAGTATTTGTTACAGGTCACTATAATAGTATTTTAGTGTGTTACTATCCCATCTGAAATATTTCCTCGGTTATGTCTTACCACAGGGAAAGGGCTTGTGAGACAAAGTGTTTTCCAAAAAAAAAGAGGAGCCAAAGATGTCCATATGGCAAACTATGTAGAACAAAGTACCGTTATGATGTTTTAGGCAAGATGGAGAAGACAAAGAAAGTGAACCACTAAAATTAGAGAAGTCTTCAAATGTGAGTCAGTTTTTGATCATGGTATGAATGTATTATTGGTATAGTATTATTTAGTCTCTCTATGGCTGTACTATTTGGATTATCTGCCACTGTGTGGTAGTACTATTTGAAAGTATATGGCAGTATTACTGGAGTACTGGTGGAATTTGACAATTATATAGTTATATATTAATATACAACATTATAGTATTAGAACACTAGTATTATTTAAGCTATCTGTGACAGAATTATTTTATTTCCAAGTGATAGTATTATTTCACTAGACTAACTGGGCCAGTGGCTTCCATAAATATTGGCTGTATGCCAGTGCCCCAGATCCTTAAAGACCCTAGTGACATCCCTGAGCCTAAGGATTGTGAAATAATTATGTATTATCCTTTGAAGCTATTCACCAGATATAATACAGCACTGCTCTATTCTATTCCAAGGCTGTCATTTATCAGTGATGTCCTGATCAGGCTATGTTCCAACAGAATGAGCTACAGCTGACACAACTAAAGACCATGTCTGTTCCTTCTGAGCTATCTATTGAAAACCAGCAGACATCATGTTTGCCAATTCCAGAATTTAATAGCATTAGAAGCCTCTTGATCATGACAGGTGGAAATCTGCCATGCACTTGCCCTCACTTTCTTAGATCCTGGAGCACAACACAAGCCTATTCACACTGTGCAGCCACTTCTGACTCTTCAGGGAGTCTTCTAAAAAACAAGATACAATTGCTTTGGATTATTCCAATCAAGGGCATTTTAATGGAAAATCCACTTTTGTGATCAAAACTAAAAGGGTACCATGTGGGCATTGGCAGGTTGTCTCAACTACAAGCTGTTCGAAACTGTAAAGTGAAGCCAAGAAACCTGCTGAGGTTGTCTTATAGTTGCTCATACTAAGCGTCTGAGAGGTGCTTGGTACAACGTTTATGCAATGAATTCCCATAGGACGCCTCATTGACCCTGGAAATGTTATTTCTTTCTGTTTTCTTTGCACAATAAAATCTCCCAGTGATTACTATAATTGCTTATCTCTAACATCTTGCTGCTTCTCTACTATTAAGGTTTGCTCTATTAAGGGCTCTGTCTGTGATAACTGTAATTTTAGAATAATCGGGTTAAGTAGAGACTAAAGTTTATGTCGCTGAAACAGCAGGTTTGCAACAATGACAGTAATGAACAGTTTACTAAATTTGAGGATCAAATACACTAACAACATCCCCTATATTCCCAAACAGAGGACATTCCAGGTTCTAGGTCATTCAAAATTCTAGATGTTTAAGATGTTATATTTAGGTGACAATACAAGCAAACTTAGAATAGTAGGGTTACTGATTCTAATATATTACATCTCCATTGGGGTCATTATTGATAACTCACCCTTGGAATGTTGTCATTGGTGACTTTCTAAGCCATCAAGAACATTACAGATTACATATCAATGACAGTAGCCTATGTATTCATTCACTGTAAAAATCAACCAAGCAAATTATGTCAATACAGATATGGCACAAAGAACGGCAGGAGTGTAACATCATACAGATGACATACAATGGAGCATGGGTGTACTTGTAGACCACAGATTAAATTACAGCATGCTTCTAAAGCCAGTGGGATATTATCCTGTATTAAGAGGGGTAGGCACTTGTGAAACCAGGATGTAATATTAACACTTTATAAATCATTGCTGCGGCCCCATCTGAAATATGCAGTTCAATAGTGGGCACCAGATCATATAAAGGATGTCCTAGAGTTGGAAAAGGTTCAACAGAGGCCTGATAAGGGGCATGGATGAACTCAGTTATGAGGAGAGACTAAAGGAGTTAAATCTGTTTAGTCTGGAGAAAAGACGTTTAAGGGGAGATTTGATAAACCTGTATAAATATATAAATGGTCTATAGAAGAAATGTGGATAAATGCTGTTCCATAGAAAATCCCCTCAAAAGCTTCAAAAAAGGCTTAGATGCCTTTTTAGAGAAACATAGCATTTATGCTCATGGAAATGCATAGAATGGCATGTCCTTTCCCTTCCCCTGGTTGTACTAACCATGTAACTTCGTCAAATTTGTATCTGTTGGATTCAACAATAGCAAGTAGAGGCACACTGCATTCCTGTGGGAGTCCTATTATGGCTCTATACAAAATGGAGTTTTGAGTCAGCCACGTGCACAAGTCCTAGAGTTGTATTCACATCTGCTATTTCTGTTGTCGTTGTCGCTGTGATTTTCTTTTTACATTACAGTAATGATTTACAGTATTTTTTACAGAAAAAACAAGAGAGAGATTGTATATAGTGAGACTACATCTAAAATACTGTGTCCAGTTCTGGAAGTTTCAACTTCAAAAAGACATAAATAAAATAGAACGGGTGCAAATACGGGCTACAAAAATGGTGAAGGGTCTAAAGGAGAGGCTTATATAACTAGTTCTGTATATCCCAGAGGAACGAAGGGAAAGGGGGAACAAATATATTAAAGGTATATGTAAGGTTCAGGAACAAGAGGGCACAATCTGAAATTAGTCAGGGGGAAGATCATCATCAATGCCAAGAAATATTATTTCACTAAAACAGTAGTTGAGTTTAGTTTATTAAAATGGTAATAGATGGTCCATGTGGCCTTTTTCTGCCATCAGTCTTCTATGTTTCTATGTGAGATGCTTGGAATATCTGAAATACTATTTATCTCCATGTACCCATCTAATTTTGGGCAAATCTTGGTGTGCCATTGTGCAAACGATAATAAACAATCAGTAGTCACGTAAAGTAATTCACTCTTTAGGATAACTTCTTATGTACTGTGGTTCTACAATTTTTACTGCAGTTTTCACGAAAACAAAGCTGTAGCATTTCATACTGGTAATATGGAAAAAACACGGAATAAATGCAATACACCTGCAAAGCTTGAACACAGCCTAAAAAGAAGTCATTATCAGGTAAATTGGGAAAACAGCAAGGCTGTATTGGTTCAGGGGTAAAATACAATCTAAATGAATTATGAGTTACATTTTATATTCTAGCTCAATCTCAGTAACAACTACATTTACAATTCTGTAGCCTGCTAAACCCAAATCTCTGACGGTATCTTCTGATTTTAAAGTCAGTACAGATCATGTTCTCGTAAATGGTAGTGAGGAAATTGTAAGCATTATAATAGGAATTATACAGTAACCTGGGAAATGAAAAATTCTCCTACAGTACATTGCAAGAGTGAACATTGCATTATAGGATCCAAGCTAAGATGTTAATTTTGTAAGGAGAATAAAAACTTTGAGTTTGCTAGGAATTTATATTGCAAATTGTGGATGTCACTTGTAGAAGAGGAAATGTGATGTTTGACTCCTACAGCATAGTATTGTATTTAGGAAGGATAGATAGTAAACTGTTTATCCATACACATTACATTTCCAGTTTATGATGGGATAATTTGTATGGACAAGCCCACCATCAGGATTACTAACTAAATTACCCAATTAGAGGGGCAGGATAGTTAAGAAAAACAGAAGTAGTGAGTCTGCGCAGGTTGGCTGGTATTTTTGGCCGAAAGTTGGGCGAAAATTTCCAGCATGGTTGATCTGCTTTTAGCAGACTAAAGTCTGCCGTCAGCCAGCCATGAACAATCATTCCTGGCATCTACATGTCAGATTTTTAGCTATTCATTAGCCAAAATGGTAGAATCAGCTATTTTGGCTAATAAAATGTAATCTGTATGTAAAACTTTTGGAGTCATATCAATAAATTATTTGATATTTCTGGTACTTCCCCTTATCACCTTAAGGTCCATTCATAAACAATGCATTTGCCAATTTATCTAGTGAGCAGCTCTACAAACCCGCGACATGAATATAAAAATATGATTTGGACTATAATGATTGAGTCACATGGTTGGAGGCCAGATCTAATGTCTGAGGGGGGTATACATTGTTCACCCTACCCCCTAGGGCAGTGATGGCGAACCTTTTAGAGACCGAATGCCCAAACTGCAACCCAAAACCCACTAAATTATCACAAAGAGCCAATACGTCAATTTATCCTTAATCCTGTGTGGATCCACAATTGCGGACAAGTACGGACCCGCAAAATACGATCGTGTGAATGGGGCTTTACAGTTTACAATCATACAAAACAACTTTGTACTGAAAGGGAAAAGTTTGCATTTAGTATACTTTTGAACAATTAATATTCACTATTTACATCGCCCAGGATCTGTTTTATAGAGACCGTGAAATGTTATTACAGCCTGAAATAATATCACATGTCTGCTATAAAACAGATACTGTATGATATAAATAATGCGGGGCCCCCACACAGTACATTCTGTTCCACAATGGCCCCCACACAGTACAATTTGCTCCACAGTGATCCCCACACAGTACAATCTGTTCCACAGATGGGTGTCCACAGAGAGGGCTCTGATTTCCACCTCTGGCATGTGTGCCATAGGTTCGCCACCACGGCCCTAGGGTATCACAGGCTGCAGCCTCTTGAGTCCTCCCCTGTTAGTTACTGTCACATTCCTGTTCATAATGCTGACCACTAGGTGCTCAGACAGTCCAGACTATCGGCCACTTACAGAACACAGTCATTTAGCCAATCCAGGGGTACAGCACTTTTGTAAATATTTGCATGTTTTTGTATATCATCTTATTCTGTCTCTTGTATTTTTGTAAGCTCTGCACCTATTAAAGCTTAAAAGTTTAATAAGTTTGGTCCTTGTATGCTATAAATAATACATAGCTTTTCATAAAGCATTGAACCCTTTGACTGCTGGATACAAACTTGTGTTGTTTCTAGAAACACAGGTGATAGCAGTGAGTTCTGCATTTGCCATTTGTGGACAGTGTTTGAGGAGTGATTTATGAGTGTATGATTGGAAATAAAAGAACCCCTTGAGATCATACCACAGGCTGGGGAAGTGTATACACGATATTCTGAACCCCTACAAAATGAGTAAAGATGTATTTGCACAATGATGTCATTGTATGCAAACTTATGTTGAGGGTAAATCATGCAGTGAGTCCCAACCTGATTACCACAGTGGGGCCCCTAAAAATTTTTGTTAGTCTCAGCAAACCTTCTAACCATCTAAACCATCTAAAAAAGCTTGGCATAGGGACAGGTAAAGCATTCTAAAATTAATGCAAGGAGCTATCTTTGAGAGGACATGTTTTCCTGCTGCTGTCTTTTAGAAAACCCCATATCTGCATCCAAAAAAACTGGGAAACACTGCTTTAATTAAAAAAAAAACAACATATATTTCTAATGCTTGCTCAATACAAATTCAGCATTACTCCATGAATGACTATTCAATTTGTGAATCTATGAATGACTAATCGAGACTGATGAAAAGTTACACAACGCAAAATGTAATTTCTAAAAATAAAAAACCCAATTGGGAAAATACTTATTTCTGGTAAGTAATGCAGTCTGTTTAACTGCATCCATATAAAATTTCAATATTCCTCACCGAAGTTGGCTACATTTAATGATACAATGAATCTCAATCTTTTATGCACTCTGATTACTTCAATTTCATTTTATTAGACTCTGAATGAGAAAAACCCAATTTTTGTTCTTGTATAGTTTATGCTCACTTTTACAGTCATGGCCAAAAGTTTTGAGAATGACACAAATATTATATTTTCACATGATCTGCTGCCCTCTGGTTTTTTATGTGTGTTTGTCAGATGTTTTTATCACATACAGAAATATAATTGCATTCATATTATGAGTAACAGAAGCGTATATTGACAGTTAGAATGAGTTAATGCAGCAAGTCAATATTTGCAGTGTTGACCCTTCTTCTTCAGGACCTCTGCAGTTCTCCCTGGCATGCTCTCAATCAACTTCTGGACCAAATCCTGACTGATAGCAGTCCATTCTTGCAGAATCAATGCTTTCATTTTGTCTGAATTTGTTGGTTTTTGTTTGTCCACCCGTCTCTTGATGATTGACCACAAGTTCTCAATGGGATTAAGATCTGGGGAGTTTCCAGGCCATGGACCCAAAATCTCTATGTTATGTTCCCTGAGCCATTTAGTTATCACCTTTGCTTTATGGCAAGGTGCTCCATCATGCTGGAAAAGGCATTGTTGAGCGCCAAACTGCTCTTGGACGGTTGGGAGAAGTTGCTCTTGGAGGACATTCTGGTACCATTCTTTATTCACGGCTGTGTTTTTAGGCAAGACTGTGAGAGAGCCGATTCCCTTGGCTGAGAAGCAACCCC
Organism: Leptodactylus fallax; assembly: GCA_947044405.1. Lineage (NCBI taxonomy): Eukaryota > Metazoa > Chordata > Amphibia > Anura > Leptodactylidae > Leptodactylus > Leptodactylus fallax. The sequence goes on along the minus strand of CAMRHE010000005.1, from coordinate 175,371 downwards.
ACACATGAATGGTTTCAGGATGCTTTACAGTTGGCATGAGACAAGACTGGTGGTAGCGCTCACCTCTTCTTCTCCGAATAAGCTGTTTTCCAGATGTTCCAAACAATCGAAAAGGGGATTCATCAGAGAAAATGACTTTACCCCAGTCCTCAGCAGTCCACTCCCTGTACCTTTTGCAGAATATCAGTCTGTCCCTGATGTTTTTTCTGGAGAGAAGTGGCTTCTTTGCTGCCCTCCTTGAGACCAGGCCTTGCTCCAAGAGTCTCCGCCTCACAGTGCGTGCAGATGCACTCACACCTGCCTGCTGCCATTCCTCAGCAAGCTCTGCACTGCTGGTAGCCCGATCCCGCAGCTGAAACACTTTTAAGAGACGGTCCTGCCGCTTGCTGGTCTTTCTTGGGCGCCCTGGAGCCTTTTTGGCACCAATGGAACCTCTCTCCTTGAAGTTCTTGATGATGCAATAGATTGTTGACTGAGGTGCAATCTTTCTAGCTGCAATACTCTTCCCAGTTAGGCCATTTTTGTGCAGTGCAATGATGACTGCACGTGTTTCTTTTGAGATAACCATGGTTAACAGAAGAGAAACAATGATGGCAAGCACCAGCCTCCTTTTAAAGTGTCCAGTGGTGTCATTCTTACTTAATCATGACAGATTGATCTCCAGCCCTGTCCTCATCAACACCCACACCTGTGTTAATGGAGCAATCACTGAAACGATGTTAGGTGGTCCTTTTAAGGCAGGGCTGCAATGATGTTGAAATGTGTTTTGGGGGATAAAGTTCATTTTCTAGGCAAATATTGACTTTGCAAGTAATTGCTGTTAAGCTGATCACTCTTTATAACATTCTGGAGTATATGCAAATTGCCATTAGAAAAACTGAAGCAGTAGACTTTGTAAAAATTAATATTTGTATCATTCCCAAAACTTTTGGCCATGACTGTATATACACTCTTTTTTTCATTTGTTAGACCAAGTTATCTGAAGGGGCTATTATGGGCACTTTTAATGTCATGATGGATCTATTTTAATAAAAAACTAAACAAAATGGGAATGAAACTATTTTTCTTTCTTGCTGTGGACATTTTTTATGTGCTGTCTGGGGTAGTAACGGTTATATTTTATATTAAGAAAATAATAAATAACCTACAATAATTAAATCAGGAAAAATGAAGTAAATTTTTGTCATTTAGAAGTCATTCGCTAGAAGATAAGACTGTAAAATTGGAATACTTTAGGATTTTGTAATAGATTAGTCAATATTTTATTATTTAAATAAAAATTTGAAAAAATATTTAAGAGCAGTTAATATTTTTTTTTTTTACAAAATCACCTGTAAATAATAACATATTCATCCATTCATGTTAAATTGATTCATTTTTTTATTTACTAGGTTAGCTTTGTTTGAAATGTAAAAAATATATATAATTTGCAGCAATACCTTATCTTACCTTTACCTCTTGTTCTAGGATAAACCCAGCTGCATCAGTCTGTAATACTGTAAAACCATTTACTCATAATAAAACAACATATAACATATGAAGTTCATGTTTGTTCGGGGAAAAGATAATTGACTGAGCCCCATGATAAAATGTTTTTAATAAAAGACTCTCTGCACAATAGCTATTTATACTATCATCACAGGATTTGTGATAGAATGAACTTTGATCTGATGCTCCAGCCTACCACTTGGAACAACCATGTTTTTCAAAGTCTATGGATGTTTATAGTATAACCCCTAAATGACTAGGCCTGAAAATATTTTAATATCCAGGCACATTTAGTGTTTTTGCACATTTAACAGTCATAATTTTTATAATTGATGAGCAACCAAATCATTTTTTGCATCATTTTTCTAGGGCTGTCCATTTAAGAGATTTTTTTTATTTTTTTTTGAGGGAAACAAACCCAAAAGTTTCTTTCAATTGATTGAGTCAGTTGCAGTTAAATGGGTTCCATATAGTATTACAGTTGTTTTGATATATTATGGTGGGTTTATAGGTTGAACTTGATGGACATCACATTATCCAACATTATCTACTATGTTACTATATCTTGTATATCTTCTATATCATACTATATAGTCTTGGATGAACAGAAAGGTTATGGTAACTGTTTGCGTCAATGGATGCTTTTTTATTTAGTTGTAACTTTTAATAATATTTTCATATGTGCCTAAAGCCTATTTTTTACTAATTATTATTACTTTATTACAGATAGGGAACCCCCATTATTACTTATTCTGTGAACTATGTTAATCACATCTATCAACGCAAGACAATGGCATCCTCACTCAAAACAGTGTATGAAATGCACATCTACTTATTACAGTGGATGCTACCATTTTGGTTCCCAGAATCCAAGAGGTATCCAGCAGTGAGACCACATATGTACCTACAAATGTTTTTTTTCTACGAGATAATTTTTATAGATTTTTAACAAGAAGAATCCCATTATTGTTTAGCAGGCATAAAAACTGTATAAATGCACTCCATAATTATTTATGGTTAAATAAAGTAGTCCCTGATAAATATGATATATATATATACAGTATGGCACACAATGATCCCTCCTCCAGAGAAACCACATTGCTACCACCCATTTGGCTAGTATACCCTAACTGGTACCGACGCTAAAAGGGCTTATATCTTTGGAATGAACAGAACAGATTTAGATAAAGAAAACACCAAAATTCTCAGATTGACATCGCCTATCATATGAGGTATGTCTCTGGGTTTTTAAGATCAGGTGTCAGGTCCTCTTTAAAGCTAAAACTTTTCACTTGTCCTTGTTTGGTTCCACAATTTATTTTCTTTTCATTACTTATATAGTGCCAGCATATTCCACAACATTTTACAGATATGGTCAACATTGTCCCTAGTAGGGCTCACAATCTAAATATCCTATCAGTATGTATTTGGAGGAAACTAGAGTACCCGGCGAAAATCCACGCAAACACAGGGAGAAAATACAAACTCCTTGCAGATGTTGTCCTTGGTCAGATTTGAACCTAGAACTCCAGTGCTGGAAGGCAACAGTGCTAACCACCCACAATGCTCAGGGTGTTGTTTTTCTGGCATTTCTTGATTTCTATTGAGGATTTTCTTGTGCATACCCAGCTTGACTGTGATTTTATTTTTGTTACTTAATTTTTGTTCTAGCTGATAAGCTTGGCCACTCTGTGCAACTCCAAAATGCCAACTGTTACTGTCTGCCATACTCTATTACAGATGTTTCTAAGCTGCAGCTGCCTTATCAATCTGTGTGTACTACTCTAAAGTGCCAACTGCTGATGTCTGCCACACTCTGACCCAGCTAATGTCTGAATGCTCCAGCTAATACACTCTTCAGCCAAAGGTACTGCTGTCTATATTCTACTATAAGCTCTTACTATTGCCTACTGTCCCACTCAGCTTATCTGTCTTCTCTTAGAGAGTCTGGATATGAGTGTGAGACAGTAGAAGAGTGACTACTCTTCTACTCTCCTTCACACCCAAAAAAATGCATGACAATTGGATGCCCCATGCAGTTAGGAGTAAGAATGTAAGCAATGTGAATTACTAAGCAGTATCACATCCATTTCATAGATTGGCTCATGTATTGATAGAACAGTGTTTCCCAACCTTTTCGGAATCAGAGCACCCCTGGAAAAAATATTTGTGGGTGTCAGAACTACCAAATAATTTTTACCATAAGGCAAAAAATGTGATAAGGATGCAGATAATGTTGCATGAAGGCAATCGGTCATTTTCCCAGCCGGAGTGTTGCAGCCGCCTGCTGGGTTTCCAGGGCACCACTGAGGGCTGTGGCACTCCTGTTGGGAATGGCTGGGGTAGAGTAAGAAGATTAGTGACAATATGCAGCCCAGGAGCTTAATACATCTCAAGTCCTTGTTTTTTCTCCCATAGGGATCAATAAAAATAGTGTGCTATTGTCATGTGACCAGGTAAAATTCCATTAACTTATATGGAACATGCCTTTATGTAGCAGTGTTGAATTCCACAAACGTTCCAATAACCTTCAATCTTGGGTGGATGAAACGTTGCAAGTGCAAATCAGAGTAGTGAATGTGGCATAACAGGTATTTAGAGTCATGTATTCACATCTTCACCTGTTGACCTGCACCTGTTGTGGTCACTTCACTGTGAGTCATATGAATTATAGCCTGTAGTATGGATATATCATCATCAGCTCAGGTTCCAGTATCATTTGTGCTGCTTAGTTTACATATCTGACTCTGTGGGCCATTACCCTACAGTTTTGGACCAGTAACGTGGCTTTTTTGACAGAATTACTAATGTAGATAAATTGCAATTATTTTCTCAGCCAGTTTTAAAGATTAATATTTAATTTTTCCATTCCGTTTCAGTCCTGCACACGGAATGCTGAAGCGGGTTAATTAGCTGTAATTTTCCCAATCTATTATTGCCCTGTTCTAGTTCTGTTTTCAGAATTCTCCTGATAGATTGAACCATCCTTGTACTGCACTTCATTCTTCTAAGCTTATAATGCTGTTATACACTCTCTCTTTGGCTCTGGCAATTCAGATTTTACTAACGGATTTATTACAGAAAAGCAAGGCTTGGATGATTTATTTTGTATTGAAAATGCATATATTAGGAAAATACCACTAAACTGCTGTCTATGGAAATGTGATATTTTAGACTACACAACTAATAAAAGCCTCATTTCCTATTTGAAGGGGATATCTGCACTAGACAATCCATTTTTGTTATGTCACGTGAAGGTCAGTTTATGAATTATGAAGGGGAATCTGGCAGCAATTGTTTAATTTCCCTACAATGCAACCATAAGCAAGATAAAAAATTACATTGTGCCCATCGACATTATGATTCATCCAAAAAAAGTTATCAAAGCGCAAACTTTGATAAAGGCTCACATCAAGATGAACTTTCCTTTATAGTGCCATCGATTTGATTATATAACCTACCTTCTTAGGCTATCCTGTGATGCTCTTCATGCTCTTCAGACACTGAGCTGTCTGGCAGTGTCATGTACAGTCATGGCCAAAAGTTTTGAGAATGATACAAATATTAATTTTTACAAAGTCTACTGCTTCAGTTTTTCTAATGGCAATTTGCATATACTCCAGAATAAAGAATGGTACCAGAATGTCCTCCAAGAGCAACTTCTCCCAACCGTCCAAGAGCAGTTTGGCGCTCAACAATGCCTTTTCCAGTATGATGGAGCACCTTGCCATAAAGCAAAGGTGATAACTAAATGGCTCAGGGAACAAAACATAGAGATTTTGGGTCCATGGCCTGGAAACTCCCCAGATCTTAATCCCATTGAGAACTTGTGGTCAATCATCAAGAGACGGGTGGACAAACAAAAACCAACAAATTCAGACAAAATGAAAGCATTGATTCTGCAAGAATGGACTGCTATCAGTCAGGATTTGGTCCAGAAGTTGATTGAGAGCATGCCAGGGAGAATTGCAGAGGTCCTGAAGAAGAAGGGTCAACACTGCAAATATTGACTTGCTGCATTAACTCATTCTAACTGTCAATATAAGCTTCTGTTACTCATAATATGAATGCAATTATATTTCTGTATGTGATAAAAACATCTGACAAACACACATAAAAACCAGTGCGTGAAAATATAATATTTGTGTCATTCTCAAAACTTTTGGCCATGACTGTAGACCCCCCAAAACAAACAGATCAAGCATGTTGGAATCCAACACCTCGATTCTGCCCTGACCGACATCTGTAATCATAGTAGAGTCAGAAGGACCCAATACACATTAGATAGTTGGCCAGTTCTTCCAAAATCAGCATGACTTTAATGTAATGTTTACTGCCAGTTTAAAAGGGTTATCAAGGATTAAAAAACACGAAGATCTCCACTTCCTCTTCTCAGGAAATGACATCACATCCATTAGTCATATGAATGGAAGTGAGATGCTGCATGGCCATATCAGCAACAGACGTGATATTGCCTGAGAGGAGAAAGTGAGCTCTTTCTGTAAGAAAGCAGCCATGTTTTTAAATAGGGAATGGCCCCTTTAAGTCTAATTTCTTCCTGTGATTCATGACCAGTTAAAAGTCCATGGTTACTTCTATGTGCCAACCTAACTTACTTCATGTTTGTTGTATTTCATTTCTTATATATGATATAGTATGATTTTGCTTGATATATATATATATATATATATATATATATATATATATAATAAATGTATATATGATAAATAGAAATCAGTTATTTCCAAATCTCATGCACATTTCGATGCTGCAGAAAAAAATCCTCTTTAAGGCTAAGGCCCCACATAGCGGGCCACAGCCGAAAAGTGCTGCAGGAAAAACCGCAGCAAAAATGTGAAAAATGCAGTTTTTCCCACAGCGCTTTTCAAACCTCTGCAGACTTTCTGCTTGCATTATACCTATAGGGAAACCGTCGGCGATCTGTAGGTATAATTGACATGCTGCAATTTCCAAAACCGCAATGGTTTTGGAAATCGCAGCGTTTCTGCTGTGCGTATTTTTCTGCAGTGTGTGGATGGCATTTGCTATGGTTTTATACCACGTGGGGCCCCAGCCTAAAACTGCAGTGAATTGCACACAGTGAGCATGTGTAGGCTGTTCCTGTTCAAGTAATAGGAGCTGCCCCATCCACTGCATAGCGTTAGTTTCTGAGAATTGCAGCGCTGCTCCTATTACTTAAATACGCTCTTGGAGGCTATCAGAATAGCTGATCTGTGTGTGGCCTGGGTGTAGGACCACCACAGTTCACATACTGATGACCTATCCTGTGGATAGTTCATTAATACAAAAACTCCATTTGAGCATGGCTCAGTGGTTAGCACTGCAGCCTTGCAGCACTGGAGTCCTGTTCAAATCCTGCCAAGGACAACATCTGCAAGGAGTTTGTATGTTCTGTGTGGGTTTCCTCCGGTTACTCTGGTTTCCTCCCACACTCCAAAGACATACTGATAAGGACTATAGATTGTGAGCCCTATATGGGACAGTGACCACAATGTCTGTAAAGCGCTGCGGACTATGATGGCGCTATATAAGTAAGCATAATAAACCCCTTTAAATGGATTTGCTATTATGCAGTCTGGTCTAGCACTAGATCCTTACTTAGTTTCCCTAAATCAGCAATGCAGTTGTTCCTTTCTATATGACTAATAGCCTTATGGGGATCCTTCAGTCATAGGATGACACAGGACATTTGAGTGTTACTTTCCTACTGAAATGACTCCAATCATTTTTTTCCCAAGAAACTGACTAAAGGCATAACCTCCTAAGTAGCTAACCTAGGCCCCATAGTAGTGCCCAGTATTTTCCTGTACCAAGTTCTACCCAAGTTTACAATGCATTTTCTCTGTTTCAGGACATAATTTTGCTTCATAGAAGAACCCACAATATTTCTATGATGAATAAAAAAACCCTCTTTTTTAAAACTCTCAATATCCAACCAATCATTGTAGTGAAACTTTTTCTCCTTCTTAATGGTTCAGAGGTCACATAATTTCATAAAAGAGTTATGCTTTTCTCTAGCTATTGTTGGTGGTGCAAATATAGCTTTTGCAGCTTGGACACCGAGTCTACCAGACACAGAATCTGAAGAAATTGAGCAGACTTAAAGAGGACCTTTCATGTCTTCATGCACATGGAGTTTTATATACCGCTTGAAAGCCGACAATGCGCTGAATTCAGCGCACTGTCGGCTTTCTCGTTATGTGCCCCGGGGCTGGCGATATCGGCTAACGGCACCGATCTCGGCACCATTAGTTTCGACACCTATCTCTGCCCACTGTCAGAAGGGTGTTCCTGACAGTCTAGCTGGGCTAGCTCAGCTCAGCATCATCGCTAGGTGTTAAGGAACGCCCCCACTGACAGTAGAGGGCTATGGACTGCTAGCCCAGCTAGACTGTCAGGAACGCCCTTCTGACAGTGGGCAGAGATAGGTGTCGAAACTAATGGCACTGATATCTCCAGTCCTGGGGGACATAACAGGAAGGCCGACAGTGTGCTGAATTCAGTGCACTGTTGACTTTCTAGCGCTATATAAAACCGCATGTGCATGAGGACATGAAAGGTCAAGCACCAATTCTAGTTCACCAATAATTCTAGTTCTTACCATCTGTTAATAGCCATCCCTCCACTGATTCCAGTGCAAATTTTTCTCTAGTCCTCACCGTTCCCAAGCAATAAACACAGCTAGTTTTGGTGCCTGATGTGCTATTTAAAGAGGACCTTTCACCACCTCCAACAAGTCCCGCTTTTTACATCAATTGATAGCTGCTTTTCCACTGATTCTGGCACAATTGGAAATTTTTTCTAGCTCTCACCATTCCCAAGCATTCACTGTTGTTATCTTGGGTGTCTGTTATGCTATTTAGTCAGGAGGGCGTTGTCAGGCAGGAGCAGGTGGTGCTCAGAAGGATGGTGGCAAGCAGGGGTGTGATTCTGAGCTCTGACACTGGCTGCCTCTAATTGGAGCTCTGAATCACACTGCCTGACACTGTCCTTCTGACATTACAGACCTTACATAGCACATCAGGCTCCAAAACTAACCACACTTGTTGCTCAGGAACGGTAGAGAGAAAATTCCATTTGTGCTAGAATCAGTGGGGTGCTGAATATTAGCACATGCTAAACACAAATTTTGTCGGAGGCTTTTCAGTTATACTTTTATACATTTTTACACTGTTTGTATATATAATTCCCCTTCATGTTTATGTAAAGGATAAATTTTCAGTTTGTTGCATTTAAAAGGGATTGTCCTGCAGTTATTTTTAAAGGAAATCTGTCACTGGAACCTAGCCCTGCAAATAGATAGGTTAGGGTCACCTGAATCATATGGTGTTTTCCTTTTATGCCTCCATTGCGGAGATATCATGACTATTTTGATATGCAAATGAGTTCTTTGGAGCAATGAGGATATTGTTGCTTACCTCTTTGGAGCAAAGGCAAAACCCTCATTGTGCCGAAGAGTTCATTTAAATATTGACAAAAAAGACGACATCTCAGCATGTACCAATTCAAAAGGGGAAAACTCCATTTGATTCAGGTGAGCCTAACCTATCTATTTGCAGGGCTGGGTTAATATGCTGGGGTCTGATGACAGATTTCCTTTAAGGTTCAGAATGGCATAAATATACAAAGCCATACCTCCACAATCCGTCAATTCCGTCAGCCAATCAATGGGGGAGGGCCACAACTGTGGCATGTCATGCAAGTTGAGAAGAACTAGAAGCAGAGACCTGCGAGGTCCCAGGGAGCTTCGGAATAGAAGCAGCAAGGGATTACTGGGGATGAGTATGACTACATTTGTGTTTTTAGTCATCTCTACAACACTAATTTTTGGTCATATATTATAGGAGATATATATAAGTTCTATCCTTGCTTATTACCATTGTATGTGAGCTTATTGGAAAATGACCTTTAAAATCCATGAAGAGTAATATATTTTGCCTACTACTATTTGCATCCTACTATTAATACATATACAAATACCTGATTTTATATGCAAAGCATAGTACAATGTAATGGTAGATGAACATCTGTACTAATCTGCCATGCCATGAATATTACAATATGTTTATTTAAATGCTTGGCCTGTATCATGAGATTTATCTGGATGCCATTTGTTTGCACAGCTAAGCTTAGCATTATGGAGCTCATTCTACACAGGTCAATGGGCAGGTTTTACCAATGTAATGAATAGGATAAAAGAAGAATGTAAACAATCACTATGCATGCTTTTTATCATACATAGCTTTAGGAAATGCTAAGGGAAATGTTCATGCAAATATATGGGCAAAGTGGTCAAGCTACTTATTGGTTTATCCAATATGTCTCTACACTGCACTCTAGGATGTGCTGATAGGAATAGGGGTAATGAGAATGTCCTGGGTCCCAGTACAAAATCTATAGCAAGGTCTCTCACCTTACCAGGAAAGAGGAACCTTTGGGCCCTCTAAGGCACTAGGACCCAGGGGTAACCGCTACCTCTGTACCTTCTATAGCTATACCTCTGCTACTAGATGAGTGCGGTAATCTCCTAACACAAGACAATGGGATAACAAGACCTTAGATCTGGAGCAGTACTGTCAACCATAGTGCAATCTCACCTACATTGACCAGTATATACAGTGTAGAACACACTAGAGGTTCATACTGAATATTTTGATATAAAGTAGAATGAGTTAGGGTACTGTTTTATTTTGGCTATGGGTATCATTTTTTTCTATGTATACCATTGTCTATGGTGATCAATTAGTAAAAATCTACATAATATGTCAGGCATTCTGAACTCTCAGGAGTTCTATTAGGAGGGTATTCTTAGAGTTCTCGCTGGATGGAGATTTCTTCCAGTTTAAAACAACTTATAGTTCTTTGCTTAGAAATAAATTGCCTTGGCAGATTAATAGCCCTGCACTATAGAACATCAGCAATCTCATTAAAGCTAAAATCGGATTAATTTGCTCCGAGCTGTGCATGCTTTACAGCCTTGATTTGTCAAATTATCTTAAGGCCGTCTCAAAGTAGAACAAATGTAAGTTTCAGCTAAACATGGACTATAGTAGTAAGTAGTTAAATGTACATAGTGATGACAGAGTTTTCACCTTGAATATTCTTAAATTACTATTAATTACTCTCATGATTCATCATAGTTCTGGTGTCATCTAATGTGGTAGACAGACTGTAACAGCACCAGGCCCAATCACTGCACCACTCATAAAGAAAACTACCCAAAGGGAAGCACAGGGCAGCCAAATCCCCGCTACACAAGTACTTTAAGTTAGGCAGAATAGGCATACATTTAGTAGTTCCACACAAAATGTAGACAGCAGCCTTTCAAACAGTGTCGGATTTGCAGTCCCACAGCAGCACAGAAGAGATTTCCCGCTTGCACAGTAGTTGCACTCAGCTCTCATGGGTCCTGCTACTCTAGGCTCATACTAAGGTTCGGTCCGCTTGCTTTCAGGATAGATTCTGGCATACTCCTGAATTTTGTGTAAGTTGTACCTTGAGTAGTGCAAAGGGAACAACCCACTGCAAAGCCAATAGGTTTCCACATGTTTAGGGAATCATTGTCCTGCTTCTTGTCCAGAAAGTACCAGAATTAGAATTAGTAGTACCAGAATGTGGCACAGGCACACAAAATACAGTACAGAACAAGAAGTCATCGGCATGCATAGTACAATAATCAGTGAACAATACACTACAATACACAGACATGCACGACAATGCACAGAGCAATAACCATAAGTATATATCCGTACACAAGAGCACACCAAGTGTATCTTGAGTTGGGTCTCTTACATCAAACATCCACCTAAAGGATAAACTTGTGGAAAGGGATGGCTTCCATCACCTTAGAGCACTGGTTCTCCAGGCATGGTACATGTGTCCCTGGAGGTACGTCCAGCTATCCAAAGGGATACGTGCAGTGCTGAGAGTCTCCCCCGCACCCCTACTTGTAGTTCGTGGGGTTCACAACCCACAAACTGCTATTATACTCTGAGGTCTCTTCAAACCCTTGAATATAATAGCAGTCAGTGGGAGACGGACCCCCAAAAGTCCGTGTATGTCCGAATTCCAGAAAATGCAGGTTCAGCCAAACTCAAAATTGTTGGAAAATCCCTATGTATGTGGGATTTTTTTATTTTACTAATGTAGGGCCACTATTGGACAATATACTGTCGAGGAGCCACTATGGGACATTATACTTTAAGTAGGGGCCACTATGGGACATTATACTGTATGGAGGGGCCACTATGGGACATTATACTCTGTGGAGGGGCCACTATAGGACGTTATACTGTGTGGAAGGGCCACAATGGGACATTATACTGTGTGGAGGGGCCACTATGGTACGTTATACTATGTGGAGGGGCCACTATAGGATGTTATACTGTGTGGAGGAGCCACTTATAGGACATTATACTGTGTGTAGGGCCACTATTGGACGATATACTGTGTTAAGGGGCCACTATGGGCCATTATGCTGTGTGGAGGAGCCACTATGGGACATTATAATGTGTGGAGGGGCACTATGGGACTTTATACTGTGTGGAGCAACTACTATGGAACGTTATACTGTTTGGAAGGGCCACTTATATGACATTATACTGTGTGGAGGGGCCACTATGGTACATTATACTGTGTGGAGCGTCCACTATGGGACATTATATTGTGTTGAGGGGACACAATAGGACGTTATTCTGTTACAGGGATCATTGGCATGAATGGGCGGGCGCGCTTTGTTAACAGCCTGAGGCCCAAGTCCTTAATCCAACCCAGTGGAAAGTAATGAATGCAGTGAATGCTCCTTCACTGGGTTGTGCCATTATATATGGGGGCACTGTGGGGGGCTTTTTATTACATATGGAGGGCACTGTGTGGGTCATTATTTTACATAAAGAGGCCATTATATTACATTTAGAGACACTGTGGGGGCCAGTATATTAAATGTGAGGCACTGATGTGGCCATTACACGATTGTTATTGAAGGCTCCAAACAAAGTGTAAGGGAATTGCCAGTTGAGCAATTCCCCAGTGCTGCTGCAGAACCTGAGAGGAAGGGAATACAGGGAATACAGAGACAGTGAGCCCTAAAGTAGACCCTAACCCTGTCCCTGCCTACTTGTCTCACTGTCCTAATGACAGGAACAACTTGGAGCCGGTCCCTACTCTGAATAAGTGACAACACAGAACTCAGACAGGACAAACAACAACAAGAGGGAGGTCAGCAAGCCAAGGGGTCGGTAACAGTTGAGCAATGCAGTACAGAATAACAATCCAAGAGAATAGTCAAAGTCAAAGCCAGAGGTCAGGAATAAGAATACAGGTAATAGCAGAAAAGGAGCTAGCAGGGACAAAGTCACAAGACAGAGTCTCAATAGCCAGTGACCATGTGTGAGCTGATGACCTGTTTATAGCAAGTCCAGGAGCTGCCCCAGACTTGATTGGTAGACAGGCCATCAATCACACAGGCAAGGCTAAGATTAACTGTTAGAGGAGCAGAGAGAAGCAAGGTGTAGGAGACTGGTGTGGCTGAAATTCAATTACATAGAACAGTGTTCAGACTGAGCATCAAGAACCTTAAGCAAGGAATCAAACTGAATACGCCTCTTGTGCCGCAGCATGCAAGCAGAGGGTGGCGCAGAGACCCGAACAGGCAGAGACGTTACACAAAGCTTTATTAACGTTTATAAGTGATCACTACTTTGGGGGTACTCGGTTGAAACGTTTTCTCCCTAGGGGGTACTTCACTGGAAAAGGTTGAGAATCACTGCCTTAGAGGACCATTGGGCATCTTCAGATAACAGCCCAGATGTGATTGCAATCTGTGTACCTTCATTTCTCTTGCCCCTGAGGCAACAACTGGTACTTGGTGATCAGAGTTTTTGCTGGGAGGGGTTCTCCAAGTGTCATTGCCGGGGGGAACTGCTTCTGTTCTGCCTATACACATAAAATGTAGCATTCCTTGCAGGCCATTCAAATCTATAGCTGTTTGCTGGCTTATAGATGGAGTCCTAAGCAGGGGCCATGTCTTCATGAGACAACCCCCTTTAACTTAAAGTGCATATTAGAGAACAAATTGAAATGGAGAAAGAAGACAATACAAGATAAGCATAAGTTACCTGTTAAAAACCCCACTTCTTTGGTGCTCCCTACTACTGGTTATTAACCTGGCTACACATGATCTCATATGGATAACCCATGACCGCAAACCTAAACAGTACATATTTAAAGAGCTAAATTTTGGACAACTTTTGATTTTCTGGCAGTATTTGTGTCATTAATAAAATTTGTAATACTTTATTAACAAATTTGGGATCCTTTCTGTGAAATCCTGCATTTTTTTTTTATAAATTCTTTATTTATATCAAAAATAGAAACGCACACCAAGCCATGCAAAAACGGCCGCCAAACTGTAAAAAATACAGAAACAATCTGCATAACAAGGTGCGAGAACACACAATTGATAGACTCACAGAAAAGTATATGCATAACCAGAGGGAGGGAAGGAAGGAGAGACAGGAGACCAGAGAAGGGAGAATAGAAGAGAGAAGAGGAAAAGGGAAAATGAAGGAAAGGATGGGGAGAGAAAGAGCAGGAAAGAAAAAAATATTTAAAAAATGGAGGTAAGGGGTAAGGATGGCAGGGCCAAGGGGTCCAGCAACCCCATCACAGACGTCAAGTCAAAGTATAAGGTCCCTGTAATCCTGCGAATCCTGGAAGAGGATCCATGACGTCCAGGCCGCAATAAAGGACTCGTGCGTGTTTCTGAGTCACACAGTAAGATCCTCCATGTCCTGGATATCTTCCACCTTACGGATCCAATGTAGGAGAGAAGGTGAAGTGGAGGACTTCCATAACGGTGGGATGCAGACCTGAGCCGCATTGACTAGATGCTTCAAAGATGATTTACAATAAGTCCAGATGGAGAAGTCAGAGAGGTGGAGCAGGTAGAAGACAGGTGTTTTAGGGGGGGTAACCTGATAGACCGGTGCACCCCATCCCATAAGTCCCTCAGCCCCGCACACTCCCAGAAAATGTGTAGCAGTGTCCCCTCCTCTGTGCCACAGCACCAGCACCTCAGGGAAGCAACTGGGAAAATCTTATGCAGTTTAGATGGGACTTGATACCATCTAGTTAAGAGTTTGTAGGCTGCTTACTCAAGAACTCAATAATCCTGGAGCACTGGGAGTCTGAGAACACGGTGTGTAGATCAGTTTCCACTTCGTCAGGGAGGCAGGTCTGTGACCCAGAGGAGGGGAAACCAGCAATAAGTAAAAGTCTGATAGGGAGTGCCTCGCCGGGCCAGACCCGGGACAGGTTCTCTCAAATCGTGAGAGGGATCGGTCAAATCCCAGAGAGTCAGGGAGCGAAGAGAGGAAGTGAGAGAGCTGAAGACTCCACGGACCCAGTGGAGGGAGATCCAGTGCATTAAGTAAGTCTCAATTAAATTTCAATTAACAATGGTGGGAAGAAATCCATTGAATGACATCATCACATTTAGAGCACCTGTGAAACATATCTTCATATATGAATAAACACCATGTATATATGCAGTATATGAAGATGACATTTTCGGCAAATTGCTTCTTGTAATGAGGTTAATGACTTCCCCGCAGTATTCCCACTACATGTACCATGACAGATATTGAGTTCTTATATAGCACAGGGCATTCATATATTTTTGTCAATCTTGCATTGCTCTTGCTTATTTAAAAGCCACTTGTATTGTAATTGTTGTTGCCCTACAGAAATGTATTGTTGTGCTCCCAATTGACATTTCTTTGATCTGTTTTATTTCTAGTTGTCAAAACTCTATTGAATAATGAAAG
The DNA here is from genome assembly GCA_947044405.1 of Leptodactylus fallax. Taxonomy (NCBI): domain Eukaryota; kingdom Metazoa; phylum Chordata; class Amphibia; order Anura; family Leptodactylidae; genus Leptodactylus; species Leptodactylus fallax. Next base: position 160,036 of record CAMRHE010000005.1, on the reverse strand, counting down.
CATTAGCCCCTAGGCAAAATGTGAGACATCGGTAATATTGTTTCATAATATTCATCTACCAGGCCTTTTCTTGGCATTGATTGCAGTGTATGCAAGTAACATATTCATTTCTAACTTGATATGAGGATTTTATTTCATTTTCCAAATTTGCTATAATGTTTTAAGTAACAAGGAACAAGTCATTTGCTTTTAAAGACTAAAGGGGAACTCCACCACTAGCTGAGATTCTGTTAATGATATATTAAATTTCGCACCTACATATGATAAGCAGAGCTGAGTATGATTTATTTGCTTATAATATTGCTGCAAGGTGGTTATACAATTGAGAGCCATTGCTTTCATATATGGGAGAGGGTGTAAAAAAAAGTCACCCCAATAATTTGTAGATCAGTCCGGAAAATGAAGGCCAGTTCTACAGATTGAGATACATAATGATGCCCAAAAAATCTGACAATTCTTACTACAAAACTTTGATTCATACTTATATTTCCTCCATGTATTAAGGAATGTTAAGGGTTAGGACAAAAATGTCAATTACTTACAGATGACATATGAAAACCATTTCTAAATAGATTGCAAAATACTGTAATGGAACTTAGCCGCCCATCAATTTAGCAGGAAATTATTCTGAAAACACTGACCATTCAGTTCCACTGGCTAACAGTCATTTTGTTCTCTCTATATAATTACAAATACTTAGCTGCTCATTATAAGGAAATATATACTTAATAACGTACAAGTATCTTATGACCCTGCACTCTTTCTCCCTGGTGCTGCAGAGTGGACAGACAGATGATGGTGAATGATATCATAAGCCTCTGCCAACAGCTAGATAAAGGAGACTGTGCTGATGTCTAGGATTAGGCACCAGCACAGATTCCGCAAGGAACTTTAGACTTGTCAACAGGTTTGGGGCCATTAAACCATCAGCATGTTGTTATATAGATTGGATTTAGGGTTACAAACCTTGCAAAATCAAAACCATGCATTTTTGAAAACTTAAAGGGGTTGTCCCACTAAAGATATTTATCCTCTATGCACAGGATAGGAGGTAAGTGTCACACTGCCCGATCACCCTGTACCCCAGAGACAAGGAGAATGGGGAACTGAAAGTCTCCCATGCCTCCTCCATGTGAATGAAGTGCCAGTGCATCTGGCATCTGGATGACTACTGCTCCATTCACTGCTATTCCTGTGGATAGGAGAGAAGTATCTTTAATGAGGCAAACCCTTTAAAAAAATTTTTTTTACATAACTTATAGAGATGAGTCCAGGTGACAGACACATGTCCATCTGCAAACTGCCCATCGCCCATGGCAGAAACTCATCTCCTGGACTCATCTCTAGCAAGTTATATTATACATTATCTTAACCCCTTGCCAACAATTGACAGGCATATACATTGCATGTTGGAAGGAAGCATATGGAGCAGCACAGAAGCTGATCCTGCAGAGAATTTAGACATATAACTGCTTAAATGCTACGATTAACCACTTCATCTTAGTGGTTAGAAAGATGTAAGGGCTCCCTTTGTCCCATGATTGCACAAATCCTTCGTCCATTGTCAGGGCTGCTGGAGGCCTAATGAAAGTGAAGGCCTTCAGGTCCACCATATTAGTACTACCAATATCCCTTACCACAGTAGAGTGAAATAGGAAAGTCATCACAGATGTAATACACTGCAGATACTATACTGCAATACACTGCAGATACTATACATTGCAATACAGAAGTATTGCAATGTATAGTACAAGCAATCAAGTGATTGCTTAGTCATGTCTCAAAAGACCAAAATAAGTTTTATAAAGATTTTCAAAATATTATAAACACTAACATTAAAAGTTCAAAACATTGCTCTTTTCCACTTTAACATATAAAAACATCTAAACATTAAAGAGAGTATTTTCGTGTCCATAAATGTCAAAACTTTCATATTTAATTAAAGTTTATTGAAGCAAATTTTTCAAAAACAATAACAAGCAATATAACAGGTAGGATAACAGTGAGGCATGATGTCAAAACTTTTAAAATATCATGTCCCTTATCCTGTTTGGTGAACACTGTAAAAAAAAATGTTGTTTTTCAGTCACTATGCCTCCCTAAATTTTAATTTAAAAAAAGTATTACCGAAAAAAAAAATAGTTGTACCGCAAAAAATGAGAACTGGCTGCACCTGGAAAGGGTTAAATCCTTGTACAATACTCTATTTTAAAACACAGTCGGTATATAACATTGAAGTCCGGATCACGGAATGAATTTGGCAGCTTACCATCAGGAGCTACATAGTGCCTAATTATCCTATGTAATTCTGACTCCCACGTACGTGCACCTAGAACTGTAGAAAACATTATTATTAGCTCTGTTTTACGAGCAGTTGTCTATCATTTTACAAATCCTGTTCAACACAGCCCAATAAATACCTGAAACAAAAAATTACAAGCCAGAAATGCTAAGTATGAATGTCGTCACTAAGATCACTGACAACAGTTGCATTCGGTGCTAGGAATTACATACAGATAAGAGTCTTTTACTTATGTCAGCTTGTGCAGGGCCATTCCTTGTAAAATGTATTTAATACCGAGGGGTGCTCTAAATATAGTTTTATAGAAGTATTATACTGTATATGGGTGATTCAGCTGTACAGTGTGGAAGGAAGCTTCAGAATGTGGAATGCATCGATGGCTTCTGTGCCCCATCTATGGCAGGGCACCCTTCCAATGGATAATCTTGGCACTAACATTAGCAAGGAACCTGCATTTCACAATACACAATATAAGCCATGACAGGCTTAGTAGGACATAAGGGTGACTTTATGCTTTCAATATATAATTTAAAAACGCAGACAGGAAAAACTAATAAGTTGACTGTTTCCTAAATCTCAAAGTAAATTCTAATATTATATATATTATAGGACAATATGCTACACAAATGCTATACATTGGAGGGATGTAAAAAATGAAAAAGAAAAGGGATTCATCTTCTGCAAAGCTTTCTTATAGATGGAAAGCTGAAATCCTGTGAAACTTTGATTAGAGAATTTAATCTACATAGAAATGTCTATTTTAAATGTGTACTATGGAAATCTGCTATCAAAGCTCAGGGGCTGGGACGTGGTATCGAAATTTTCAGTTGGAATAAAACAGACTTTGTGATCAAGGACCGAGACTTAAGGCCTCACGTAAGGCGGTTTTTCCCGTATTGCTTTTCCATTATACCTATAGGGAAACTGCCAGCGTTTCTGTAGGTATAATTAACATGCTGTGATTTCCAAAATTGCGATGGTTTTGGAAATTGGAGCATTTCCACTGTGCGTATTTTTCTGCAATATATGGATGGGAATCCATGGTCGGCGTGAATCTTATCCACTTTGCAGTGAGTGTAAAATGCTGCGTTTTTTACTGCGGTGTTTATACCACATAGGGTCCCGGCCTAAACCATTGTTTTTTTCATGGTGATATCCAGGTCCACATTCCAATCTATGTTGCATTTTAGCACATGGAGGTGGAATCAAAAGTCACAGAGATGATTTTCAGGTGTCTTTATAGTGTCGGCCAGGTAATGTATGTTTGCTTCAACTATACATGCATTTTAGGTCTGTATAGGCAGGAGGAAAATGCAGCTGCTATACATCTCCAGCAACATTCATCTCTGGGGAAACAGTTCAATCAGGCAAAATGCCAATCTGGCGTCAGAGAAGGGTTCAGCATCCATCATAGTCATAATATTTTTATGGATTATGTCAAAAACAGAGTGATCTAATCTGTTTATGGACACTATGTTGTGCCTGTCTTGTATGGGTAGCGGTCAGAAGAAAGGACAGCTGTGTATCCAATGCACATATATATATATATATATATATATATATATATATATATATATATACAGTACATGCTTGGCTGAGTCAAGCATACATGTGTGTGTAGGGGGATAGCTGTTGGCTGAAAAACATTCAGCCAACAGCGATGTGAAATGTATGACCAGCTTGAAGGTCTCTAATATAAAGGAAGACTATTAACCCCTTCCTGACAAATCCATTGTCTCTCAAAAATGAGAATGAGAATCTACAGAACAAGAATAGATGGCAGAAGGAGAATGTGGCTATAAGAATGTGAGCAGTAAGTATTATAGTAGTAGGATTATTATAAATAAGAATATATTTTTTCAGGTTGTATTTTCTTTCAGGTAGTAGAGTCATGAAATCCCTAGTTATGTGAAGCTAAGAACTGCCAAGACTACTTAAGATATTTCTTAAGCTGTGTCTCTCCATAGTGCAAACATCTGGGATTAATGCTCAGTAATGAGATTCTCTTCAATTAGTGGAATATAAAGATGACATTTCTGCTAAATCCTCAAAAAAAGAAAATGTCACTTGTAATGTTCCCCTTCCTAATTTACAAAAGCAGCAATGACTAAAGCATGAAATCTTATGACCTTACCCTTTCACTGCTAGCAGTCCATCCAATATTGTACCTGAACATGGGCCACAGTTATTATAAGGCTTTTATGTTCTGCACAAGTCTACTGAAGTCATGAATGTTTATATATTTACATATGTAGGTAGGATTATGTATACTCTGGATGTCTTATTATTTGGAACAGATGGCTTCCACATCTAAAAATGAAAAATATGTAAATGACCATGAATGTAAAGTTTAGCAGCTTTTCTAAAGGTGCACATTGATAGAAAGACATTTTGCCTACAGTGGCATCCCCATATTCACAAATATAGGAACACTGACATAAATTTCATATTGATACTATAAATTCACTTGCTCTATTTATATAGAAATACATGTATTGAGGTATAAAATATAGCATTTAAATAAATGCCATACAAACTATTCCAAGCAGCAAGTAGATATCTTCAGCAGTGTGTAATATAAGTATGACTTAGGCCGGGGGCCCCACATGGCATATACGTGAAAACTGCGGGGTTTTACAGTCACTGTAAAGTGGATGGGATTCTAGCAAATCTCAGACACACAGTGTAAAAAAATATGCGCAGAGGAAACACAGCGATATCCAAAACCGTTGCAGTTTTGGAAAGCGCAGCATGTCAATTACACCTACGGAAACGCTGGCGGTTTCCTTATAGGTATAATGGAAGCAGAAAGTCCACAGAGGAAACCTCTGCAGACATTCTGTGAAAAGCGCTGTGCTTGGTAATAGGTGAAGAGCCCACAGAACTTGCTGAAATGCCCCTTCAAACAGCTGATCAGTGGTTTTCCAGGTATCGGACCATGACTGATCTAATATTGATGACCTATTGTCAGAGCAGATGATCAATATCATAGTCATGGAAAACCCCTTTAAGAGCATAGTTGGGAATCACCACTCAAACCCTGGGAGAACATATGAACTCCATTCAGATTTTGTTCTTGATCAGTTTTGAAGCCAGGACCCCAGGGCTAAAGCTACCATGATGCTCCAATGAGCATTACATAACAGGTGAGCAGACTCTATATAAATATGTTGCATATACATTATTTTGTACTTTCTGTACATTCTGGCACTGTTTATAATGCATACATTAGGAGAGTCATTGCCTCCAAAGCAATGATAGAAGCATTCATTAGAGCTACAGTTAATGTTGTAGTCGATGTGTGACCGGGGGAGCAATCCATATACATTTGGTTCACAGGAATATAATGTAAACTACCTGATCAGCATAATTCTCTTATTTGACTCTGGATCAAGAATTTCTATTATACATAAAGGCTCCTAATGTAGTATAAAGGCAGAGAACCTTCATTTAACTTATTGCATATTTTAGTAAGATGAGTAACCATGAAGAAGTGCACTATTAAAAAAAGTATGTGGCCCTTGGTTAAAAAAAAATCTATATGGCAAATCAATAGGGTTATTAACATTAATAAAAAGAAATGTTGTTTAATGACAGAATGATAATCCTTTGCACTTGTTTGAGATTTATATAAATTATATTCCTATTATGTAGTACTATACTGTGTTCTTGAAGTGTATTTATAATGTTCTACTAACAAGTTAATCCTAAATTTAGGACCTGTGAGAGCCAGTACAAAAAATGTCTCTTGCTCTGCATTTATGCATTACAAAGCTGGCCAGCATTTACTTTGGGTAGGACTGCCCATCAGCGTCCTAGAGTATCCTATGTTGGGCCCAGTCTCTGACACAACCAAATTTTTGGGTTATTCCTCATGTCATCTACTTGATCTTACTGATGACATGCCCTGTTGTGCAATGACACCAATGTTGGCAATGCAGAATAAAGTGGATATTACTATGTAGTATATACCAGGAGTGTGTAAGCTCAGAAACATTACCATTAGTAAGAACAAGGAACCACAGTCCCTCACTGCAGGCGATCAAAAGTGGTTGATTCAACAGGTGTTGGAAACCCTTTCTAAAGATGCCCATATACCTTCAATAGTTGTTGGACATGTGTTCAGTTGACAGATATTACTTCTGGCTCCATATCCATGTATACTTGGTTTGTGTTTTCAGTGCAGAGAGTACATTAAGTTACTGCCAAACCCCTCCAGTGGGAGCTTATAGTCACGGAGAGCAAAAGAATTTGGTGTTAAAATTCAACATGCGTGATTCTTTTCCCCCCAGTCGTTAACTGTTGGAGGTGAGTCAGGAGACCCCATTTAGCTGCTGGTTCTGCTGAATTCACATTGTTCAGCTGACGTTTCTCTTAAGTATATGGGGGCCCTTAGAGATTATCCTAAGTACTATCCAACCAGACAAATACAGGTGCATCTCAATAAATTAGAATATCTTTGAAACGTTCATTCCTTTCAGTAATTCAATTCATAACCAGCAGGTCACTTTTTTTATTGAATTACTGAAAGAAATAAATGTTTCAAAGATATTCTAATTTATTGAGATGCACCTGTAATATTGATAATTGTGGTTACCCATTTTCATCACTACCAGGGTAGCAGACATAGCAACTGCTATGGGGCCCGACAACTAATGGAAAAAGAAAACCCAAATTAGGGGCTATTCAAGCACAGATACTTTGCCCAAAAGGAGCAACAGAAGGGAAAAAAGAATTTACTTAAACTATCATTGATATATAGTGTATTATGTCTACTTGTAGATAAGATATAACTTTTATTTACATAAATAAACTACTTCTAGTTAAAAAATATAAATTCATGGGACAGCAATTGCAAATAGTAATCATATTAGACAGTGTTAAACTATACAGTGCACAATGTATTAGTATTTCACACAGTGAACCTTACTGCAGATATATCTACATAACATAACTGACGTTAGGTGATTGCCTAGAAAAAAAAACCAAAAGAGCCCCCCCATCACTCAGCAACTAGGGGGGCCCATTTCCACAGAGACCAAGGGTGCAATCAGTGCTTACTATGGATGATGGAAGGAGATATGGGAAACTGTATGTGCCCCCATTACATTACTGGGGCATCATAATGCTTGCATGTGACTATAATTACTTTCTTCTTATTTTGGGATTATCCGTGTACTGTGACATCATTGAGAGTAGCGCCCCTGTACTGTGACATCACTGTGTCTATTATCCCGGTACTGTGACGTCACTGAGTGTATTATCACTTCATTCTGACATCACTGTATTATCTCTCTAATGTGACACCACTGTACTGGAAAATAACTGTTTTTTTACCCCTGTACTGTGACATAACCGTGTGCATTATCACTTACTGTAATATCACTGTGTATTATTCTTATACTGTGACATCACTCTGTGCATTATTCCAGTACAGTTACATCGCTGTGTCCATTATTATCCCAGTGCTGTGACATCACTTTGCCCATTAGTATCCCTCTACTATGACATCAATGTGTGTATCACCCCCTGACTGCAGCATCACTGTGTGTATATCCTTATACTGTGACATCGCTGTGCCCATTATTATCCCTGTACTATCACAATCAATGTGTGTATTATCCCCTGAAATCACTGTATCAATTATCCTTATACTGTGACATCACTATGTGCATTATTACAGTATTGTGACATCACTGTGTCCTTTATTATCTCTGTACCATGACATCACTGTGTCCATTATTATCCCTGTACTGTGACATCGCTGTGTCCATTATTCTCTGTACTGCGAAATCACTGTGTCCATTATTATTTCTGTACTGTGACATCACTGTGTTTACTGACTCTGTACTGTGATATCACTGTGTGCATTACCTGAACTGTAAAATAATGATGTGTGTCTTCCCTATGTGTAAAGGAGACCAAAATAATCAAGGGCATAACTTGAGGGGGTGCAGAGGGTGTGGTCACATCTGGGCTCAGGAGTTTTACTGGACCTTAAGGTGTCTCTTGTCAATATGAGAAGACTAGTACTATAAGCAACACATCATAAAAGGGGGTCCATAAAGTACTCAACTCTGTGATCAGTGAAGGAAACTATTGTAATTCTGCTCTTCATTACAAATCAGGAAATTCTGATCAAACAGGCTGTGTGTATTTTTCCTATCGTATCTTTTCTCTAGCTGTGTATAATAGGATTAAGCGTGAAGAGGAATACAGTTTGCTTATCAATGTTCTGTTGAAATCAAGTGAGTTCCTTATTCCTCGGAGCGTCTAAAACCTTAGGCTATTCCATTCCTTTAATTAAACTGGATAATTGTGAGTGAAATGTTAATCGGGCTCCTAGACAACTGAGATCTGTTCTCCACTGCTATGACCATTATTTAATGAGAGTGAACCACAGTAGATGTGAACTGTTCAGAAACATTTCATAATAAATACTTTATATAAATAGCAATGTATTATAAAGTTTATTTAATGGACTGTGCAAGAAGAGAAAGCATTTGTTTTTATTTCTGAAGAAAGAACACCACATCATTTGTGTCCAGTATTGAATTTCAGACCAATTTCAGTGTATGGGGTTGACCTGCTGTACCTCAGAGTCCATGGGAAAGAGAGGTTATTTTCTATAAAAGAGCATATCCATTCTTAAAAATACCTTTAGGCTAGGGACACAACAGTTTAGCCATATCAGAATTGCTGGTGACTAACCTGTTGTGTTGTACCAGTGTAGTGGATAGAAATACCATCCACACACTAACTAAACAAAGATCAGTCCCTCACTACTTGGACTAGGGTAAACGTGTCTCAGACTAGTTCTATAAAACCACAGTGTATACAGCAACCCTTTGCACTTTCCTTGCGCAGGATATCAGTAGTGTCCTCTGTGGGAAATGTCTCCTCTTTCTCTACCCAGGCTGAGAACTGTCTGAGTAATGAAACCTATCTTAGGCTAAGGCCAGACAGAGCAGGTCCATTGCTGGAACCATCCCGCAGTAGATCCTTTCCTGGCAATGACCAGCCAAAATCATCTGGATTTTTTTGGGGGTTTTCCCTCTATGTTTGGGCCGCTGTTCAACCTGTCAAAATGTACAGTGCAAGATATTATGCATTGTTGTTATCATCAGTGTGTGGGATTTGTTCAAACCCCATCCACTATATTTGTATTGTATATTGCAGTGGGTTAGTTCAATACAACTACGCCAAGTGTGGCCCAAACCTCAAGGTGTCTTTTTCGTTGACACCTGACTAGACTCATTAGCACTAACCTTGGATTGCCCTATAGGATGGAGTAGAACCTTTTCTTTTCTTCCCACATCGGCAGCCCGGCCATTTTCCAGGATATTCACTAGGTGAAAGAGGAGAAAAATCACCAATCTATATGAAAACACATTCTGATTTTCACATTTCTCAACAAAAACCTTTGGATAGTTGCACTGCTACAATGTCGATTAATGAGCTTCCTCCTCTGCAAGGCTGCAGATATCTACCACTAGTGAAAATAAGTTTGTGGGATCCCAGAGATGAGAACCCTTAGGTTCCAATAAAGCCAAATAGAAAATACCAGCTTCTATATTGGCAAGGATTTGTTAATGAAAAAAATTCCTTTTTTTTAATCCACTTTGCAACTAAGGCTGGGTTCACACCTGCGCCTGGTACACGTTCAGGGTTTCTGTCCCCAAAACCGTTTAAGAAATCTCTCCCCATTTTTGGCCCTTTTCGCACGGAAACCCGGCAGTCCCCATTATAGTCTAGTTTCCGCGGGTAACTGCTTTTTTAACCCGAACGCAGGTGTGAACCTAGCGTAAGATACTGATTCCTCTAAATAGGCCATAAAAGTCAATTTACTAACCACATAGACCATACTAATACTATAACTTTATTAAAAAGAAGGTTTTCTAACTGTGTCAAAGACAATTTAGGACTTTTTTAACCTAAACTTACATTTTTTACCAACAGATTGTATAATACATCAGAAAAGCTAAAAAGTATTGAAATGTGCTTGTACATTTAAATACAGCAATGTTTTCTTTATTTTATACATGTAAATACATTGAGTTGAATATAAAGTTCATATGTTTTATATTTTGCATAAATGTATTACTTTTATATTTTGCATAAATGTATTACTTCCCAGTAAACCTTCTTGTTCTGTTCCATGCCAAAGTAATTGACAATCGGGGTATAAAGTACTAAAGCCATTTTCATGCTAACCTCATAGCTGTGTAACTTCAGATGTATCAGGAGCAACAATTGCCATGTAAATAGAAAATAAATTACAGTTTTATTGCTGAGTATCAGTTGTTGCCATTTTTCATCAGTTTACACGATACATTAACCTCCAGAACCTAAACCACACGGCTGATTTACTAACACAAGTGTATGTGTAATAGAACACAATACGCAAGGATATTGGAGGTTTGGCAAAATGTGACATAATGGCTCCTGCAAATTGATTAGAATGAATGATAAATAACATAGTGCACATTAAATGCTAAACCATCTAGGATGGTTTTACAAAGTCAAGGTTGTTTAGATTAAAATCTCATTCTATGGCTGAGTAAGATATACATCAATGTCGTAAAACCTAGCCTATTTATACAGGGTTTTCACTACACTTACAATATAAATATACACCCATATACCAGTGACGTCTAAAATCATGCCAGTCTCACAGGGTTTAGACTGAGTGCACTAAACTTGTTTGTGTAGCGTCAGAAAACCATAATGTGATCATTTTTGCTGTGACCGGTGTGCTTGATGCCTCTACTGCTTTGTGAGAATACAGTCTTACATATTTAGTTAGGTATTTGCTTACATTATGTGGCTATTTTACGTTTTGGTCATTTTGTCTCACATTATTCCAGAGTAACAGCTGCTTAAAACGTTTTTGATGACAGGCACTCTCTAATTCATGAATAAGAATGATATGCTGTCTTATTACTAGCATCATTGTATAGTGACATAGTTACCCTTATAAAATGCATGCAGTAGAACCGTCAGATTTGGTAATGGTCCAGGGCTAACTAAATAAATTCCAAGTAAATTTAGAGCCATTTAAAGTGGCCATCATCACCTTCTCATGCCAAAACCATACAGACGTATGGTACTTGATATGGCAAAAAATCCTGTACTTGAGAGACATTTGGGGACTAGCAAAACACAAGAGAGGGTTCTCCAAAGGTTTTACTGGCCTGGCGTATATCAGTAAGTGAGGAATTACCGTGGAATTACTGTGAAAGTGCCAGATAAGTGCCTCAATGTACATTCTGGTAGTTATGGGTTATGCCACCCGTTACCCTGAGATGGTGCCGTTAAGGAACACTGCTTCTAAAAATATTGCATGTGGGCTATTTTACATGTACTCCAGCACTGAGATACCTAAAAAAATCCTTATGGACCAGGATACAACCTTTAACACAAAGGTTATGAAAGCTATGTAAGTTCTTTAAAACTGCCTGCTACAATACCTAATGTTTCCAATAAAAGATCTGCCCCAAGCCTCTATGGGGTTTTCCCCTTTTGAGTTAGTCTATGGCCATCTCCCAAGGGGTCTGTTACATATTGCCAAGGGGACATGGGAGACAGAGGCTACTTCATATAAAAGTGTCATAGAACATGGGACACAGATGCAAGTTTAGATGACTACCATCATGCCTATTGTAAAAGAGTAGCTACAAACAGCAAAAGAGGCTCCATGGGACAGATTCCTTATTTTAATGTTCACTGTGGAAAGTAAGTTCTTGGCCAAGTAGTAAGGTCCTTATGAGATTGTGGAAAAGGTGGGTGAATCGAATTACAAAGTGCCAGCTAAATAGAAGAAAACCTTTTTAGGTTTACCATGTTAACCTAATCAAGTCCTACAAAGACAGGGAGTCATTAATGGTCACAAATACCATGGCTAGTAATGTGCCGAAGCCAATCCCTTCAGTGAAAATAGGTGAGTCACTGTCAGTACACCAAAAACAGTAGGTAAGAGAGTTCTTGCAAAGCAATAAAGGTACATTTTCAGATCTACCAGGCCGTACAGAACTAATAAAACATCATATAAAAACTGAGCCTAATAGTAAAGTAAACCTTGAGTCATTCCGGATAACAGACGCACACAGAGAGATGTGCAACAAGTAACTGGTCTAGCTCAATTGTACTCATCACAGAGCCCAATGGTACCTGGAGGTTCTGTAATGACTTCAGGAACTTGAATGAGGTCTCAAAGTAAGACACATACCCTATGCCCAGGGTACATGAATTAATTGAGAGACTCGGTGCAACAAGGTACATAACAACTCTTGATCAACTTGATCTTACAAAGGATTACTAGGAGATACCAATGTCAGATAAGGCCAAGGCAAAAACTGTGTTCTCCACTCCTGAGGGGTTGCTTGGGGCTGAAAACCAAGGTCAGCAAGGTTGAAACAATAAAGAACTGGCCTACACTGATAACCAAGGAACAAGTCAGGCCGTTTCTTGGTATCACTGGTTACTACTGGCGATTTGTGCCAAATTTTGCCTCAACTGCAGCAGCATTGACTGACCAAGAGTGGTTAGTAATGGACACTAAAGTCTGCTCTGTGTTAACAGCCAGTACTCATCTCCACTTATTTTAGGAAAGTGACAAAAGCTTTTGATGTGGGCTGGGGCAGTTCTGTCACAAGTCATAAATGGGGAAGAACATTCAGTAGTGTACCTGAGCAGAAAGTTAAATCTGACAGGGAAAAGCTATGTTACTGTAGAGAGTGAGTATTTAAGCATCTAAGTGGGCATCTCTTAAATATTATCTTCTAGATTTATTATTTATTTATTACTTATTTATTATTTATTTTTTTGAGTACATTCATTACCACTATTTATTCATTTATTTATTTATCCATGACAATATTATCTGGTGGGATACTTTTCTTTTATCCCATAGAATGGTATCATTAATTTCACTGGTTCTAAATTCCAATTACTGACTCTTTACATGTGCATTCTTTTATTGTTTTTATGTTTAGTCTCTTGTACACTTGATAAAGGGGATGTGATTTCCCCGAAACGCATTGTGTTATTTGAGTATAATAAAGCATCTTTGGCGAAGCGTGGTCCTCACACCTCATTTTTTGGGAGATTCTCCTACCAATCCATTACCTGTATACCGTCTGGATCCAGGAGATTCTGACGCCTAGAGGTTCCGCAGCTCACATATACCAAAATATACTCTGGATCCATCCACTGTGTTAGTTGTGGGCCAGCACATCTTGAAAAGGTGAGAACCCACCTATATTAACATCCATAATATCTAACTATCCTGGTTGTGAGATCACCAATTGAAGGGGTACTGTTTACCATCAGACCCAGCCAGTTGAACACTCACTATAATATAGACCAGTGCTTTTGTGCTACTTAGTGGCTTTCTACCATACTTTCAGTGGATGATCCTTGTTGTTTCTCCAATCATTTGACTACCTCCTGTTCTCAACACAATTATCTATGTACAACCTATTTTTTAAGCAATATTACGCTATGTGCCGCTCGGCGTTGTTGTTTTTATTTTTGTTTTGAAGTATATCTTCTAGATAGGAATTTGGGTTTGCATGTTTCAGGCTCCCATACAGTAAGGGCCCCTCTGTTACAGGCCCCCCCCATACAATAAGGGCCCCTGTTTACAGGCCCCCCATACAGTAAGGGCCCCTGTTTACAGGCCCCTCATACATTAAGGGTCCCTGTTACAAGTACACATACACTAAGGGCCCCTGTTACAATAAGGTTCTTACTGTATCCTGTCGCCATAATGGAAAATTGGTGTTTTATTAATAACAATAGCTGCCTTCCAAACACCATTTAAGGTGGGGATGGATGCATAAAACCGTATACAATGGGACATTTGAAGAGGAGCACCTGCAAAACCACAATAGCTACTTTTTTGCAAATTTGTATATGTACCAAACATTCTGTGGTTCTGTTCACAAAATAACTCCATGAAAAATTGGATTACTGGCAGGTATGCCAAGACTGTAAGCTGGAAAGAAACCTCCAAACAGGCATTCAGGCTTGGAAAATGAAAAAAAAAACTGCTAAAAATGTCCAGACCCAGTGCCATACACAGGTGTAAATGATATTAAAAGCTTGTTTTATGATCATCCCACTTTAGATGTAGAGCCCCTTCAAAGCTACAATCCTCTGAGAAATTATCAGCTCGTCCACAGACTCCTCTTCTCCATATCAGCTAAAAACACACTTTCTGCTCGGGCTTTCTAATTGTTGACTATGAATAAAGTTTTTTTTCCAGTGTGAAGCACTGTGGGAACTGTAGTTCATTTGGCTTCCTGACTGTGCAGTTCCTATGTGCCTTGGCTGTGTTACAGGCAGTGTTTCTTGTGGGGAAACCTTGGTGTGTTTATTCAATGCCCAAACCCACATTCATGTCCCACATAATACAAAGAAGTTATCCAGAGAGGGGCGCAACTAGACAGCTACAGGGGACAGGTTGGTAGTAATACAAACGGTGGTGGTGAGTCTGTCAGTGTACAACGCTGTGTAGACTTAGTATAGGGCAAATAGGGCACTAATAATCCCTCACAATGACAAGCTTCAAGAAGACCTTGAAGACTCACCAATTCAAGAAGGTCTACAACCTCCAATAAGCCCACTGCCACCACATCATCATCTGAAAAGCCTCTACCCACACTTACTGTCTCTATCCCCTTTCCATCATAGATTTTAAGCCCTTGCAGGCAGGACCCTCTACCCATTGTTCCAGTTGGTCACTTGTTTTGTGTATTTTATGTATTGTATGTTAACCCTGAAATGTACAGTACCATGGAATTAATGGTGCTCTAAAAATAAAATATAATGATAAAAAATACTGAGGTACTGTAGCTAATAGTAAAGCCAAATAAAAACAAGCATAACGACAATTGGGATGAAATGTGGGTTAGACAACAGCGTTTATTTGACACATGTAGAACCTTGCCATATCAAACACAACTAAGTAATAAATGTATATCACCTAGCATGCCAGGCCACCGTGCAAGTGATGAGCAAGTCATAGATGGCATGTCATCTGTCAGTCTAAACTTGACTCTGACTGAACATGTCGCTTGTGTGACATCAAAAATATACCGTACATTACAAAGTGTACACAACTATATTAAATAACATGGTCAAAGTAAAATTTTTTGGTAATTTAAACATACATATAACATTAAGGACTATCAAGGAGGGGACAATTACTTATTTTGCTTACTTATATAGCACCATCATATTCCGCAGCGTTTTATAGAGATATTGTCAACACTGTCCCAAGTAGGGGTCACAATATAAATTCCCTATCAGTATGTCTTTGGAGTGTGGGAAGAAACCGGAGTACCCAGAGAAAACTCATGCAAACATGGGGAGAACATAGAAACTCCTTCCAGATGTTGTCCTTGACTGGGTTAGAACCTAGGACTCCAGAGCTGCAAAGTCCTAGTGCTAATTTTGTGATAGGATGAAATCTGGTAGGCCCAATAATTTAACTCAAAGGCCACATGGCTGATAGGCTGCACAGCCGTGTAGTTCAAGGTCACTTGCCTGCTGTACTGCGGGGAAAGTGGGGTGTCCCTATTCAAGAACACCGCCGCTTCTGACCATGACTTACCATGACCGTTCCATATTGATATGGTGACCGAAATTTTGAGCAGCAGTATCAGGAATTCATTGGGAAGCAGAAGAAGGTCCCAGAAACAATTCCATTGTACATAAGAAAGAGTGTCAGCGACATCATCACTGAAAACAGTGTTATAGTTAAACACTAGTTAAACACCAGTTGCTTGTAGCTGGGGTAGATTTCCAGCATTATTTATGCAAAGGCCGGAGACCCTCCCCTGCACTCCCTCACCGGATTTTGCACAAAAAATTTGCGATAACATTAAACTGGCATACAAGGCATAATATATCTTCCCCATAAACTTTATGACTGTTAACATGTCCCCACTACCAGAATCAGCAGCAACCCACATTTCAGAACAATAGGACTCACTTATTTGAGTGGTCATGTTCTGGGTGATAATCCTTTGCTGCTGCAGCCTCAGGCAGAGGTTTAGCCCTCGAGCAGGTGCCATAGTCTAAGGCATACCTCCCAACCCTCCTGGATTCAGCGGGACAGTCCTGGATTCCAGGTCTTGTTCTGCTGTCCTGGCCGGCTGGATGTATGTCCCGGATTCAACTCATCTGCATCCTCTCCAGACGGAGATGAGATGCATAGAATGGTGCAGCAGGGAATCGTCCGCTCTCTGCTTCACCAATCATCCAGTCTCTGCTATGGGAGCTGCAGGCTCCCTGAAGGCTGCAGACCAGAGACTGACGACGGAGCAGCAGGGGAGAGGTGAGGTGAGTATGAGTGTTTTTTTATGTTTGTTTGGCAGGAGAGGGACATTATACTGTGGGGGTAGCAGGAGGGAGATTTTATACTGTGGGGGCAACAGGAAGGGGAAATGATACTGTGGTGGCAGTTGGAAGGGGGCATTAAATGGGGGGCTATTTGGAGGGGGACATTAACTGGGGCAATTGAAGGGGATAATTATACTGTGAGGGCAGCTGGAGGGGACATTAAACTGGGGGCAACTGGAGGGGGCATTAAACTGTGGGGGCAACTGGAGGGGGACATTAAAGCGGGGGCCACTGGAGGGGGGGCATTAAACTGTGAGGGCAGCTGGAGGGGATATTAAACTGGGGGCAACAGGAGGGGGCATTAAATTGTGGGGGCAACTGGAGAGGGACATTGAGCTATGGGGGCAGCTGGACGGGGACATTAAACCATTAAACTGGGGGCAGCTGGTGAGGGATATTAAACTTGGGGCAACTGGAGGGAGAAATTATACTGTGGGGCAGATGGAGGGGGACATTAAACATTGGGGGCGGCTGGAAGGTGACATTAAAATGTGGGTGCAAGCCTTTGAATACCTCCCTAGTGAATGCAGGCTCCTGTATGTTATGTTGTGCAGGCTATGAGCCAGCAGCTGTAATGGGAGGGGGGATAGTGGTGAATGCAGGGAGAGCAGTGTGAGCTGCCGGGTCTGGAGCCGATCTAACAACTTTTACTGGCTCTGGCCACGGCTGCTGTGAGAGCCGACTATGAAGTCGGGGGGGGAACTCAGGAGGACCTGGCCTTTGACCTGAGGGTGAAGGGAGAAGGGTTAAGGAGTGTAGGAGATCAGGACTTGTTCGCTTTCAATAAAGTTTTTTATCCGCTTACACCATGAGGCATTGTGGGAAGTGTAGTTTAGTCGTCTTCCTGGATTAGCAGTTCCTATGTGGGCTGTGCTGTGTTACAGGCAGTGTCTGCGGCTGTTGTGAGGAAACCTCGGTGCGTTTATTCAGTGTCCGGACCCACATTCGTGTTCCACAGAAGACAGGGAGAAGTTATCCAGTGAGGGGCGCCACTGGACGGCTACAGAGGCCAGGTGGGTAGTAAAAGACACAGTAGTGCAGTGAGCAGGGAGTCTGTCAGCGGGCAGTGCTGTGTATACTGTGTGGGACACATCCTTGTATACTGTAGGCTGTATGGATGTGTATGTCAGTGTGCTAGTAGTCACTAGTGTAAGGATAGGGGCTGTGCTCTGTACATCATGTACTAGTTATACATCACTTTTTGGGGATTAGGTTTTTTTTTGGAGGGGGAAGGGATTTAGAGATCAGTATCTGACAATTTATCTTATGTCTGTAGACAGTGAATTGTCAGGTGATATAAAGTCTAGGAGGCGACATCTTCTGCCATGTTGGTAATAATTGTATGGGGTTATTGTTGCACACCGTTCACATTATGTTTTGCGGACAAAAATGGATCCGTTCTATGACAGACACAAACAAAACCCGAGGGACCCCATTGATTATAATTTTTTTTTTCTTTTTACTAAAATCGTCAGATGACAAAAGTTGGGCTTTGCAGCAATTTTTCATCTGGCAGTTTCAGACAGATCTGCGCCGTAGACGCTGACACAAATGTGAACATAGCCTTACACATTTCTTCTATGTGTCACTAATTTAAGAGCAGGGACATCCCACTTTGGAACGTGTTCACATTAACTAATTTCTGTCAGGGAAAAAATATGTTCCTCTGCAAGTCGCCAGGTAACTGTTGTGTCTGGTTCAGCAGGGGTTTAGAAGACTCCTCCTTGTTATGTCATGACTTAAAGGGGTATTCCCATCAGAGGTAAACATGGCCTAGATGGGACTATGGGGCTTATTCGCCTTTCCATCTGGTTACACTTAGCTTACTGTGTTACGCTGTTTCTGTAACTCCTGTTTACCGCTATGGGAGTTATGGAAAGCGTTGCATTTGGCTGTTTATGTATTTCCCTCCTTTCCCATTAGCCATGTCCCTTTCCCATCACTTGGATTATGTCATGTCCATTTTTCAGCTGTACTAACTATATAACTATGACCACTTTAGGCCCCACGCAGGAGGAGGAGGAATCTGGACTGGAAAATCCAATTTTTCACATTTCCTGGCCTGGACCCTGTCAAGAGACTGGGACATGGTGATCTGGTAGTCGCTGCTGTCCTGTACCGTGTCCCAGTCTCCTTTCTGGGTTCTCCTGACCTATCTTGGGCCGAGATATCCAGCTGATGTACGGACCAGATTTTTCATTTAGGATTCCTCCGTGTCCATCGGACCTCAGAGAGACAGATGCAGGGCTATTCACATCATAGCAGTGAAAGGTTGAGATAGGAATAACCCTTAAAATATTGTTATTTAGATGATGCTGATTTGTGATAAAGCCGCACAACAGCACAGTTTTTAGTTGCGTGACTCAAGCATTGTGGCTACCATATGTGAACATATCCTTAAACTAAAAAAAAAGTTTTCTTAAAACATCTTTAACCCTATCCTGACATCTGCCCACCGTACTGTTAAGGATGATATTGGGTGTTTAAATATGGCAGGCACTCAGTGGAGACCTAGCAGGTATGGCAGCCGCTCAACTTCTGAGCTGCCGCCATTTTTAAACACCCGACATCTGCTTTAATAGTATGGTGGATGTTGGGATAGGGTTAAAGATGTTTCATTAAAACTTTTTTTTTTTTTTTTAGTTTAACGGTGGGTTCACATATAGCTGCCGGGTCTCCGGGAACTCAACGGCAATGCTCGCGATCAGTAACCTCACTGAACAAAGGAATTAATCCTCTTGATGCCTTGGCCAAAGCAGACCGAGGCACCATTTTCTAGACAGCCTGTAATAGAAGTATAGGGATTTTACAATGCATTGTATTCATGATCAGACCCCCTGGGGTATAAGACTGCTATGGAATGTAAATATAAAAGTTAAAATAAATAAATAAAAAGTTTAAATCCCTTCCCCTTTCCCTAGATCAAATATAAAAACAAATAAAGTTAAAGGGGTATTCCCATGAACATAATCATATCTATATTTGTCGATAGTGAAAAGTTAAACATTTTTGCAAATATAAGTAGTTAAAAATTCTGCAGAGTTTTAAAGATTTTCTCTATCCATCTTAGTGGTGACATCTGTTGTCTTGATCCGTTGCCAATGGATATGAATCCACGAATGCAGAAACTTTCTATGGTCTGGAACTTGTCAGGAACCCAGCCATGGTTTACTTATTGTAGCTGGGTTATCAGGCAGGGGCACTACATGTATGAGAAGATATCCCGGCCACAATAAGGAAATCATGGTTGATTTTCTGACCTTAGAAAGGTCCTGTATTCATGATCGTATCCACTGGCAACCGATCAAGACAACAACTTGTGACCACAAGATATTTAGAAAAAAACCTTTAAAACTCTGTAAAATGTATAATTACTTATATTTGCAAAAATGTTTAACTTTTAATTATCTACAAATTTAAAAATGGTTATGTTAGTGGGAATACCCCTTTAAAACACACATTAGGAATTAGGGTATGTTCACACAGAGTTTTTTGCAGGCGGATTTTGACGCGGAATCCACCTCAAAATCCGCCTGCAAAAACGCCTTCCCATTCAGTAGCTGTTTTTTTCGTCTAGCTGATTTTTTCCGCTAGAGGAAAAAAAGCGACATGATCTATCTTCAGGTGGGTTCCGCCTTGAAAAACCCATTGAAATCAATGGGAGGTGGAAAAACTGCTAGCGTTTTTTAAAGAGAAGATTCCAGGTCCATACAGTGTGCTGGAGCAAAAACCGCGACGAAAAACGCGACAAAAAACGCATCATGTAAAAAAAAAGCTTCAAAAAATCGTTTCCTAATTCCTGAAGCAGATTTTTTCAGCTTGCAAAAAAAACTCTGTGTGAACATACCCTTAGGTAACTTTAAAAAATATTTTTCCCATATGCTGAATAGCGTAGTGGGGGGAAAAAAAAAATAAAAGCAGCCAAACCGCTTTTTTTTTTCTTTTGTTTTTTGCTGTTTTGCCTCCCATAAAAAATTTTGTAAAAAGCGATCAAAACATCAAGCGTTCTCCACAAATGGCCACAAAATAAAAAAATGTATTATGCAGTCCCAAAATTAAATAAAGTTATATATACTGTATATAATGTATATGGAAATATAAAAAAGTTAAGGGTGTCAAAATTTGGTGACTTCAAGAATTTTATTTTGCAAAGTTTTGGATTTTAAGAAAAAATACACTACATAAATTTGGTATCCCTGTAATTATACCATCCCATAGAATACAGGAGAGATGTCATTTTGGCGGCACAGTGGACGCTGTAAAGACAAAGCCTGTACGAAAGTCCTGTAAACGCAGTTTTTCTCTAATTCCACTCCATTATGAATTTTTTTTCCATCTTCCCAGTACATTGTACTGAATGTTAAATGGTACCATTACAAAGTACAATTTGTCCCAAAAATAATGATAAAATAAAAGTGATTGCTTTTAGAAGGAGCAGAGTAACATCGAAAATCGAAAAATCACTTCAGCTGGAAGGGGTTAAAAACATAAAGCATCCATGGAGATATTCTTATGTAGTTCACATCCTACACTTCATTACCCCCTTTGTTACTGAGGCAATTTTTTTTCTTTTTTGTGCTGCCACATTAATTTATTGTCAGTGTAGCCGTACTGTATTAAGATGAGATTTTATCATTCATCATGTGGTTTAAGTTAGTTTATTATATGGCTTGTGGCAATGGGTTATTATATGGATTATGGCAATCAGGGCTATGGAGTCGGTAGGGCAAATCTCCAAATCCTGCTCCGACTCTTGACTCCTTCATAAATGGCTAAGGTCAATCAGAAGCAGTAAAGCTCCTTTAATTCATGAAAAAGCTAATGATTGAAGTACTATGAAAGTAAATATACAACAAATATTAAAATTTTATAATATAATCATTTTATGCTGAAGCCGGAGTGAGTAACTTTTTACCGACTCTCCCCAGCCAAAATTTGTCCTGACTCCAATTCCATTGCCCTGTGTACACGTCCACTGTAATTCCATTCGAACACTCTGGTACTCTTGGGGGCAAGTCCAGCTCTGCATGTAATCTTGTACTTCCTCCTCAGCCCCCTCTTCTACAGTACGTAGAAACTCAAAAATAAGATATTTCCATTAAGGGGATTCTATTATCAGTCTCTGTTCGGGAAATGGCAGAGCCGACTGAGCATGCGCGGGATTTGAATCCCGAACAGAGATGGAGGCTGATGACGCAGCGGAGAGGCGTCAGCAGAAGAAGAGAGGCGGCGCTGGATTTTCGTAAGATCATCTTCTTTGAGCACAGGGGACGCCCCTGTGGTGAAAAATGGGTTTCCCAATGATAGAATCCCTTTAAGTAATTTCAATGTAAATTCTCTAAGACCTCAGGTAATGGACTGTCATGTAACATTATGTAGTCAGTATCCCACAGTCTGTCCTTGTGCTCTATAGGACAACTACAGGGGGCGATATTAGAGACATAACTTGAAGCTCTGGTCCTGGACTCTGTGCAATATCTGAAATGGACCCCCCACTTACAATGTGCTGTCTATAATACTGGCGTCTTGCTATGTTACAGAGAGGCAATTTGGCACCCCTCAGGCACCTGGACCTGATAGTGATTGGCTGCCTCTGCACCCCCTATAGCGACTCTCCTGGGCAATGTGAATGAAAAGGCAACACATTGGCTCAGTGGTTGACACTATTGGCTTGCAGCTTTGGGGCCCTGTTTCTGAATCCAACACAGTAATGGTGATAATTTCTGTAGACTGCTACAGAACATGTTAGCACTATATAAATGGGGAAAAAAAATTAATAACATATAAAAAGAAATAAAATATGATAAGATGTAGTTCTCTTCTATTTAGCCCAGGCTGGTACCAATAAAGCTGTCATAACCGACAGCCATGGTCAGTCAGAAGCAGTAAAGATCCTCTAATTCATTGAATTTCTATGAAAGTAAATATGCAACAAGCTATGCATTTAATATCAATATTTATATAATTGCTCCTTTCTCAAACGTCACAGAACTGACTCTGACTCCACATTCCTGATGGCAATGCAATGTATGTGTATTTTTTATTTATTTATTTATTTTTTAACACTTTTGCTAAATAAAACAAATTTAGTTATATTTATCTTCTTTTATATGACACTAAGATTATGCAACTGCATAAAAATATCCACTGGAGATATAACTGTTTGAAGTGAACTCCCTACCCTCATTTTCTCTGCATATTACACAGCCCGGTACTCCACACTTAGAGGCAGGAACAGCTCTCAATACAGAAGCAAGGGGAAGAATAAAGAAATGCAGGATTTCACAGAAAGGAGCCAAAATTTGTTAATTAAGTATATTGCAAGATTTATTAATGACAGAAAGTTTAGCTACACTTTAATTCCCCATACTGTATGATTATAGCTGACTCCATTCTGCAATACCCCCCAATTCGAGATGCTGCAGCAAGTAAAGTGTGGGTGCTGATGCAGTTCCATGATGGCTGGCGCCTGATCAAGACCCCCCCAGACCTGCCATGATTAACCCTATTTTAGGTTCTGCCATCAGTCTGAATACATTGCAGTACAAAAGTAGTGTAATACATTTTATCTGTGTTCAGAGGACTGCATGTACTAGTCCAGCCATAAAAACATAAAAAATTTATATGACTTAAAAAACTAAAAAAAAAAAAAAAAAACTCTCCAGAAATGCATTTTTTTTAATGTTCAACCTGATTTAAAAAAAATAAAAAAAAGTGATTGAAAAGCCAAATGTACCATAGAATTGTACCAATAGATACCGAAAGGGTTTTGACTAGCTTTGTTGCTTGACAGTGGCTGGTGACATTACTGACATAGGTCACTGGTTCTTGACCAGCAACCACTGAGAAAGGCCACTGGTTGTCGCTGCAAGGCCTGGCGCATGAGGTACAGGGAACAGGGCTGGACAACAAAGCGATTTTGTTTTACACCCACGCTGGATGCTCTGAGGTTGCTCCAAATCCTGGAAACCCCTGTAAGAGCCAGCTTCTGCATCGGAGGTAGACATTCAGCCGTAGACATGAGGTTACTTTGGCTACAATGGGTAAAGTTACTTTTTTGTAACTTTTCAGTGACACAGGTATGGAATATGTTTACGTGTGTATAACAATATATAAGAAAATATTGGTATTTGTCAAGGATCAGGACTTTGCCAAGAGATACAGCTGGGATGGATGCTACAATCGAGTGCTGACACTTTTTAGCTCTGCAATAGATCATATAGGCTGGAGAAGAGCCCACCATTTAGTTTTCCAGTTAGTGGGTTTGTAACCAATGACAGGTTAGGATAGTATTGGGGAAATAACACCGAATTGGTGAATGTGTTCAGCGACCCAAGAATAGTGTCCAATGCCAAGTACAGCAGTAAGGGCAGCAGGACACGTATCAGCAGCAGGAAACCAGTGTCTAATCAGAGCTGTCAGATGGAAAATGTAATGGGACCGACCAAGTCAGCAACACTATGTCAAAATTAGTGAACCGAAGTGATGGAAGGTCAATACACAGGATTGCATGGATGTCATGGAGGACCCTTTCTCTATTAGCCAGAGTGGAAAGACAATAAAAAATAGCATTACTCTCTTTGTCTCTGACGGAGGTCATAAGGGGTACTATATCTCCTTAGGAATACTTTGCCTTTGTCAGGCAACCTTATGGTGTGTGCACTCTCGCAGACAGTACATGCTCCATTAGGATTTCTGGGAGAAGAATATGCAAATAAATATTTTCCTTGATGAAAAAAGAGAAATTCACTCTAGTATCCCCTCTCCTACCAGAGCAATACTCTGCTTTGCATTGATGAGGTACAATAACCCCGAAACAGCTGTTTGTGGATGTATCTTTCTTCCTTTTGGAAGAGATGTTCTGGTTTGGCTTTATCCCCAGACTGTCTAGGTTTTTTAGAACGCCAGGCAATGATCTATAGCAGTGTTTCTCAACCTGTTCAAGCGAAGTACACCCTAGTGAGAAAACATCCCAACTGAGTAACCTCAAAGAAGCGATCACTTATAAATCTTAATAAAATAAGACTTTGTATGGAGCCTTCGTGAACAGTTATGTAATGGCCCCTTCAGTCAGTAAAATGTCCCCCTCAGTGCCCCCAGGTTTTATTGGCCTTCACACTCTGTGTTATACTCCTGGAGGTGACCTTAACCATCAGATAGATAGGGTCTTCTCCTGAGAAATGTAAATCCTCTCAGGTATTGAAGAAACAGTGCTAGAAGAATGAGCAGTGGATCAATAGCTGCTAAATACCTCTGGTAAAAGAATAGTTGTACAAGTGGTATAATATAGAAGACTAGTACTGTAGAAATTACCTAACTGCATGATTTTATCTAAAACTTATACAATGGGGAAAAAAAGTATTTAGTCAGCCACCAATTGTGCAAGTTCTCCCACTTAAAAAGATGAGGCCGGCCTGTAATTGTCATCATAGGTAGACCTCAACTATGAGAGACAAAATGAGAAAACATATCTAGAAAATCACATTGTCTGATTTAAGAATTTATTTGCAAATTATGGTGGAAAATAAGTATTTGGTCACCTACAAACAAGCAAGATTTCTGTCCCTCACAGATCTGTAACTTCTTTAAGAGGCTCCTCTGTCCTCCACTCATTACCTGTAGTAATGGCTCCTGTTTGACATTGTTATCAGTATAAAAGACACCTGTCCACAACCTCAAACAGTCACACTCCAAACTCCACTATGGTGAAGACCAAAGAGCTGTGGAAGGACACCAGAAACAAAATGGTAGACCTGCAGCAAGCTGGGAAGACTGAATCTGCAATAGGCAAGCAGCTTGGTGTGAAGAAATCAACTGTGGGAGCAATAATTAGAAAATGGAAGACATACAAGACTAGAGGACCCTGATCAGCTCTACAGTATACTGTAAGAGGCCGTATTCCTCTTCTATCAGCCCCAGTTACAGGGAAAAACCAGCAAAAAAAAAAAAAAAGTAATATTAAAATGCATATTTAATCTATTAAGACCTTATGGGGGCACAATGTGTAAAAAGATACAAAAAAATAAAGTAAAAAAAAAAATGGCACTACCATGCCCCCAGCGATGCAACAAGAAGGATCACCTACATAAAAATTACCGTAACTGAGAGGGAAAACTATATTTTTTTTTGTTTAGAGCATTTTGTGCTATTAATAATAATAATAATAATAATAATAATAATTAATAAAAATGACATGAAAAATGTGAAGAACAGACACCTATTCCCTCCTTTTTTTTTTTTTTTTTACATTTTCTCAGATATTAAAATAAAGAAAAAACATGCAAAAATAATAGCATAAAAATAAAGCTGTATTCATCACCCAAAAAAAAAAACTGAAAGTAATTTAACCCAAAGGAAAAAAAAATGTTATAGCTCTCAAAACCACATGTGTGAATTCCTGAATTAAGGAAAATGGCCAGCCCTGAATTGGTTGAATAAAATTTATCAATCACACATAATAATAATAAAATATTGCAAACATTTCTGTGACTGAAAATCAGTTTGATACATGTGAAAGCAGGTGCTGTGGCACCTATCGTAGGATTTCTTCAAGCCTCATTCAGATTTATAGGATTGTTGGAGAAATGCCTGCAAAAAACCTGCCATATGTGAACATACCCTTACCTTACAGGATCTGGTCCTGGCCTTGGTACTAAATATACAATTCCTGTATGCATCCAGGAACTGAAATTCTGACTGAAGGGAAATCTGCTTGGCCCAGAGAAGAACAGACCATCTCTCTAGTGCCAGTTACTAGATTACAGTCATGGCCAAAAGTTTTGAGAATGACACAAATATTATATTTTCACATGATCTGCTGCCCTCTGGTTTTTATGTGTGTTTGTCAGATGTTTTTATCACATACAGAAATAGAATTGCATTCATATTATGAGTAACAGAAGCTTATATTGACAGTTAGAATGAGTTAATGCAGCAAGTCAATATTTGCAGTGTTGACCCTTCTTCTTCAGGACCTCTGCAATTCTCCCTGGCATGCTCTCAATCAACTTCTGGACCAAATCCTGACTGATAGCAGTCCATTCTTGCAGAATCAATGCTTTCATTTTGTCTGAATTTGTTGGTTTTTGTTTGTCCACCCGTCTCTTGATGATTGACCACAAGTTCTCAATGGGATTAAGATCTGGGGAGTTTCCAGGCCATGGACCCAAAATCTCTATGTTTTGTTCCCTGAGCCATTTAGTTATCACCTTTGCTTTATGGCAAGGTGCTCCATCATGCTGGAAAAGGCATTGTTGAGCGCCAAACTGCTCTTGGACGGTTGGGAGAAGTTGCTCTTGGAGGACATTCTGGTAGCATTCTTTATTCATGGCTGTGTTTTTAGGCAAGACTGTGAGAGAGCCGATTCCCTTGGCTGAGAAGCAACCCCACACATGAATGGTTTCAGGATGCTTTACAGTTGGCATGAGACAAGACTGGTGGTAGCGCTCACCTCTTCTTCTCCGAATAAGCTGTTTTCCAGATGTTCCAAACAATCGAAAAGGGGATTCATCAGAGAAAATGACTTTACCCCAGTCCTCAGCAGTCCACTCCCTGTACCTTTTGCAGAATATCAGTCTGTCCCTGATGTTTTTTCTGGAGAGAAGTGGCTTCTTTGCTGCCCTCCTTGAGACCAGGCCTTGCTCCAAGAGTCTCCGCCTCACAGTGCGTGCAAATGCACTCACACCTGCCTGCTGCCATTCCTCAGCAAGCTCTGCACTGCTGGTAGCCCGATCCCGCAGTTGAAACACTTTTAAGAGACGGTCCTGCCGCTTGCTGGTCTTTCTTGGGCGCCCTGGAGCCTTTTTGGCACCAATGGAACCTCTCTCCTTGAAGTTCTTGATGATGCGATAGATTGTTGACTGAGGTGCAATCTTTCTAGCTGCAATACTCTTCCCAGTCAGGCAGTCACGTGATGACTGCACGTGTTTCTTTAGAGATAACCATGGTTAACATAAGAGAAACAATGATGGCAAGCACCAGCCTCCTTTTAAAGTGTCCAGTGGTGTCATTCTTACGTAATCATGACAGATTGATCTCCAGCCCTGTCCTCATCAACACCCACACCTGTGTTAATGGAGAAATCACTGAAATGATGTTAGGTGGTCCTTTTAAGGAAGGGCTGCAATGATGTTGAAATGTGTTTTGGGGGATAAAGTTCATTTTCTAGGCAAATATTGACTTTGCAAGTAATTGCTGTTAAGCTGATCACTCTTTATAACATTCTGGAGTATATGCAAATTGCCATTAGAAAAACTGAAGCAGTAGACTTTGTAAAAATTAATATTTGTATCATTCTCAAAACTTTTGGCCATGACTGTACTTTGCCCATAAGACAGCATGCATAGGGGTGCCACAGCCATTAGGTCCTTATCTTTACTCATTTTACATAAATGCTGCTTTATGAAAGAACATGAAGTTTATGTGTATATTTTAGCTATTCCCACTGGCCTCTTGTATGTGTTAAGTGCTATTACCTCGATGACTTTGTGAAATTGTATTTTCAAGCCTGTCGCATTGGGCATGCTGTGAATAGCGGGTGCAGTTCTCATTAAAATGCTGAAGTATTACTATAATAAACTGTCCCCTACCATAGTGTGTATAGGTGCCAGCAGCAAAGCATATTATCTCTGCTGTATGAAGTCGCACAGATAACTCCAATTCCCATTTATCACAGAGTCTCGCCACTTAACTTATCCATTAGGGAAATCCCTCAAAACCTCCATTAACCTTTCCAGCAAGAACAACCTTTCAAGAAGCTGTCTTACCTGCTGCGAATGACAATATCTCTGCTAGGCAGCGTAAACCTCAAGTCACTGTTCTCATATGTTCTTTTTTTTTTTTAAGAATTTATATTCCATTTTCCCATAAAAAGGACTGTATATGATGATAAAGTGATTTTTTCACTAACAGCTTATTCCCTATGCACAGGTTGGAGAATAAACGTCTGATTCCTGGGGGACCTCCAGTGATCAAGAGAATGGGGTTTCCTAAGACCCCTCGGTAGTGTACATGTATGATCGCTGCCCAGTTAATTTATATGGAACTGTCAGTACTTATCAGTGCCGTAGAGGTGAATAGAGTGTTGGTCTGGTATATGTGCTACCACTCTATTCTCTCCATGCCATGTCCAAACATTCCTCGAGGCTAAGGCCCCACGTATCGGGCCACAGCAAAAAACCACTGTGAACTTTCTACTTCAATTATACGCAGGCGTTTCCGTAGGTATAATTGATATGTTGCTATTTCCAAAAAACATGACGGTATTGGAAATCGCAGCATTTCCGCTGTGCGTATTTTTCTACAATGTGTGGATGGGATTCGCTCGAATGGTACTTTGCAGTGACTGTAAAACGCTGTAAGTGTAACGTCTTTCTTTATATTTCCTACTCCCTTTGAATCTACTTCTGTCTTCGGCTTAAAAAAAATGCCTAAAAATTGGTACAAAAATGGTGGCGTTTAAAAAAAAAAAAAAAAAAAAAAAAAGTTGTGTGTCACCTGCTATGATCTCAATATAAACCTGCAGTATATAAATTATTGTGCAATACAAAGATTGACAGCTGCAGGAGACCTACAGCAATTCCACCTCACCGGATGTTTTATGCCGCAGCAGCTTGCAGGAGAACACCGAATTTCTCTGATGGACATTCATCAGTGTGTTCATAGCGTGTGTCCCTAACTCGAAGGTATATTCCCACAGGAATAGAATATTGCAGAATTGGAATTTCATTGTAGAAAAAATCTGAAGCATTTTGCATTCCAAAGTGGGTGTCAGGAGTGTCAGTCCAGCTGCTACACCTTTAAGGTTGCTGTGTCAACCTGGGGAAGCTTCTGTAGCTCAGAAGTTCCTGGCATTTATAAGACCCCTCCTTCCTGCCTGACTCAGGTTGCTGACTAATTGTTGTACTGCTTCCTGGTTTGGCTCTGCATCCTGCTGTCTTTGCTTGCTTCATACTGACCCCTTGGCTGGTTTTTGGATTCTCTTTTGTCAACTAATTTTGCCTATGACACGCCCGTCTGAATTTTGACCTCTGGCCTGTTTCTGGAGTTCGCGTTTGTCTTCTGATTTGGTCTCTGATGTCTTCTCCTGTTTCTGACTCGTGCCTGTGCCACTTTTCTCCTGCTTCCAATCCACTGTGTAAGTTAATAGTGGGTTTGGTTTTGTTTCCACCTAGCAGTGCATTTATTATTAGTATATCCTTCTGTTGGTGACAATTCAGATTCCCAGAGTAAGCGAAAGTCCATTTGGCCTCACCACGGGCTCTAGTGAAGGTGTCTGTCTTGGCGAGCAGAACTGTGCTGGTTTTAAATAGCTGTCTCTACTGCTTGCTGTTATCAGCCAACTCCTGCTTTTGTGAGGCCTTGCTTCAAAATCATAACAGTGGGTTAGGTTTTTAAGGGAGTCTACCACCTGCCCCAAGCATATTAAACTGCCACCACTGTGTTAAAGAGCACATTACAGTGGTAAACACCATACTGTTGTTATGTATGTCACTTTTGTAGGTGCAAAACAACTTTGAAGTCTTATGGAAATGAGGCACTTGGGGCGGGTCTTCAGACTTGGGAGCGCTGCTCAAGTAGGATTGATGATTTTCTAGCAGTGAACAACTGCACAGGGTGGCGTAGGAAGGACATGTTAGGGGTGAGAGGCAAGAGCAGTGCTCCTGGGAGCTGAAGGCCTGTCCCCAGTGCGCCAACTGCAAATTTATTTTCCTCCAAATCTACAAAAGTATGATGTTTATCATTGTAAAGTGTTCTGTAACATGGAGGTGATAGACTCCCTTAAAAAAAAATCTCATCCACATGTTGTAAAAAAACAAAATACTTTGTAATTTCTAATAAAACTGGCCTGTGGTGTAGAATTTAAATGTATAACGTGTCAATTTCCATTGAAAAGGGGGGGAAATCCGCAACTTTTTTTTTTTCCCTTCAGAAACTGCAAATTTTCTGCTGTAGAAACTGTGAGTACATAAAAACTGTAGGGAAAGTTTGAAAGAGCAATAGCAAATTCATAAGAACATCTATAAATGATTCCAAGAATTAATGACCAATACAAACCGATCAGTGGTCAGTCTATTGTTTGATCTCTGTTGTGTGTACATAATCCTTGCAGTCACTAGACCAGGGTTCGGCAACCCCTGGCACACGTGCCAAGAGTGGCACGTGAGGCTTATTTACCTGGCGCAGCAGCCCAAGTCCTCGCCCTGCTGTGTTGATAGGACGAAACACGGCCGAAATGAAACTTCTATTACTATACTGTGGGGTCTCTTCAGACCCCAGAGTATAATAAGCAGAGCCCCAGGAGAGGTGATCAGACATAAAAAAAAAAATAATAATAATGTTACTCACCTGTCCTGCACTCCAGAGCGGCTATGTGCTCTTCGGCACTTCTGCCTGGAGTAATAGACCGCTGATAGAGCCTCAGGGGTCATTACGCAGGGGCCGCTATGAGACATTATTCTGTATAACGGTGTGTTTTTGCACAGAATACACAGGCATTTTTTATTTTTGTGCAAAAACGCACCATGTGAACGCAGTTTTACATCAAAGTAAAAGTTCCAGTGGCCTAAGAATATATCTGCATCCAGATACATAGTGTGTTTTCACCATAAGGATTCTGCCATATGGTGCTCCTGGACACATTTACCACTAATTGGGGGCTGCACATGTACTTTCATTGCTTCTAATCGGAAAGTACAGGCACGTCCCAGGAAACAGCAGTAAATGCATGCATCCTGAAGCATCTGGCGGCAGCACTTCTGTGTTATGGCTTGTGGTATATGACTTTAGTTTAGGGGTCGTCAGACTTACAATTATTGCTCGGCACTCCGAGTGCCTCATCTTTTGATTTTTTTTTTTTATTTAAATCAGCACACCAAACAAAAAAGGTTACCTACCCCTGCACTAGACTGTTTTATGGATCTCTACTGTGTCTACAAAATACTAAAAAAAAAAAATTTGTACTTTTTGCGTGTTTGTAATAAAATTCCACATATCACTGCATGGGTCTTTACAATCTTTCAGTGGAGACAAGGAGACGTGGAGTCAGAGGTCTGTCAGAGGCAGATAGTGTCAGAATCCCGTTGCCCTGTCTGCTCTGGCCTAAGAGCGCCCCCTTCACAGTACAGGCACCTAAATAGCATATGAGGCACCAAAGCTAACTGTACTGATTTCTTGGGAATGGTGGGGTCTAGAGAAAAAATTCCAGTTGTGCTGGAATCAGTGGAGCAGCAGCTATTGAAAGATACATGGAGCTGGAGTTGGTGGAGGTGGTGATAGGTTCACTTTAAGGCCCACAATGTATCCAAAGCAATAGGTCAGAAAATTTGTAATTGACTCCTTTTCAGTCTATTATACCCAGCTAACAGCCCAGATATTGATTCTTTGGTTCAAAACTGGAATTTCAAAATGTGCCACATCCTGTTTACAATGGAGATCATTTATTATTTACTGCATCAGTTTCTAAATGTCCATGGAAACTAATAAATACAAATTAGGGGAAAAAATAATGTAGTAAAAATGTATTCTTTTGAAAGTATATAGGTAGATGACAGCCTGAGGGTAAGGACGCATGTTCAGGTTTTCTTGATACTGTATTTGAAGCCAATCCATTTTGGCTTCAGAAACTGCATCAAAAAACCTGAAAGTGAGTCCTTAGGGTAGGTTCATGCTACCATTTTTTAATGTCCGTTGCTCTCATCCATCCAGAGCAACGGAAATTAAACAGATGCAGATGAATCCCCCTCTGTCTGGTGTCCGTTTGTATTCAACCCCATGTAAAAGTTTTTCCGTCATATATATATATATATATATATATTTTTTTTTTTTCAGATGGAAGAAAAAGTCAACTTTTTCTTCAGTTACATAAGTAAACAAACATGATTAGAAGACCGCGTCCGTCGTGTTTTTTACATTATAGTCAATGGAAACAGATGCAGGCGGAGGGGGCCCCATCTGAATCCGTCTGATCTGTCACTCTACTACTGCTAATGTCCATCGCTACCCTCCTCTAACGGATGAGAGCAATGGACTGTAATAATAATAATACATTTTATTTATATAGCGCCAACATATTCCGCAGCACTTTACAAAATCGGGTATGAACATACCCTTACTTGAGTTGATTATTGGGCCAAAAATCAGCAACAAGTGTTTGTAGGAGCATAAAATCATTTGTCGACAGCACATTGCCTTGTGTGAATAGACAATGAAACTGTACGAGGGACAAGCAATTAGCAAAATTCAGGTGCAAATGCATCTTCTCAGCCTGTATCAGCCCATGTAATGTACCCTAAGGGCCTATTCACACAGTTTCATCCTTGAAACACGGTTGGGGTGCCGTCCATATTTCCTGGACTGACCATGGCCATGTGAATGGAATTGGCTGAATCGTGATGCATTGAGCTCCCAAATGTTGAAACGGTTTCTACAGTACTGACATAGATACTGAACTGAACTCATAGATTTATCTGGTCATTTAGGAGCTCATTGCATCATTAGGGGCCGTTCACACGGCGAAAAAAGAAGAGGAATTTCTCTTCATTTTCTGTCCGTCAGCTTTCCACTGCGTCCTGCTGTGATCTTTGCCTCCCAATGAAAACGATGGCAGGCAAAATCTGCCGCTGATTTGGGGGCGGATTCCAACCTTAAATCAGTGTCAAATTCTTATGTGTGAAACCACCTACCTGACTATAATGCAGTGAGTTCCATTCATACAGACAGAACACTGACAGTCAGCGTGATGGGAGTAAGAAGGATCCCCATTGTGGAGATAGGTGGGGGTCCAACCCCTGAGAACCACACCTATCTTATGGTATATCCACAGGATAGGTGGGAGTATTCTTTAAAGGTAGACTGTCACTACTCTTCATATGTCTGTTTTAGTAAATAAATCCAATCCCCGTAAAATAACAATTACTTTTTGAATCCATTTTTGCTTTTGGCTTCAGAAACTGCATCAAAAAACCTGAAGGTGAGTCTTTAGGGTATGTTCATACTACCATTTTTTATGTATATATCTTATGGTATATCCACAGGATAGGTGGGAGTATTCTTTAAAGGTAGACTGTCACTACTCTTCATATGTCTGTTTTAGTAAATAAATCCAATCCCCGTAAAATAACAATTCTGGAGCATAATTCGGTATTGAGCAGTTCCTATTTTATTTTTCCTGGAAATGTTTGAGTAAATTGACAACTGGGCCTTTCCATTTGACATTTCCTGGTGGTGTGTCCCTGCACATTCTGATTGGATAGTGCCAGACTATGTAGGGACACACTCCAAACTAGTAGCAACCAATTGGACTGGTCTTTTATAGTGATGACCTGTCTTCTCTGTGCCAATGATATAGTGTTCATCTGTCACATGGCACAGCAGTAGTTCAATCCCATTCAAGTGAATGGGGCTGAGCTACAATATCAAACACAGTGAAGAGGCTACATCACTCACCCATATGCTGCTGCTTTCAACCAGCTGATTAGTGGGGGTCCTAGGTGTCGGACCCCATGGATCACATATTGATAACCTCAAAAATGAAAACCCCTTTAATTTACTCATTAAAGAAATGGTGCAATGCCGAGTTCTAAGAACAGATGTTATTTTATGTCAAGAAAAGACTGCTTATGTCAAGAAAAGAGCGCCACTCTTGTATTTAGGTTGTGTGTGTTACTGCAGCTCAGCTGCATTCACTTCTTTGGAGCTGCCTTATAAATCCTATTTTTGTAATCCTTAAGAGATTCTCTAAGGTATAACATGTGTTGTGGTTATGGATTTATGTATTATCACACTATACATAACATCACTGAACCAGAGGTGACGGGCTCCTGAACTACTTTTTTCTTATAGTGGATCAATGAGCTTCAGATCTCACATAAATGCATTATTATAGATCATATCGATGGGAAATGTTTTATATTTAAAGATAAAAGCATTCCTGTTTTACACTGGCATGATCTGTCCAAAGCTGCTCTGTGTTAGGCTTAGCTGTGGTCTTTACTGCATTGCAGAAATTGCTACCAACTAGCAGCTGCCAGCAAATAAATCTGCCAGCGTATTAAATTACTGGATGAGACTAAAAAGGAGATTCCAGGCGGGCGAGAATGACATTGACAAGTAAAGGGAGAGCTCTGGACACGCTAATAAAAACAAAACGTCCGCTGGTGAAAGAATGAGTGAACAGGGACATGGACATGACTGCAGTTACCATATAAATCATAACCATAGACCCTGCATTATCGACCCGACAGGAAATTGTAAGCAGAGAAATTTACGTACCCTATTTGTGGATTCAACTCCCTTTATTAATGAGGTGATTAAAAAATTGTATGAAATCTAAGAGCATAAAAGTATAGAACAACCCAATACCATGGATGAAAAAGCTGAGGAAACTGCACGGCATATCTAAATGGACAGCACTGGTTTATTTTTGTAAATGGTCCAATACAGTAGGTAAAATGCTTATATTATATAACTAAAATTGGCAATTAATGTCATAGTTCAGCTGCGCTTGCTGTGTCATCCGTTGCCTCAGGTACAGATGGTGAATCCCTGGGAAAGGCTATGCACATAAGATTTCCCTTATGGAAAAAGACCAACTGTTCCTCGTCAGTGTACCAAAATGAGACATGGTACCTCCATGTCAATGGCTTCTCATTTAGCCAACCAGTACCTTGCTCTGCACAAACAAGTGACAAGAACCCCAAAATAGCTGTCTGCAGATGGTATCTCTTCTGTTTTCTGTTTTTGCTCATGATCCAAATCGTTTCACAAAGATTCTTGAAAGTCAGACATTAAAGTGGTTGCCTGGGGACTTTAATTTGGCTTCCTTCCTCTAGGCATTTGTTCACATGGGACCAGGGGGTTCTGGACTGGTTCCAACCCTGGGTTATTTGATGGAAACCAACACCCGCTGCGAGGGTGACTCTGCTTCCTCCCTCCTCTCCAGTTTTCACCTGTGCTATGGAGACTGGCAGACTATAGTAAAGCTGCCTGTAAACTCAGGGGGACAAGGGGACCTTGTGGAAGGTAGCCTCCTGTAAGTTAAAGTGGTTATCCCGGGATGCAGAGTCACCCTGGCAGTGGGGGCTGGTTTCCATCACGTAACCCAGGGTTGGAACCAGTCCAGAACCCCCAGGTCCCATGTGAACAAATGCCTAGAGGAAGTAAGCCAAATTAAAGTCCCCGGGCAACCACTTTAATGTCTGACTTTCAAGAAGCTTTGTGACACGATTTGGATCATGAGCAAAAACAGAAAACAGAAGAGATACCATCTCCAGACAGCTATTTTGGGGTTCTTGTCACTTGTTTGCGCAGAACAAGGTACTGGTTGGCTAAATGAGAAGCCATTGATATGGAGGTACCATGTCTCATTTTGGTACACTGACGAGGAACCAGAAACAACTGTCTGCAGATTGGTGTTCTTCCTTTTGAAAGAGATTTTTTTTGCTTTGGCTTATATCCCAAGTCATGTCACAAAGCTTCTTTAAATAGGACCTTTCAAGTCCTCTGACATTGGCGGTATTATATACTGCTAGAAAGCTCTGACAGCTTTGCCATTATGCGCCCAGTGCTAGAGATATTGGTGCTGTTAGTTTTGACACCAATATCCCTCCACTGAATTCAGCACACGGTCAGCTTAGTAGCAGTATATAACACCACTAATGTCAGAGGACATTTGTTTCCCACTAAGAAAAATGTGTTTGCATATACTTTCCCAGAATTCCTTGAACAGCATACATAGCCTTTAAGTCTTGATACATCCGCAAAGACAGTTTCCACAAGGAGACCTAGAATTCCTTGTGGTAATTTTGGCCTACAAATTTGTAGGGAAATGTAGAATTATCTGTGTCTATAGACTAGACTTGGTTGCATGAATGGTTCATGTGTAAATGAAACTGAAGACTGGTCCATATTCCACTTTTTAATATTCTTGTTCTTGCGGAGCTCTAACAGCCCCAAGTACCATAAAGTAAAGAAAAACAATAAGATGCAAACAAAAACTACACTTGCTTGTTCAGTCCCCCGCTGCTCTAGTATTGATCTTCCAGTGGTCTGAGCTTTTCTCTGTTTACTGGCTTGAAACTACAATGTCCTGTACACATAATTCCTGACCATTGCAGCCAGTTGCGGTCACTTGGTGTAGACGCTAGCGTCAC
Source organism: Leptodactylus fallax (assembly GCA_947044405.1). Lineage (NCBI taxonomy): Eukaryota > Metazoa > Chordata > Amphibia > Anura > Leptodactylidae > Leptodactylus > Leptodactylus fallax. Next base: position 123,175 of record CAMRHE010000005.1, on the reverse strand, counting down.
TGCTTATGCCAGTGATCAGCTGCAGAGGTCACTTGCACATGTCCAGCACATCATCACTGCAGGACAGCGGGTAGGACTGGAGTGGCAGGGGCTTGGACAGATGAGTAGAGGTTTTTTATTGTTTAATTCCAGACAATTCCTTCCCAGCCCAGTTATAGATTAATACGTATATATGGCAGAAACCTGCCTGTACACGTGGCCTTCAAATTAAGGGTAAAGACACACATTCATGTTTTTTTGACACAGTTTTTGAAGTCAAAAGCAGGTGGGGATCATAAAGTGAAAGAACATATAAATGACAGATGGTACTTCTCCTAATTTTTTTTTTTTTTTTAACCAATCCGTTTTAAAAACTGCATTCAAAAACCTGAAAGTGTGTCCTTACGCTAAATGTTCTCTGTAGGACTTGCACTTTATTTAGCAGTGACTTTGTTATTGAACCTGTATGAACTTCATTAGAAGTTTGTATATTCATGTACAGTCAGAGTAAAATATGTTTTTTTTTTCTGTTATTTAATAGGATGTTTCGTCTTCGTTTCTTGCCAGCAGTGGCAGGACTGGCAGTTGTGTCCCGGCGGTACCATGGAGTAGCTAATCCAGTGCGTAGCAGACGAAGATTTATGCTTGCCGCCTTTGTAGGAGCTACTGCAGTATCTGCTAGTGCCGGATTACTCTGGAAGAGGTTAGTGGATGCTTAGTTTTTCCATCCTAAGTGTATCTTAATTTTCATCTGGGATCTTCAATTACATGACATATATTTTGCCGGCAGTGCAGAAATCCTTGCCCATAGTCCAAATCAGCGGGCAATTTCACTATTCTGACCAGATGAGATGTTATATCATTAGAAAATGGGCTGATATATCAACAATATAAATACACTATTTTACATTCTCTATACACTCTACAACATGAATACACTACTTGGTATTTTCTTGGTATTCTTCTCCAAAATAGAAGAAATATTCATATTGCACTATGGCATGGTGTCTCCTACTTTGGTATATCACCTACTTTCTTTGATTTCTACAGAAGAATTCTGCCAAGTTTGGATGTATGTTTGCCAAGTAGGATTCATCATTTTATAGACAGATTTAACATTCAAGGTTCTAGTAAAGTTGGATGAGGCTTGTATGTGTATATACACATACTGCAGATATATTTAGGCTGTCCTATTCATCTTTTGGGAGCTTGCAGAAATCCATGTGCTTGCTGCCAAGACAAACCTATTCAGATAAATAGAAATGATTTTCAGTTGCAAACATTTCTACTGCAAAGCTGCCACATGTGAATATACCCTACTGACCACCATATTGGTCATCAGCTTCAGAAATGGAGAACAACTTTGAGAAAGAGGAGTCAGATTTATCTGTGTTTTTTTTTTTTTTCAAGAATTCCTCAATGTAACACCAGCTCTATCGATATAACTTGGCAGCTTGTCCAAAATCAAAGTATATTTCCATGTAAAACTCTAATTTTCAGGTTATGAAAAGAATCAATTACGTAATGAATATGTATTTTCCTGTCTGAAGCTTTGAGTGTTACAGTGTTAAAGGGATAGTCCCATGTTGGCCATTTATTGCAACTACTGGATATATCATAAATGTCTGATAGATACAGATCCCATCTCTGGGACCATTCAAGGCTCTATCATTGGTCAAATGTTTTTTCCAGCATGTGGATTTTACCAAATCTCATCTATTTTGCTGGTATTGTAAATTGCAGTTTTTCCGTATGCAATTACACAATGGAAAATCCATTGTACATCAGTCGCATGTGAACTTGCCTTTCAGGATGTTTTCCTATTACAGAAAGTGATACCATACCATGGTGTAAATCTGGTTAAATGGGTAGTCTAATAAAGTTGAAGACGCACTTTCTGTTAGGGTAAGTTCACGCGGCGGAAAATGAAGAGTAATTCCACTTCATTTTCTTTCGACATTTTCCGGCCGTGGTCTAGCTGCGACTAGATGCTAGTGCAGGGCATCTGCATTTTGTTGCGGCTTTCCGCTGATGAATGGGCCTATCAGCAGGGAGTCTTGAGCCGCGGAATCGAGCAGCGTCCTGCTGCGATCTCTGCCTCCCATTGAAAACAAATAGGAGGCAGAAACAGAGTGGAATGTGCCAGATTCGGGGGCGGAATCCACCCCCAAATCCGTGGAAAATTCCGCCGTGTTAACTTACCCTTAGAGATTTTGGTCTTCTCTTTGGCAGTTCCATAGAGAGGAATGTATCAGCAGCAGAGATGTTGCCGTTCCATTCTTGTGGAGCACATGTGACATCTGATCTCATGATCAGGGGGTTTTAGTGGTCCAAAACCCCCAATGATACTGTGGATAGGGTATAATATGTGTTTGCATGAAAGGGATGATTAAATAGCAATTACATAGAATATTTTATGTGAAGAATCACAGCAATTAGAAATGAATACAGGCATTTAATGTGCTGGATTTTACTATTCTATTAAAGTCACACATCAAAGCATTTCAGCTGGTGTCAGTCAGTGGCACTGGCATGTGGGTGTGTATCATGTTTCAATTACTCTATGGCACCTCTGCAGATATATAATTTCCGAAGATTTCCTTACTTCACCGGCATTCATCTAAATTAGCTGGCCCTGAATGCTATCTGAAAGGACATTTATACCGCCGGAATCCGTTTTGCTTATAATGAGTAACATTTGCATAGCGGTTGAATCAATCTTCTTAGCACCAGATACCAAATATTATATTACAACTTTAGAAATATGAGGTTAACAGAGTTAATATAAAGCAGGGAATGAATACAGAGGACTCATTTAAATGGAAAATAATCCTACAGATTCCAGAAAGAAGACAAGCACTATATAGAGTGGAATAAAAAAGGAAAACTTAAAGTGATCAGTCCAAGACACAAAATCTGCTCCATCTATTGGAACACTTGGGGACTGACCTAGTTCCCGCATTAGATTTTACAGGTTATACCTGATTTAGTTTGGAAATAAGTTTTCTCACCAGAATATAGAGCCAAAGGCATATTTGTAATTTGATGCACTTTCCTACAGTTTATTAGAATGTCATCGTGGTATACGGGAGATTTGCATTTAGACAGCCTTGTGTGGTGGATCCTTTATTGACTATAATATTGTGCCTTTATTGTAGAATATTAGCGGGCAAGTGGCAGTCGCCAACTTCACTCTTACATGTCTTAGATCTGCACACGTGCTGGCTCTATCCACTGTGACCCGGCTTTCGATGTTTGTGATACATAATCTTTCTTTTTTTTTTTTTTAATGTCACTGCTACATACATACTTGTTTTCTATACATAGATCACATGGGACAATTATGAGCTGAGAATAGAGCATGTATGTATGTATGTATGTATGAATCAGTCAGTAGCTTGTATGTGTAATTCTTCATGGCAAATTCCACTTTTCAAAAGTGAATGAGTCAATAACCACCAAAATAGCTTTTAAGCTACGTATACATCACTGTACTGGCCGGTAGAACGTGTGAACTTGCCTTTTTTGCGTTTAAATACAGTCTTGCTGCCAAAAAAATTGTCTTTTAATCCAAGCTGTTCTGTGCACCCAAGATGCAGCCGCATCTTTTGGAGCACCCATTTTTGCCTGCGCTCAGCACACATTGGGAACAGTTAATTTTTATGATGGGGCCGGCACTGGGTTGCAACGAAGTCTGAAAACTGGTGTTCTGGCAAACACAGCCAGTGCGCCGAACAGCTCATTTGCATACGGATTAAAAGTTGATTGCTTTTCAGTAATATTGCACTTTGACACACAGATATATTTACTATGTCACTAACAGCCCCATCAACAGCGTTTTTGGTGATGATAGACTCTTGTTAACCCTTTAAGGACGCAGAATAGTTTGTACATTAATGCTCGGCGACTTTTTTCATATTTTCCTTCCCTGCCTTCCAAAATTCATAACTTTTTTTTAAAATTTTTCTGTCGACATAACTATGTGAGAACTTATTCTTTGCGTGCCGACTTGTACTTACATTTTGCACCATTTTGGGGTACATATAATGTTTTGATTAGCTTTTAACAATGTTTTTAGGGGGGTCTGTGTGAAAAAAAAAATACAATTCTATCGTAATTTTTTGCATTTTATTTTTACGGCATTCACGCTGCATTAAAACTGATGTGGCAGCTTTGTCCAGCGGGTCATTACAATTACGGCGATACCATATTTATATTGCTATTCTCAAGTTTTATTGATTTTACGAATAAAACGTCACTTTTTGTAAATTAACTTTCCTGGGGTCACCTTATTCACCGACTCCTATAATTTGTTTACTGTAAATATGTTAATTTGCGCATTACAGTATTTTATTTTTTTATGGCGTTCACCATACGGGATAAATAACGCTATTTTTCTATAGGGGATAACTAACATGTTTGGGTTTTTGAAACCTATCCTACAAGGGGACTTGTACCTGGGATTGTATTGCAGCACATCACACAGAGACTCCCTATGTGTAATAGGGAACGGCAGTCAGATGGACACTGCTCTGCCTCCTGACTGTCTTGGCGAACACTTGGATCCTGCAATATCCTCACGGGGGATATGAGGACTGATGGCGTAGCAGGGAGGGGGGGGGGGGGTTAGCGATCTTGACCTCAAATGCCGCGATTGCTATTGAGCATGGCATCCAAGGGGTTAATCCGTGAGAGTTGGAGTATTTTCCAACTCCGGCGGCTAGTCCCGGGGTTTGGCTGTGTAATACAGCTGAGTACCGAAAGTAATGCCGCAGGCATAGCTCTTGTGGCCGCAGCATTACATTGCCGTTCTATTACGGCGCTGAGCGTAAATTATGCGCTCAGTGCCACATAATAGTATGGCACAGAGCAGAAATGGGTTAAAGAAATTATACTAGAGGAGTTTTCTGGCTTTTTCAAAAATTTGGCCTAGACCAATGAATGGGGTAAAATTTAACAAACAAAACAAAACCATGCTCCTCTCTTTAATACGCTGCTGCTTCAGTGGTTACTGCAAGTCCATACGTAGATTTTGCAGCAAACACATGCTGTACATCATTAATGTGAAATTAATCCAAAAAAGATATACGGTCTCATAATCCTAAATATGTAACCAATATGATAGAGAACACCAAAGCAAAACTTGCAATAAGAAACCAATAATAATTCTCAAATCAAGTCAAGTCAAAAATAGTCAAAATTCATCTTTATTAAGCAAAAAAGTCCAATTCATAATAATGCCAAGTTAAAAGCAATTAAGAACAAGTAAAAACACACAAACAAACATTGTGGTCCAATGTGGTACACAGAGATGGCAGACATACAATGACAAAATTAGGCAGTATAAACTAACTTACACACTTCCAGACCGTTTACATAGTGGAAAGTGAAGAGGAACTGAGGCATATTTGTGCCTTAGATTCCTCCTCATTTTCCAGCCCTTCAGCCTCCTCTGTTGGAATACTGTAGCGCAAGCTGGGTTATTGCACTGCAGCTTTCCTCCACTATTGAGGACCCAGTGAATGGGTCTAAGCAGCAGGATGTTTCGCGCCATGGACTCTGCGGCAAAATTGAGCAAGACGCTTATTTTTTCAGTGTCGTATTTTTCAGGGTAAAATCTGCTTCTGATAATGGGGTGGAATCCGCCTCAAAATAAGCGCAGGATTCTGCCCTGTGAACATACTGTTAGCATTGTTTGGCCCAAAGATATCCAGAATCTTGGTCAATACTGGGTTAATTTTTTTTTTTTTTACTTGTTGATAGAGCATTGCAATAAAACAGACTGATCTTTTCCAAAGTCACTATTTCCTGAGCTGCTTGGTTAAATGTCAGCCAGAAAAGGTCAAAGGAGCTGCTTTTATGGAGATTTTTTTTCCACCTGTCCTTAAAAAAATATATTGTCTAAAACATTTACTGTGAAATATGGTGCCATCGCTTTAAATGTGAAATGGCAGATATTGCATATGATGTGTTTTTTTTTGTTGTTTTTTAAATAAAGTAAATTAATACATTATTTTTCATCTTTTTTTTTTTTTTTGCAATTCAAAGTTTGATTTTCCAAAAAGACGTAAAATACAGAAAGTACAGTGAAAATATATAGCTGCAACGGCAGCAGTAACATTGTATACTGTAAATAACGGGGAGATCCCCGAGTAGAGGCCAAAGGACAAGAAGAGGGGGGAAGAAGGGAAGGAGGGGCGAAACGACAAAACCAGACACAAAACGAGAGGGAAGAGAAGGTGAGAAAAAAGAATAAAAAAAATAAAAAAGAAATATTAATTGGGGAGGGGGGGATGGGGACTATACAGCAACAGTATCCGGGTCCAGGGGAGGACCCCAGGGATGTAAGCATTCAAAAAGTTCCTCCTCAAAAAGAGTAGTAAAACTCCACAGGGAGCAAAGCCAGAGGGTCAGAAATAGTCCGAAACAAGTAACCCATCAGTTAGCTATAAAAGCCAGAGCATCCCACTGTAAGTCTACGGGGGAGGCACAGGCCCGAGAAGCGTCTGATATTCACTGGTACGCTGAAATTCCATCCAGTAGAACCAGGTCTTGCTAAAAGTTTGAACAGTGTCATGCAGGAAAGAGATAAGGTTCTCCATACGCATAATCTCATTTACCTTCAAAACCCAAAGGGATAGAGGGGGGGTTCAGTTTGCTTCCAAAATTGCAGGATACACGCTCGAGCTGCAAGGACTAGAAATCGAAGCAGTGAGCGCTTATAGATATGCATCTATTTTTCATCTTTTTAAACTACCGTATTTACTGAAACAAAATAAACTCTCCATCTTTCCTGGACTCCTTCTCTAGACTGTGAACAGAAGATTCGAAGTTTGTCAGAACATGACCTATTGACCTTTGTGGGATAATGGTTTAGGCCTGCTCTGTAACCTGTGCAGAGGTCATGGGGGGGAGGAAGCTGTGATGTCACCTACTGTCAAAAGTATGATACTGTGTTATCTGCCTTTAGCTTTACAGTATATAAGATGTGCTACCTTTAACCACATAAGGACCTAGTGCTGTAAATATATGGCGCTTGGTTTTGGCCACTGTAAAGACCCAGCAGTTTTAAGGTTCGTGCTTCTGCAATCTTTAAACGCAATGTGTCACCAGAATATGATCTATTGTTTAAATCACATTTTTTTGGCAAACATATTTTAAAGAATTTTTGGTAATGTTTTTAATTTTCCCTGTTATTATCTAGACTGAAAAACAAAAGTCCTAAACTTCAAACTCTTGCCACTAAGCCTGAAATAATCTGTGTCTTTCCTGGAGATTGGCTAAAGGCCATAGACAAAATGGCCTAGAGCAGACCCTATAGAAGAGTTTTCTAGGCATGCTCCATGAATTGAGCAGAGAAGGGAGTAAATAAGCAAATAAGCTGTGAAGTCACCTGTTGTGATTGGTGGATTCTATGACTTCTCTACATATACATGAGAACTGTGCTCATCAGTGTGCTGACAAGCGAGAGGACTTCTGCAAAGAAATCTACAGAAAACAGGAAGTGTAAGCCTATTATGGTGCTTAGTGGTCAGAGTCCGACAAGTAGGATTTCTATAATTGTGTTTATTTTTTAAATATAGGTAATAACATGGAAACATTTTGAAAAACGCTCCAAAAATTCTTTAAAAAATAATGTATAACATAGAACTTGATTTAAAAAAATAGGTTATCTTCTGGTGACACATTCCCTTTAAGAATATGACTGGCTGAACAAAGCTCCTCCTGATTCTTTTTGTGGATGTATCCTTACATTTATCCACCTCTGCTTTGGGCTGTTTTAAAACACCTACTGTGTCAAAAAGCAAAATGTTCAAGACAACCACTTACATAGCCACAATACAGAGGTACTTGTATAGCATTAAGATGGCACAGCAATATCTATTAGACATAGAAAGCCACTTTTCTGTCATCTGTAGTCACTCCTGCCAGTTCTTCTCCAAGTCACTTAACCTTTCATGCCTCTTTGCTCATGTGATTGTTTCCAGCGTATTTCACTCTCCGGATTTTTACTGTAATTGTTCTGCGGTGTTGGGTGGAAGCCCAAGTGCCCTACAGAAGAAATAAATCCAGCTGTAACATTATCATGTTTATCTAATATGAAATCACTATAATTATCACTCATTTCTATTATGCCGGGACAACACTCAGAAAAATTGCAGTCTGGATTTTATAACATTTCACACTGAAATAAACCTCAGTGTGTAGTTTGAGCCTTCAAAGCAGTGTACATTAAAGGATCTACCCAGAAATGAGTGACCTGTCCAAAGCGTAGGCCATCAATATTAGATCGGCATCCTCACTGATCTCCTGTATAAAGGGGCCAGGGCTCATTGCAAGCCCACTTTCGCTTAAATGTTTAACAGGCACAACTCCATACGTTTAGTAGCGGCTGTGTTTAGTGTTAGTTTAGCTTTGTCCCATTTAAGTGCATAGGATTAAGCTGTAATACCAGTCATAACTACTAAAATTATGGAACTGGAGCTTAGTAAACAATGAAGCTAATGTGTTGCTTGATGATGTACTAAAGTCCCATGCACACAGAGGAGACTGGACCAGACAGTCCAATGTGTACATCGGCCTAAACTCAGTCTGGAGACCCAGACTCCCCACATCCTAGTAATCTATGATGCTAGGCATCCCTACCTCACCTCGGCTCCACTGTCCTGTGTTCTGTATAATATAGGACTGTATCATCAATCACTATAATGTAGGGAGTCCAGCTCTTCATATTGTGTGGACCAGAAAAATCCAGCTGATGTGCGGACTGTGTTTTCATGTCCGTATTCCTCCGTGTGCACGAGGCCTTAACCAGCTTGATTGGTGGTGCTGCTGATATTTGGACTCTTATCAATATGATACTCATGACAAATCCTAAACAAATAGAGGTTCTTGTCTTATTTGGTATTGCATCTTGACACAGCCAAGACAAAAGTGCTGTTTCACAAGTTAGCTGGATCTGATGCTGCAACCCTTATGTCTGACTTGCATGTAGTTTAGGGTGGCACGGTGGCTCAGTGGGTAGCACTGCAGCCTTGCAGCGCTGGAGTCCTGGGTTTGAATCCTGCCAGGGGCAACATCTGCAAGGAGTTTGTATGTTCTCCCCGTGTTTGCGTGGGTTTCCTCCCACACTCCAAAGACATACTGATAGGGAATGTAGATTGTGAGCCCTATATGGGACAGTGACTGACAATGTCTGTAAAGCGCTGTGGAATATGATGGCGCTATATAAGTAAGCATAATAAATAAATAATAAATAAATAAATAACAGAGCCCAGCTGTCTTGGGGTGCACCTCTTTGAGTAGAGGAAAGGTAACACCCTGTTTTTCGGTTTATTTGTAAATTTGTGGGAATTAAAGAGGAATGGCACAAAAAAGAGCTGTAAGGAGAAGAAAGCTTCACAATTGTTATTACTTGGAGGATACAAATATTTACAAAAACAGACAGGCGTTTGTTTGAAGATGAAACTGGGGGTTCTGGGCTGCTTGCGGCAACAGGTCATGTGATTGGAACCAACGCCTGTACCCCGGGTCTTTCCAACTCCTTTCTCCTCTCCAGTTTTCTCAGACTATAGTATGGGGGCTAGCTTTACTATAGTCTTAATCTACTATTACCTGTGATTATGGGAGAAGAGCGACCCCAGAACCCCCAGCTTGCACATATACCTGGAGGAAGTAAGTTAAAGTCTCTGGACAACCTCTTAAACATAAACATAATAAATATAAACATAAATCATAAACAGTTTCATTTATGTAGGAAAAGTTTCTTTTTAAGTGCAAAAAAGTCTAACCTTGGCATCTCCAGATAACTGTGATAATTCCAGTGGCTACTTGTGAACATACTTGTTGTTAATTTTATCTACAGTAAAGAGGCTTACACATAGTGATTCCTAATAGACTCTTGGCAACTTGATAAATCTCACTTTTAGATATTGGCTTTATTAGAAAGAGGATCCTATGTGTCTAGTGTAGTAACTGTCTGCGTTCTTACTGCTGGTATTGGGGTCTTGAGTTCAGGGGGTGCAAGGGATTCATGTAAACCCTGGTGCCATTCTCCTGATATTCTGCTTGTCAGCCTCTATGTACAATACTTATTTTGTGATATCAAATTCAGGCTGCAGATTGTTAGTTAAAACCAGACGTCCATGTTGAAAAGAAGATTTGTCACGAAAATAAATTTTTTCATAAGTGTTCTGTTTTTATTTCTCTGTATTTTGACAGCTGACAACATTTGGTTATAAAATAGATTTGTGATCCATATACATCAATCAGTCACTGCTCACACCTACGTGACTCCCTTCAGAGACCATAAATCTCACCCAGCAAAACACAAACACACAAATCATTTCTCTGATTTCTTAGAGTAATGTGAAAAGAAACCATCTCTAGGAACATAACACAAGCTGGGATACTGATGTGAAATAAATCCTTTGCTAGGAACAGTGCATTTCAAAGACTCCTACTTCTAATATATTCTTCTTTTTGGTTTTTGGCTCTTTAAAGGGGACCTTTCACCACCTCCACCCACTGCAGCTCTTTTCACCATTTAATAGGCGCAGCTCAACTGATTCCAGTACAGTTAGTATTTTTTCTCTAGCCCACACCATTCCTGAGCAATTGGGTTGCAGTTGGATTTGATGCCTGATGTGCAGACTCTCTACTGTGAAGCTGTTGGTGTCAGGCAGGACCAGTCAAGGGGGCATCACTCAGAGCTCAGAATCACACCGTCTTGCCTGCTCCTGCCTGACATCGCCCACTTGACATTAGTGAGTTTAGTTAGCATATCAGACAATGATTATAGCTGCTCTGATTTCTTGGGAATGGGGGGGACTAGAGAATAAACACCAACTGTGCCAGAATCATTCTGGAGCGGCACCTATTAAAGGATGAAAAGAGGTCGAGTTGTTGGTGGTGAAAGGACCTCTATAAATATCTGTAATGTTGACACGTTCTTGGCCACTCTTGGGTCATGTTCACACACAGTGCAAGATTTAGGCTGCGGAAGAGACTTATAATCAGTGGTAAAAATGTACTTGTGTTATGTGCAAATATCACTGTTTGCCTCCAAAGGGTGATATCTATTCTAGAAATTCTGAAGAAATCTGCAATGTTATTTTAGAAACTGTACAATGCCCTAAAATCTGTGCAGATATTTTTCTTGTGTGTGAATGTGGTTTTGTAAAACCCCACTCTCTTTTTTTTTTTTTTTTTTTTTTTTTTTTATCATTCTTGTTACCAGATTTTCAATGTAGTATTCACATAATAACGAAATATATAACACATGAACCTACTGTGCTTAGCGTGGCTGCTGCTTTACAGAATTCCATTTATTTTCTTTAACAGTTTTTCTAGGCCCCAGACCTAGTAGACACCAGGCAGGTAAAAGTATCAAACTAATACAACATATGTAATGTTTGGATTCCACACTGTGCTAGTGCTGCTAGTAGTGCAGTCCCCCTACGACATTACATGTAACACAGCGGTGTGTCATAATGGACACCGCAGCAGGCAGGTTATGTTAGCTACTTTGATGCAGCTGATCGCAAACTATACACTCACATAACTGCTGTAGTAAAATGCATAGGTAGATGGCACAGGGTCAGCTGCAGCAAAATAAGCAAAGAACGGAAGCGCCAACCAATGCGTTGATTTAGAAAAAGCAGGGGATTAAATAGATGGATAGGGGATAAGTTGTGTTGATGGGCAAAACCCATCAGAGTGATTATATACCCTCATGTTCTTGATACCTACCTCTCCTGCCAGTTCACATAAATGAAGGGTTGTAAAAAGATCATTTTCCAATGGAGAGAGATCAAGAATAATTCCATGAATGTACAATATATTTACAATTCTATTTTTGATCTCTAATCCACATCCAAACTTCATGTAACGTAAGTGTTTATGATACTTGATCAGATGACTCCGCAGGACTCTAGCCAGGTATGACATGAAAGACTCTGAGTGACGTATTGATATATTTGTTCAGGATGAACGGAATGTGTGGGGTATTCCAGCTTGGTTGAACTTAAAGGGGCACCAGATCGGTAAAGAGCCTTTAGTAAAAAAAAAAAAAAAAAAACTTGTCGGACTTTACAGGGAATTTTTTTTTTTCAAATAAAAAATAAGCTAAATATGTTTTTGTTATCAGTTTTTATTTTGTGATTATTTTTTTTAAAACTTTTTTTTTTTTTTAAATTACGATTATGGGGACAGCCGTCTTGCCTGAGCTCCTGTTTTAACATTTAGAAATTTGCATTACTTGAGCCACGTAGATCAGAGGTAGCAGTAGTCTGGAGATGACTCATTGATGTCTATTGGAGAGTGTTTTAGACATGTTCTTGTGCAGGGAGATCGTGGAGCTGAGCTGTGTTTTGTCCATTACCTCTTGTCAGTGGTGGGGCATGTATTATCTGCCTTTAGCTTTATAATAGAGGTGCTACCTTTCATTGTAATTCTGCCTGATGATAATTATGACTGCTGAGAAGTGATCTCTATAGAATAAGTGTCAGACTTTTACGAGAATCAGTGATCAGTGTGATTGCTAGATTTCAGGATTATTATTTTTTTATATATAGAATGTAGATTATTTTCTGAAGATATATTTGCTTTAAGTATCTCACTTTCTACTTAAGTGTAATGACTTCATTTTTACTTTTGCAACTATAGACATTCATTGGACACTGGACAGAAGAAACCCTTGTCATCACTGTAAAGCACAGGTGTCAAACACAAGGCCCGCGGGCCGAATCCGGCCCGCTGCCTTCTGTTATCCGGCCCGGCACTTAGCCGGCCCGCAGGGCCGCGTCATTTTTTATTGTCTATGTACATTATGTAATGTAAACCAGCCCAGGACAGGCCGCTTAAAAAAAAAAAAAAAAAACAAAGCTACGCGATACCTGTCCTGGGCTGGTTTACAAGACCTCTGCATGTCAGCGCAGGCGGCGATACAATGACATCATCACGCCGCCTACGCTGACACGCAGACAAGAAGAGGAGGAGGTGGCGGCTGCATCAAGGCATCGCAGGTAAGTGAAGATAAGTTTTTTTTTTTTATATATATATATATATATATAAATAGGCCGTTGCCTGCTGGAGTATCCCCGGCACGTAACGGCCTATTTACTTACCGATCCCCGCTGCTGGTCGTGGCCGCCCCCACTTCCCCTTCTGCTATGGGACGCGGAAGCGGCTGTGTGAAGGAGCGGGGATGGTAAGTGAGGCCGCGGCCGGTGAACCCCATCAAATACTACTATTATTATACTCCGGGGGCTTTTCAGACCCCGGAGTATAATAATCGGAGACCCCGGGGAGGTGATAAACATAAAAACCAGAGTTACTCACCTCTCCGGCGATCCGATGCTGCTCCCAGCCGGCTTCGGCCTTCTTTGGTGACGTCCCAGGCGTCACGTGAGCCAGGCCGACGTCATTATGTCGCGACGCCGGTCTGTGCGACATTGAAGAAGGCCGAACACAGGAAGCGCATCGGGGCCCAAGTAAGTAACACTGATTTTTATGTTTGTCACCACCTGGGTCTCCAATCATTATACTCTGGGGTCTGAAAAGACCCCAGAGTATAATAATAGTTCATGGGTGGGGGGGTCACTATGGGGCATAATACCATGTGCAGGGGCCACTATGGACTATAATACCGTTTGCAGGGGCCACTATGGGGCATAATACCAATGCAGGGGCCACTAAGGAGCATAATACCAATTGCAGAGGCCACTATGGAGCATAATAACGTGTGCAGTGGCCACTATGGAGCATAATACCGTGTGCAGGGGCAACTATGGAGCATAATACCGTGTGCAGGGGCAACTATGGAGCATAATACCGTGTGCAGGGGCCGCTGTGGGGTGTAATACCGTGTGCAGAGGAAACTATAGAGCATAATACCGTTTGCAGGGGTAAACACTATTTGTATAGTGCTTAATTTTTTATATATTCAGAAAAGGATGAGGATAGTATGTAACATGCCAATGTCTTAGGTTTTAACAATACATTATGTTCTTCCTGGTTGACCTCAAAGGGCTGATTGTAACAGTAGTAATGTACAAATGTAACTACTGCTTAATAGCTCGCTTATCTGTTAAGGAGAAGTTACTTTTATACATGTGTAAAATAATCTTGGCCCTTCAAGGTACCCCGTGAGGCTGAAGTGGCCCCCGGAGAAAATGAGTTTGACACCCCTGCTGTAAAGGGTTAGGTGAATGCAAATGTGAAGGATCTCGCCTTGCCAAGCCGCTTGGCATACCTGCGACCAACCTTCTTTCTTAACCTCCCACTCACACACCGTGAGCGGACTGGGTTTATAGGATAATACGAAACGAGCTTTCTAAATTTTATATATTTATTAACCCCAGTGGGTCGGTACTAAGCATTAACATATACAGAAATATATATCAATCATCAAGCAAATATGGATAAAGTAAGATACAAAAAAATAAAAAGGGAAATAAAAGATTGAAAAAATACCAGAACAAGTAGATAGTCTGTTTCTCTGAGCCCATGTGGTAGGCTTCAGAGTTCTTCCTTAAGCAAGTTACAGAGCAGGTGAGCATGTATCTCCTACATACTGTCCAGAACAAGAAGATCTGTGCTCCCCACAGGCGAGACTGTATAATTATCCCCAGTCTCCTCCCTGCGTGATGTCACTAGGAGGAGGAGCCCTGCCCTCCTTCCTAAACTCTCTATAACCATGCTTCGTTATATTTCCTCACCCGATGACTGCAGAGTTGGGCAGGAGGTATGATAGGGTTCATGGCAAGATACCCATCGTGTAGACACCAAGGATGAAACCCCAATCCCCTCTGGGTAAGCAGATCAGTGTCTGGACCTTTTCTGGGCTTTGACCCGTATCTTGTGTGGGCTCTAAACATCCGCCTTGGCCTGGCCCACCAGAGGAATTTATCGGGACGACTGTAAGAGGTTCCCTAGGGCGCAGATTGTCATAAAACCATAATCCTTCTCATCTGTGGGCTGTAGACCAGAAATCTGTGTGATATTTGCTTACAGCCTTCCAAAACACATCTCTAGGATGTTCCCCCTGCGGTGATAACAAGGTTAGCATAGGTATGCTAATTGCTCCAGGGACAGAACAGTAGGACTTGGTTATAGAGTAGAATAACCACATTCCAGCAGCCACACTGGTTTTGATGACAGGCACCAACCCCCACTGTGTAGTAGTAATTCAGACCAGTAGTAATACATCACAGCAGAAATACTTAACTGGAGGTCTCTCATCATCACAGCAAGTATGGGATATTTCTGTGCATTAACAATAAGATTTTTTTTTTTTCTTCTCATCCAGGGCTAATGCAGAAGCACAGTCTTCGGTGAAGCACAACGTAAGAGAAGAGGATCATGCCAAAGCGAAGGAGGCAGAGGACCAAGAGAGCAGCGATGACCAGGCTGTGGAGTCAAGTGATGAAGACCAACAGCCAGAAGGAAAAAAGAAGAAACAACGTGTAGGATTTCGAGATCGGAAGGTATGTGAAATTCACTGGCTTGAATGCAGCCATAAATAAATGGAGAGGTTATCAGACTGAATAAAAAATATTTTACTTCGTGTACCCTTTAATTTACTAGGATTATAATCTGCTGCCTTCCAGATTTGGTGGGTGTTGCAGATCTGTCTCACAAACCTAGCAGTTAGTTGCATTTTTAAGTTGAGCAGACTGTTCTTTCCCGTACAGAGGGCCAGTACAAAAATACCCAACAACAAAAGTCTATGGGTGTCAGATGCCACTGTTTGCCTTCCATCACATGCTTTTGTCAAGCATATTTGTCATACTTCTAGCCATATATTTTGGCAGGCTTGAATGAAGTGTATACAGAGCCTTATTTCTGAGAGCTGAAATGGAAACCAATGATAAAAAAAATTCATGGCCTATCCTTATTATAGACTTTCAGTTTTAGGTTGGCTGGGTCTGACAGTTTGGACCCCCGCAGATCAGCTCTTTCCTAGGCTTACAGCTTTTATTACATGTACAACAGCAGTTATGGGTACAGCTTTGGTGTCCCATTTAAGCCTTCAGCATGATGGGATTTGGGCTGGATAGAGAGACACGGTGATAAATGGTACATAGGTCAGGAATCCACACTGCGTTGCTGTAGGCTCCTCACTTACATAAAGAAAAATAGAATGCAGTGTTGCAGTGTTGTTGCCATGAAATTATAAAGCACAGATATGACTTTGCTTGTGCTTACTTGATATACAAGAAACTATGTCTACTCTAATAGTTATGTGGCAGCTGACAGACTCCCTTATATTGCCTTTCATACCGTTTAATGGCTCAGTAGACAAAAATGCTGTGTAAGCTTTTTGGATCAGTCGTATGTTCAGTTCTAATACACTGACACAATGGGTATTTTAGTGTGCTACTAAAATGTTAGGGTGAATGATGGTGTTGCAAAATGAGTACTTCAATACCCTTTTATAGCTCCATTATTTTGTTCTGGTATGGCCAGCTCTAGAAGTATAAGATGTATTGTCTAATCTTAGAAAAAGTATAAATGGCCTATTCTCTTGCTTGCTGCATTACATAAACATGGTGTCTTCAGAATAGAGATTGAAAATGCAGGCATTCTTGTTTATGCTTGCCTGTTTCTTTTGAAATTGTAAGTCTGGTAATGAAAACAGAAAGGAATATTCCAGATAAATCTTAGGCTGAAATTACATTTTCAGGAACGTACCTGCTGCAGGATTTTTATATTCATTTGCTACAAAGCCATTTCACTTGTTCTAGGTTTATTGCATTATATTTTATGCATTGTATTTGCTACACAGTGTATTTGCCTTTTGTCTATTGATTTCAATGTGAGAATGTAATATGCATAACATAATAAAACACTAGCATGTGTCTTGCTGTGTGCAGTGTACTGCATCCATTAAAATTACAACACAAAGCTCTAGAGAAAAAATAAAAATAGTCAAACTGAGTAGTTACAGATTTTTGCAAAATATGTCAGCCCTCGCTTCTTGAAGCTGACATTGTTAGAGGACAGTGTAACCTCAAGCACAGTTATATGTTGTACTAGTCTTTATGATATTTCATTTTTTTTGTTCTGTATTTTATTTTTTTAGACATTTTTATTTTATGTATCTTACTGTTAATAATTTTATATTGCTCGACACGTTTATTAGGTATCTCATTTTAGAATTGGGACTATTGGTAATTGGTGTTACATTTCAAATGGCAGGGGGCCATTTTTAAACTCCTGGCATGCTCCTTAATTTCTAAGGCTTTGTTGACATCTACCGTACTATTATGGCGGATGTTGGCTCTTTAAATAGACGGTGGATCTCTGCTTCCCAGTGCTAACTTTTGTTCCCCTGTTTGTACCACGAATGCTTTCCCCACCCCTCCTGTACCTTATATGTTTCAGGACAGATCACGGAAGACGAACTGTTTGTATGACAGCTAAGAGTCTTATGAAGACTCGCAGTGATTTCCAATAAACTGCAATACAGTTTATGGGACAAGCAATCTAGTGATTTCAGGTTCAAGCCCCCTGGGGGGGGGTGAGTTGCTAAAAAACAGTAAAAAAAATCCTCTCCTAAAAAGACTACCCACAGTTGGTTTTACATTGTACTGCATAGTTTAGCTGAATGTTAATAGTTTATCAACCTTGAAAATTCAAATCACCCCCTTTTCTTAGATCTTAAATAAAAATAAACAAAACCAAAGATAAGCAAATTAGGTGTCAGAAAATGCTCCAACTTAAAACAGATACAAATATTTTTCCCATATGGTAAATTTCATAGAGGTGGGGAAAAAAAAGCCCAAAGTGGTTGAACAGACGTATATTTGTCATTTAACCTTCTAAAAAAATTGAATAAAAAGCGATCAAGACATTAGACCTTTTCATAAGGGTATAAATAAAAAGTCTTGCACGGCAAAAAAACCTCATGCAACCCCTCTTATGGAAATATAAAAAAAATATGGTGAAAACATACCAAAAACTATATACATTTGTTACCTCCATAATTGTGACGACCCACTGAATAAGTATTAATACATTTAAATTTACTGAAAATCAGCTAATGAAAATCAGACTTTGCTTTTCAATCATGTTAATGATGGTCCCTGTAGAAAAAAAGTTTTCTAAATTCCCATCCTCCGCTATGAATTTTTTTTTTTTTGCAGTCTCCCAGTACATCATACAGAATAATAAATGGTACCGCTAAGAAGTACAACCTGTCTTGCAAAAAAATATGCCCTCATACAGGTCTGTGAACGGAAAATTATAAATGTTGTGGTCTGTTTCCAAGGGTTTCTTTCTTTCCAAGATACTGCACTTAATGTAGGATAGACTCTTCCATTAGACATTGTACTGTGGCTTTATGGTTGCCTGCATTGCAGGATATGGCTTCTTTGTCATCTGTAATGAATGCAGTGAAATTTTCTTATTTTTCTGCTTCATAGTTAGAACATATCAAAAATTATTTTATTTAGTTAGAAAATGTTCAGATGGTAAAAATGTTTATATTTCCCTTTGTAATTAATCTTTTGTGGAATATTAAAGGGAGTCTATTCTTCGCAAAAACACTTTTAAGCTAATGGCACGTTGGAATGGCCTTTAAGAAGGCCATTCTACTCCTACATTTCCTTGTTTTCCTCTCCCAGCCGATTCCAAGATAATTAGTCTCTTCATATATGTAAATGAGCACCACGGAGCACCCGGGGCGTACCTTCTCTTCTGCGAGCACCCATCGCATCATCGCTTCTCACCGCCCCTTCAGCCATTGCGGTGACTCCCCTCTTGGTCTTCTCAGTTCTCACTGGTAGCAAATTCTCGCGACTGCGAGACTCCGTGGTGCTCATTTACATACATGAAGAAACAAATTATCTTGGAACCGGCTGGGAGAGGAAAACAAGGAAAGGTAGGAGAGGAATGGCCTTCTTAAAGGCCATTCCAACGTGCCATTAGCTTAAAAGTGTTTTTGAGAATGATAGACTCCCTTTAAAGACAGATTGTGTGTATTTGCCTATTCTGATGTTTTTTCCTTTTTGCATATTTTTGGGGATATTCTCTGACATGCCCAAAGAATTCTACATTGGCATCTGAGTTTCAATTGTATATTCAACTTTATTCTAGGTGATGGAATATGAGAATCGAATTCGAGCCTATTCAACTCCAGACAAAATCTTCCGCTACTTTGCAACTCTGAAAGTGATACATGAATCTGGAGAAGCAGAAGTCTTTATGACACCCCAAGATTTTGTGAGATCCATAACACCCAATGAGAAACAGCCAGAAAGTGAGTACTGTTGATAGTTACTATTACAAGTAGTGTTAGCTTTATCCACATGGGATTTGTCCATATGTTCATATTGTGAAATGGCTTCATTCATGTGAAGGTAGAGTGCTTCTATGAGATAAGCCATGCGATTATGAGGGTTAAATATAGAGATTTTGCTTATTTACTTTTTCTCTATGATGATCAGCATTTCTAAAATCCCTCACAATCTGGCTGGGTTGCCGCATGACTGAAAACTAAAGACACAAGGGGTAGTCTGATGGTTGAGTCTAAAATGGAGTGGTGTAAATCAGGTGTGTTGTGAATCCAGTAGGTGGTTCTGCCCACCAACCCCTCACAGCTAACACAACCAGAGCCCTGACATTTTTGGATGTTGCTTTGTTGAAATGGATGCTAACTATGCCTCTCCTATATGCAGTCCTAACCCTCCTGGTTTGATGTGGATACAGCAGGTGGTGCCTCATACTAACAGTCACAGGAGGCAGCGCCACCTACTGGATCCACAGCATACTAGGCAGCACCTGACTTTACACAATCCATTCTAGCATCTACTGTAGTCTGACACACATAGTGTAGTGGGAAAACATGCTTCCCATTAGTTCCGGTTTTGTTATCCCCACTGTGTCCTGCAAATGGCTTAGACCTCATGCTTACGACCCAGTTTGCATCCAAGTTGGAGCCAAATTACAGCGGAATATAGTCGGATGGCACTCTTGAGTGACATTCAAGTGTCGTCCAAGTGCGTTCCATTGTGCACTTATCTCTATGGGGGCTTTCGATCCGTTCCGTTCTGATGAAACGGAGAAGGATAGGACCTGCTCTATTTTTATTGGAATGGAACAGACCATCAGCCGCCCCCTCGGATGGCACACTTGGACGTGTGCAAGGAGTTTTAGACTCATGTTCAAACAAAACTGCACAGAACATAAAAGTGTTGTCCAGGATTAGAAAACATGGTTGTTTTCCCCTTCCTCTCAAGCATTGACCTCACGTCCGTTGGATACATGGCCATGCTGCAGCTCAGTCCCATTCATTTAAACGGGGGACCTATCATAGCTCTTTCTGGAAGAAAGCAGCCATGTTTTCTAATAATGGTAAACCCTTTAAGCAGACTCTGCCTTTAAGGGTTGTCAGTGGTTTAGGGGTAGGAGTAATGACAGATTTATTTTTAAAGTTTAGGGATCATATGTTGGGGACATGACTGCAGCAGGCTGTTATAGTGTTGCAAATTGTAATTACCAAAGTTGCCAAGGTATTAGGGTTGTTTAGAAGGCTTATCACTGTTTTTTTGAGACATGGTTTCTTGATTTGATGCAGCAAAACTGCATTCATTATACATGCTAAATATTTGTTAGGCCGTGTACATAAATTGTGGATTCTGTCAGGGTTTAGGTGAAGACCTTGGCAATAAATGTGTCTCAGGAATAAACATGACTTATAATAATAAATACCCTGAAAATTTCCTGTTGATAAATGGAGTAAATGTTGGAAAGCCACATTGTAGCGCTTTGAAATTACACATTTTTTTTTTTTTGTCAATGATTTTTATCTTCAGATTTCTTTTGGGGTGTCTTTTTATTAGTATTATAGTACAAGAGTTTTTTTTTAAATCAATGGTGGCTTTGCCTTGGACAAATTCTGGTTATGTGGATGGGTCCAACCCTGTTGGATCTTAGATCTTAGTTCATTTGTTGCAATGTTTGCACAGCCAGAAGAGCGGCCTAGCCTAACTAAGAATTTTCCTTCCTTCAGCCACGATTTGCTATTTTTCCAGCACATTAAGATTGATAATAAGTTATTACATATTTGTGTATTATGTTGCAGAAAACAATTGTATTTAATGCTTCTGTATAAATCTCATTACGATACAATCTGAGATTGATATTGTTTGTATAGAAACACAGAAGCTTTCAGAACTCATTTACATTCATTATTAACTCTGTAGAAGTTTGTTTCATGGGTTCGCTCAGAGAAAATGAAGAAACATTTCAGAGGTAGTTGAGAATTCTCATTGGAAGTGTTACAAGTCCCCGAGTAAGGATACAAATCAGACACAGCAGCATTTTCCATCACCAGGCACAAAGTGACAGGTGAAACCCTTAAGAGGAAGACGGGCACAGGGAAATATAACCATTATCTCAGCTATCAGCGCCACAGAAGAGCAAACTGACGAGCAATTTGTCAGCTTGTGTACATTCATCCATGCAGGCAATGTTCCAACAAATGGGGCAGCAGCTACATTTGTTACTGAAAGACCAAGCGCCTTACAATTTCTTCAATTACTATACCCTTATATATCTATAGATCTGTCTAGGTTAACAACTCTCATGCTCTCAGCTGGGCTACATTTACTTGGTATTAGGGGACATTCACACTACTGTTGGATGTCTGTTATGATAGGGTCCGTTTAAAAAAAAAATAAAAAAATGGATGACTATCGTAAAGGACATTAACAGACACTAAGTTATGTTAATGTGTCCATTTTTTTTTTTTTTTTAACGGATCCATTTAAAGGAACAGACACACTAACATCTGTTAATGTCCCTTTTTATACCATCTTTTTTTTTTTTTTTTTGTTCTGCTTTATGAGCATGCGCAGAAAAAAATGGATAGTAATAATGGATGGCCATCCGTTAGCCATAGATATTGATATTAATAAAAAAATAACAGACACTTAACATCCGTCATAAGTCCGTTATCTTCAAGGGACCCAAAAGTCCTGCACACTGCGTTATTACGTCCGCCAAAAATAACGGACCTGTGACGTATTTGGTGAGAATGGAAACTAACGGACAACAGATCAAGTCCCATTAAAGTCAATAGGATTTTTAACAGATTTTTCACTGATCTGTTACTGTCCGTTAACATTTTTTGATGGATGCTAGCAACAGACTCTTACAATGTTAGAGTAAACGTCCCCTTAGTGGAAAACCCAGTGGGATTGGAGAGGGGGTGGTTTACAGCTATTATTTTTTGTTTTAAATAAGTTAAGGTCGAATAAGAAAATTAAAAATCATAATCACTGCGCTACTCTGGTTCTGATCACTTGTTGAGGCAGGTCATATCCATACATTTTCTGTGTGTCAAGAGACGCCAGTAAGTACATGACAGATTACACCATGTAATTATTTATTTAACACAAACTAGGCCAAAATGCCGAAGCAGGGTGTGAAAAAATGAGTGTACCCCTTTCTGTTTGCAGGGGAATTAAGTTGGTAGCAAGGCCAAGTTTTTGCCTTGTCCTAGTCTGGAGCATTCAGGCGTGCATTAACACAATGCAAAGGAGGAAAGACTTCATCAATGATCTTAGAGAAGCAATTGTTGCTGTCCATCAGTCTTTTATGGGTTATATGCCATTTTCAAACAATCTGAAGTCCACAGTGAGAAAGAGAGTGAGAAGAGTTGACAATCTTCACAGAAGTGAATGTCCCAGCAAATTCATCCCAAGGTCAGACTATGCAATACTCCGAGATATTATTAAAAAATGAAGAGCTAGATCTAAAACTCTACAGCCCTCATTTAGCTTGTTAAATGCACAAGTACATGGCAGTACAATTAGAAAAACTCTGAAGAAGTATGGCTTGTTTAGAAGGGGTTCCATAATAGCATGGCTTTAGTTTGCAAAGTTGCATCTGAACAAACCACAATACTAATGTCTACCTTTGGACTGATGAGATCAAGGTAGAGAGGTTTGGCCATAATACACAATGCCATGTTTGGCAAGGATCAAACACTGTATATCCACAAATACCTCATGCTGACTGTCAAGCATGGTAGTAGAAGACTGATGGGCCTGTTTTGCAGCTGCAGGACCTAGGCTTCTTGCAGTCAACGAGTTGACTATGAACTCCTTATACAAAGGATTCAAAGAGGCAAATATGAGGGCATCCATCAAACAACTAAAGCTTGGCCAAAACTGGGGTCATGCAACAGGAAAATGATGCCAAGAAGAGCAGCAATGTTGTATAGAAGAGTGGGCCAAAATATTTTCAGAACAATGTGAGAGACTGCTCTAGTCAGTGGTAAAGGCGATTACTTAAAGTTACGGCTGCTCAAGGTGGTTCTACAAACTATTGATTCATGGGGTGGACTTGGCTTTCCACACATGGCTTTTCATTTGTTAAATATATAATAGAATGGTAGAATTTGTGTGGTGCTGTTCATCTAAGGTTGCATTTACCTAATGTTAAGACTTTCTAAGGACCAGATGTTTTTATTATGTCTTGATACTTATATTGGCCTTATATATCCACCTGCAGTCTAACTGGTTAAACCACCTTCTACCTAAAACCATTATTTTAGAAAATAGCCCAGTAACGGAAAACAAGACTTCCTGCAGCCAAATGCCGTGTTCACAAAAGGTCAGACATGTTACCTTTTAAGAAATGACAAGGTCATTAGTTGTTGTTCTAAGCCCATTGCTGCTATTCTAGTAGTGGTGACAAGTGAAATGTTAGAAAACCAAGAAGAAATGGTCACTATATAATCCCTCATATTCTTTTTACAAGGAAGTAATGGCCACCTGTCAATCTGATGAACTGGGCAACCAAGGGATTTTTTCCATAGGTGTTTCCGGGGTTTTGTTTAGTCTCAATAACCAGTGTGATTGATTTTATCTTACGGTCCTTCTTTACTTATTATTTTTATTATATCTATCACATTACACAATGATATAGATATGCCCAGTCAATTCTGAAATGTCTACTCTCAATGCATTTCATGTTATGCTCTCTTCAGTCACTATTACAGGTGACCTGTGACTTTCTTTTGTAGAATAATAATTGCTCATGTCGATTGGTATAGAGTCAGGAGTGGATTTTTATTCCACTTTAGAGAGTCATCATTTTGTGAGTGAAATTAAGTTAGCAGTGATGACCAGCTCCCCAGTGTATCGACGCAGCAAAGCTACTGACCATTTCTCAGATGGTATGACATGGGGGGATGGGTTTCAGGGTTTATTCAAGTTTTTAGGTTTATAGTGAATTTAGTCTGGTCAGGGATCTTTTAAAAATATATTCACCTTTTGTTTTTGTTCATGGGTCTTTATTTTGTAAAAAAAATGAAGTAATACACCCCTTGATATTGTATAATGTTGGTATTTTCATTTCAATCACACCCACTCCATCAGATTATATATGGGGGAATCTTTATTGCAAAAGTGTTTATTTAATTGTCTGCAAATTACATTGTATTACATTACATCAGCCAAACCAGAGACTCCTCCAGAAGGAAGAGAGAGAGACCCTTGTTTTGTTGATTTGAGATAATTTGCATAGGTTTTTTTTCCCCATGGAGCACTGCCTAGAAGTCTGCGTGGAGTTTTTACAGTATGCTCTCTTAGTGTTTGTGTGGGTTTCTTCCCACATTCCAGAACTACATACTTGTAGGATAGAGGGTAAGCCCCAATGTAAGTGATGGCAATGTATGTACAGCACTGTGGAAAAGGTATGAGTTATGTCATAAGTTAAATAAAAAAATACCCCTCTGAGCTATATTTTATATACTGTCACCTTGTTACAATTTACGCTAGGGTCACACTAGCTTTCAACTTCCCGTTCTTCGGGTCTGCTTGGGGACCCAAAAAACGGAAACCTAATCCACTTAAAAAGCAGTTACCTGCGGAATCCCGGTGGACCCCATAGACTATAATGGGTTCTGCTGGGTTTCCGCCCGAAAAATGCAGAGAGAAAAATCCTGCTTGCAGGACTTTTCTCTCCGCCTTTTTCAAGCCAATTCGGGGACAGAAACCCCGAACGGAGTTTGAGTTCTGGTGTGAACCCAACCTTAGTTTGTTGTACTGTAGTTGTTCCTGTGATAAGGAAAGTGGGCACCACCAAAATTTAAAAATGGGGTGCAACTGTGTAGCCCATGTGCATAACCATATCATATACTAAGCAAAAACAACAAATGCGCATTAAAAGGAAAGAGAGCACACCCAGTAATATAATAAAATAGTTATTCCTGACTGATACAACTTTTAATACCCAGAGTCCATGCGTTAAAATATAATGATAATGAGAAAAATATAATTATAGAAAAGTGCAAAAGCCAACTCCAAGCACATATAATATTCCCTATTGGATAAACTATCACTAAAATGATGTAAAAGGAAAAAGTTAACTATGTGCTTGTGAAAAAAACAAGAAAAGCAAAAAAGACCTATAGATAAAGACCTACGATAGACAGATAGAGAGAAAATGATAAAATCCAGGCCGAGAGGGAAAGTCCAGAGCTGACAGAACGGCTATAAAAAGCCAATACAGGGTTTTAAAGGAGTTTTCCCATTTTTTTGATGGCCTATATTTAGAATATGCCATCACTTTACAATCCATGGGTGTCCAACCTCTAGGACCCCTACCTGTCCTGAGAATGAAGGGAATGCACCATTGGTTTAGCACTGCATCCCCTTCACTGCTTTTACCTGATAAAGCTATGTATTTTCAACCCACTGTGCAGGGGCCCCTGGAAAATGAACGGGGGTGACTGTAGATGGTCGGACCCCACTAGTCATAAGTGGTGATCTATACATGTGGTGTGCTATCGCTTTAGAATAGAATACCGGTTTAGTCACAAAACATCTGGTTGAAGACTATGTTCTTTTTCCCTTACAGTCTGTGATGTGGAACATAATGCAAAATCATGGAAAGATCTATGACGTTGTGGCAGATGGGCTTGCTAGTAATGAAGGAGATTATTGCATTATTTGGCTAATATTCCAGTGTGATAAGTGTGATGATAACTTGCCAGATGTTATGTGAAATTACACACCTGATTCCCAGCAGTTATTTATGTAAACTCATTATTTCTAGTACAGACATATGTGACTTCCAATTACCAAAGAGAACAAATATCACTTTTTAAACAAACAAAGCGCTTTCACTAACCTTTCTTGAAGTTTTTCGTCAGTATCTGAGTTTAGCTTAGCATTTTGGATGCGTTCCCTGCTGCCTAGCATTTCACCGGGGCTCGTGCTGCCTAGCAGTACGGCAGGGTCACTGGTGAATCACATTTCTGCTGGTATCCCTATCTTTAGCTTATTAGCCTAGTGGCAACTCCAGGCAGCTCAAATATTGGGGTAGATTTGCTTACCAAAATCCTGCAGTCCTACCGTAATGTCTCCAGTCTATAAATACTGTCTTATAGTAAGTTTGTTAATGTATTTCTATATTCTTATTTTGACAGATTTGGGCCTGGATCAGTTTATTGTAAAGCGATATGACGGAAAGGTGAGTAAACCCTCTGCTGACTTCAACATGTCATACTAAAATACATCACTTACAAGAATTCTGAACTTAATGCCTATGTATCTGTAGAATATCATGTATGTCTGCCTGTATTCTAGAGCAGTTTGTCAAATATGCCCCTATACCATAAGTGCATCTATCTCCTGTGACTACCATAGCGCCAGGTAGGAAGGTCCTGACTCAGGCTGGCTCCACCAGTCTCTTCATGGTTGGTGGAAACCTCCATTCTTTACTCCAATTATACAGATGGGGAATAAGGACTATTCTCATGCAATTGATGGGCAGGGGTGTGACTTGTGACTTTCTATATAGGAGGTGTCGCTCATAGGGAAAGTTTTTACATAGCTCAGTGGGAAGCGTTTCTGGATTAAATGGATTTTCCCATGAATATAACCATATTTTTAAGTTTTAAAGATTTTCTCCATTTTAACCATCCTAGATGTGAACGTCATCATTGGTTACCAAAGGATAGTAGAGTGCCTGATCGCTGGAGGTCCTAGCACTGGGACCAAAAACAATTTAGGAAATGGGGGGGGGGGGCGCATGTTTTCCTGTTGAATAGAGTGATGGTTGTGCATGAGTGCTGCCTTTCCACCCATTTCTATGGGAATGCAGAAGATAGCCGATCACTGTTCTTGAATTGCTGATCTCCAAGACCATAGCAACAAAGTGACATTGTTTCCATACATCTCATCCATAATGCAGCCTCATAGACAGAATACATACAAAATATTCAAACGCTATATCTAAATTGTGTTTTATTTTAATCTACGGACTGGGGGAATCAGGAAATCGGGCAAAAACTATCTACTTGTCTGCCATTACATTGCAGTTATTGATGGGGCAGCATTTTGACATAGTATGTTGCTGGTTTGTAAACCATATCAGATATTTTGTTTCTTTTCCTATTTATATAGCTTTATGTTACAGAGTAGAGTTTCACATGAACCGCTTCAGCTGTCTTCTGTGTAAATGTGGTAGCCAGTGAATGATTAAACCCAACATTTCATGCAGATAATTTGTCCCTGTGGTGTGTTACAGGGAATCCTATTAATCCACTAACAGGGCTACAGTGTAAATAACAGCTGATGACATAATGCTGAAAGCTGTTTATTAATTTGGAAAGACTGATAGACTCCTCGGTGAAGCATTGAGTCCCTGAATTAGAGGAGCAGCTTTGGTAATCTGGGATGGAAGTATCACGTGCGGCTGTGTTTCTTACATGTTCTCCTGTCACTTTTCTTGGTTGATGTACATCACAGACGAACTTGTCAGTTCAAGATGTTAAGATTGCTATGAACACCTTATCCGTCATTATTTTAGGAAACCTTGACAATTCACTTGGAGAATTTACAAAAAGATATCTTAGTTGAAAATAGCATGTTTAAAGGGATAGTCCAGCGAAGAAGGAAAGTACATTGCTCAAAAAAATAAAGGGAACACTATAATACCACATCCTAGATATTAATGAATTAAATATTTCAGTTGCAAATCTTTATTCATTACATAGTGTAATGCTTTGAGAATAATAAAATGATAAAAAATGATCAGTGTAAATCTAAATGAATATCCCATGGAGATCTGGATTTGGAATAATAATCAAAATCAAAGTGGAAAATCAAATTCCAGGCAGATCCAACTTCAGTGGAAATGCCTCAAGACAAGGAAATGAGGCTCAGTAGTGTGTGTGACTGCCACGTGCCTGTATGAGCTCCCTACAACGCCTGGGCATGCTCCTGATGAGGCGGCGGTGGATGTTCTCCTGAGGGATCTTCTTCCACACCTGGATTAAAGCATCAGTCAACTCCTGGACAGTCTGTGGTGCAACGTGGCGTTGGTGGATGGAATGAGACATGATGTCCTAGATGTGCTCTATTGGATTCAGGTCTGGGAAGCGGGCAGCCCAGTCTATAGCATCAATGCCCTCATCATGCAGAAACTGCTGACACACTTCAGCCACATGAGTTCTAGTATTGTCATGCATCAGAAGGAACCCAGGGCCCACTGCACCTGCATATGGTCACACAATGGGTCTGATGATCTCATCCTGGTATCTAATGGCAGTCAGGGTACTTCTGGCTAGCACATGGAGAGCTGTGCGGCCCTCCAAAGAAATGCCTCCCCACACCATTACTGACCCACTGCCAAACCGGTCATGCTGGAGGATGTTGCAGGCAGCAGAACATTCTTGCCAGTGTCTCTAGACTCTGTCACGTCTGTCACATGTGCTCATTGCGAACCTGCTCTCATCTGTGAAGAGCACAGGGCGCCAATGTCGAATCTGCCAATAGTGGTGTTCTCTGGCAAATGCCACTCTCCCTGCATGATGTTGGGCTGTAAGCACAACACTCACTTGTGGATGTCGGGCCCTCATACAACCCTCATGGAGTCTGTTTCTGACAATTTGAGCAGACACATGGATGTTAGTAGCCTTCTGGAGGTCATTTTGCAGGGCTCTGGCACTGCTCTTCCTGTTCCTTCTTGCACAGAGGAGGTGGTAGCGGTCCTGATGCTGGGTTGTTGCCCTCCACGTCTCTTGGTGTAAAAGCCTGTTTCCTGGTATCTTCCCCATGCTCTGGACACTGTGCTGACAGACACAGCTACCCTTCTTGCCACAGCTCGCATTGATGTGCCATCCTGGATGAGCTGCACTACCTGAGCAACTTCTGTGGGTTGTAGACACCGCCTCATGCTACCTCTAGGGGTGAGAGCAATGACAAAATGCAAAAGTGACCAAAACAACAGTCAAAAAGGATGAGAACAGAGAAATGGTCTGTGGTCACCACCTGCAGAACCACTCCTTTATTGGGGTGGTCTTGCTTATTGCCTATCATTTCTACCTGTTGTCTGTTCCCTTTGGACTTGGAGTTATATTGTGTTGTTTAAGTGTTCCCTTTATTTTTTTGAGCAATGTATTTTTTAGGAGTACAAAAATATTTTATAAAAAGTTATACTCTCCTGACTGATTCTCCTGTCTTTCCAGCTTGGTTCTCCGCTAGTCTTTACTACTTGCTGCGGTCACAATGTCCTAACAAAGACATTTTTCTGCTGCAGCCAATATCTGGCCACAACAATGACCCACTATAGCCAAAGATTGGCTGCAGCAGCATGGGATCTATGAAGTGAGTATGCATACTTTGCATAAAATATCATTTTACATAGCTGGACATCCCCATTAATGGAGGAGTTGGAAAATGATAGTCCATACATCTATGGCCGGCTTAAAGAAGTTGTCTCACCAAGATTAACTCTCTTCAAAAAGTAGACTTGTGTTTCTGTATGCCCCAGCAGGCAGGTATTATGGAAGAAGCATCTGGTCGTATTAACTATTTCATGACTGCCAATGTAGTACGTGCAAAGGTCCTCAACAGCCAAAGTTGCTCTTTTCCACTTGACAGCTTCTCCAGGGGTGTACACAGCAACTTTCTATGGTGGGGTCTACCGTCCCACAAAACTAGGTCTGTAAACACAGAGAGAAAGCTACAGTGGTAAATATTTTTTAGTCTATCTTGGTACCTTGTCCAAGACAGAGTGACTAGTTGGCACCACCTTGTCCATTTACACTTGTAGGTTTATGCTTTACATTGCTCAAAATAGACTCATAATATTTAAAAAAGTTTCATAAAGTATATTTCTAATTTTTAAAAATATGTATATAAAAAGGACCTCGTAGCGCAGAGATTTTCCATTGAAAATTTAGGCCCTTGCTAGAAAAGTTGGATAACCTCATGTCAGTATTAAAATCTCCACAAGGATGACTATGTTATGTTCAGATGTGAAAGATTTTGAGGCAAATTTTGTAGGTGGATTTTGTACCGAAAATTTGCTGTAATGGAACTACAATTCCAGCGGATGTGGTTGTCGAGAAAACCAAAGGAACCTGTCAACTATCAGCTGCAGGAAATACTGATAGGCTCCCACATTGCATAGAAACATTTTTTAGTCTTACAACATTGCATCATTTCAGTGAAAAAAGTTTTAAAAAGACCCAGGTATGGGAAGAAGTACTTGTTGTATGTCTTCTCCCTGACTTTTCCCTGCTCAGCACCACAACTTGATTGACAGGTCTCTCTATATACAGATTAAGGAAGAAACATTGAAAACGATCTACTGGTGCCTTGGGCCCTTTTTGCATATTGGATTCCTATGGTGAATTAAGTTAGCACTCCTCGACCCTACCTGGTGCCCAAGGTACCTGTTTAGATATGCAAATATAGACAGACCTGTCAATCCAGACTGACCCCATGCACACGTGCGAGTGTTATCCTGCTGCAAATTCATCCCTGCATCGTATGCACAATGGGCTGTGTGCATGGTGCCTAACCAGGGGGGAAGCTGGTGAGGAGACAACCAGTAGACATTTCACCCCTTTATAAAACTGAGTTCTTTGTAACATGGTTATCTGTTTGTATTTCTTAACCCCTAACCCTGGCACCATGAATCTAGTGACCTTCACATGTAACACATGCAGATTTGTAGCTCATCTATGACACAGTAAGCGACTGGGAAAACTTAGATAAATTGAAACCCACTTTAAGAAATTCTGGTTGTATGAATACCTAATGCCATTTTGTTCAAGGTTGTCTATAAGTGGTAGGTGAAAATGGATCCAATTGCTTTAGCAAACTTTGATTGATCTTTTTTTTTTTTCTATGAAGGACTTTGAAGCAGACTTGAGCTGTGAAATCTCTAACCCACATTTCACACTGCAGTGCCATGCAGAGAGTGTCCTTGAACTAATGCTTAGTCTTCTGCAGTCCTCATTAACATGTACATGCATCTCTTCCCCTGAGCTAGCTGGAGAACCTCAGGTTTCTTATTAGAAATGTATGCTGCATCCTCTTTATCGGAGTGCATTACAGGCTAATGACCGAACCCACTGTCTGCCCCCTCCTCATCCTCACTGCGTGTTGTGTAAACCTGGCATCCACAATATAATAAGCACAGAGGAGAAGAAATGGAATTAAAATAATACATTATGCGGAGATTTATTGGACCATGGCTCATTCTTGAGCCAAACAGACTTTACGCTTGTGAATGTGCACACACAGATCATATATTGGTCTATTATGATTTAGGTAGTCTCTTGTAATATAGAAGCATTTGTATTCATTGCACATATTCAGATCCATATCCTAGACTTGGTGTATTAGAGATTTTGCAGCTTGGTCAGATCAATAGTTTCGGTTCTGAGAAACCCTTTTTTATAGTGTATACTGTACTAGTTGCAGCAACTACTTCTTAACTTCTTTTATAAAACTGGTATTAAGTAGACTAAAACATGGGCACAGGCAAAAAAAGATGTTAAAATCTTAAAGTACTTAAAGTTCTAAAAAAAATTTTTAAAAAATTATAAACATTCTGCGGTTCCCAACACAAGGAGCACCTCTTTGCATAAGAAAAGGTGCCACAGTGGTAAACTAGCACTGTGTCTTATATTTTTTTCAGGTTCTGTGGTTGTTCCAATAATTTTGAAACTTATTTATAGCCTTTAAAGGGAGTCTATCATTAGAAAATCACCTTTTGAAATAATGGCACGTTGGAATAGCCTTTAAAAAGGCTATTCTACTCCTACCTTCCATTCTTCTCTCTGCCATTTCTGTAAAAATCTGTTTATTGCGATATGCAAATTACGCTCACTGAGCACACTAGTCATTCTCCCTCGGTTCCGAACACCCCTCACGTCATAACCTGTCTCCACCCCTTAGTTAGTTTTGTTCATGTCCTTCTTCATGTTCTCCTGGTCTTCTGCCTTGCGTAAGGCATCCAACGCTGCAATATACGCCGACTGCGCATGTTTGGTGCCATTTTGCAGTGGTCTGTTACACGCTCGAGCATGCACAGTCGGCGTATATCGCAGCGTCGGATGTCTCAGATGTGTTGGCACCATTTTGCAGTGGTCTGTTACACGCTCGTCTATTGCAGCGTGCCATTAGTTAAAAACGTGATTTTTTAATGATAGACTCCCTTTAAAGAGGACCTTTCACGTCCTCATGTATATGCTGTTTTACATATCACTAGAAAGCTGAATTCAGCGCACTGTTGGCTTTCCCGTTATATGCTCCGGGGTTGGAGATATCGGCGGTCGTAGTTTCACCGTTTACCGTCAGAAGGACGTTCCTGACAGTACCTGAAGAACCCTCCCTGATAGTATTCCTCCATAGCACTGTACTGAGGGGGCGTTCCTCACAGCTGAGCGTCATCACTGGGCGGTAAGGAACGCCCCCTCTCTCTGTACTCATCCATAGCCCTGTACTGTCAGCGGGGGCGTTCCTTACAGCCCAGTGATATAAGCTCTCTAGTGGTATGTAAAACCGCATATACATGAGGACGTGAAAGGTCCTCTTTAAGATAGTTTGCACAGTTGCTATACATTATTAGCACAATGAAGTAAAATATCATGGGCTAAAGCTTTGGGGAGTTTCTCTAGTTTAGGGATCTAGAGAGTTCTGTCTACACACTGAATGGGTCTATAAACAATCTGCATCTCTGTCTTCTGATAGGTTGAGTTTAGCAAGAGGGCGATATTTTGGGTGAAGTCTGGTTTTACAGCTCAGCCCCATTCAAGTAGAAGACAGCCATGATCAAAAGTGATACCACTTTTTTTTTTGTTTTGGTAAAAACAGCCTTTCATTTCTGTTTTCATGACAACATCTTTAACTCTTTTATAATGTACCTGATGATGTTTGGTACAGGATTTACTAAAATTCATTATTGCAAGACTTCTAAGGCTTTTCCAGCGTTAAACATTTTGACTTCGGCCAGTATGTCATCTCAGTATTCCCCGTCAGCCCCTGGGGTTAATACAGTCATATGAAAAAGTTTGGGCACCCCTATTAATCTTAATCATTTTTAGTTCTAAATATTTGGGTGTTTGCAACAGCCATTTCAATTTGATATATCTGATGGACACAGTAATATTTCAGGATTGAAATGAGGTTTATTGTACTAACAGAAAATGTGCAATATGCATTAAACCAAAATTTGACCGGTGCAAAAGTATGGGCACCTCAACAGAAAAGTGACATTAATATTTAGTAGATCCTCCTTTTGCAAAAATAACAGCCTCTAGTCGCTTCCTGTAGCTTTTAATCAGTTCCTGGATCCTGGATGAAGGTATTTTTGACCATTCCTCTTTACAAAACAATTCCAGTTCAGTTAAGTTTGATGGTCGCCGAGCATGGACAGCCCGCTTCAAATTATCCCACAGATGTTCAATGATATTCAGGTCTGGGGACTGGGATGGCCATTCCAGAACATTGTAATTGTTCCTCTGCATGAATGCCTGAGTAGATTTGGAGCTGTGTTTTGGATCATTGTCTTGCTGAAATATCCATCCCCGGCGTAACTTCAAATTCGTCACTGATTCTTGTACATTATTCTCAAGAATCTGCTGATACTGAGTTGAATCCATGCGACCCTCAACTTTAGCAAGATTCCCGGTGCCGGCATTGGCCACACAGCCCCAAAGCATGATGGAACCTCCACCAAATTTTACAGTGGGTAGCAAGTGTTTTTCTTGGAATGCTGTGTTTTTTGGACGCCATGCATAACGCCTTTTTGTATGACCAAACAACTCAATCTTTGTTTCATCAGTCCACAGGACCTTCTTCCAAAATGAAGCTGGCTTGTCCAAATGTGCTTTTGCATACCTCAGGCGACTCTGTTTGTGGCGTGCTTTCAGAAACGGCTTCTTTCGCATCACTCTCCCATACAGCTTCTCCTTGTGCAAAGTGTGCTGTATTGTTGACCGATGCACAGTGACACCATCTGCAGCAAGATGATGCTGCAGCTCTTTGGAGGTGGTCTGTGGATTGTCCTTGACTGTTCTCACCATTCTTCTTCTCTGCCTTTCTGATATTTTTCTTGGCCTGCCACTTCTGGGCTTAACAAGAACTGTCCCTGTGGTCTTCCATTTCCTTACTATGTTCCTCACAGTGGAAACTGACAGGTTAAATCTCTGAAACAACTTTTTGTATCCTTCCCCTGAACAACTATGTTGAACAATCTTTGTTTTCAGATCATTTGAGAGTTGTTTTGAGGAGCCCATGATGCCACTCTTCAGAGGAGATTCAAATAGGAGAACAACTTGCAATTGGCCACCTTAAATACCTTTTCTCATGATTGGATACACCTGGCTATGAAGTTCAAAGCTCAGTGAGGTTACAAAACCAATTTTGTGCTTCAGTAAGTCAGTAAAAAGTAGTTAGGAGTATTCAAATCAATAAAATGATAAGGGTACCCAAATTTTGGCACCGGTCAAATTTTGGTTTAATGCATATTGCACATTTTCTTTTAGTACAATAAACCTCATTTCAATCCTGAAATATTACTGTGTCCATCAGTTATTAGATATATCAAATTGAAATGGCTGTTGCAAACACCCAAATATTTAGAACTAAAAATGATTAAGATTAATAGGGGTGCCCAAACTTTTTCATATGACTGTATATAGCTATAGTTTCCCTCAGAAGTAATAACATAAAAACTTAAAGGTCAATGGTCCTCCTGGGCCTCTTCTACAGATAATATAAAATAGTATGCCGTTACATATCTAAACCTTCTAAATTATGATATATGATCATTCCGTAGCCATAACCCTGCTAGATATTTTTGTAGCAGAGTTTAACTCATTTTAATGCAATGTTCTCAGTACAATAATTCTCAAGTTATATCTTCTATAGTATTTGTTTGCTGTTGATGTAAAGGGGACAATATTCATGGGAAATGGGGAGTCATTTCCAGTGAATGGATCTGTCACAGCCTCCTTCATCTTTCCACCTTAAGGGGTTGGTATCTATTCATCATGATAAATTAAGGTGATCCTGCTCAGCAGTTACTCCTGTGTAGTCTGAGCCTTAGGAAATCCCATAAGACATTTTCAATTATTGTGTGATAAAGACTATTCATTTCCTAAAGGAAAGACTGAATTAACTGTATATTTATTTTCCGAGACTTAAATAGTTTAACCAGCTCTTCCTCTGAGTATGAACCCATCTTATGTTGTAGAAGTAGCTAAGTTTTTTTTTTTTTTATATTAAAAGTTAATATATGCAATTACCTTTGTCCCAAATCATATTACTATTCCTCTAGGTCTGCGCCGGCTGGAAATTATTCCTTGATTATAAACTCTACTTTTAGGCCTATTTGACATGTTAATTTCAATAATTTTCCTTATTATACTCCCACCGGCCCAGCTGGGACGACATCAAGGTTGAAGTATTGATAATGCCATGCACTATATATAACTTTGGCTGTATTAAAAAGTCACATGTCTCCATTATTTCATATGTCCATTTTCCATTTATATGTTATAGGTGAGGTTATTATGCCTAGCAAAGCATTTACCTAACCTGCTATTTTTGAGTCTCTTGCTATTACTTAGTTCACTACTTGGTGACTTTCTTTTTATATGCATGAATTTTAATAATAGCTGTAAATATGCAATAAAATAACATTTTTTTAAATACTTTATGCAGCTGTTTTTGAGTCATTCTGATCTCCTGAGGTGTTAAAGGGATTGTTACTTTGGATTTTTAATTCAAAAATTGGCATCGCTGTTCCGATTTTTAGATTCCCTCTTCTGGTCCAGATGGTGTGTTTGGTCCAACGCAGCCATGAAGCTTATTCCCCCTCTAAGTGTCAGTGACATGCATGAAGGGGCTGTGCGTCTCCTCCATTCATTAGTTAAGCCTGTCTCCTTATCTGACATGGCCAGTGCTGAGATGGGGAAGGGGCCTGGTTTGACTAATGAATGGAGCCAGGAAGCCAGCCCCTTCATCACTCCACCTACACAGCGCAAGATCCCTATTTTATGTAGCAATGAATAAGGAAATGGAACATTCTTGACCAGGAGCTGGCGTCAACGTTCAGTGGATTTGGTGCTGATTCATAATTAAGATATAATAGTAAGTTTTCATAAATTTGGATGATTTAAGACTCTGTATAACTTTGCTGCTAATATAAAGCTTCTAATCCAGTAGTCCTCTAAGGCTACGTTCACATATGCGCCAGAGTCACCATTGGAAACTCCATCACAGAGTCCGACGATAATCTGAGGAGGAAAAAGTTCTGCATGGAGGACTTTTTCCTCCGCCACTTTCTGTTTAAAAACAATGGACATTAGACTGACCCCATTATAGTCAATGAAGTCCATTTGTAACCATTATTTTAGCAGTCCATCTCTACATTGCTCAGGTCCCAGACGGAGAGTCAGAGCTAGCGTGACCCTAAAGTAAGACTTGCTCCCAACTTTTTACATGTAAATTGGATATAAATATGTTTTGACATGTTGCATTCTGTCCCTCACCTACTACTATGCCAGTGTGTCAGTTTTTTCTTATAGTAGTGTAGTTTAGGTATTATATCTATCACCAGGAAGAGCAGGATGAACAATGCAGCCACTGCAACTCAGATATGAGAGACTTAACAGTTTAATGCACAGTTAAAGGGGATGTCACCATGATGTCCAAATGCCCTAATAGGGGTTAAGTACAGGGGTTGACTTCATGGGACTACTTCATGGGATTGAAGGGAGGAAACCTACATATTTTACGTGGAAAGATTAATGCATTTTGTTGAATAGGACATTAACTTATCATAAGTGAAAATATATACAGCACTGTGCAAATGTTTTAGGCAGGTGTGGGGAAAATGCTGCATGGTAAGAATGCATTCTATATAGACGTGTCAGTAGTTTTATTAACAAAATTATTTAGATTTCCCTTTTATTAAATCACTTAAAAACAATATTTGTATGCCTTCAGCATCAATTCTTCTAGGTACACTTGTAGACAGTTTTTGAAGGAACTCTGTAAGGAGGTTGTTCCCGCCATCTTGGAGAACTTACCATAGATTTTTTATGGATGTAGGCTTGCTCCAATCCTTCTGTCTCTTCATGTAATCCCAGACAGACTGGATGATGATGATATCAGGGCTCTGTGGGAGCCATATCATCACTCAGGACTTCTCCTCCAAAGGGCAAAGGTCACACCAAGTTGATGGGATTTTAGACTTCACTTTTGTTCATTGACTTAATTTTGTTAATGCTTCTATTTTAAAATGGATTCTTACTTTACAGCATTTTTTCCACAGCTATAAAAACAAATCTATATCAAAGCAAAAAGTATTTACATCTTTAGCCCCATCTGTTGGGGCCTCCTGTTTGATAGAAATACAGTCATGGCCAAAAGTTTTGAGAATGATACAAATATTAATTTTTACAAAGTCTACTGCTTCAGTTTTTCTAATGGCAATTTGCATATACTCCAGAATGTTATAAAGAGTGATCAGCTTAACAGCAATTACTTGCAAAGTCAATATTTGCCTAGAAAATGAACTTTATCCCCCAAAACACATTTCAACATCATTGCAGCCCTGCCTTAAAAGGACCACCTAACATCGTTTCAGTGATTGCTCCATTAACACAGGTGTGGGTGTTGATGAGGACAGGGCTGGAGATCAATCTGTCATGATTAAGTAAGAATGACACCACTGGACACTTTAAAAGGAGGCTGGTGCTTGCCATCATTGTTTCTCTTCTGTTAACCATGGTTATCTCTAAAGAAACACGTGCAGTCATCATTGCACTGCACAAAAATGGCCTAACTGGGAAGAGTATTGCAGCTAGAAAGATTGCACCTCAGTCAACAATCTATCGCATCATCAAGAACTTCAAGGAGAGAGGTTCCATTGGTGCCAAAAAGGCTCCAGGGTGCCCAAGAAAGACCAGCAAGCGGCAGGACTGTCTCTTAAAAGTGTTTCAGCTGCGGGATCGGGCTACCGGCAGTGCAGAGCTTGCTGAGGAATGGCAGCAGGCAGGTGTGAGTGCATCTGCACGCACTGTGAGGCGGAGACTCTTGGAGCAAGGCCTGGTCTCAAGGAGGGCAGCAAAGAAGCCACTTCTCTCCAGAAAAAAAAATCAGGGACAGACTGATATTCTGCAAAAGGTACAGGGAGTGGACTGCTGAGGACTGGGGTAAAGTCATTTTCTCTGATGAATCCCCTTTTCGATTGTTTGGAACATCTGGAAAACAGCTTATTCGGAGAAGAAGAGGTGAGCGTTACCACCAGTCTTGTCTCATGCCAAGTGTAAAGCATCCTGAAACCATTCATGTGTGGGGTTGCTTCTCAGCCAAGGGAATCGGCTCTCTCACAGTCTTGCCTAAAAACACAGCCATGAATAAAGAATGGTACCAGAATGTCCTCCAAGAGCAACTTCTCCCAACCGTCCAAGAGCAGTTTGGCGCTCAACAATGCCTTTTCCAGCATGATGGAGCACCTTGCCATAAAGCAAAGGTGATAACTAAATGGCTCAGGGAACAAAACATAGAGATTTTGGGTCCATGGCCTGGAAACTCCCCAGATCTTAATCCCATTGAGAACTTGTGGTCAATCATCAAGAGACGGGTGGACAAACAAAAAACAACAAATTCGGACAAAATTAAAGCATTGATTCTGCAAGAATGGACTGCTATCAGTCAGGATTTGGTCCAGAAGTTGATTGAGAGCATGCCAGGGAGAATTGCAGAGGTCCTGAAGAAGAAGGGTCAACACTGCAAATATTGACTTGCTGCATTAACTCATTCTAACTGTCAATATAAGCTTCTGTTACTCATAATATGAATGCAATTATATTTCTGTATGTGATAAAAACATCTGACAAACACACATAAAAACCAGAGGGCAGCAGATCATGTGAAAATATAATATTTGTGTCATTCTCAAAACTTTTGGCCATGACTGTAGACACAGGTACTGTTGAGAGCATTAAACAAGGTTCACAGTGCACCTAGGGGATGCACACAAGCATTAATATGTCTAATGTGAACAATTCAATCCCTCCTGATGATCATTAGCACAAAAATACATTACGTACAGTAACAAAGGCCACATATAAATAATTTAGTACCTCCTCTTAAACACATGCACGCCAGTGAACCGAGTCGCTCTTTTCTGCCCATTGTCCTCGGACTAGTAAATAATATTGAATTTCAATATAAGCATTCCCATGGGGTTGCGCTATGCACATGAACTGTAATAATTCTGAGTGTTTCCCCCAGCTTTTTATTATACTGTATTTCCATTGGCAAGCGCCCAGAGAACGGCTCCATGTATAATCAATGGTTTATCAGTTAATTGTTTTCCCGATAAACTATCCCTTCAGCATTATTAGGTCTTCCCATTGGTCAGAGATGCTGAGCTATAGACAACCAGCTATCCATCTTCCTCTAGCTGCAGGGAAGTTGAAATGTTATTGATCCTGTCTGTGGCCCATTACCCGTCTTTAATCTGCTTTGACACTGTACTTCTGCAGCCTGCTGCAGTTACTGTGTGCCCACGCATCGAAAGGGCACAGATATAGAGTAGAAGAAGTAGGTTTTCTTTTTTTTTTCCCCCTGGTATTCTCTGCCAAGTATTTTTAATAACCTCAGTTAGCTTTAGCTTTGGGCTTTGACAGAAATTAAATAGGATTATTGCTGTGCAGGAAATTACATTTTTGTTGACAGCTAGCCCCTTGTATGTATAGTCTCTTCTTCCAAGAACTCTCGGGCAATTAAAGGCTAGTTTGTTGGCAGGCATTCATAGACTGTCATGACTGCTACTATAATACTCAGAGGAGATAAGCGCTACCTTCATGACACTATCTCCCTTCTCTTTAATGGGCGCCAGGTTCACACAAATATCAACAAAACATAGCTAAGGAACTGAAAACTCATTTTATTTTGTAATAGATGAAAATGAGCAGAACTAGTTTCTGATGCCATTTCATATATTTTTTGCAGTGTATTTTGGGTTTTTATCATATCATTTGTTGAGTACAATTAAATCGCTATAATCTGACTTCCACTGGTCTGGATTTTTCTGTTTATCCAATGTCAGCCATCTTACAAAACTTCTTCTAAAAATGAATTGGCCCCATTTATTCTGTATTTTCAGGAAACAAATATGAAAAAAGGGTCCAAATGCTGGAACGTAGTATTGTTATCTATATTATTATTTATATGGCGCCATCATATTCTGCCGCACTGTGCACAAATTGTATTCATTCACGAGTCGTATTCATAGTCTAGTTTTCCATTGTCATACATATGCAGATATATATACATTCATTGATGAACAGTTTCATGTGTATTTCGAGTAAAGAGCACTCATTGCAGAATTGAATAGTCCTATAGTAAATCTAATATTTTATCAATATGAGATTGGGGGTCTGACACCCAGTACCCCCACTGAACAACTGATTTAAGCACAGTATATGGAGCGGTCTACGTACGTTGTGCAGATATTGACTCATCTGGGTACTGGGTATTGGTCATCATAGAAAGCTCCAGATTTTATTAAACGAAATCTGTCAGGTCAATCTGGGACACTAAACCATCCACAGGTCCTTATAGACCTGGGGTTTAGTGTCCCAAATCGCCCTGTTGTAATGCAATCCGCAGGCACATTAAAAATAAAAAACCTTTATATTTACCTAGAGAAGGGTCCAATCGATGCTGTTCGGCGAGAACAGTCCGGCTTAGTCATGAGATTCTTCGTTGGCACGCCTCCCGGCACTTGCGCTGTTCTTCAGTGAAGCCAAAAATGGACACCCCAGTTTCACTGTGCAAATGCTGGAGGTATGCGGCATGCGCACTGAAGCCGAGTTATACTCCTCTGGCTTCATTGAAGAACTGCGCAGGTGCGGACATGGATTGCGTTATAGCAGGGTGATTTGGGACACTAAACCCCAGGTCCTTATGGATGTGGGGGTGGTTTAGTGTCCCTGATAGATTCCCTTTAAATGAGGCAAAGGGTGTAGTCAGGGAGGGGTTGTTCAGGTCAAACAGGGGTGCATTCAGCTCAAGCAGAGGTGTCCTAGTCTGTCCTCACACCTTCCGCAGTCGATCCTGCACTGATCAGAATTTTATTGAAAAACTGTTCCTATGAGACTTGCTATGGACCCTCACTAAGAATGTATTCTTGTCTTCTCTTCATAGTATACATGCAGCCACAATAAATTTGTAACATAGTTGAAACATGATGTGTCTTCTATACCTCTATGTACAATAGTTTTATATTTGGCAATGTTTGTATTTTTATTGGATGTACCGGTAAGTAAAAGCAAGGCCCCTGGATTAGTTGTATTGACTAATCTGTATATTTGGTGTTTTCCTGCACTTTTACTCCTGCATATTCCTTGTTACAGGTCCCAGCTACAATCTCCTATTATACTACTACTTCTGTTGCCTTGTATTGCTGTGATGTAATCCTTGCCATTATCTGTGATCTATAACCCTATACCATCATGTTTTATAAATGTATATGTCTTTACCCTGTCTTTATAACCAAACATTACCTGGTTTTCTTTATCTTCTTTCTAACCTTTACCCACCTCCCCAACTCTCTCATCAGGATTTCTGGCAGGTACTGACCACTATAGCATGTGTTTGCTTCTGAACATCAATACTGTGCATCATTCTTAAGGGGGCAGACTGCCTGTGCTCGACCACCAGAGTTGACCCCACTAGAGTGACAAGATTTGGTTGCCAGTTATGTAGACTGTTGACTTTTTGCCTGTGATCATTTTTCATTTACATAGTCATTGCCCAGTATTAAATAGTATTTCTACCCAAAACTGTAAATACCCATACTTCTGTAAATCAGACATCAGATCGATATCCAGAGTTCATTATTTATTTATTTATTTTTATTTTTTTCTCCTTACAGATCTTGGCATTTTTCTGTTAATTGGTTGCAGCCATTTTTGCAAATGTAACTAAGGATCTGTCACCACATTGGTTGGTTGTCACTTTTTTGTTTTAGCTTTTTAAAGTGGTTCTGTCAGCTTAATATTCTGTACTATATAAAAGTAGCATACTCATAGCCTAAACCACATAAAAATGTGTAGTCTGGCTACTTGAAGGGCTACACTTACAGAATACACATGACATATTGTACACTCATGAGGAGTGTACTCCACTCCCTCCCTGCTGCTCACTGCGGTGATGGACAGGCTTCTACGTCATACTGTATATACATAACAGCCTATTAGTCACTGTAGAGAGGTATCGGGAGCGTTCTCTTTGTGAGTAAACTGGACTCATAAACTATGTGTTAAGTGTTCTTTCAGAGCTCCTAGTAGCTAACAGAAATGCAAGAAGCATATATAGTATGGGAGGAATAGAACTAAGTGATAGTACAGGGGAAAAGGATTTGGGCATAATAGTAGATCACAAATTTAACATGAGACAACAGTGCGGTGCTGTGGCAAAAA
Source organism: Leptodactylus fallax (assembly GCA_947044405.1). Taxonomy (NCBI): domain Eukaryota; kingdom Metazoa; phylum Chordata; class Amphibia; order Anura; family Leptodactylidae; genus Leptodactylus; species Leptodactylus fallax. The sequence continues at coordinate 80,430 of CAMRHE010000005.1, read as the reverse complement.
AGGCTAACAAAATTCTGGGATGTATCAAGACGAGTATTGAATCTAGATCAAGAGAGGTAATTATTCTGCTGTACTCTGCCCTGGTCAGACCCCACCTAGAATATTGTGTACAGTTCTGGGCGCCTCAATTTAAGAAAGACATTGATTTATTGGAGCAGGTCCAGAGAAGAGCTACCAAAATGGTGGAAGGTCTGCAAACCATGTCCTACGAGGAACGACTAAAAGAACTGGGATTGTTTAGTTTGCAGAAGAGAAGGGGAGACTTAATAGCGGTCTTCAAATATCTGAAAGGTAGTCACAGTGCAGAGGGATCTACCCTATTCTCATTAGCGGAAGGAAGTACAAGAAGCAATGGGATGAAACTAAAGGGAAGGAGATACAGATTAGACATTAGGAAAAACTTTTTAACAGTAAGGGTAGTGAGGGAGTGGAATAGGCTGCCATGGGAGGTGGTGAGTTCTTCATCAATTGAAATCTTCAAATGGAAACTGGATAAATATATAGCTGGGTTGTTTTAGGAAAACCTGCTTTTGCAGGGGGTTGGACTTGATGGCCCTTGAGGTCCCTTCCAACTCAAATAAATAGAAAATAAATAGAAAATAAATGCCACAACATATATGTGTGCCGTTTTGGCTGTTGGTATTATGGAACTGTAGCTATAATGTAGCTATAATGTAGCTATAATTTGCTGTCCTTACATAGAGCAGAATATTAAGCTTGACTGATCAGGCCCACTTTGCGGAAACGCAGCTTTTTTTTTGCTGCAGATTTTGCTGCGTGTTTTTGAGCCAACGCCAGGAGTGGATTGAGCAAAAGGTTTAAGTATAAGGTGTATATATATAGAGTATACTTATATATATATTTTCATTTCCTTCTCTAGCCATTCTTGGCTTTGTCTAAAAAAAAAAATGCAGCAAAATCTGCAACAAAAAAAGCTGCGTTTCCACAACATGAGAACCCACATGGCATAAACGCCACGGCAAAAGCTTCGTTTTACAGTCCCCTAGCGAATCCCATATACACACTGCAGAAAAATACCCCTAACGGAAATGCTGCGATTTCCAAAACTGTTGCGTTTTTATTTTCCACCATAATTTGCAAATAAATTCTTTAAAAAATCAGACAATGTGATTTTCTGGATTTGTTTTCTCATTTTGTCTCTAATAGTTGAGGTCTACCTATGATGTCAATTACAGGCCGGCCTCATTTTTTTAAGTGGGAGAACTTGCACAATTGGAGCCTGACTAAATAGTTTTTTCCCCACTGTATCTACTTGGTAGAGGGTCAACTCTGATCAGCTTTTTGGGATGGCGGCCGGACCATGTACTAATATGTTGTAGCAAGCGGGAAGAAGATTGCGCCATGCACTTTATAGTGGCAGAGCTGTGCTATTACAACCCAGCTCCCATTCAGTTCAATGGAAGCAAAGCTGCAATATCACCGCACGACCACTGTACAATGAACATCTGCTACCTGCTCTGTACAATGTATATTCTTAGCAGTCCCAAACATGTGATTGGTGTTTGGGCTGGGTGTCTTCCTGCCATTGATCAGATATTGTTGACCTATTGATAAGCTATCAAAAAATATTCCATAAAACCCCCAGAAAACTACTGCAGAACAAGTAGGTGCTGCCTATATGGCAACAACAGATCTGGCTGTCATCTTTGCAAGAATGTATCTGCAACAGAGTAGAATAATTGCCAGTCTTGTTAGTAGATAAACACTTTTTTTTATTTATTTATTTTTTATTTTAATAAACTGTGGACATCGTTCTGAATTCTGTCTTAGTAATATTTGGCTATTTTAAAGTTTTGTATAGAAATCCTTTTTACTTTGCCTGCACAGACTTGCTATGTAATCTAGTTGCCTTGCTTGCATGAATTCAGAAGCTTTGGACTTGTCCTTGAGGCAAATAGGCCTGCGTATTAAAGTCAATAGACTTCTTCATGATTTAATGCAGTATGGTATACGGTTTATAAACCATTCTATTTTGCACATATATAGATGTTTTATGCTAAAACATCCCTGCCTACCTTAATTGTGTATTTGTTCACAGGCCGCAGCCTGCTGTAGTTTTATAGGAAGTCTGTAGGAGTTATAATATCTAGAACTGCTTGATGTGAATTTTCTTTTAAGCTTGTGAAAATTCTCAATTGGAGACATAGAGAGCATTATACGTAGTCATCAGCATGCCTTTTTTTCTTGTTTGGCCTTAAAATATTTGCTTTGCAGTGTGAACGGTACTCTAAATTCTACACGGTATAGATTTCTAGGTAATAGGCAATTTAAGAGCAATTTTCATCAAACGATATTTTTCTCTGATGTTCTAGTGTTGTATATTTCACCGGCTTCTATATAAGAGGTTAGCTCCTTCAAATCGTTTTTGAGGGTGATAAAGCCCCCTTTCATTGTGAAAAACAAAAGCAAATAATGCAAGTATTCTAAAGAGGATGTGGAGTGCGAGATGAACATTTGTGTGCTCAAGTCTAGATGTTGAATGTGTCATTGGCTTAGAGATGTGTCAGAAAATGTCCAATGGGAAAGGCTAACCACGTGAATGGGAAGGCAAGTAGAGTACTGCAGTGCCATCCAGTGCAGCTTTTACTAGCTACAAGCAATGGAAACTGATGCTTAGACACTGGGAAACCAAAGCCATGTACACATTTGTGAGATGGAGGAGGGGTACAAAGGATGACTCCTTTTAAGACATAGAAATGTTTTTTATATATGTCTCACAGTTTGGCAAGCAATATGAGACTGTATAGAGATGTGCATATTAAGGACTGGAATTGCAGGGTATTTTTTCCTTTATTATTATTCTGTATTTTGCCATTTTCTGTTCTATTCTATTCAAGATGCAAAGTATCGTGTCATGCAGCCAAGATCCAAGTGATTTTCTACAAATTCTCATAGCAAGAATAGGTAAATCACTTAAAAACAATCCACAGTAATTCACATTAAACCTCATATGGTTTTGCTGCATAGTTCTTGCCCACTACCGCCCTGCGACTGCCATATGAAACCCAACCTGATACAATTATACTCATAAGACTCTTATATGGCATCATGCATAAGGCTTTATTACAGGTTCTGGGCCCATACTATTTCTCTATTTGGTTCTGATGCCATATAAAATTGTAGCAGGTTCACTTTTCAATATACAGATGTGCTCTCCCTCAGTGGATTTGCTTACGTAGGAGAGTATGGCAGCAGATAGACTTCCTACGGTTCTGTAATGCAGAACTAAAGGTGTCTGCTGATGTACATGGATCTTGCTGGAAAAGCGCATCTTGAAAGTAAGGGTCCTTTTACATGGGCAGTTGACTAGCTTGTAATGAGAGGTAGTAGACAATATTGGAAGTCTATCCAAGCTCCCCTCTCTTACCTCTACTTTCCTAGGGTTACACTGTTTATTGGCCATTGTTTACACTGAGAGATGTGCTGCCGACAAACAATCATATTTATGTCTACATGAAGGATGCGGTCAGTGACAAATAAGGCTTGTCACATTTGTGATTTAATCACTGGGCGAGTATTCATTTCAATCGGAGTGTCAATGGGATGCTTTTTTTTTTTTCTGGCTCCATTGAAATGAATCTCAGGTGGAATTTGGAGCTGATTTTGAGGCGCAATATCCAAATTCTACTGGCCAGTGCAAGTGAGTGACAATTGTCACATTTATTAACAATCTGTTCTCTTCCTGTCTATAGGGCAATATAACACCACCTAAACAGTCTGGCAGTTTTTTTTTTTTTTTTTTTTTTTTTTTTTAATATCCTACAGGCACAATGTATAAGACATGTTGAGATCTAATACGGTGATCCTTCTTTTACTGCCACCTGCCATCAATGAGGAATTGGGAGACCACCAGTATATATTAAATGGTTGGCTAGTCCCACTAAAATTGGTGGGCACGGCTGACTTTCATGTCACTTGTGCACTTTTTCTCTAGCAAAGTGGATAACTTGGTTGGCCATGTCGGAGGAGTTTGTAGACCAAGTAGCTCAGTATTTAGCACTTTTATAGCTAAACATCTCAAAGACTGATCTTTGGCGGTTCAGATCTAACTATAATATTCTGTGTGGAATAAAGTACCATAGGCAGAAATTGTAATATGAGTTAGATTTGCATTATGTATGGTGTAGTTAGACTGATGAAGTATTGATGCTGGATGGGTAGTAAGACTTAATTATTTCTGAAAATCCAGTTTTATCCAGTACTTAGCTTTCACAAAAAGCTTACAATGACAGATTTATAACCAAGTAGCATTTCATTGAGTTGCACTGTCCATGCTATGGTTGTGGTAATAGTGATTCATCTAGTTTATTACTACACATTTCATCTAGCGTTGAACAGCCATCCATTTATAAACTTTGGCTTTCTAAGCAATAACATCCGGCATAAATTAGCTGCTTCAATACATTATAAAGAAGCCATTTAAGACAGCAATTTCAGATATCACAGGCGCAGAAATTTATCAAGACCACAGGAAGGATGAAAGGATGAAATGTACCCAGTATATTGAGAGGCAAGCTAAACAAGCAAGCTTGGTTATGTTGAAATTCTACATGCTTGACCCTCCTTTTACCTGACGTCATAGTTGGAAGAGAGGTGGGACACTACCATATACATTACACGGTTGGCCTCTGTGGATTTGGTTGACATTCATATAAATGCTTGTCCAGGATTTAGGGAAACCCGTGGGAAGGCCTAAAATGCAATGCAGGTTTCCATTGGTATGGTTATTACATTGTATTAGGTATGGGTCCTGCACCTCTCAGAAGGGATGTGCTTGATAAATCTCTTTGCATCATTATTTGATAGCTGTTCATGGTAATGTTATAGATTTGCAATCATGAAAATGATAAAACATGGCAGCTAAATAAAATCAGACATATTAGTAATATATTATATAAGCACAGGCCATGTCACTGACACATTGGTATATATTAGTGGCCAACTCCTCGAGCTGTATCATGTAGTATCAGCTCTTTTTAGTCTACTGTAATCTTTTTCTGCTTTTCCAGTGGGGTTACTCTGTGCATGTCTGCCTCCTTTTGCCTGGGGTTTGGAGAGCTTGCTCCAAATTGCTATGGAATGAAGTTTGTGAATTATGGGCAGTGCCAGTAGTGTAATGGTGATGGATAACTGCTTACATTGCAAGGTCCAGAATGTAAATTTCCCTTTCCAGTCCTGAGGTCTCTAGGGATAAGTCACATAAGGTCATCGATTACTGTCAGGGAGGGGGGGGGAGCCGGCGTATAATAAAGGGATTGTGTTTTTGTGTATGTGTGTCTGTTTACAGCATGGTACTGATGTATATAAATCATTGCAGAGTTATTCCTCTAAGATGTCTATATGATGTATGCCTGAATGTGTATGTTTTATAGATCAAAAAGCTCTACTCGTCCAGCTAGATTAGCTCATAAAAATGTTGGGGGAAAATGTGACAGCATGCATATTTAGGTTTAGCCCTGCATTTAGGAATGGTTTGCTATATGGATTTTACTAATGTCCCTGTATGCCATAAAGATTTAACTTTAAATTTCTATGTGGAATCCACAGTATATACCGTATACTTGGTAGTAAATACTTGAAGGGAGTATGTTCAAGGTTTAGATTTCGTAAGGTTAGGATATGTGTACAATTCTAAGTGGGCTAGGTATACCTTGTAAAGGGTCTGGCACAGGGGCGTAAATACCGGGGTAGCGGCTGCCACAGGGCTCGGGACATTAGGGGGCCCGGAGCCCTGTGGCAGCCGCTACCGCGAACCCCACAAACCAGTGGCGTAACGATCGCGGTCGCAGGGGGTATGACGGCGGCCGGACCCCCCCAGGGTACGGGGCCCGCGGCCAGCTGGGGATGGCCGGGGCCCCGGACCACTAGGATAGCGGTCGGGGAAAGCCTGGCTCCCCGACCGCTATACATACTGTTATTGGAAAGGGGCCCTGGCATATTGCAGGCCCCTTTCCAATAGATGGCAGGGCAGGGCACCCAGGGGAGGTGACTGAAAATAATAAATACATATTCTCACCTCTCCTGGGCACAGCCATCTCTCCAGCGTTCCTCCGTCATGTGACTGAGGACTGTGATTAGGCCCCAGCGATCACATGGGCCGCGGCCGCGTAATGACATCAGTGCGCCCCACGTGACCGCTGAGGCCCAATCACAGGCCTCAGCAGCGACGTCGGAAGAGGGCCTGAAGACGCTGAAGACAGCAGGATGGAGCAAGGATGCCAAGGAAAGCTAAGGCAAGGTGAGTATGAATGTTTTTTATTTTTAATCACCTTCCCTGGGCCTCCAATTATTATACTCTGGGGTCTGAGGAGACCCCAGAGTATAATAAAAGCACCGAAGCAGAGGGGGGGCTGTTGGGAGCTTATAATACTGTGTGGGGGCCACTGTGGAGCATACAATACTGGGTGGGGGCCACTGTAGAGCATATACTACTGGGTGGGGGCCACTGTAGAGCATATAATACTGGGTGGGGGCCACTGTAGAGCATATACTACTGGGTGGGGGCCACTGTAGAGCATATACTACTGGGTGGGGGCCACTGTAGAGCATATACTACTGGGTGGGGGCCACTGTAGAGCATATACTACTGGGTGGGGGCCACTGTAGAGCATATACTACTGGGTGGGGGCCACTGTAGAGCATATACTACTGGGTGGGGGCCACTGTAGAGCATATAATACTGGGTGGGGGCCACTGTAGAGCATATAATACTTGGTGGGGACCACTGTAGAGCATATACTACTGGGTGGGGGCCACTGTAGAGCATATACTACTGGGTGGGGGCCACTGTAGAGCATATACTACTGGGTGGGGGCTACTGTAGAGCATATGCTACTGGGTGGGGGCCACTGTAGAGCATATGCTACTGGGTGGGGGCCACTGTAGAGCATATGCTACTGGGTGGGGGCCACTGTAGAGCATATAATACTTGGTGGGGACCACTGTAGAGCATATACTACTGGGTGGGGGCCACTGTAGAGCATATGCTACTGGGTGGGGGCCACTGTAGAGCATATGCTACTGGGTGGGGGCTACTGTAGAGCATATGCTACTGGGTGGGGGCTACTGTAGAGCATATGCTACTGGGTGGGGGCCACTGTAGAGCATATGCTACTGGGTGGGCGCTACTGTAGAGCATATGCTACTGGGTGGGGCTACTGTAGAGCATATGCTACTGGGTGGGGGCCACTGTAGAGCATATGCTACTGGGTGGGGGCCACTGTAGAGCATATGCTACTGGGTGGGGGCTACTGTAGAGCATATGCTACTGGGTGGGGGCTACTGTAGAGCATATGCTACTGGGTGGGGGCCACTGTAGAGCATATGCTACTGGGTGGGCGCTACTGTAGAGCATATGCTACTGGGTGGGGCTACTGTAGAGCATATGCTACTGGGTGGGGGCCACTGTAGAGCATATGCTACTGGGTGGGGGCCACTGTAGAGCATATGCTACTGGGTGGGGGCCACTGTAGAGCATAAAATACTGGGTGGGGGCCACTGTGGAGCATATACTACTGGGTGGGGGCCACTGTAGAGCATATGCTACTGGGTGGGGGCCACTGTAGAGCATATAATACTTGGTGGGGACCACTGTAGAGCATATACTACTGGGTGGGGGCCACTGTAGAGCATATGCTACTGGGTGGGGGCCACTGTAGAGCATATGCTACTGGGTGGGGGCTACTGTAGAGCATATGCTACTGGGTGGGGGCTACTGTAGAGCATATGCTACTGGGTGGGGGCCACTGTAGAGCATATGCTACTGGGTGGGCGCTACTGTAGAGCATATGCTACTGGGTGGGGCTACTGTAGAGCATATGCTACTGGGTGGGGGCCACTGTAGAGCATATGCTACTGGGTGGGGGCCACTGTAGAGCATATGCTACTGGGTGGGGGCCACTGTAGAGCATAAAATACTGGGTGGGGGCCACTGTGGAGCATATACTACTGGGTGGGGGCCACTGTGGAGCATATACTACTGGGTGGGGGCCACTGTGCAGCATATAATACTGGGTGGGGGCCACTGTGGGAAGCATATAATACTGGGTGGGGACCACTCCAGGGAGCATATAATACAGGGTGGGGGCCACTGTGTGGAGCATATTATACTGTGTGGGGCCACTGTGGGTAGCATATTATACTGTGTGTGGGGGAAGCAATGTAGAGCATATAATGCTGTATGGGAGCCACTGTGGAGCATATAATGCTGTGCGGGGGCCACTGTTGAGCATATAATACTATCTGGGGCCACTGTTGAGCATATTTTACTGTTTGGAGACCCATAACCGGTTCGGGGGGGGGGGGCCATGTCAAATTTTCGCCTTTGGGCCCAGCCATTCCTAATTACGCCACTGGTCTGGCCTTTAAAAAAAAGTATTTATCACTTTCAGGCTAAGGCCCCATGTTGTGGAAGTGCAAAAAAAAATGTTGCATTTTACAGTAACAGCAAAGTGAATGAGATTCTGGTTAATCTTGTCCACACATTGTTGAAAAATAAAGATGCAGAAAAACTTCATTTCCAAAATCACAGCATGTTAATTTTAGTTGCGGAATTGCAAGCGTTTTCCCTATATATTTTATAGGGGAAGAAAAAAAAAATTGAATGTGTTTTTGCTGGTTTTTTTTTCCGCACTGCATTTTTACCTGCCTTTTGCTCCGTGGGACCTTAGCCTTAGACTAGATATGTCGGATCTAATTATAGTTATACTTTTATTTATACTAAATGGAACCAACATTCTTGAGTACAGGACTTCAGAAATGGCGTATACATGTAACTTTGAGCTACATATTTTATAGAGATCTTGTTTTTAAGATTGTTTTGCATATTAAGAGTGAAATTCACATTTTATAGAAGTGAACATTTTTCACAGCAGCCGGGAAGCCGACAAATAAGAAAATCTATATCCTAACTGAAATACACTGCTATATAAATATGATTTCTCCTGTCTACAATGATGATGTCTTAGAAATGTCTCCCAGTGTTAAGGTTGTATTTAACCATTTATAAGCCAAGGACTGGAAAGGGAAGTACTGCTACGGATGGAACAAATTCACAGACTCTTAAGCAGTGACTAAAGCCCACGTTTTTCCATGTGACAGTGCATAATGTCCTACTAAATATCATATTTATTATGTTGGCATTGTTCATTGATCAGGTCACTTGTGTAGAATTACTATACTTTATAGTGGCTGCTTAAGATATGCATTTTAAGCTTACTAAAAGATATGTTGCCTTGCATTGTCTGATCATCATATCTGAAAGTTTGGCTGCATGGGATGGAAATGCTTTGAGGATTTATTTTTAATTCCAAACTTTTTTTTTTTTTAATGTGTGGGGGGTTATATTTCTTATCTGGTCATTTCATAATGTCGCTCTGTTTGTGTGAATAGCCAAGGCTTGGTGTTCTGTAATCATTGATCCTAATATTGTGTAGTCACATATGTATATCATCTATATAATACTGTCTTCATTCAAGTGTTTGAAGAATTTGCATCTCTCTGGTGGAATATTTAATTGTATATACATGTTAAGCACAAGTATAGTTATAGAGGTTAAGGTCAAACTCAAGGCTGATAACCATTTGTTGCAGACTAAAGGAGCACCTTGTCCATAAAATAATTTGTCAAAGGGGTTGTCCAGAAATAGAAACACATGGCAACATTTTTCCATAAACTGCACTTTGGGTTGCATTGCATCTTGGTTTTCTTTGACGTTAATAAGCACTGAGCTGCAATACCACACACAACCTGTATGCAGTTGTGGCGCTGTCTTTGAAAGAAAGCAGCCATGTTTTTCTAATCCTAAAAAACTTCTCTAACCAGATCAGGAGCAAATTAAAACAGGAAAGACACAACTAATATGAAGATGACATGCTGAGATGTGAGCAGCAGATCACTTATTAAATATCAGAGTTTTCCAGTTACCAGATTTGCTTTCCAGTAACCCTAGATGATCTTCCAATCTCAAGGAATGTGGAGTTTGTATTATGTACGTCTGACAATGATATTTACCCTTGATCACAAGATTATGACTTTACCAGAGTTCTCTATGTTTGTCTCCATCGACACAGAATATGCAGCCTGGGGCTTTTCACATTGACGTCATGGAACCCATAGGAACACAATATTAAGTGATATGAAGTTGTTATTTTTCTAAGTGGCCTATACTTATGTCATCTGTACTTGATAAACACAGTGTTTGTATCCATGGTTATCTCCACCACCTCAGAATGTGGGAGAACATCAAGGTTTGAAATGAAGCGTTAAAGATTCTTTTATTGTTGCCACAGGTATATAACATTGATTTTGTAGGTTCACAAGCTCTTTAGAAGCCAACCAGCTTACTTTTTTTGATCCATTAATAATGCATTCATAATTTCTTGACTGAATCTTTTTTCTGAGTAGCCATTTCTTAAGGTGTACATTCTGCCCACAGCCTGTCAATTTATGCTGCGGGTGTTTGCTGTGACTTTTAACTTTTACAATGTAAAGTGGGATGCAGAAGGAACAAGGGCTGTTTTAACACCCCCCACTTAACTTAATGTCCTCTCAAGTGCTCCACACAATATAGCGTCCCCTTAAGTAGCCCCCCCTTAGTGACCAATGCATTACATACAAATTAAAAAGAAAAAAAAAGGTACGCTCACCAAATTCTGTACCCATAGAGCTACCTGCAGGCTCCCGCTGTAGTGATGTCTCCAGGTAGTCGCTCATTGCATCTCCCTGTCGCAGAGTTCATCAACTTAAACCTGAATGGTGAAGCAGGAAACTGATAGCTCCATGCTCCACCATTGTATTAAACTTTATCTTCGTTCTAAGGAACAGAAGAACCGCACCCAAAATACAGGACTGTCCTGCCCAATCTGGGTCAGCTGAAGGGGCATTTACTACCATAGGGCCTGGTAAAGATGCACTGTTTGTCCTTTGTTGTTTGCAGCCCTGGAAGGAATAGAACAGCAAAAACACCCCATCACAAGTGGCAGCATTCAGAGGACTCCACTTTTCTTTCTTAATAGCTCCTTTGCCTGAAATATCCTGAGTTGATAGAAAGAACATTGTATTTGTCCGTGGACAATAGCTTTAGCGATATAGTACATCACGTCCCATTGCCGACAAATTGTCATTTTTATGTCTACATTACAGATCACTGACAAAGTAGTGTTTCCTTAGTTGTAGTTATGTGGCAGGGAGTGCTAATACAAGGCAATGGTTGAGAACAAATATATGTACATTCTGCCTATCGTCAGCCAGTGTAAGGCTACGTTCACATCTGTGTTGGAAAAATTGATGCAATCCCAACTTTTTTCGCCTGATGGTTTCAGTTTAAAAGAAAGGACACCTGATGGATCCCATTATATTTAAAGGGGTCTATTGGGCTTATGTGTCCACTGTTGTGGTGGTTTGCCTAAACCTTGATCTGGTCCCACAACGTATAGACCAACGCTAGTGTGAACCTAGCGTAAAAGGCCCTGAACCGTTTTAGTAAAGGATATTTCTGAACTTAAAAGCTAAAATCTCCTAATGATCGCTCTTACAGATGAGTTTTAATTTAAGGTCTTGGTTGTTGCTGCCAAAGTTTCTATGCCTTGCAGGTGCTAAGGGAAGATAGCCATCATAGATTACATCTAAAGCAATTCAACCACAGTGTCCAAGTAATGTCCTGCCCACACAATGCAATAAATATGATCCTTCTCTAGTTTTGTTGGATGAAGATTATAAATGCAGAAAGGTTTCATTTCACAGCAAAGCAATTCTAAATCTGTGTTGCTTCCGGAAATGATTATACAGTGACCTCTCATGTAATGGACGTTTCCTTGTCACATAGTGGAATAATAGAGATCAAGCTCCCATAATTCCAGAATTGAAGAGACAGTTGTGCTGCATTACCAAAGGATAACAATATCTAAAATGGAAAAAGTCAAGTAGTATATAATGCTTAGGGAAGGACATAATACACATTGCTTATGATATGCCGCGGCTGCAAAGAAGAACAAGTAGCAATATGGTTATAGTAACTCTGATATGTGTTGTAATGCTTGTCTGTGTGTCTTTGTGGAATGAGGTTGAAAAGAACATGTAGAATTAGTCCTAGTGTTTCAGCTAGTGAAAAAGCATTGTACCATTGCCTAATCTTAACATCTCTTTGCCATTTTTTGATAACTGCAGTTAAGTATTTTTACCTAAAATGGATTTCTGCACAACAGAAACGTACATGTGCTTATCAATATCCGGTCCTAACCTCCAGCTAATTTTATCTAGTTGAGCAGTTTGTGCTCCAGAGCAGTGCTTCCTTTCATAACTAAGGACAGTGAGATGCAGTCACGCACTGCCCTTATTGGAGGTTACAGATAACTAGCCGCCACAGACACTAGCTAAAATCTTGACACAGGCAATAGAAGAATATATTTCATAATAACGGTGGCTGTACACCTTCAAAATCTGTTAGCCAAGTGCTTGTTTGGCTTACAGCAATTCCTCCTGACCCCCATACATATTCACACTTTTCCAAGCATGCATGTGTTCTGAGTGTAAGCAAGTAAGTCACCACCAAAAGAAGAAAAATGCTTTGAGCAAATGAGACTTAATATTATCTGTCACCCCATACATAACAGTAAGTTGCCCAGCTTTGCAAGTACAACGTCATGAATATTGCCATCACAAGGGATTGCCAGATGGCAAGCAAATTAACAAACCGTAGACTATATAAGACTGAGGCCCCACGTTGCGGAAAAGCAGCATTTTATGTTGCATATTTTGCTGCATTTTTTTGAGCCAAAACCAAGAATGGCTACAAAAGGACACCTTAAGTGTCCTTAACTGCACAACCCCTATAATGATGATGATGATGATGATGATAATAATATAATATTAATATAATAATAGATTTAAAGTGTCATTTATGAAGTGGCTTTCCTGACATTATTTCATGTATATTGAAATAAAGATTCTGGACCATATTTTTTTAACCCTGTTTTGTCTGTTACTCTGTTATTCCTCCGAGAAATTTATGAATAAATTGGCATTTGCTTTTTGTATTAGCTGGAGTTGTGTCCCTGCTGAGTGTGACTCTGTCCAGTCAGTGCTGACTATATCATAATGGTAGGGACACACCCTATTGACAAGGAGAATGTCAACACCAAGTTGTCACTCACCTCATGAATATTTCAGAGGAATAACAGAGAAACGGCGCAGTGCAGAGTTATGAGAAATGATGCTCCAGAATTGCGCTTTCTTGGGAGATACAAGTGTGTAGAGAAACAGATATGTCAGGAAGGATGACAGATCCTCTTTAAATACAACTGTGATGTTAAAAATAAACGCTGAAATCGACAAAATCTTAATACATAGAAGCAAGCTGTGATGGAAACTTCTGCTCCTGCATATTGCCAATGCTGCCGTGCTATCTTTGTACCATTTGAAAGTGTAAGCCTCCTTTTAAATCTGTGGGAAAGCTGCGGATCAAAGGCTTTCATGTAATGCAAATAGTGATAACCTGCTCCTTTGTTACAGCAGCTTCTCTTGGCTTACAGAAAATAGCCTGAGCAATAATGAAACTGATTGGATCGGATTGCCGAGCGATTCCAGCCATTGTTTGCAGAATTTTTTTTTTAATGCTTGTTATTCTGAGCTATCCTCATAGCGCGCATAACTTTCACTAACTGATTTTATCATCACCATGAAAGTTTACCAGCCACTCTGTTCTCATTGAAATGCATAGCCATAGATCTACTACACACAAAGTCATAAATACGTCTGTGTGTAATGACATCCAGTTATAGTAGACGTTTTAAGTTCACACACATGATTTTGAGGCCCATTGTGTGTATATTTTATTTCTGGGTCAGTTTTTCCATCTGTTTTTTTTTTTTTTTTTTGTTCTAATTGTAGGCATATGTTAGCAGATGAAAAAAGAAACAGATGGAAAAAATGATAAGGGATTCTATTGATGTAGTCTGTAAAAAGGAAACTGCAAATTAAGGCTGATTTTAACCGAACCAGATAGCACAGCAGGCGACATTGAAAAAAAAACATTGAAGCTGATGACAAAAAAAAAAAACCTCAAATTGGGATTTGTTTACAGGTATGTTCATACCTGGGAGATTTGCAAAAGTTTTAGTTGACTAAATAGTTCTATAAATGTGAATGAGATTCGGCAGTAGGTGCTTGGTTCTTTGCACTCCCAGCCCAGGTGAGAGGGATCATGTGTAAAACTTCTCTTAAAGGATTATCCACATATTAGCCTGCATTGACTCAATGCACCTTTTTTTTTTCAACTTTTTTTTTTTGCAAAATCCTGGCAAAAAGTGCAATATGAACACAACATATGTATACATTCTTATTCTAATAAAACAGGGTTTTCAGGATTTAAATATTGATGCCCTATCCTGAGGATAGGGCATCAATATCTGATCGGTGAAAGTCTGACACCTGGAACCACCACAGATCAGCTGATTGAAGCAGCAGCGACACAGTGAAGAGGCAGCGACGCTCGTCTAAACTCTGCGGTCTCTTTAAATAGCTTTAAAAATTATATTAATAATTCTTTGCCAATTATAATCTTAGGGTGAACAAATCTTTTTAGGAAATACTGCATAGTGATTTATGATGCTGTAAATACCGTAAAGTAATACTGCAGTAATTCAGAAGCTCACACCATCATATATCACTATGATCTTGTTTGTTTGATACAAACTGCAGTTAAGCTTGAAAATGTGGCCAAAACACAAACCGTATTTCTTGGCATTTGTGGGAAAGAGCCTTAAAACGTCATTTTCCATCTTATCCAGGCACTTTGGTCAGCAGCACAGATAGGCTTTAATTCCCTAGTTCCTATTTACCCTGGCCATTTGCTTAAAGTAAGATTCAGTTCACATCCGAAAATGTTAGAAACTAAAGCTAGAATAATGATAATAATAATAATAACTTTATGTATATAGCGCCAACATATTCCTTTAGCCTTGGGAACACTACCCTTGATGGTTAAGAAGGATAGGTGATGGGGAGGGTCTGCATGGACTGGTGTAGGCAAGAGATGCTAGAGGTCTGAGATTTGCCCAAGTGCACCAAATGCCTCATTTGCATAAGTCTTTTTATAGTTGTTTTTCTCTAAATCTGCAATACGGACATACATAGCAAAGGTATGTTGTTTCTGACTAATGTGCTCTATAACATGGTGCTGACAGTTGAGGTAGCTTGAGGTCAGTGGTAGTCTCCCTTTAAAAAAAAAAAAAAAAGTAGTATACTTTATTATAAAATTATAATATTGCCTTATTGCTCACTATTTAAAGGGGTATTCAACTTTCCGCAGATCTGTCAGCAATTCATGTTCTTTTCAATAAGCACACAGATTTGGAATGACATTGCTGCACAAGGTAGCTAGCCTACTAGGGTCTTGACAACTTTTTAAGGATTGAATTGAAATTGCTTTTCATATACTTTTTGAGGAATAGGCATGAGGTGACCATAGTGATTTAGGTGACAAAGATAAATTTTCATTAGAAGTTCATTGTTACAGTATATGTGTTGTAGACTTGTCTGTTCAATGGAAGACTCAAAATAATGTTCAAAATCTGAAGACAGATCCTGTCTGAAATGATCCCTGTACTATAAGACAGAATATACCTTACAACCTCATTTCTGTAATGACTAGAGGCGCACACAGCTAGGCTCATTTACTGCCCGCCATGATTTACACCTGCACATTTTACATAGAACCTCACACTCTCATTACATTGTCCATTACTTTTTTTTTTTTTAATATAATACTACAGAGCTGACTAGAGAGAGATTTCCATGTACGGCCATTACCTATACAGTCAAATGGTTATCTTTCAGCTTTGAAGTAAAAATCTGGACATGACACTCCTACAGAGTCGATGTATTAATATTTATTCATTCTCCATGTTTTTTCACTCTAGATATTAGTGGACAATATTAGGATTTTTTGCTTTCTTTATCTCTTCGTAGGCTGGTTATAGTTCCTGATAAGATAATAGGAATGTAGGCTAGCAGTTTTCATCATACTATGTTGTATGAACCAAACAATGTTGTATTGGTATTCACCCACATTGACATTAAATTGGTGGTAATTGAGCATAGCTGACACTAACCACTGGTCAGGTTTAAAGGCATTGTCCATCCCATAAAAATTCTTTAGTAAAGGCTCAGAATCATGTAAAGGAAATCATACTCATGCACTGATTCCCCACCATTCCCAGTCCGATGCTTCCAAGGTCCCCGATCAGTCTTTACTTGCTGTTCCATTTTGCCACACAGTAAAAGACCATAGTTGATGATCGGCTGAGCGGTCACTTCCTGTGTGTTGAGATGGACCAAGAAGCTAAGAGCAGGAGGGGACCTAGGAAGCATTAGAACAGGAGGAGGTTTGTTGGGGTGAGCGTGATTTCTTTTTTTTTTTTTTTTTTTTTTCTCATCGTTTCCAGCTATAAAGGTCTGTAAGGCTCTATTCAGATCACGTTTTTTACATCCGTTTAACAGATGAAAACACATGGCCATCCGTTTACGTAGACATCTATGTTTTAAAAAAAAAAAAAAAAAAATCTGTTGCTGTCCATTTTTTTTGGAGGGACACAAAAGTATGGAAAAAAAATCTGACACCAACGGATCACATATATATATATATATATATATATATATATATATATATATATATGTATAACATTGATGTCTTTCTAAATGGATGTCCATCCGTTTGCATCCGTTTTTTTTTTTTTGCATCAGTTAAACAGATGTAAAAAAACAAAAAAAAACTAAATGTGATCTTATATAATTTTGTGTAAATTAAGTTATTTTTAACTTGGAAATTCATTTGTGTGTCTTGAAGACCTGTAACCATATGCGGATGGTTTAAACCTATGGTCTCCCTAGTCATGTAAGACTGCTGTGTTCATGTCCTCCATAATGCTAACTTTTCACTGTTCGTAACCTCACATTTCTTCTCATTTTCCATACATAAGATGCCAAATGGTGTTTACTGCCAATGAGACTTTTTTGAGAATTCCTATCTCCTCATAATAAATATACATACATATAATGTAATTTCATTGTATATATCTTTAGCTAGCAGTGGAAGAAACAATATATCCCAAATGCTCAAAAGCTTTAGGGTTCTCTGTTTTGTCAACCTACTGCAGTCCCCTTCTTACTGTTGCCAATGTATGTTTTCGTTTCATTGTCTTTCATTCCTTCTCTTTTGTCATTTTTATGTACTCGAAGAAGCAAAAAAACTGTTACCTTGACTTTTTTCCCAGCATCTAGACAGTATATGGAGTACCTGGACATTGAGAAAACTGGAAATTAAATGTGTCATCTATTATTATTCTTGTCATAATCCGTGTATCAGAGAGTACTGAATCGTATAGTGGAAGTCATCAGAGATCTATGTAGTCTGTTCCGATATATCATATGCACATGTGTTATCTCTGGAATTCCCTATCGGCACAGCAATAACATCACTCAGTTTAGCGGTAACAACACATTCCCCGGTGTAACCGAGCCATCTGGCCAAGACAGCTGCATACTCTGAGAATCTCTTATGTCCAGCCGCCTGGATCTGTGCATCATTGCTGTTTATGTCATAACTCTGTGTTCTTGTTTAACCAATTCTCTTTCCTTTATCTTGTATATGATTGGATCTTCGCTAGACAGAGGTAACCAGTGGGGACAGTTCATGGACTGGACCCTAATGTGATGGTGTTTTTGTTGTGTTCAACTACTGGATTTATCGGTGCTTGTGATGTATACACATTTCCTGCTCTGGCAGTTGCATGATTTTTTCATTTATGTTTGCAAGATACTTTTGATTTTCTTTATATACTTTCCTCTTGTATATGAAGTGTGGTTTGTTCTACAGGTCTATGTTTATTCTTATTTGTGTGTTAGTCTTCAAGTAGTCTCTGTCAGAGTTTGGACATTTTAGTCCTTATTTTTTTTTTAGTTTTCAGAGCTTTCTATATCTATCTTATCATAATTCTTTCCAAATCAATAACATATCTCTCCATTATTGTCAAAATTGGAACCGGACTATTCTGTATTAGTTATGGAGTATGGACATGTACCTTTTAAAGATCTTTTCATTGAAAGCTTTGAAAACTAAAATCATTATTTTTTCCAGTGGAATAACATTGGACTAACTCAATTCTATGTTAATTTTCTAATGCCTTTGTGTCTATTTTTTAGAAAATTTCTCAAGAACGAGAGAAGTTTGCTGATGAAGATAGTATTTTCTACACATTGGGTGAATGTGGCTTGATCTCCTTCTCCGACTATATTTTTCTTACTACTGTTCTATCAAGTAAGTTTGCCTTCTGAAATACTGTAAGTGTAAAATCCATGGCTTGTCAACTTTTATCTGGTTGTTAAAAAAAAAAAAAAAAAAAAATCTTAGTAATTTCTAAATCATGTCTTGCAAGTTTATTTGATAACTAACATGGCTACCATTACAAGTTTACATTAGTGGTTTGCAACCTTTTCAAGCTAAGTACACCCTAGTTAGTATACGTTCCAACCGAGTACCCCCAGAGTAGTTATCACTTTTAAATGTTAATAAATAATTAAAAAAACAATTATGTAATGGCCCCCTTTAGTGCCCCCACATGTAGTATAATGGCCATCACACTTCAGTGCCTCACATGTAATATAATGGTCCCCACATGTAATATAATGGCCTCCTTATGTAAAATAATGCCCCCACAGGGCCTCCTCATGTAATAAAATGGCTCCCACATATAATGGCACCCAAGCTCAGTGATGTTTAAGGAGAAAGTGGTAATTTGCATTCATTACTTACGACCGGGGTAGATTAAGGGTACCTTGGGCCTCAGGCTGTTTAAAAAAGTGTGCCTGCCCATTCATGCCAATGATCCCTGTGACAGAATAATGTCCCATAGTGGCCCCTCCATAGAGTAAGTTATCCCATAGTGGCGCCTACATTAGAAAAATTAAAAAATCCAACATACATGTACGGACTTTCTAATAATTTCGGGTTTGGCGAAACCTGTATTTTCTGGGGTTTGACCCTATTTGAACTTTTGGGGATTTGTATCCCACAAACTGCTATTATACTCGAGAGTTCGAAGAGACCCCAGAGTATAATAGTAGTTTGTGGGTGGCGAGCCACACAAACTACAATTATGGGTGGGGGGGGACTCTCAGCACCGTGTTTACCCCTTTGGACAGCTGGATGTACCCCCATGGGTACACATACCGTGCCTTGAGAATCAATGGTTTACACTAAGGTTACCATAAACTATCGGCAACTATTCTGGCCTAGTGTGCATATGTTGCCTGTAAGAAGAGGGGGAAAGCAACTACCAGGCACCACTAGCGGCTTAATATCTTTGACAAAAAAAAAGCTCAGGCATGTTCAAATTCAACATACCCAGGCCATCATACCGCAGATGGTCTTCAAGAATGGGTGGAGGCTTCTCTGCAGAGAGAAAGCAAAGGTAAATCTTTCTTGCAAATATGGGAAAATTTCATAGATATATTGCCAGCTTGCATTTGCCAGGCTATCAGACAGTGGTTTGTTTCTATGAACTGGCACCAGGAATGAATGTTGTCAGGGGACATTCCAGTATCAGTGTGATTCAACATTGCTTTCACCACCACCTGCTTTTTTTTTCTCAATAAAGTATATGCCAGGGCTGTAGAAATGTACCAACTCCAACTGTGGCTGTAACATATAAATATTCAAATTCTTTTTTTTTTTTTTTTTTTTAAGTGCTGGCACACATGATTTTAAAAACACTCGGTCTATAATATAAGGACATGTGACAGGTTCTCTTTAATAGTAAATATTAAAATTTGACTATTGTATTACAGTAAATATGTCAATACTTTATTATATGTGAAGGAGTCACATTCAGAGCTGGAGTTGGAGTCAGAAGTTTGGCTTATCAACTCCGCAACCCCAGTGTTTGCATTAGGTTTGTGTTTAGTCAGCTTCTACATAGTCAGAAGGTTGTCTTCAGAAATGTAAAGTTTTATGTCTGAGTTTTACTGTTCTCCAGCCAGTATGCAATTTCAGGATTTATGGAATGTAGATTGCCTATTTGCTACATGTTTGTCTGATTCATTAGTAGTTCAGACAGGTTATGTCATAAAATATCGGCGGAGCGGCTTATCTCATACTTGCCTTTATGCTGCGTCTGAGCAGCGGAATCCAGATGCGTTTACAGACAGCTAATGAACATCAAGCTAATGAACTGTATGTAAAAAGGGATGAAAAGCAATCTGTTATTCTCTTCATGCAGGGAAGTCCCACAGCCTATTCTGTTATGTACTTATATTTTATTCATTCTTTAAGATAAAGCCACTGATCCCTATTTTACAACCACATATGGGTCTATATAATAAAATAAAAAATACATTTGTTCTATGTTTCTTGCTGCAAAATTACTGGTCATGACGTTATAACATGGGATTTGTCTTAATGGCAGTCTGTTATCAGAACCCAGCACATCAATCTAGATAGATAGGTTAGGGTCACCTGAATTAAACTGAGTTTTTCCCTTGTGTATCACTGCCTCAGTTGCTGAGAGTTTTTGTCGATATGCAAATTATCTATATGAAGAAACAAAGGTGTTGCTGCTTATCACTTTGGAGCAACAGCAAGGCCCTTATTGCTCCAAAGAGCTCGTTTGCATATTGACACATTGATCTATTGATCTCCGCAAGGGATGCACGATTCACAAGAAAAAATATGGTTTGATTCAGGTGATCCTAACATAGCTATCTTTGGGGCTGGATTGATATGCTGGGTTCTTGTGGCAGACTCCTTTTAAATTAAAATATAAACCAGACTTGTATCAAAATGTTAAAGAGGTATGAAATACATATAATAATCCACATTAATAAACTGCACAGGCACTCAGAATCCCAAATATCATATACATGGCATATACAAATATCTCCGGTTAAAGTGTTATAGTTGTAAGCAATGCAACCCTAGGAAATTACCATCACATTATTTGACATGTAATTGGCACAGATGAAGGACTATACAAAGAATAATGAGCTTTTCGCTCCTATATGTCAAGTGACTTATGTGTATGTCTGTTCTGCTAATACTCTGTTGTACTAGGTATTCAGAATCTTTTGTAATGTATTCATAACCTTCATGCCATGACATTATATTTGGTGTATTCTCCACCTCCTAATCCAGACCATAAGCAGGCTATACACATTAGTGTTAGCTGTATCTGCCAGTTTTCACAGGGCCAGCGAACCTACCTCTGTCAAACACCTTGGATGCTGTGGTCATGATTGACTGCAGCATCTAAGGAGTTAAAAGGATCAGAACACAACTTAATTGGTCTCCGTTTTGTCTAGATACCCAAGGTTGTTAGTAAGAGTCTGGGCATTGGGATTGTAGCGTCCATGGCGTTGCAGTCTTGTTTTGCATCACCCCCATGAAAAGGCATCAAAACAAGTTCCCTCAATGGCCACCATAAAAAGCCTATACAATGGCTGTCTCAGTGAGTGTTGGTGATGGTGAAATCTCCCTATGTATAATGGGCTATGAAGTGTTTGTTGGACACAGTAGAAACAATGACGCTTCTTTGGAACACGGATGTTATGGACACTTACTGTAGAGAGGATTTGTAAGCTTCGATTTTGGACCATGGGCATAGATTGGTAATGAGTTGGTTTGATATTTATTTTTTATTTTTTTAGCTGTTTTTGGTCATTTAGAACCAGTTAAAGGGCATAAACACTGATATACTTTCACGGCTTATATAACAAGTTCGTTGTCATATTATGTTGTGGAATTCCTTGCTGTAGCTCAACTTTATGAGAGTTATTCTAATCATAGCTGAATAATGACTGGCCGCCCACTGGCTGCAAGTCCTGTGGAGCAGAGAACTGCCTCCCTGAAATAAATGATGGTATTGTGGGAATAATCATCCCAGCGGCGGAGGAAAGTGGAGAAAGCAAGATGCTCGAAACTTGTTTCATATCTGCCTGCTGTGTGCTGACATAGTAATGCCGAACAATTACACTTACAATACCTTCATGAAATTTCTTTCTCTTGTAATCCAGTGTAACCGTGAGCATTTGTATTCTTAGCTCATATTCCTGATCAGCTCACCAGGTGGCTAAAACACACTCTTTGTAGTAGTATACTATTGTTTTATCAAATCATCTCAGCAGGTAATGATAAGGTTGTGTGTTTATTGGCACCATTGCTAAACTTTTTTTTCTTCTCCTTTTTTGTTTTTTGTTTTTGATTACATAAAATGTTATATTGCACTAGAGATCAACGTTTTCAGCAAATGCTAGGAGAAAGGCTTGAAGGCAATGTGTGGATGGGAGGTAACCTATTGTTTAAATCATGCTTCTATGTTAAACTTTTTTTTTTTTTTTAATTTATGGTGTTTTTTTTTAAATTTTTTAATATTAAATTTTCGTTATTTTTCATGGACTAAGACGCACTAAGAAAAAATTGTGGCATGCACTCTCTACTCATCTCAGCCATTGAAGTCTATTGGTCTGTGAAAAAAAATGGGCAGCACATCACTGGCTACCGATTAGCTGATGCGCTCCTGTGTATGTTCTCCCAGTGTTTTCATGGGTTTCCTCCAGGTGTTCTAGTTACCTCCCATATGCCAAAAATATACTGATGGGTAAATTGGCTTCCCGTAAAACAGCTGACCCTTTTGGGTGTTTGAGCACCTGTACGCCAGCCGCTAACTCCTCTACTACACAACTACTCCCTTACTCCATGATGTGAGAAAAGCACATTACAAATGTTGGTCATTTGTCATGATCTGAGCTCATTCACTCAGTATCTTTCTCTTATTGGTTCACGTCGTGTCACCTTTTTCTAAACCGGGTAGCTATTTCACTGAGTGACTTTCCTGCTGCATAATAATGCTGCACACGGCGTTTTCCTACCGTGGTGGGCTATGAAATCAATAGCCTGACAGCATGACCTATGTGAGCATTGATTGTAATGTAGCAGTGTTTGACTGGAGAAGCCCTGAGATTAAACGCTGTGAGTAAATCTCCAGTGTTACCCAGACCTTTGAATTCTCAGTATGAGGAGTCTTAGATCTCTGTTCCAGATTTCTTAATAAAATACAGATCAATCCTGGACCTTTCGTCTTGGTAATGATCTGTTCTTTATACCATAGATGTAGAAAATTAATGTCATATTTTGGGGGAAAAAAAAACAAAAATGCTAAACGTAGAAATAAGTCTTTGTTCACATTTGTGTCTGAATCTCCTTATCTCTCATCTTCTAAACCATGGCTGCAGTTCTTGTGTAAGTTACATACAGGATCCATAGCAATATACACTATAAAGGAGCTTTGGTGACATCACACTGTAAAGCCATAGCCATTAATATGGAGTCGTTCCCCCCCCCCCTTTGCCGATAACACAGCTTTCTCTCTTCTGGCAAGGCTTTCTACTGTAAGAGACAGCCAATGTTGTCCTAAGCTTCATTTGTCTGTATAAACTATTAATGTTGAATGTATTTCTGTGATTCTGTTCCTTTAAGACAGCAGCCATTGTAATTGTGACATGATGCTGGAGTGAGACCCCCCCCCCCCCTTTTTATGTCAGCCTGCCTGTTCTGCAGACAGAGTGTGAGCAGAGAAGCAGGAAGTGACGAGACAGAGAGCAGCAGCCATCTTGGCAAGTGTTGTATTGAACTGGTGTGGAGATTTTTCTGTACAGCTAAGCTGTATCTTGGTCCAGAGACAAACAGAGTGTAAAGAGACAACAGGACTAGTGAGTCCACGTGAAAGGAACTGTGCTCAGTGGCTGATCAGTGAGACTGACATTGTGACTGTGTATATGGATACCACAGATAGAGACTCGCAGTGCTGTTGATGTACTGGACGGCACCTGCTAAATCCCGGCTTACATCCCAGCTCAGTGTATGGATTCGGCAGGACTGTCAGTGTGCTGAGTGGAATCTGCTGTTGGATTACATTGCATTCAGTTGGTTTCCCTGTCTGTTAAAGAGGACTTCATTTCTCCCAAGATCCTGATAACCGTGAGGAGAGGACGCTTCACTATAAAAGAAAGGACCGACTTTGGGCCCCACCGCGCGCTTCTACGGACTGTAAGCGGTCCACCTGGACCACTGGGGAAAAGGGGGTGCACCCAAATGTGAAGTCAGGGTCAGTTAGGGATAGTTTTGAGTATATTGTTCATTCAGTGTCCATACTGCAGAAGTGGACAGAGTAAAAGTAGAAACCATTGCAGAATTTGCCTTGAAATTGTTCATGCTATATTGTATATTTTGCTTGTCTTTAGCCCTGTCATTTTACCTTTAACTAACCTTTATTAATTTATAGTAAATATATATTTTTTTTTCTTGAACTACCGCGTGTGCGTTCATTTCTGGTTGCGGAGTCCAAACCACCTGCCTTGCTCTCGGTTCACAAATTGGCGTAGTCGGCAGGATCCGCTTACCAGAATGGACGGTGACGCACCCGTTCGGGAGAATGGTGCTGGAGGAAGAATGCCAGCAGGGGCTATAATGAGTCAGTTAGCTAAATTTGATGGCAATAATATGTCAGTGAGTATGTGGGTGGAACAGATACGAATGATACAGCGAATGTACCAGACCGCACCAGAAGTACTAGTAGAGCTAGCAATATTGACATTACAAGGGGATGCTAAGACCACGGTGATACTGAGGCCATTTGAACAAAGGCAGACATTTGAGCAAGTAGTCCAGATTCTAGAAACCATCTATGGAGAAACTGCATTGCTGGGGTCTCTGCAGGCTCGGTTCTTCCAGAGGGTACAACAGGAGAATGAAAGCCTTCCCCAATATGCAAATGCCCTACAAGAACTGCTCCGAGATATTCAAGTGAAGGAAAGAGGGGGCTCGCCAGCCTTCTGTAACCCTGATCGGACTCTCCGTGACCAGTTTGTCCTGGGGATACGTGACGGCAGTTTAACTGTGACTATGCAGGATTTTATACGACGAGAGACTGATGCTAAATTCCATGATGTACAGGTAGAGGCCATCTCCCGTGCCAATAGTATGGTCCCGAGGCCGCAGACCGCAGTTGGAGTTACTTTGTCACAGGGGGCTAGTTCTGGCTCAGAGACAGTAGAAAAAGGGACGGTTAAAGAAATTCTCACAGTAATGCAGAAACTGCAAGAACAAATGGAACACTTGCACACTCGTTGTGATGAGCAGTCTATGAAAATTGCAGACTTCCAGAAGACTGGAGATGAAAGGGTGAGCCATCCACACCCAGCAAGTCAGAATCACCCACCACCCCACTGGAGGGGTGAGGATAGGACCTACCGAAGGGGTCCAAATCATTTAGTGCAGTGCTCAGGAGAAATCGAAGGGGCTTACCGAAGGGGCCCAAACAGATGGCCAGAACGACGGGGGATACGCTGCTGGGAGTGTGGACGGATGGGCCACGTTGCTGCTAGATGTCCAGAGCAGCGACAAACTTATGAGAGACCGCCGTTAAACTGAAGTCCCCTGCTGCTGAAGGGCGTGTAGTAGGGGAGACTGACAAGGAGACTATGTGGGGAGAATGCCCTGATGATGACCTGATCGCTGCAAGTCCTGTCATACAGGTGGAAATGGAGGGTATTCCGGTTACCGGGATGATTGACACGGGTTCCCAAGTAACGACCTTGAGTAGAGACTGTTATGAACGGTACTTCCGGCAACATGTGAAATATGATCCCCATACATTCGTACGAGTGGTCGCAGCTAACCAGTTACCAGTTCCGGTCGTGGGAGTGGCCTGGATGAATGTCCGGGTATGTGGCCAAGATCTAGGTAGGAAAGGCATTGTGGTGGTACAGGAGTCACATGAAGTAAAGGTCCCTGTCATTTTGGGGATGAATGTGTTAAAAGAATTAGATCAGATCCTCTTTGAAAAGAAAGGTCACGGTTATTGGAAAGAAACCACCACCCATCGGCCTACTCAAACAGCTTTCCAGCGGCTGATCCGGACATGTGGCTTACAGAAAAGTTCGGATGCGCAGCGTCCTCTGGCTCGAATTTCAGTTCCTTTGCATACAAAAGTTACACTGCCACCCAGTCGGGAGACAATAGTGTCCATGCCCGTAGGCACCTGTCGGAAACTAGAGGGCATAGCTGTGTTGGTAGAACCACTGCAGGCAGCCGAAGGAGGTGTTGATCCGCTAGTGGCCCGTTCCTTGGCAATAGTTCGCAATGGAAGAGTACCACTTCGATGTGTAAACACTCAGGACCAGAGTGTGGACCTGACCCCAGGGAGGCTGCTGGCTAACATCTATGTGACTCCGGAGGAAGTAAGGAAAGTAACTCCAATGCAGCTGAAGCCGACTGAAAGGGATGAGTGGACCGTAACTGTGTCCATGGGAGAAGATGAGGAACCCACCTCTGAATGGAATGGCTGTGCAATTCGAGAACAGATGAAGATGGATGTAAGTTCATGTTCTCTGGAATGGGTGCAGAAGGTAGATGAGCTGTTGTGGGAGAACCAAGCCACCTTTGCACGGTATGCTGAAGATTTTGGATGTACCACAGGGATCTACCATGAGATTCCCACAGGAGACACCCCTCCAATTAGAGAGCGCTACCGACAAATTCCTCCACAGTTGTATCAGGAAGTGAAAGAACTGTTAGCTAAGATGCTACAGGGTGGGATCATCCAAGAAAGCCAGAGTCCCTGGGCGGCTCCTGTGGTGTTAGTAAGAAAAAAAGATGGGTCCATCCGATTTTGCGTAGACTATCGGAAGTTAAACGCTTGCACCGTACGAGATTCCTACCCCTTGCCACGGATTGAGGAGTCCCTCTCAGCGCTAGGGAGAGCCCGGTACTTCTCCTCACTAGATCTGGCTAGTGGGTATTGGCAGGTGCCGATGGCCACAAAAGACAAGGAGAAGACGGCATTCATCTTGCCCATGGGACTATACGAATTTAACCGGATGCCCTTCGGGTTGACAAATGCACCCGGAACGTTTCAGCGGTTGATGGAGAAATGTCTCGGTGACTTCAACTTTGAGTTCACTCTCATCTACTTGGATGACATTATAGTGTATTCTGCGACCTTTGAAGACCATCTCCACCAGTTGGGGCAAGTATTTCGAAGATTGCGGGAACATGGGCTCAAATTGAAACCCAGTAAATGTCGGTTGTTCCAATCTGAAATTGATTACTTGGGTCACCGCGTATCAGGAGAAGGGGTGAGACCATCAAGAGACAAGATAGCGGCTGTTCAAGATTGGCCGATACCGACTACCCTGCGAGAAGTGAGGGCGTTCCTTGGAGTAGCCGGTTACTATCGACGGTTTATTAAGGATTTCGCCAAGGTAGCAGCACCACTTAATGCTCTCCTACGAGGCACATCCGGTGGTCCAAAGAACCGGTCCGTGAAGTGGGGACCTGAACAGGAACAAGCCTTCCAGGCATTGAAGGATGCACTGACAACAGCCCCAATCTTGGCATATGCCGATTACCACTTGCCGTTCCAGCTATATACAGATGCAAGCCTGTATGGTCTTGGAGCAGTGCTTTCCCAGCTTCAGGATGGCCAGGAGAGGGTCATAGCGTACGGCAGCCGGTCTTTGAGAGATTCTGAAAGAAACCCCGAGAATTATAGTTCATTTAAATTGGAGCTGTTGGCACTGGTATGGGCCATGACCGAGAAATTCTCTGAATATTTGACCGGTGCTGAAGTTTTAGTACTGACTGACAACAACCCACTAGCTCACCTGGAAAATGCCAAGCTCGGGGCGTTAGAGCAGAGGTGGATAGCCCGAATGTCTACATTCAATTACCGCATTAAGTATCGGTCCAAGACAGAGAACCAGAATGCTGACGGACTTTCTAGGGTAACTGCCCAGACCCCCACAGAAGACGTGGATCATGAGTTGGAGCATGTGGAGGTGCCCGATTTCAGCAGATTTTCACAGGCCTTGACCGCCACTAATCAGTTTGAGATGGAGGGGACTGAAATGGCTCCTTTCTTTGGTCCCTCACGACAGGAATGGGCACAGATACAACAGACCCATGAGGGGCTGGCGCAGATGATCAAGTGTGTTGAGAAAGGCCAGAAGCCCTGTAGAGAGGAAAGAGAACGACTGACACGTGAGATATTATCTGTTTTGAGTCAGTGGGAAAAGTTGGAGATGAAAAATGGAGTGCTATGCCGAAAGGTCTATTTACCTTCTGAGATCGACATTCGATACCAAATTGTGGTGCCTAGTGAACTGGCTCGCTCCTTGGCAGTTGAGGCTCATAATAAGAATGGACATTTTGGTCATGAGAAGACCTTTCGTTGGTTACAGCGACTGATTTACTGCCCTGGTCTTCGTCAAATGGTCGAAGAAGTATGCCGCAGCTGTCGAACTTGTGAGATCCATAAGGCAATAGAACAGAGAGCTCCCCTGCAAACCATCGTGACCCAGGAACCTTTAGAAATCGTCATGATAGACTATCTAATGGTGGGCCCATCCAATAGCGGACACCAGTATTGCCTCGTAATGGTGGATCACTTCACCAAATTTGCGGTGGTAACCGCCACCAAGGACCAGACAGCTGAGTCAGCAGCTCGTGCTCTGTGCCAAGATTTCATTCGAGTATATGGGTGCCCCCAACGCATCCACTCCGACCAGGGCGCCTGCTTTGAGGGACACGTAATGAAAGAAGTTCAACGTATCTACGGGATAAAGAAGTCGCACACGACTCCATACCACCCTCAGGGAAATGGGGCCTGTGAAAGATTCAACAGAACTCTGCTACAGATGCTGCGGACTCTGGAGGAAGACAAGAAGTTACAGTGGCCTCAGTTCTTGTCTGAAATGGTGTGGGCCTATAACAATCAGGTCCATTCTACAACGGGGTACTCTCCTTATACACTTCTCTTTGGGCGGTCTGGGCGAAGTATAGGAGAATTACAGTTGAATGATGTGGATGAGTTCCCTCCGAGGGATCCAACCTCTTGGGTGCGGGCGCATCGGCAGAGACTTGAGACGATCCATCGATTGGTGCGGCAGCGCCTGCAAGAACATCCCCATCCTGATAAGACCCCAGTGCAAGAAGCACCATTGCAACCAGGCGACCTGGTGCTAGTTCGTGTCAAGAAACCCCAAGGGAAATTGGAAAGCAGATGGGAGGCTTTGCCGTATCGTGTTGTTGGCCGCAAGTATGCGAATGGGCCAGTGTACCAGGTCCAGAAAGAAGGAACTGATTGTGTTCGAGTACTTCACCGAAATATGTTGCGCCTGTGTCATTCTGAAGGGACAAATCACGATGGGCCTGCCAATGTGAATGAGCTCCCACAGTCAGAGAATGGAGGTGCGGAATGGGCCTCCGACGAGGAGGATGATTGTTGGCCGATCCCTGCTCCTGGGGATGTTCCACCTGTGACTACTGTATCTCCGGCCTGTGCCCCCTCTGGTGCGGAATCCGCTGGTCCTTCTCAGCCCATAGCTGCAGCACCCCATAATATACCACCGGTCCTCAGACGGACCACTAGGCCAAATGCTGGTATTCCCCCTGTTCGGTATGCGCAGGATGAGTTTGTTTGGCCTGCCATACATCGGTATACTACCACCCTGTGCATAAAAGTACAACCCTCTGGATATACAGTCATAGGCAGGGACTGCCAATCTTAAAGTGGGGGGGAATATGTAAGAGACAGCCAATGTTGTCCTAAGCTTCATTTGTCTGTATAAACTATTAATGTTGAATGTATTTCTGTGATTCTGTTCCTTTAAGACAGCAGCCATTGTAATTGTGACATGATGCTGGAGTGAGACCCCCCCCCCCTTTTATGTCAGCCTGCCTGTTCTGCAGACAGAGTGTGAGCAGAGAAGCAGGAAGTGACGAGACAGAGAGCAGCAGCCATCTTGGCAAGTGTTGTATTGAACTGGTGTGGAGATTTTTCTGTACAGCTAAGCTGTATCTTGGTCCAGAGACAAACAGAGTGTAAAGAGACAACAGGACTAGTGAGTCCACGTGAAAGGAACTGTGCTCAGTGGCTGATCAGTGAGACTGACATTGTGACTGTGTATATGGATACCACAGATAGAGACTCGCAGTGCTGTTGATGTACTGGACGGCACCTGCTAAATCCCGGCTTACATCCCAGCTCAGTGTATGGATTCGGCAGGACTGTCAGTGTGCTGAGTGGAATCTGCTGTTGGATTACATTGCATTCAGTTGGTTTCCCTGTCTGTTAAAGAGGACTTCATTTCTCCCAAGATCCTGATAACCGTGAGGAGAGGACGCTTCACTATAAAAGAAAGGACCGACTTTGGGCCCCACCGCGCGCTTCTACGGACTGTAAGCGGTCCACCTGGACCACTGGGGAAAAGGGGGTGCACCCAAATGTGAAGTCAGGGTCAGTTAGGGATAGTTTTGAGTATATTGTTCATTCAGTGTCCATACTGCAGAAGTGGACAGAGTAAAAGTAGAAACCATTGCAGAATTTGCCTTGAAATTGTTCATGCTATATTGTATATTTTGCTTGTCTTTAGCCCTGTCATTTTACCTTTAACTAACCTTTATTAATTTATAGTAAATATGGGGGGGGGGGGGGGGGGGGGGGGGGGGGGGGGGGGGGGGGGGGGGCGGGGGGGGGGGGGGGGGCGGGGGCTTTTTACTTTTGTAAAAAATAAAAAACTGAAAAGTGGGGCGTGCAATATTATTCGGCCCCTTTACTTTCAGTGCAGCAAACTCACTCCAGAAGTTCAGTGAGGATCTCTGAATGATCCAATGTTGTCCTAAATGACTGATGATGATAAATATAATGCACCTGCTCTGTGATAGTCTCAGGGTTCTGTTTAAAGCACAGAGAGCATCATGAAGACCAAGGAACACACCAGGCAGGTCCGTGATACTGTTGTGGAGAAGTTTAAAGCCGGATTTGGATACAAAAAGATTTCCCAAACTTTAAACATCCCAAGGAGCACTGTGCAAGCGATCATATTGAAATGGAAGGAGTATCAGACCACTGCAAATCTACCAAGACCCGGCCGTCCCTCTAAACTTTCATCTCAAACAAGGAGAAGACTGATCAGAGATGCAGCCAAGAGGCCCATGATCACTCTGGATGAACTGCAGAGATTTACAGCTGAGGTGGGAGAGTCTGCCCATAGGACAACAATCAGTCATACAATGCACAAATCTGGCCTTTATGGAAGAGTGGCAAGAAGAAAGCCATTTCTCAAAGATATCCATAAAAAGTCTCGTTTAAAGTTTGCCACAAGCCACCTGAGAGACACACCAAACATGTGGAAGAAGGTGCTCTGGTCAGATGAAACCAAAATCCAACTTTTTGGCCACAATGCAAAACGATATGTTTGGCGTAAAATCAACACAGCTCATCACCCTGAACACACCATCCCCACTGTCAAACATGGTGGTGGCAGCATCATGGTTTGGGCCTGCTTTTCTTCAGCAGGGACAGGGAAGATGGTTAAAATTGATGGGAAGATGGATGGAGCCAAATACAGGACCATTCTGGAAGAAAACCTGTTGGAGTCTGCAAAAGACCTGAGACTGGGACGGAGATTTATCTTCCAACAAGACAATGATCCCAAACATAAAGCAAAATCTACAATGGAATGGTTCACAAATAAACATATCCAGGTGTTAGAATGGCCAAGTCAAAGTCCAGACCTGAATCCAATCGAGAATCTGTGGAAAGAGCTGAAAACTGCTGTTCACAAACGCTCTCCATCCAACCTCACTGAGCTCCAGCTGTTTTCCAAGGAAGAATGGGCAAGAATTTCAGTCTCTCGATGTGCAAAACTGATAGAGACATACCCCAAGCGACTTGCAGCTGTAATCGCAGCAAAAGGTGACGCTACAAAGTATTAACTTAAGGGGGCCGAATAATTTGGCACGCCCCACTTTTCAGTTTTTTATTTTTTACAAAAGTTTAAAATATCCAATAAATTTCGTTCCACTTCACGATTGTGTCCCACTTGTTGTTGATTCTTCACCAAAAAATTTAAATTTTATATCCTTATGTTTGAAGCCTGAAATGTGGCAAAAGGTTGAAAAGTTCAAGGGGGCCGAATACTTTCACAGGGCACTGTACCTTTTTAGAGAAAAATAGCATTGATGGTTATGGGAATGTATAGACTGTCATGGCCTTTTCTTTCCCCCTGGTTGAACCTGGATGGACATATATCTTCAGCCATACTAACTATATAACTACTGTATATATGATTTCCTTGTCGGTATACGACCTGGTAACATGACCCCATTGGTTACAGTAATATTTACCTGGATCTGCGTATACCTCCATCAAATTTATAGAAATCTGAGGTGCTAGCATTTGCATGCGGCCACAATATGTGTTTATATTGCAAGTTGATTATAAGAGATATACATCAATCTTCCCCAAACTACTAGCATGCCATCTTAATATGTATTATTAAATTGTCTTTCAACGCAAGAATGAAGAGACGTATCCATCAGTTAAGAGATTAGAAGCGAAATGCTGAATGGTATGTCAGTGTTTAACTCTTGCATGCCTCTGAAGGAAGGTGTGCTTGTAACCCATTGCATGTATACTGTATGTGATAAGCATATTTAGCCACTTAAGGCTGAGGCCCCACGTTACGGAAACGCAACTATTTTTGTTGCGGTTTTTTGAGCCAAAGCCAAGATTAGTTAGAAAAAGAATGGGAAATATATAGGAGGCTCTTATACTTGTACCTTTGCACAATCCACTTCTGGCTTTGGCTCAAAAAAAGGCAACAAAATCTGCAACAACAAAAAAAAATCTTCATTTTCACAACGTGGGGCCTAAAAGAACATATCTCTAGGATATACAGTGAAACTTCGGTAAAAGACCATGTCTTACGAAGATCATATTTCCTGACAAAATTTTAGTTCCTTGCATATTAGCCATTTTCTTTAAGTTTTCATTGCAATGTGTGACGGTTGTGTCAAAGAGGTTTCACTGGACCATTATGATCTGATTATTGGAGGTTTTGGGATTTCCACTAATTCCTAGGACGAAGGAGCCACGGCAGTAGGTAAAAGAGGCAGCTTCATAGTGGTATTGCTGGAGTACCAATGGTTACACCCAACAATTGGACTATGATATGACATAGTTGTGAGCCACAAATGTGCAGGCTTAGGTCACAATGGAATAGTAGAGAAATGGGGAACAATAGTAACAGATCCAGCTATTTGCTTGAGGAGTACTGAATTATAATAATGAAACACATTTTTTATACTTTTAATGGACAAAATCTCAATAACATGATTTACCCAGTTTCTATGCAGCATACACCCCCTACCTGGCCATAGCATAGCAGGAACCCCTACAGAGCAGAGACCAGACCCACCACCTTACCAGGCTGCCTTTCTCTAAGCAAGGACTCCCGTCCCCCTAACCCAGTCATCGGGACTCCTACAGAGTAGAAACCTCACTCCAATCTATAGAGCATGTATTTTACCTCTTTTCCTTTTTATGACCTCAAGCCCGGGTTTCAAACCTAGAACTTTTGGTATGGGAAGCAGAAACTCTACCAACTGAGAATTGAAAAGCTCAACTGTTGTAAATGGAAGGATTTTCTAAAAACCTGACTAAACACCTCAACAGGATTTTGCATAATGTACTGGTATAATGAGATATATCAGAAACATTTTTCAATGATTTTTCATAGTTTTTTTTTTTTTGTTGTCTTCTGTGATAACATATCACACTGCAGCAGATAACCAATTGCAGAAGTTCAGGTTAACCTTCGCTAGGTTCACATGGGGACCCAAAAGATGGAGAGCCTGTCCACTTAAAAAGCAGTTACCTGTGGACAACCGCTCCTATAGATTATAATGGGTTCTTCCGGGTGTCTGTTAGGTTTCTGCCGGCTTTATAATTGAAGTATACAAGTGGCATTCTAAAAGTCTCAAACTCGAGGATTGTGACTGCTACGCCACAAAAGTGTTGTAGATGAATGTAGATAAATGTGAAATGATCATAGTGATGCCAAAGTATCGTTTTGGCATTGAGAATCGCAATAGTACACTTGGTATTGGTACCAAAATGAAAATATATAGTATTGTGACAATTCTAGAGTGAATATGTGAATATGAAGAAAAGTAGAATTCTTTAGTATCCACATCTGTCTTTGCAAAAAAAAAAAAAATGCATCTGATTTTCCTATGTGTATCTAGCCTTAAAGGGGTTGTCCAGGCAAAAATGGACAACTCTTTTAACTTTTAAATCAGCCAGGGGCATTGATAAAAGTAAAAAAAAAATTCATACTCACCTGTCCCTGATGCTCCGGTGACCTCCCGGAGCATTCTGGTCCTTTTGCTGAATGGGTCTCTTCTGGAGTTCCGCTGAAGCCGCTGATTGGCCTCAGCGGTCACGTGACCAATCAGCAAATGGCATGCAATGTCACTACCTGTGACATTACGGGTCCTCTTCCTTAGGCCTGCTGAGGCCGCTGAGCCGGGAGAAGCTGCTGGAGCACAAGAACTGAGACGCGCCGGAAGGACACTGTAGCATCGGGGACAGGTGAGTATGTATTTTTTTTTTTCAATGCCCCCAGCTGATTTAAGAGTTAAAAGTGTTGTCCATTTTTGCCTGGACAACCCTTTTAAAGGGGTTTACTAAGTTATGATGTTATCCCCTATCGATAGGATAGGAAATAGCTTCATGATTGATGGGAATCCAAGCATTGGTACCCTCACCAATACCAAGAACAGGGCTCTGCTTCTCCTGTCCTGATGGGGCAGCAGGCAGAGACAGTGCCCTGCTGCTTAATTTATTTTCTATGGGAGAGCTGGAGATAGCCATGTGTAGCACTTGACTATTTCCAGCAGTCTCACAGATATGAATGGGGTAGCAGTGTACATGTGCAACCTCCACTGGACATGGTCTTGCTATTAAGGGAACAAAGAGCAAAGAACCTCCATTCTGGAAATCAGTGGGAGTCCCAACAGTCATATCCCCACCAAACTAGCAGTTATCACCTGTCTAATGAATAGCTGATGACTTGATATGACCGGAATACCCCTTTAAGTTCTAACTACACATTGTGGTCATATCGGCCATATTTTCACAATATAATACTGAAAGATGCTGCAGTTTTGCCCCAATTTTGTGAAAATCATGAGAATAGTGTGAATAGACCCCTACAAAGCGATTGCTACAGTATCCATTTATTTCCCCCCATCATGAAAGATCCAATGAAATTTGTAGAGCAGCCATACCGATTCTGTTTCTATGTGGCTCCAGTATGACAATATCTAGTAATATCTGTGGGATAGAAGAATGTCCAACCTCATGAATTGCAGAAAACCTATTTTACAGATGTCATTAGGAGACTATTACGCCTTCTAATTACCCATTTATAATTGATACTCATTTTATCTGCTTTTAATGATGATAGGCTAGAACATAAAGGCATTTAACAAGTCACCTTGAAGTCAGAGGTATAGCACTTGACTCTCCGTGGGTTAGCATTTTAGTACATAGACTATAACAATTAAATAAAGGTTTCTATGACCACGACTACAAATACCATGGCATATTTTTCTTACAGGGTGCATTCATACTATATAAAGTAATATTGCTCTACACAAGCTTGTAAGATGTACAGAACCAAACTATTCAGCCCATATCAGTTAGGTTCACATCTGTGATTGGGTTTCCAATGGAAACCTAATCCACATTAAAAAGGAGTTTCCTTAGGAAACCCACAAATCCCATAGACTATAATAAGGTCCGTGTGGTTTCCGCTCGTTTTCCACCCGAAAAGAGTGGAAAAATGCGAAGAGAAAAGTCCTGCTTGCATTGCTTTTCTCTCTGCATTTTTCATGCAGAGAGGGGAACAGAATCCCCCGAATGTAGTACATTCGCAGGTGTGAACCCAGCGTAAGACTATTGGAGATTACTTTATCCATACATGCCTTATATTTCAAGTGAAGGCATATAGAGTAAAAATGCATAAATCCATGGATGCTGACAATGTGCATGTGTAAGGGGATGGTTGAGACTGGCTTCTTCTCTAACCAAATATATGTCTGCCTTGGACTTTATTACTGTGTACTGAACCACAACTGTCCACAGAGACTGATGATGCAGTGTTGTGCGGTGCACTGTTTGCCATTGTGTGTTCTGGCCACTCTTTCAATGCAGTTGTTACAATATGTAATTAAGGGGGTTTTCTGGGAATAAATATTGAATACTGTGACCTCATCAGTACTTACCAGACACAGTGCCGTACATTGCATAGTGGCTGTGCTTGGTATTGCAGCTCAGACTGGCCATGTGACCAATAGACATGATATCACTGACCTGATCTAAATTTGGCACTACTAAGCTTCTTTAGGTGGGGGGAACGATAGATTAGGGGCCTTTCCCTCAAGGGAGTTATAATAAGACATGTCAAGTTACCCAGGAGTGTACCGGTTTTTAGGCCCCCACACCTGGTGAATAGTGTCTTTCACCAGGCTGCTGACTCTACAATGACTGCACTAAACACACTCATTGTTCATGAAGAGGTTACCAGGAAATCCTCCATGAATTTAAAGTTATTAATTTTTTTTTCATTTGAACCAAGGAAACAGAGAATGCAAGTCTGTTACTCTACTGACGGAGCCACAAGCTCTATTAGCTTCAATAGGAGATTTTTTTCTTACACCAAGCTACAATAATATTGTACTGTGCTTGCATCATGTATTGGTGTATAGAGAGAGCTCTATATGCCAGTACATTGTATGCTTTAAAATATTTTTTTTTAAGCATACAATGTATATAGAGATATTTCTCTGATGCAGGTAAAGAAAAACCTTGGTATAAGAAAAAAAAAATACCCAATAAAAAAAAAAAAAATTTAAATAAGGCTTTAGCAATTTTTATCATGAAATGGTTATACATACATTTTTATATATATTCAGTATTGCCAAAAAAATAAATAAATAAAATTGGTGCAATTGTTTATTTTAATCCACTAGTAACAATCTTGGGTCTAATATTATTATAAGTCTAATATTATTATATGGGGTCTGCATATTACTGTGCCCTTTTATAAAGACTACGCCCCTTAATTCACACTTTTTCTGCTACTTGCAATTTTTGGCTAATAGTTATCATTGTAATTTGATTTTATTTTGCAGTCTGGATGCATTTTCATACATTGCAGGCTCCTCAGTCCTGCTCAGTATAAAATCAGATGAGCTACAGTATATGCTCTCTTGGTCTGTAGCCCCACTCTTTTCTCTCCTGAACACTGATTCAGCTGATGTATCTTTTGATATAAGTTTATTTTATTGGATTGTAAAGATGTCAGCTTAGATTTGTGTTCTGCCATCAGATTTTACACTTGATGGGACTGAGCAACCTGCAATGTATAGGAATGCAACCAGGCTGAAGACGATAAATAGTTATACATTTTTAATAAAACTCAATAAAAAAAATTATTTTGAGCCCAAAACACATGCATATCCATACAAATAAATGTTCATTAAGGTACTTGTCACATGCAAAATACTGTCCTAGGTACAGTTAGCAAGTTATAGAGCAGAAGGAGCTGAGTGGATTGATATAGAGGTTTGTAGGAAAGGATGCAGTATAACTTCTAACTTCTATATTGAAAACTCTGTTCTTGCCATGTTGAGAAGTAAAGGAGGTGGTCCTATCAGTAATTGACAACCACTCCTCTATGACCAAGCATAGATAGCTGTCAGGACTGCCTCCATCTCAACATAAAAAGAACAGAGATAAAAGACTGGTTACAGTGAATCTTTCCCACAAACCTATAAATCACTCGGCTCAGCTCCTCTTGCTCTATACCAGGGGTAGGAAACCTGTAAAACTGCATTCACATGGCGCATTTTTACACAAAAAAAATTGCCTTTGTTTTCTGTGCAAAAACACATCCTTAATGCAGAAAACACACCGTTATATAGAATAATGTCCAATAGCGGCCCCTGCACAAGGTATAATGTCCCATAGTGGCCCCTGCACAAGGTATAATGTCCCATAGCTGCCCCTGAACAAGGTATAATGTCCCATAGCGGCCCCTGCACAAGGTATAATGTCCCATAGTGGCCCCTGCACAAGGTATAATCTCCCATAGTGGCCTCTGCACAAGGTATAATGTGCCATAGTGGCCCCTGCACACCTTATTATGTCATATAGCAGCCCCAGCACACAGTATTATGTCACATAGCGGCCCCAGCACACGGTATTATGTCACATAGTGACCCCTGCACACCGTATTAGGTCACATAGCGGTCCCTGCACACGGTATTATGTTACATAGCGGCCCCTGCACAGGAATTATATTCCATAACAGCCTCTGCACACTGTATTATGTCATATAGCGGCCCCAGCACATGGTATTATGTCACATAGCGGCCCCAGCACACGGTATTATGTCACATAGCGACCCCTGCACACCTTATTATGTCAAATAGCGGCCCCAGCACACGGTATTATGTCACATAGTGACCCCTGCACACCGTATTAGGTCACATA
The DNA here is from genome assembly GCA_947044405.1 of Leptodactylus fallax. Lineage (NCBI taxonomy): Eukaryota > Metazoa > Chordata > Amphibia > Anura > Leptodactylidae > Leptodactylus > Leptodactylus fallax. Next base: position 41,956 of record CAMRHE010000005.1, on the reverse strand, counting down.
GCGGTTCCTGCACACGGTATTATGTTACATAGCGGCCCCTGCACAGGTATTATATTCCATAACAGCCTCTGCACACCGTATTATGTCATATAGCGGCCCCAGCACATGGTATTATGTCACATAGCGGCCCCAGCACACAGTATTATGTCACATAGTGACCCCTGCACACCGTATTAGGTCACATAGCGGTCCCTGCACACGGTATTATGTTACATAGCGGCCCCTGCACAGGTATTATATTCCATAACAGCCTCTGCACACCGTATTATGTCATATAGCAGCCCCAGCACACGGTATTATGTCACATAGCGGCCCCAGCACACGGTATTATGTCACATAGCGACCCCTGCACACCGTATTATGTCAAATAGTGACCCCTGCACACCGTATTATGTCACATAGCGGCCCCAGCACACCGTATTAGGTTCCAATGCGGCCCCTGCACACGGTATTAGGTCCCAATGCGGTCCCTGCGCACGGTATTAGGTCCCAATGCGGTTCCTGCACACAGTATTAGGTCCCATAGTGGTCCCTGCGCACGGTATTAGGTCCCATAGCGGTCCCTGCGCACGGTATTAGGTCCCATAGCGGTCCCTGCGCACGGTATTATGTCCCATAGTGGTCCCTGCGCACGGTATTAGGTCCCATAGCGGTCCCTGCGCACGGTATTAGGTCCCATAGCGGTCCCTGCGCACGGTATTAGGTCCCATAGCGGTCCCTGCACACGGTATTAGGTTCCATAGCTCTCTTCAGACCCCCGAGTATAATAAGTGCAGGACCAAGAGAGGTGACAAACATAAAAAAACAATGTACTCACCTTTTTCTGCACTCCGCAGCCGCTCTGTTCTCTTCGGCACTTCTGCCTGTAGTCAGCGACCGCTGATTGGGTCTCTGGGGTCACGTCGCGTCGTTATGCGTAATGACACAGGACGTGACCCCTGAGGCCATGTCAGCGGTCAGAAGCGCCTGCAGATCGCACAGCTGCCGCGTAGCGCAGGGAACAAGGTGAGTATCATTGTTTTTTATGTTTCATCACTTCTCCTGAGTCTCCGCTTATTATACTCGGGGGTCTGAAGAGACCCCACAGTATTATAATATCAGTTTCGTTTTGGCCATGTTTGGTCCGATCGAAGCTGCTGGGCGAGGACTCCGCTGCCATGCCAGGGAAATAAGCCTCGCGTGCCACTCTTGGCACGCGTGCCGGGGGTTGCCGACCCCTGCTCTATAACATGCTGCCTGTAGATTACACTGAATTTTTCATGTGGCAGGATCCTTTTAAATACATCCATATTATTTAAGCTCTGTTTACATCTGTTTCAAGCTTTTGGCTGACAATAGGAGACATAACATAATACATAGCACATAACAGATTCAAAGGGCTCCTGAGAGACTCATTGTGGCAGATTTATGAAGACTAGTGTTTTCAACGCTGGCAGAGGATACGTTTGATTTATATGCAAGCCTCCTCATAAACCAATCTCTGCGGATCTGTGCGCATGCACTGAAATCTACACTGGCTCATAGCTCATTTACGCTAGGTTCACATTAGCGCTGGCTCTACTTTGTTCTGGTCCATTGGAGGACCAGAACAACGGAGAGGTGGACCACTAAAATAGAGGTTACATGCAGAGCCTGGCGGATCCCATTGACTATAATGGGGTCCCATCAGGTATTTGACGTTTTGACAGAGAGGCCTAAAGCAAGTCCATGTGGAAGTCTCTTGTACAGTAGATTCAACTTTCTTTGACCGTATCCTAATATGAAGGAACATACACTAAAATACAGCGTACATAGAAATATAGTTAACACAGGGCTTTACATACTATGCACTCATTCTCATGCAGACTTGCAGTTCTATTGACTCTTGAACCTCAAATCCCCTAGTTACCTGTACTGCAATACCAAACACAGCCTATGGTCAAGAGTGGCGCTATGTCTGGAAGAAAGCAAACTTTTTTTTTCATCTCATACTACCACTTTAACTATCATTTTAGATTGCACACAAAAAGAAGATGCAGTGCAAATATCACAATCCACTGAAATTAAACCAATAGTTTGTGACTGGTTTGAGACATAAAGTTGCCATCAGGAAACATCACCTGCTAAGTTGGCTCAGCTCATTATACATTGTACTGTACCTTAAGCATTGCCAGATGTCTTTCCTAGATATGCTGCTGACATGTTCAATTTAAAATACACATCCCAAGATCCTACTTTTTAGGTTCTTATTAAATTTAGTGTCACAATTTTGTTGAATTTGTCAAATTTATGTGACAATTCTCATATTTCTTAATCATTATCTGAATATTACTGGCCGTTCATTAACACATTGGGGGGAATTCATTAACACATCTAGGCCAGTTTCCTGGTGTACATGTGTAATAATTTGGTATTATAACTCATATTCTGGCGTGAATGATACTGGCCTCTCATATTGCAGAAGATCTTATGCACCCGAATCTAAACCTAGGCCTGTTAGTGACAGCATAGATTTCAGCTATAACCTGACCCAGTAATAATTCAGTTTAAATTATAACACATTTTCCAGGCTATACCGTACCCATCCTAATCCGCCTACATTCCCATCCCGTTATGCTCACTGTTTTTTTTTTTTTTTTTAAGTTTAATGGGGCATAAAAAATTAAGAAAAATTGCTATATTTGTCCAAAAACAGGAATGTGCAACAAAAAAAATTGACTTCTTAATACTTTATACACCAGAAAACTCAGATTTTTTTTTTTTATAGTTAACTAAGCCAACAAATAAGTAATGTAAAATTAGACAAAAGATGTCTCAACATGTGCTAGATTGAGCAACCCACATGAACCACTATGACATATTTGTCACATTTTTAGACTGTCTACTCTAAGATTAGACAGTGTTAGTAAATCTACCCTTCCGAGGTCAACTGATGTTACAGTTAACAGCAATTTTATCATGATAATCCCATGATTTATCCTTAGTGTACCAATGCTTCCATACCTCCTTCCTGGCATACTCTACCACCTTGGACTGCTCTTTACTGCCTGACCCCTGGTGCTTTGTACCAACATCTCTTGGCCTGCTTAACTAGCTGTTACCAACACCTGGAACACCGAGAGGTAGCAACTTTGTAGTCTCCAAGTAGTCCAACTCCCTGTACAGGGATTAAAGACAGGCTACTTAGACAAAGCTCTTAGGAGTCACCCAGAGTCAAACCAGTTTCATAAGTAGGTTCACAGACAACCAGCTGATCATAACAACGATGAACTGAGAAATATCAGAATGTAAAATGGCGAGAAATTAGTAAGGTACTACTTTGTTTATGATATTATACCATTCTAAGTGTTTTTTTTATTTTTTTTAATATGGATAGACACCCCTTTTAGCAATAGTACATCGGATTTCTGGTATTAAAATATGGCGGACGCTCAGGAGCTGCCGGGTCTCTGCTGTATTAAAAAAAAACCAAAAAGAACTAAAATTTGAACTAAATTACCCCTCACTATAAAACACATTCACATTAGGTATCCCTGTGTCCGAAAACACCTGGTCTACAAACTTTGAAAAACATTTTTCCCGTACGGTGAACATCGTAGCGGGAAAAAAAAAAAACAAAAGTGCCAAACCGCCGATTTTTCGCTGTTTCGCATCTGATAAAAATTTGAAAAAAAAAAGTGATCGAAGCAATAGACATTCACCATAATGGTATAACTAAAAAGTACACTTAACCCTGCAAAAAAAAGATGCCTTATGTACACGGAAATATAAAAAAGTTCCGGGCGACTTTTTGACAATTTTTTTTTTTTTACAGTTTTTTAGATTTTTGTTAAGGGGTTAAAATGTAAATAAAACTATATAAATTTGGTGACCTGTCATTTTGGCTGCAGAGTGAATGCCGTAAAAAACGAAGCCCGTAAGAAAGTCGCACAAATTCCACCCCATTCTGAATTTTTTTCAGCTTCCCAGTACATTGTACAGAATAATAAATGGTACCATTATGAATAACAATTTGTCCCGCAAACATTAAGCCCTCATATGGCTCTGTGAATTGAAAAATATAAAAGTTATGGGGTTTGGATGGCGGGGGAGTCAAAAACGAAAATCGAAAAATTTCTCAGATGGGAAGGGGTTAAACAGAAGTGGTCCGTAATTCATTAAAGTAAGCTTTCCCAACCACCTATATTTCGTAGAACTAAGTTCTTTGATAGCACGGCAGATTTTGCTTCTCCGCAGCTGTAGTGTTACAGGTTGCCCTACATAATAGACCTGATGATGATCTGTTAGCTCAATGTGCCTTACAAAGGCCAAGGAGTTCTATAAAATAGTCCATTCTTCAGGTTAGCCAGTATTAGTGCATTGTACTGTAAGCTTTTGATGCATTTGGTCTGTTTTTTTATACAATTTGCAGAATAATAAATTCATTCTGCAAATGGATTTCTCTTTAAAAAGCTTTATGAAATGTCTCCTTCTCTGTCTATCTGTATGCAGTGCCGTACATGTTTATCTAGAAGCAGATAAAAGCAGCACATCTATATTACATATATTTTGTTCATTTATCCAAGGTCTCAAGTTAAACCTTTCTAGCATTTTTGCGCCTCTGCAGTCTCCATACATCACAGTGACAGTATCTTAAAACCATAAGTGCACAGTTTATAGAGGTATAATAGTGTAACGTGAGCAAAATTGGGTGTTGTACCACAATCCTTTTTAAGGTAATATATTTAGGTTTGTATTGGAAGATAAATTTTCTTTGTCAGATACAAATCCTGAACGTCAATACTGGGCTGCCCGCAACGAAACCTCACTGGGCCTTATTAAGAATGGACAAATGTCAATATGTCTTGCAAAATCTCAATTTGTGAAAGTGTATCTCGCTTTCTATAAAAGGAAAAGAAAGATTGACATTTTCAAATAAGCACCAAAAATTTTACAGGTATCCGATCAGCCTTGCAGTCTGGATGCATAAGATTTAGGCCTATGGTATCCAAATAGCTCAGCAGAGGCACATGTATCCCCAAACCAGTCTGTGTCTCACAGTAAAAAATAAATGTATAAAACATTACAGCACTACAAGTGTAGTATGCAGGAGATGGACTCCAAGTTGAAGTTTCAATTTCCTTTGCTGTAACTCTGAGAACAACTTAGAACAAACAGAGAAACTGGTAACATAGGCGTCTTATACGTGGTGGTCTTCTGCCACCGGGTCAGTGCAAGGGGAGTCTCTCTCGCCCTCACCTGGGGTTCTCTGAGATGTTGCTGGGTCCGTTTTTACGCTGTAAACTTCATCCATATCTCAGGAACCAAGATGTTGTCTTCAAATCACCCAGTATGGAACTCTCATATAGATTCCTCTGGGCTCCGGTGCTTGACCCTTCCTTGGTTTGCTCTCCCAAACTGATGTGCCAACCACTGAGGTTTTCAATCTCCCACTGCTCTATTTAGTGACCCCCCCTATGACAGGTTGGCCACTAGCATGTCCACTCCGGTCTGCACCGATACTGATGCTTACATGATGAGGCTGGGCAACACTTTAATGGATATACAGATAAGTCCTTCCTTACTTTTCTTCTTGGCTTCTTGGTGACAGTTTTTCCCTGGTCCATCTAGCAGGGGTATAACTAAAAGCTTCTAGTCAACTTCTCACAACTGTCTGCAGCATTTACATTTCCCTTTTCTTCTCCATCTGGGCCCAGACCACCATGAAGGCTTTTTCACAACATGTCTATTCACGCAAGCTTCCCATCAGTCCCATCTCCTGTTATGTCACCGAAACTCCTGGGTCCATCATCAGCGATCCCCAGAACCAGATAAGTAAATTACTACTCCCTGGTCAACCCCTTTAATAGAGAATTCCTTAATACAATGTATAAACTGAGGAAATAATTTATTTTTCCAGTGCATTGCTCTCCAGCATCTATACAGAATGATTCATCTCCAATTCAATGACTCTCTCCTTACTTCCCCTTATATGTCTCTATATACATCCCTCACACAGTAATGGTGCCCTCTTTTATGTCACAGCCTCCCTTCATGGACTTTGTCCCTGAATTATGCTGACCAACTGCTACTTTTTGCAATAAAGGATCCATCCATTTTCTCCTTTCAGAAAGAGAAAGGTTGTATATCATAAATCTTCAACCTATCTCTCTCCAAAGCAACACGGGTCAGGGGTAACAAATTTACAATGCACAAAGTGTCAGTCAAGAAAGAAAATTAGAAAGGGAGAGATCAAAAAGTCTAACCAGCCTTAGGGTGGCGAGGGTGACCTGTGGGACCCTCACACATGGACCAGGCCAAAACTGCGACCACTACAACTTCTATAATTAAGACTGTGTCATCTAATCTGCCCTTATTTTATTTCCATCTTCTCTTAGGACAGACATGTTGATTCTTCAATGAGACCTTCTAAAAATTTTTCCAAGTCTCAAGTACCCTTAAATTATATTTCCTGACAATGCTTGTGATCCCTCCTACCCCCCAAGTAATTGCAGATTGCTTTTGCCTAGTTTTTTATTAACTTTTCCCTCTTGAACTTTATTTAAAACTTAAAATTAAAACGTATCCAGTTTATTTAAAACTTGATGGCCTATTCTAAAGATAAGTCAATCATTTTATCGGTGGGTGTCCGACTATTGTGATCTTCACCGATCAGGTGTTTCCACGGGAACGCATGGTTTACAGGCCAGGAGCTGAACTGCTCAGATGCCATGAGCATTGCAACATATGCTTGAATGGATTAACTCCGAACCTTGTCTGTGCCTAATTCACTGTGCCTATGGCAAATCCTCCACCATCGCAAGCATCATCAAGACCGGTGTATAATATGATAGTCTTGATGAATCGACTGCAGTGTCAACATTACTAGTAGCCATAAAAACAGCTGATCGGTCCCAGCAGTCAAACCCCCACCAATCTAAACTTGATGACGTATCTTAAATACTTTGTCTCTCTGGATAATTTTTTTTATATTTGCCAACTCTTCCAAATTATTCAGGAGGCTTCCAAAAAGACGGGTGACCTCCCAGAGATTCTGCCATTTTCCAAGTGAAATGGATACATGTCCCAAAAAGAGGCATCACCAACACATTGACTAGGTCAAGGCAGAAAAAAGGGCGTGGAAAATACAAAAGAGATGTGTCTCTCCCCTAAGAAGACATGGTCCAGTCAAAAGAGTGGCCTCACACAAATTTTTTGGTATCAGTCTCTGTGCCGCCAACTACAACATGTTTTAGTTTTATGCTTAAGACCCCACACTGTTTTTGTTTGTCTTCCTTGGACCAATGCTATTTTATCAATTTTGTTGTAGGTGAGTTCTCTAGAAGTTTGCACAGTGTGGCAGATAAACAGATTATGCACCTTGCCCAACAAGTTGACGGAGCCATTTGGGAAAAGAGTGAGACTTGCCGAAAAGGGAGTGATTCCTAAAGGGGTTGTGCAGGATTATAAAACATGGCTGATTTCTTCTCAGAAAGTGACATCACGTCACTAGTTATACAGTAAAGCATGCAACTTTCTATCCCTGCCTGGCTGCTCTGCTGCCATATTTTGTCAGATTATGGTAACCACAAATCCTTCTCTTCTGAAGTTCTGGCTGACACAGAACTTCCAATACTATACTCAAAAAGAGGGCTTCTTCTCCCCAACTGCATTATTTTACATTGAGCATTGAAATGCAATTTCCATTGTTTGGACCATTTATCCAGTAAATCTCTTACATGGTACAGACTGCTCCGGGAATATTGTCAATTTTTGTGCTATTGTCAAACAGGCAAAGCAGCCAGAAATATTTTACGACACGTTCGCTAAAAGAAACCGTCAAAAAAATGGACATGTGTATAACCCCATAGACTCACATTGTTATGACAACAGATATTTGAGGGCTGTTGAAAAATGTTCCTCACACGGCCACTCTTCATGCTCATGTGAATAAGGCCTAAGGCTCACAAAACAGTAAATAAGATATACAGTATATACAGTATATATAGATATATTTGGTATCCCCTGTAGCAACCTGTATAATACAGTGGGCACAATATTTATATTGATGGGTAAATGTAAAGAAAAATGGTGCAATGACCCTTCATAATAGTTAATATAAATGAAAACTTTACTTATGAGTAACCTGCAGCTCATTTTACAGAATTAAATTCATACAGCTACATAAAAACAAAAAATTCTTCTTGCAACTTCTGCAAGTTGAGTACCCAAATTTTCATTAGAAAAATAATTAAAAAGTATATTGGTGTATAGTATAATGGGAGAACAAAAGAATTTGAGGCAGAAGGTGGCCGCTGTGACCCTGTCTCCCAGGGGTCTGTGTAAACCTGGAGCTGGCCATCCTTGTGGTTCACCACATATTACTTATCTATTTCACAATACACACAGGGGTATAACATAATCTTTAATCTTCAAATTCATTAAATGGACTCCTTTATCCAAAACATTCCCCTTACTCAAATGCACATACAGGGTTGAGCAAGGTAGACATGAGAGATAACTGAATGAGACCCTAATTGATGGGTCTGGGAACCAAAATGGATACAAAATGGTCCTCACATTGAAGATAAACCTATTGACAAAAGAAATAATGCAACAATAAAAATTTGTTGGAATGGAATGAAACATTTAATGTGTGAACATAATAATGATATATGTAAGTGATTACAATATTAGTGAAAGAAGTTTATTGGGAAAAAATGCACAATTGAAAGTATTCTCTAGTACCCTGTTGGACTCCCTCTGATCTGGATACATGATGAGATATTGTTGGGCATGGAGGCTTTCAAGCGCCTTATTTTAGCCTGCAGAACACTTGCCCCCAGATATTGCAGCTGGGTTTGTAGATCCTGCATACTTCTAGGTTGCCAAAGCTAGCATCCCAGATAGTCAAGCCAAAGTAGTACTGCAATCTGGCAAAGCAATCATAGGAAACCCTTGATGCATGTGGGCGAGCATTATTCTGCAGACAATTGACAGCTCTGACATGAGAGATGACACACCGCCTCAGGAAGTCCTGCACATATGGCCGAGCTGTTAGTGCCCCTCATATCATTATTAGGGGTGACCTGCTATCGTATTTTCTCCAGATCAACACACCAGCACTTGGGGCATTGTGTTTGTTCCACAACAAAAGCAGGATTGAAGCACTCACCACCAGGCATCCGTACTAAAACACAACCATTGCCACATCTCAAACAGAACCTGGATTTGTTGTTAAAGACAATACAGTTCCAGGTCCAGGCTTCTCATCCTTGATACCATTGCAAACGAAGACATCAAAGGCAGGACACAGAGGGTGCTGTGACACCAAATTTCCTTTAATGAAGGTGCCATCTGGGTATGGGTAGTGCACAGAAAAACTGTGAGTGTGACCATCCAGCTTCTCTCATTCCAACGAAGAACACCTCTCTAAGTCTGTCAACTGGAAAAAAAAAATGTCTTCCAGTGCATCATAGAGGCATGTCCAGCAGTCAAGGATCTCTTACCAAAAGTAGCCTCAGAGCCTTTTATAGGGCAGCAGGGGAAGCAGTTTTAAGTCCTCTTGGAACAATACCATGCGTCTTGGACAATACCATGCGTCTTGGACAATACCAAGCCTCAGACCACACCTGTAATCATATAATTTGCCTGGAACATGAATGCCAAGTTTTGGTTAGTTGGCTCTCTTTAAAGGTATCCTCTGCTTTAGGTAATTCCTATTTGATAGAAGGATCACTTATCAATAAATTAATCACAAAATGTCCCTCTGTTGGGACTTCTCGTGATGAGCTGTAATCTGTACAGAAAACCTAGTATTAAGTGTTCCGTTTCCCTGCTGTACCACCACAGAGGGAAATAAAGCAATCCTCAGTGTCCATTTGATTTAATGGGTTGTCTGTCTAAAGCAGAAAAAGACAGATCCTCCAGAGCTAATTTTTGTAGTCAGGGGCAATTTTTGTAGCATCTCTCCACACTGACCAAGAGGTAAACATCCTAAACAGCTAACCCCCCTCTATTAAAAGGAGTGTCTGGGGGTAGTAATTTACTTACCTGGTCCAGAGGATCACTGATGAAGGACTTGGGGGGTTCAGGTGACATCATGACTCCTGGGTCATATGATCTGAAGCAGCGTTTCACCCCCTCCTGCCCAGATAAGGTGAGGTGGGGTAGAATGACCCGGAGATTGAGAGTCATGATGTCACTAGAACTCCTGGGTCCATCATCAGCGATCCCCAGGACCAGATAAGTAAATGATTACTCCCTGGTCAACCCCTTTAATAGAGATTTCCTTAATACAATGTATAAACTGAGGAAATCACTTCTTCGCCCAGTTCATTGCTCTCCAGCATCTATACAGAATGATTCATCTCCAATTCAATGACTCTTTCCTTACTTCCCCTTACATGTCCCTATATAGAGCACATTGTGAATAATTCATATAAATTGCCACTCACCTATAATGTCTCCAATTTCTTCACATAATAACATGTGTGGGAGTAGATATGGCTTGTTACTGTACTTCATTCATTGAGGCTAACATATAGGCCCTTAACCTGTACTGCTCTCGTGGCCTTTAAAGCTTTAGTTTCAGAAGTAATTTGTACATGACTGGAGATATTATTTCGGCATAATTAGTAGCCTTATTATCAGGCTCAGAAGGATGAAAGGCAATAAATACCTTACGTTAGAAGTATGACCTTGAGAGCACACGGATGCAACATATGGCACATTCACACATCATCAGTTGTATATCTGTTTACTGTTCACACAGGCATTGTGCTGGCAAAAGAATACATTATATGTCATGGTAGATGGATGGATAGATAGATAGATAGATAGATAGATAGATAGATAGATAGATAGGAGGGTATGTAGGAGGGTGACTGAGGACATACGGCTTCTTTGACAGTGGGCAGGAATCATAGTGCATGAGTCGAAGCAGATGGAGTTTGGTTGTGATCTATAGACAGGCAGAGGTCAAGATGGACAGTAGACAAGAAGACATGATCAAGATTACAAGCTGGGAACAGGCACTATGAAGGGCCACTGAAAAATGCATACTGAGCAACTTTGTAGGTGAACCCACAGATCTGTACATCTACTTTGTCTTTGCCGGTTAAGCACATGCAACATATCTCAAATAAAATCACAAGAAACCACAATTGACTACATACAGTATCTTGGTTTATATTTAATGTATCTATAGATTTAAAGGGGCTCTAGATTATTAGAAAAATATGTCTTCTTTCTTCCAGAAACAGCACCACACTGATTTATTGGCTATGTCTGGCTTTGCAGCTGCCCAAGGACACATGCGACACTGAGGTTTGACCACCAAATAACCAATTTGCAAGAAAATTTGCTCTAGCACAATTTTTGGAAGGTACCTGCCTATAGATCAATGCATGTTGTTTTCCTAAACACCTGAGAGTGGTCTTTAGTAGAGCAGTTCAAAACAAATTTTTGAGCTATATATCTTACAAAAATACGTCAAGTCGTCAAGTATTAGGAAATCACTTGGCTTCTCCAATGAACATTTGTATTATAATTCTGGGCAGGTTCGGCCAACTTTAATATCTGCCTGATCAGCTTTAGCAAGGGTACAAACAACCCTGAGTATGGTACAACAATAATGGCATTTATGTGATGTTCTCTAAATTCACAATGGTCTTCTAGTCACGTAACTTTTATGGTGTTGGTACTTTTTATCTGTCAATACACAGAACAAGTTTCCTTGACCTACACAATCACTGAACACAAGTTCACTAAGCTAAAACAGAACTTTTATTGATACAATCTGAAAGGCGAATCAGTCATCAGCCATGTCAGAAATGAGCAATAACTCCATGGAACAAGAGATGCATGTAAATATATGCACAACATCCTCTATAATATCTCATTGTTAGCATGAAGGACTGTATTATTGCTGCAAAAGAACAAACTGGAGCTATTAACCCTATATTCTCACGTATAGATGGTCGCTTGGCTAATATGGAGAAGTTTAGTAAGGCTAGGTTCACATCTGTGTTGTAGCCTCCATAGGAGACTCCACCGCAGATTCCTTCTACTGCCGGTTTCAGTATAAAATTGGCAGAAATCTGATGGGTAACCGCTTTTTTAGCAGAGAGGCTCTCTGTCTTTTGGGTCCCCATGCGCGCCCGAATGACAAAAAGGCGAACCCTGTTGTGAATCTAGCATAAGATAAATTTATCATTCTTTTACATTAACAAGACACCAACACCATGAGGTATACAGTTACTTATTAAACCATACATGCCTTGCTTAGAATTTTGGTTAAGGAATATGCAAATAAGTCCTTGGAAAATGGGAACTTGCTCTAAAACCAACTTTTAGAAGAGGACTTTTCCTTTACCCAGAATCCTTGGCACGTCATGCAATGATCCACCAAGTCTGTGTGCATCTTATCGTGGAGACTAATGGTGACTTAAGCACCTATGACACACACCTATGACCTCTCACCTAACCAGCACCCTTGACACAGCTGGCTGAGATCCTCTTCATTTTAGAAAATTAATCTGGCTTTTATTCACATAATAGTGTATTTGATTTTAGGAAAACCATGCATTGATCTATAGAGGGCTATCTTCTGAAAGGGGGGTGCTAGAGCAACTTCCCCTTTTCCACCAAGGAGAACTTATTTGTATATTCCTTACTTTTCTTTTATATTAAAACAGTGTATAGTCCCTTTTATGTTGCATATTACTAACTTTGATAATGCTTTTAACCTGCATCAAAAATGCATGCTTCTTGGTCGTGGGCTTTAAGCTTATGCTATTGTATATGTATAGAATGAGCAGAAGCAGAGAAAAAATTAAGGACTTATTCACACAACTAAAAACATCCTTACAACAGCCAGGATGACAGCATGGAGGAGGGCACATTAAAAACGTCAGTCATCATAAATCTCCCCCAATGGGTCAATTTTAAATAGCTGTCAAACAGATGGATCAATGGGGATGGGTCAAAACAAAAAAAGTCTTTGAGCTTCATCATTTTTTTAGCAGGCAGATAAAAATGGATGATATAGAACGGCCATGAAAAACAAACCATTTGACCTGTTTCCCACTGCCATTTTTTATAATTGTTGTATAAATATAACCTAAAACGGTTTATTACCACTATTTTTATTTCTGTTTCCAGTTTTCCAGCCAATGCCTCACTCTATGTGTAGAGTAGAGGCAGTGACAGTCACACGATACCTGTGACCTGCATGTCACTGTTACTGGGTCTTAGAAGGCTCAGATCAGCTCTGCCTGTGACAAATGTCACCATACAGGTCTTTTTCCCCTGAGACTAATATTGGATGGCCCAGTTACAGCTAAAAATCACACAGGAAAAAATAACTTTAGAGATTAAATGCCATTACCAATGTCATCTCCTAAGGGTCAAATTATGTTAAAAAAAAAAAAAAAAATGAACAAAAATATATAACGACAAAAAACACCATCAAAGTAAAATATTAAAACTACCAAAAACATTAGGGAACCCATGTGTGAATTTAACCCCTACCCACCCTGAACTGTACTGAAATGGTATTTTAAAAAAAACAAAAAAAAGGTCATTAAAAACAGATGAAATTTTCCATTTTAAGCTTTCATTGTACATCTGAATGTCACAAAATTTTCATCCATTTCCTGGATGTCTAGCCATTTTTAACATCCATTTGTCAGCCATTTTTAACTACCTGCTATAAAAAACAGATGAAGTTCAGTGGGTTGGGTCATAAAAAAATGACCAATGATCTGTTTTTAACAGTAGTCATTTAGGTGCAAATGCATTTTCACAGATGTTAAAAACAGACCCATTGGGGAAGATTTACTATTATTCTACTCCAGACTTCTGGTGTAAAAAAAGTTGCAAACCATCTGCCCCGCCAGGTTTATTATCATTCACGTAAATGGTATAAATGATGCTGAAAATCTACGGTCAGCTATGACCTGGTGTGGATTTCATTCCAGACACGTGGTTCGGCATAAGGGATATGAAGATTGGTGTTAAAAACACCAAACTTCATAGATCTCCACCATTGTACGCTCAGCTAGTCTATTTTTTGACTGCTGTTATTTACAGTCAGAAAAATGGACATGTGAATACACCCATACACCTTCATGGTTCTGAAAAAAGCCATGGCACAGCCATTTTTCTCTGCGGTGTTCATGTGGACTACTAGTACAGCCATCAAACAAATGTTTGGAATTTTTTAATTAATTTTAGTTTTGTTTATGACAGTGGCGATTTTGTAACACGCAATACTGCAAAAATGGCGCAACAAACATTTGCTTAATGGCTGCTACAACTGTACTTCTCTGTATAGTTCCCACAAGCCACCGTACTATTATGGTGCTTGCACAGGCACTTACTGCCGGAGTTACAGAGAACTCTGATTCCGGTAGGTTAACCCCTTATATGCTGTGAAGATGCTCAATGCTGGTCATTGCATCTAAGTGGTTAAAGAGAGGGGGGACTCCCCCCTCAGCCTTCTCTCATGCGTTAGTTGCCATGGCAAGGGAAGCCAAGTACCAATGTCTATTAGACCCTAATTTGACAGTTACGGTCATAATACGCAGCAACACATACGTACTGCATTGCAGTGCATTGTATCAGGGGATCACATGTTCAAGTCTCCTGAGAATTAGGAAAAAAAAAAAAAAAAAATTTGAAAAAAAAGTAAGAGTTTTCATAAGATCAATGTTACTCCCTTCACCAGTAGATTCAATGTTATGATCAACATATAATACATGAAAATCATATTAAGTGCCTATTCACACAATCGACTTTCTCGACCTCGTGCTATCTGTGATTGGTGGAAAAATAAAGCCTGTTCTATTTTTCTTGGATCAGACTATTAGGTCCATTTACCTGGATGCCATTCTTCCTGTCATGTGAAGGGGTACGAGAAAAAAACAGATTCCGCATGGATCCATTAAACACATGGCCAAGACTCGGTCACGTGAATGGAGTGACATATATGCCAACGACTCACTACTTCTCTGACTGGCTGCAGCGATCACATTGTGCAAGTACTTCAGCTAAGCAGTGGCATCCGACATACATAGTGCTAACTGAAACTGCTGAGGCACAGCTAAAGTCCCCTGTTCTAAATGAAGCATTGGTCGGGTAACACATGCTCTGCTCCATTCATTTCAATGGGAGTGCAAAATTTAGCACCATACTCAACTATCTCCAGCAATCCCATTGAAATGAATGGAGCAGTGCGCACTGTCCAACCACCACTCCGTTCAGAATGGGGGACCCCCACAAGATAGGAGATAACTTGCTTTCATGGGAAAACCCCTTTAACTGAGCTATGTCCCAGCCAGGAGCTGACTCCATCATTCAGGTTAAAGAGCTCAAACAGCTGGCTTGTTCTAGAACAAGATCACCGGTACATACATACACAGTGAATGACCTGTTAGTAAGTAGATATGGGAGGATTATCATCCTTCAGACACTTCTGAATTCTGAATTTTGTGCTTGTTTGGTCCATTAAAAAAATAAAAGAAATTTGGCGTATGATGTATGCATGATGGCAAATCATTGGGCAGATATATATTTTTTTTGAGTCCATGGTATTTTTTGCACAATAGCCATAAAGGAGGCAGAATGATGATACACATGGGGCAATGATGGCATACAGGGGGCAGCGATGACATACCGAGGGGGCATAGTGGTGGTATATAGCCAGGGGATAGTGATGGCATATCTAAGGAACAGAGTGGTAGAGTGATGGCATATTACTGGGCATAGTTTTTGTTTTTTATAGCACATTGTGTTTTTTGCACAATAGCCATATAGAGGGCAGAATGGTGATATACAGGGGACAGTGATGGCATACCTAGGGGAAAGAGAGGTGGTATATCCAGGGGACAATGATGGCATACCCAGGGAACAGAGAGGTGGTATACCCAGGGGACAGAGAGGTGGTTTATCCAGGGGACAATGATGGCATACCCAGGGGACAGAGGTGGTATATCCAGGGGACAATGATGGCATACCCAGGGGACAATGATGGCATACCCAGGGGACAGAGAGGTGGTATATCCAGGGGACAATGATGGCATACCCAGGGGACAATGATGGCATACCCAGGGGACAGAGGTGGTAAATCCAGGGGACAATGATGGCATACCCAGGGGACAATGATGGCATACCCAGGGGACAAAGTGATGGCATATTATGAAGCAGAGTTTTCTAGAGTGCGTTGTATTTTTTCACACATCGTGTTTTATTGCTAGTATAATAATATAATGGGGAATATATGTCTCTTCTGCTGTAGTCATTAGCTGGGCTTACTGCTTTATTTTTATGGGTTATTTTTTTTCTTTTTCTTTTTATGTGAAAAATATGATAAACTACAATATATACAACCTCATTTCTGTATACACAGTGATATACAAGGTTCACGTACAATCTTAAACCCATGTGTAAATGTGAACTTTCATCTATTAAAAATCTTAAATGTCACTCCTAGGAAACTGACATTTATAAAATCTGACAGCCATCTTCAAGCAGAATCATTTTATCCTTGTTACATTTCCACCTCTGGAGTCTAGAACATTGGAAATAATGTGACTCTATTCTCAGCCGCCAAAAATCACCAAGTTGATTCATTTACATGCAGCCCATTCTTATTGTATGCAAACGGGCCTCATACATATGCATAGGTTGGAAGCTGAGAGGCTGCTCTGTTTGAGTTCCTCAGACCAGAGTTGGACACCTGTCCTGACCATAAATGTTCATTGTCAGATAATGAATAAACAGTGAATTCTCCCTAGTCAGGTCTGCACCGGGAGGCAGAAGAAGCAGTAACATGTGAACGAGAGGTCCATAAATGACAGGCGTGATATATAACTGTCTGTCACACTGTCTAGATACTTTTTTTAATCCACTACACACTTGTTTTGTCTTTTGTGCTTAGTAAAATGATCATCACTGGGGAAAAATGATGTTTTATGTAGAGCTGCAATGTGGAACCTGAAGCTTCTGGGACCCAATACAGGATTTGTAACAGGGACCCCGCCTAAAATATCCAAGGCATGTGTTTCCCCAGGTGCTACCTCTATAGCGACACCCCTGCAGAGCAGACTTTGTACAAGGACATAGCTATAAGGGGTCCTGATATCCGTGAGGACTCCAAGCCCTCCAAAGAAGAAGACATCAGTATTATAAATAACACCTGGTAGGCAAGGGACTCTGTAAGAGATCTTGCAATTTGGCCCAAAAGCTTCAAGTTATGCCTCTGCTGATCTACATAAAATGACAACAATATATCAATATTACTCTTTGAAGACAAAATATTATAACCATCAGTTATTACTCTCTTAAAGGCATCTGTCAGCAGACTCCTTTAAGCGTAAGTTTACACATGGCAGACTTTTTGTATAAATATTTGCATACTGAACCTCCCAATTTTAATGAATGGAAAGAAAGTAATTTTTTTTTGCTAAGTAACATCCAAGAACACCCAATCACACCTAGTCTACTCCTTCTAGTAATAGAGAGGGGCGAAGGCCACAATTACAAGAGGATGCCAAGAGGGCTGAAAGCTGGTGGAGCCCCTGGATTTGGTAAAGCTTGGACTTAAAGGCACACATATATGGAAGTCCAAAATAAAGTCTGACTAAAAGCTTAGATGACCAACCATTGACACAAGACAGTAACCACTTAGACATGTTAAACAGATGTAAAGCCAGGAATAAAAACCAGATCAGTCACAGCTGCCATAGGGATGTATTCTGTAATTAAAGGGGTTTCCCTATTGTCTTACAGTATAATGATGTTAGATGGGTCCCATCATGATGTTCATCATCTTACCAGAGAAACTAGTGCTGCATGCTACTGCATTCCAGAGGCAAAAAAGTTTTGCCGGGGAAACAATTTGGTTCATGTTATTTGATTAGGCAGAAAACCACTTTAGGCTAAAGCCCTACGTAGCGGCCCGCAACAAAAAAGCGATGCGGGAAAAACCATGGCAGAAACGCGTTGCAGTTTTTCACACAGCACTTTCACAGAAAGTCCGCAGAGTTTTTCTCTGCGGATTTTCTGCTTCCATTGTACTGCTACAGGTGTTTTTCTGCGATGTGTGGATGGGACTGTAAAACGCCACAGCCAAACCGTGGAGTTTATGTCACGTGGGGTTTCAGCCTTAATATTGCATGCTACAGATGCATTAAATTGGTACCCGATGTGTCCTTTCTAACTTTTAAAGGGGTTGGGGGTTGTTCAGGGAGTTGAAATTGACTTACCTGGTGCGGGGATGCTGATGATGGCCACATCCTGGCCCCAGGGTAACATGATCTGTAACAGTGTTCCACAACCCAAGTTGCTAGACCCCTTCCCTAATCTCACGGGTAATTAATTAACTCTGGTATGGGGCTAGCTGACTATAGTAAAGTCATCTCCCATAGCACATGTAATTAATCACCTGTGAGATCAGGGGAGGAGGGGGCAAAATTCTGATGTATCTGAAATCCTAGGTCTATGATCAGCATGCCTAGATCAGGAGAGTCAACTCCCTGGACAACCTTTAATCGGGGCTGGGCATATATGTGTGTCACTAGCTTGCCGGCTGTAAAAATCAAATTATTTTAAGATATTCTGTCACGAGATGTCTATGCTGCATGTGTCTATGAATGGCCACCCAGTGGTTCCATTGTGAACTGCAGCCTATCAAGGATTTTTCTAGCATGCTGTGATATTATATTGAATTGGATTCATTAAAAATTACTACATTTACATAGCTGAATTCGAGCCAAGGTAAAAGCGGACACTGTAAGTCTAATTTCCCATGAAATTAGCTAACTGCCCAGGTGACAAGATAATACACAACCAAAAAGAGCAAGTTGATAGAATTTTACACAGTAGGATAATCTATGGGGTAATTCTGAGCCGCACAAATCCACTCATAAATGCAAAAGAAAGTTTTTGCAATATGCAGGAAATCAAATTGTAATGGCGAAGAATTGAAAATCAGGAAATAATAGAAAATACATAATATGGAGTCATTTCAAGTAACAACTGGTGCTTTTCACTGCACACCTCGAGTTTCCCTGACATTTCTCTGTATGTATTTAAGCTATCAGATATTACATGTATGATTGAAAGGTGTGTTAAGGTCAGAAAGCTCCCATCTCCCTTGTTACCAAGTTCCTGTTTCCCCTGAAGCAGAGCACATGTTCTGCCTCACTATAACAGCCCATAATTTTGTTATTGGGATTATTTCAGAGAGGACAAAAATTTTGCACATTCAGGATAAATCAGAACTTATTTGCAGGGAAAGGGCCAGCTAGGTTAACAATTTCTAAAATAACATCCAAAAGACTTAAAGAATGGAAAAGCAGCCAAATATCTTCTAAGAAAGGCTGCACAGCAGAATGTAATACAAGGATACAATATGCAGTTTATTCTCTAACATGTTTATGAATCCCGTGTCTTGTTGTCCAATGTTTGCTAACAAATGAGATCAATATGTAACGATAACCAATAAACCAACCAGTATTCAGGTACTGTATAACCACTCAGCACATAAAATCAAACTTTACACCAGAGCAGAGGCAAAGAGATCCTGAGCCCCAAAGCATATTGGGAACAGGGCTTCACCTACTGTGTGCAGTGTAATACTAGTGTCTTCTTATATGGCAGGGGTCTTTAAAGGGGTTGTCCAGCCACATAAAATGTAATAAAACATTCAAAATAGTATAAAAATAACAAAGGAGGCAATACCCACTGGCCCCCTGCCTCTCCTGGTCCGATAATTCCCCTTCCCTCTCTGTATCCTGGCCTCCAGCGATTACATCCCAACATGGACATATGATCACTGCACCTATTTGGTGGCTGCAGCAGTCAGATGTCAACATCTGAGGCCTGTGATTGGCTGCAGCAGTATCATGACTGTGCTGGGTCATTATGGCTGGGGGTCATAATATAGACTGGTAAGGGAGTGAGCGAGCAAGAGGAAAAAAATATTTTACATAGATGGTCTTTCACATAAAAGTAGAGTTGGCTGAAACTGATTTTTCCTTAATTTAATTATTGCATTTGAATGATACAGTATGCAAATAAATGGTTGTGATTCAAGGATTGGAGTGGACCTTATAGTCCTCAAACTCCAACTAAATCGCTGGAGGAAATAGTCCTGCAAGTCCTACTTTTTGGTCCATTGGTTTCAGCTTAAATGAACATATACACAACTGATCCCACTATAGTTAATGGGGTCCATCGGACTTTGTATGTGACCACTGTTGCGGTATGTTGCGGTCTGCCTATTCAGTGTTCTAGTCCTCCAATGGCTAGTGTGAACCCAGTGTGATCAGCCATCCTTTATTATACAGAAGCTTAATGGATACACTAACCAATTACACCATGCAGGATGACTCACAACACCCACCATCTCCTAAGGTCCCATCCTTAGAAAAGCCAAATTCTACCCCCAACAATTATACCTGGATGACCATTTTATGATCAAAGTACAAAACTATACTAGATCATTTTAGACATTTGTTCTCAGGGTCATTGCTCACACATTGTAACAGATAACTTGAGGCATCAATCTCCAGATCAAGCCACCCACAGACCCCCACATCTCAAAAATATCCACCCCGCTCCACTGGCCAAGACAAGAAACAAAAGAAGAATCTGTTATACAAAACTTGAGTCCAGAGATACAGATAGTTGATCACAGTCTTGATCCCTTAACATTTTAATGTGCTATTGTGATCTAGTGATGAATGAACATTTCTGAGGTCCACCAGGAACATATGTTTCAGCCTCTGTCTCTGGTGGCTCTGCCGGGGTGTCTACTTTCCCAGGTATCATCTGACCTTTCCCTGATTATCAGTCCAGGTCACTGCTAAGACTTGTGATAGGGTCTCAGTGATCATGTGGGGGTGTTGACTTTGGGATCGTTGACATCAGGGATAGAGCCAGAAGACCCAAAGGATGCCTGGGAAAGATGACTGAATGTCACAGCCAAACACAGAAAAGGACATCATGGTGGTTACCACTGATGCCTTGCTCCAGCCAAGGATAACATCAGGAAGGAGTTTGTATGTTCTCCCCATGTTTGCTTGGGTTTCCTCCCATACTCCAAAGACAAACTGATAGGGAATGTAGATTGTGAGCCCTGTATGGCACAGGGTTGACAATATCTGTAAAGCACTATATAAGTAAGTAAAATAAGTGCTTTTAAAAAAAAAAAATTTCTCACCTTTTCAGTCCTGTGATTATTATACTCTGAGGCCTGAAGAGACACCAGTATATAATAAGCAACCCAATTCTTAGTTCCCTGATCTCTATTGGAGACCATAAAAACTAGACTTCCTCTAAACGTGATTATGTTTAATAGATCCTGCTAAATCTGCAACTTAAAGAGGACCTTGTACCACTGTCCAGCAATTGTAACTCTTTGCATCCTTGCTGCACTGATTTTGCTGCAGTTGGAATATTTTCTCTAGTCCCATAATTCCTGAGCGATCAGTGCTGTTGTATTCAGCACCTAGGGCCGCCCACCTGACAGTAGAACCTAATTAGCATATTGGGTGCTGAAACTAACAGATTGCCCAGGGGCTAGAGAACGAAATCCAACTGCGCTAGAGTCAGTAGGTTGGCACCTATTAGAGTGCAAAGATTTGGAGATGGTGAAAGGTCCTCCTATTTCTCTGCGCTCTCCTCTAAAACTTGCCATCCATGTGCCCTTTCTCCTACAGATCTAAGGCCATACACATTAGACAGCTGTCCATTGAACATCCATTTGGCCTACAGCTATTCCTCCTCAGCAGAGTGTGCATGTGTTCTGAAATGGAATCCGCCATTTTGTCCACAGCATAATGCGCATACCGTGGAATTAAAATATCTGCAGCATTCCCGTATTTCCATGCCGTTTTTTCACTATGTAGAAGTGAGAATATGAATTGTATTGAAATGTAAATAGCTGTGGATTTGCAGTGCAGATTTGTCCATATCTGGTCCATTCATTCTCATTATGTGTCCCAGAAGTCTTTGTATCCTTTTCAAGCAGCAGGACCCATGTGCCACTTTGTGCCCTGACTGTACATTCTGTAGAATATATTGACACTACTATATATATAGTTAATATGATTATGTTAGGGAATTAGTAATTCACTATAATAATATTGTACATGGCTCCGAACAGGAGCTTTGGTTTATATTCTGGCTATTTGCTCACATGTGAAGCCTCCTCTCCTCCGTCTTCACTGTTTATAACTTGCGCATGCAGAAAATTCATGGGCTGTTGCTTACTACTTTATATTTCCACTATGCAGGATTTATATACTGCAGCACAGTAAAACTGATGAGCTGAGAACGGCAGAGAGGCTTCATTTCCTCTCTTCCCTATTTTGTCCTGTATTATTGATATTACTCTGTCTTTAACAAGACTTTGGACATGATGGTTCTCTATGGTTCTGTTTCTATACATTCATGAATGTACGGCTCAGACTATCTGAACCAATGCCAGGTTGGATATTACGTCTTGTGGTCACGTCATATCGCTAATTCCATCATTTATCACTCAGTTGTCACTTTTGCCTGGGATTAGATAGGATGGTTGTGTGGAGTTTATCTGATTGGCTGTTTTATATCTAAATGCTGCAGAGGCAAATGTTACAAGCAAAATACTGGGGGACTGTCAACTCCTTATACACAATAACAATGATAGAAAGATATATTAGATAGATAGATAGATAGATAGATAGATAGATAGATAGACATCTAGACAGATACTTATATAGATAGCAATGAGGTAATGAAACAGATTAAGTTCAGTTTCATCTCGGACCTGGTGTATTATTGGTGTAATATGTAGTGCCAGACATCAGTGAACTAGAAAGGAAGAGATGAAGTCAGCCCCAAGGGAGTGAAAGGAAGCTAAGTACTAATCTATAAGCAGATGTTGCACTTGAGTCATCATGACCTATCCATCTGCCCTTGGTATCAATAGTATTTATTGCTGTCACTTCCATTTCAAACTCTATTACCTACTTGTCCGTCCTCACCATAACCTCAACCATTGAAGCAAAGGTGCAACAAATCACTGCAGATAATAACATTGTGGTGAAGCTACATAAACTTATAATAACATTACGGTGTGTATACCAGTTTACAATACCGTAAGTAACATTGTGGCACATACACCATATTATAATAACATTGTGGCACATACACCATCTTATAATAATATTGTGGTACACACACCAGCCTATAATAACATTGTGGTACACACACCAGCCTATAACAACATTGTGGTACATACATCAGCTTCTAATAAAATTGTGGTACATAAACCAGCTTATATTAACATTGTGTTGCAGCTAACAAGTAACCATGAGGCCCTATAGCAAAGCTTGTAATGGGATTTCACTCTACCACGACCACCTTAACTAGCAAATGTATGAAAAATGTATGGATATTCTGGCTTACACAGATGGGTAATGCGTATAGTCATTTTATTCTACAGATAATAGTGGCAGAAACATAACTTGAAACTCCTGGGCCTTAATGCAAAATCTGTAACAGGGCACACACTTGCCAAGTGCTATCTATAATATTTGTGTCATCTTATACTGTAGAGAAGCCTTTGGGTCCTCTCAGATTGCCATCAATTTCCAAATGAGTTAATTAAAAAAAAAAAAGGAAAAATTTCTAACTTTCACCTTTTGACGTGCTCTGTGTTCTATTGTGTAACTTTCACCTTCTGACGCGTTCTGTGTTCTATTGTGTAACTTTCACCTTCTGACGCGTTATGTGTTCTATTGTGTAACTTTCACCTTCTGACGCGTTCTGTGTTCTATTGTGTAACTTTCACCTTCTGACGCGTTCTGTGTTCTATTGTGTAACTTTCACCTTCTGACGCGTTCTGTGTTCTATTGTGTAACTTTCACCTTCTGACGCGTTCTGTGTTCTATTGTGTAACTTTCACCTTCTGACGCGTTCTGTGTTCTATTGTGTAACTTTCACCTTCTGACGCGTACTGTGTTCTATTGTGTAACTTTCACCTTCTGACGCGTTCTGTGTTCTATTGTGTAACTTTCACCTTCTGACGCATTCTGTGTTCTATTGTGTAACTTTCACCTTCTGACGCGTTCTGTGTTCTATTGTGTAACTTTCACCTTCTGACGCGTTCTGTGTTCTATTGTGTAACTTTTACCTTCTGACGCGTTCTGTGTTCTATTGTGTAACTTTCACCTTCTGACATGTGTTCTGTGTTCTATAGTGTAGCTTTCAATTTCTGATATGTGTTCCGTTATCTATTGTGAATAAAATCTGGTTTATTTCAGATTTCCAAATGATTGCATTCTTATTTTCTTTAAAGCCATAATTTCCATTCACATAGCAGTTTAAGGGCTTTTTTTTTTCCAAGAGGTTTTGTACTTTCTAATGGCACCATTTAATGTTCTATATGATATAGTGCATGAGAGCCACCAGACCCAACAATCAAGAGGAAGGTGAAACAAAACCACCAGAAACCACCTCAGGGGGGAAAAATAAATTCCTTCCTGACCCCAGATATAACAATCAGATATCTCCCTGGATCATATCTCGCCTGCTGCCTACTGCTGTATGTATGTAAGTATGTATGTATTAATACTTAAAAATTTGTGATTTTCTTTTCCATTCTGTGCCGTCCAAACCAATTTACAGAATAGGGGGTGTGATGAGGGTACACAGGGGTTGGGGCCATAGGCCCCACTAGAGTTATAATCATATATGCCAGTAATCTGATGTTAGAAATCTATGCGAGCTCTGAGGTGGCACAGGTCTCCCAGCAGGCGCACAGCCCAGCGGAGGGTGTGCCTTATCTGGGGTTATGAAGATTGGCCAGTCTTCTTAACCCCCCTTACCGATGGTGACATTTTTCATTCTTCGTTTTTAACTCCAAGCCTTCCAAACCCCATAACTTTATATTTTTCCATTCACAGAGCTATATGTGAGCTTAATTTTTGCTGGACAAATTATTTTTCATGATGCTACCATTTATTATTCTGTACAATGTACTGGGAAACTGGAAAAAAAAAAAAAAAAATGGAGTGGAATTGGAGAAAAAGTGCATTTGTGCGACTTTGTTACGGGCTTCATTTTTGTGGTGTTTACTCTGCAGCCAAAATGACATGTCAGCTGTATTCTATGTTTCGGTACAATTCTGGAGATACCAAATTTATATGGTTTTACTTACATTTTAACCCCTTAAAAAAAAAATCTAAAACTTTGCAAAAAAAATTTTTTTCTAAAAGTCGCCATATTCTGACACCCGTAACTTTTCTATATTTCACTGTATGGGATGCATAGGACGTCTTTTTTTACGGGGCCAGGTGTACTTTTTAGTTATACCATTTTGGTGAATGCCTATTGCATTGATCACTTTTTATTCAAATTTTTATCAGAGGCAAAACAGCGAAAAAAACGGCGGTTTGGCACTTTTGATTTTTTTTTTCCCACTACGGCGTTCACCATACAGGAAAAATATTCTTGGAAGTTTGTTTTTTTATTGCATTTATTAGACCCCCTAGAGGTCTTGAACTCCAGGGGGTCTGTTCACAAATGCAATGCATTACAAAATATCGGCACTTCTATTACAGGCTGCCTAGAGGAGCCTACAATAGAAGTATATGCCAGACAAGCCTGGGAGCCTTAAATAGGCTCCCGGCTGTCATGGCAACAGGACACCGGCTCCAGATCTCAGCAGCCACTCCTGGGCAGCTGCCTTATTTAAATACCCGACATCT
Organism: Leptodactylus fallax; assembly: GCA_947044405.1. Taxonomy (NCBI): domain Eukaryota; kingdom Metazoa; phylum Chordata; class Amphibia; order Anura; family Leptodactylidae; genus Leptodactylus; species Leptodactylus fallax. The sequence continues at coordinate 16,235 of CAMRHE010000005.1, read as the reverse complement.
GCTATACTATTACGGTGGGTTTCGGGAAGGGGTTACATCTGCCCCAGTGTGTGCAGTGAAAAACTACATACATGGACATACTTTCTTCTTCAAGCTCTGAAGCTCAATTGACACAAGAAGGTTAAGAACTTTACACATTCTACAGCAATTCAGATGTCATGTGATGTCTATGATGTCAAGGGATCTTATAATGTACATTTACCATTAGAGATGATATTTAAGGAGTTCTATCTGGGATATAGCATACAAAAAAAAATGGAATGCAACACCACTAACAAACAGGGAATATCTGTACCCAAAAAATGTGCAGGAGTACTCCATCTTCACATCCAGAGCTGCATCAAAAAGAAACCAAATTCAGTCCACCAGCATTATGCAAGAAGATGGAAATCCTTTAACGGACATTGCTAACACCACATATCGATCCTCACAGGGGTCTTTATCAAGTGTAAACCAACACATTCACCATCACACTATATAAATGCAAAAGCACCAATCTTATTTAGTGAAATAGGCCAATCGCAGCCCTTTTAACAACATATAATGATATATAATAAATCAGTGTCCATAGAAATGTATAATAAATGAGCCCAGTGTACAATATAAATATATATACATACAATTCATCCATGTGCGATGAGTCCAGCACACAAGGTCCTCGCAATGTATTGTGGTTTATTGCGCATGCGCTACCCAGCCTTTACTCATTGCTCGGCAACATGTGAGGATAAACAACTCAGCACGTACCTTAGGACATTGCACATGTGTGAGTCTAGCATACATTCATCGCTCAATATCAGGAAACCACAAGCGTCTAGTTACCCTCTCAAAGCGCATGCGTATACCGCTAATACATTCTAAATATGCGGTACCGCTTCACTATAAATGTAATAAGTTAAATGCCAAAAATAGTAGCCCAACTAGATGGTTATTAAGGGCTCAAAATATATGCAATTATATAATATTATCTAGTGGAGCAGCAGCAATATGGCTCTAAATGGCTCAATGTGAACAGCGCCATATATCAAAATGCAAATATTATATAATTATGTACTCAGCACTTAATACTATACCATGGTACGGTATAAATGAACTACAACTCAATTCCTATGGAGGTATAAATTCACATTCAAATGTGTGCACTATGGCTGTTTTAATTCATAAAGAAGAAAACATGAGCTGGATAAAAAGACGTTGCGTCTGCAGTGTAAAATCGCCGCTCTCCACCATAACAGGGATACGTTATTTCATCTGGACAACAAATACCGAACTCTACATAAACACCCTTTTAATAATTAAACCAGCTCAATAATAAATCCACCCATATGGTATAACCACAAGACCAGTGGACATTTTAATTAATCAGCATATTCTTTATTAATTACAATGTTCACATGAAGCCAATATCATGAAAAAAGATGCATAACTCATTGAAGAGAAAACTTTATAATACAATTATCTCCAGAGCTTTGGAAACGTCGTGTTTGGACTCATCATATATATACAGGCGATTCTTCTCTTCACACCATTCAGATACAAAGACATTTCTGTGAACATAAACAAAAAATATAAAATTAAAATATATTAAAATTTCGCAAAAATATCAAACTACCTAGTCAGATATACCATAGTTTTATACAGATAGCACATGACACTACTTATATTGTCCTATATGCCCAGTGTAATTCTCAGTCCTTATTCTGTACAGTTGGTTGTCATTATGATTTAAAAAGAGAAAAAAAAGAAGTTTGACAATAAATGGCTTCAACCAACCACTAACCATGAGTGGAGAAAAAAGTTTTTGTGTTATCATTCATATTCTCTGAAAAAAGGCCAAAAAAACTAAAAAATCTGCCAGGGTATGTAAACTTTTTAGCACAACTGTATATATTGTAGACACTGCACAGTACCACTTCTCTTGTCCTGTATACTGGATATAATTCTCAGTATCTGCTCTTATTCTGTATATATGGACACTGCAGACTACCACTTCTCTTGTCTTGCATGATCAGTGTAATTCCTTATATCTTCCCTTATTCTGTACATATAGACAGCACACAGTACCAGTTTTCTTGGCTGGCATGAATCCCTATTATATTCCCTTATTCTGTACATATAGACTCTGCACAGTACCACTTCTCTTGTCCTGTATGCTGGGTGTAACTTTTATATTCTACCCACGCTTGGTATTTTGGTATATGGAGCCTGTACCTTATTTGGAGGTCTAAGCTCTGTATTTTTAACTATTTTACCATCTGCTTTCAGGTCTGGTTTGATTTTGGAGTCTGACTTAGGACTATGTTCACATATTGTGATCTAAAACTGTGGAGGTATGCTGCTGGTGCAATATAAATATATTTTTCAGAGAGTGGTTTTACTTGCAAAATAACATTAATCATGTCAATGGATGCGAGGTTCTGCGGCCAAAACTGCATGTTCACCAGCAGAGTCATACAGCCATTGACTAGCTCTGTATATACTGCATGTCTACAAAGTTTACTGCTACACCATGGACACCATATTTGAACTCAGCCTCCAGATCCATAGCATGTCAATAATACAATCCAGCAGAGGGGGCTACAAGCAGAATAATCTGCCTCCAATTCACTTCTGGGCAATTGTATCAGAGTAGTTGGGTTATATCTAGTATCAGAGCCTGTGAGGGACAATAATCGATACAAGGTGACATAATAATGATGTCATATAATGTACAAGTCTTCCTTGGGCTCTCCCTCATGTCAGCAGCCAAAAATAATAAAGTATGATGTATGTGTATATGCTGTATATGTAGGGTTGCACATACCATTGGTGCAACTGCACGGGGTCCCAGTAGGTCAGGGGGCCCTATCACCTTACAACAACTTTCTACTGTTTAATAGACTGCGGATAAATGCCTCAGCTAATGACTGGGAGCCAATTTACTTCTGAACAGGTTTCCTCTGTTGACTTTCTGCTTCCATTATACCTATAGGGAAACCACCGGTGTTTCTGTAGGTATATTTGACATGCTGCGATTTCCAAAACGTGTCTGCTGCATGTATTTTTCTGCAAAGTATGGATTGGATTCACTAGAATCTCATCCACATTGCTGTGACTGTAAAATGCGGAAGAAAAAAAACACTGCCATAGGTAATAGCTAACATAACACACACTATAGGTAACAGCTAAAGAAAATATATACTATACGTAACAATAAAATATACACGTTAGGTAACAGTTAACAAAATATACACAATACAGCTGCATCTCAATAAATTAGAATATCTTTGGAACATTTATTTCTTTCAGTAACTAAATTAAAAAAGTGACCTATATTTTCTAGATTCTTTACATACAGAGTGTTCTATTTCAAGGGTTTTATTTCTGTAAATGTTGATTATGGATTACAGGTAATGAAAACCCAAATCTAAGAAAATTAGAATATTGTAAGTTCCGTTCAGTATTGTAAATTCAGTGTCACCTGCCAAGGTTTCCTAAGCCTTTAAATGGTCCCTCAGTCTGGTTCAGTAGGACACACAATCATAGAAGACGGTGATTATGGATTGTATTACTGAATTACTGAAATGAATGAACGTTTCACAGATATTCTAATTTATTGAGATGCATCTGTGAGTATAAGCTCTATGCAATATTGAATTGGATGTTACATTTCCTCCACTATGCTCTTTGGTTTCAGCTCTGTACATGGATAGGGGAGTGTAATTGAATAGACAAATAATTAACTATTTCACTGCTTGCTTTAACAGACTGTATGGATTTTTTAAGTGCTCTTTCCTCCCTAGCCAAATTGTTCTAATGGGTCTGGTGGTTTTATGGGTTACCATAGTACAAAAGTGTTTTCCTTCCAGAGACAATTTTATAGTCATTCTCTGATGAGACTTACTTACAGGACTATAGTAAGTGACCTATACTGTACACTGGATGGTTTATACCAGTGCTCACCCAAAACAACGTATCTATAGTGTACATCTGGAACAAAATGCTACATTCCTGCTAACTATAAAGCGGTTCTTCATAGGCTACTCCATCATTTTTAATGGCTTGTGCTCCACTTCAGTTCCCCCTAACCTCCTTAGCTTTTCTGTACCCATGCCTCAGTCTCTCAAAGCCTTCAAATTCTGTCTGGGCTAGTCCGTCCCTCTCTGATATGGAAGAGAAAGCTCTCTCTACTGTGTTGGAACAAACCTGTAAGTTGGGACACTGGGATAGCATTCAGACTGAAGGTGTATTAGTTTTAAGAATTTTAATTTTGGCAATGACCAAATGGTGAGCCAGTAGGCATTATTTAATAGGGTACCTGGCAGCAACTGCTTAAGAGGTCAGAAGATATTTTAGGAGAAACAGGAATTCCCTTGCCTGAATATGAATCTTCTATTGTGGAGTCAAATGAACTTTCATACATTTGCTCTGGTCCTCAGGTTGACTGAGGCCTTATTCACACGGCCATCCATCTGTGCAAGTCTACGGACAGCATTTATTTGCATTGCAATGAATAATGGCCATGCGACAACCGTTTTTGAAATAGCTGTCATTATGTGAATCTAGCCATAGATAGTGCACGTCAGTTTTATTTATGGCTGTGAAAAATGGACCATCAAAAAATGGCCATGTGAATAGACACATTGACTCAAAACGGCTGTGTGACCGATATTGCAAAAACGGCTATCACAATGACATTTTTCACTGTTGTGTGAGTAAACCCTTAAAGGGGTTTACCCTTGAGCATAACCATACTTTAATTTGTAATGAAAATTTTTTTCTATAATTGAAAATTTTGGAGCTTTAAAGATTTTCTCTAACTATCTTAATGGTGACAATCTTTTCTCTTTTTTGTGGACACACATTTCTGAAGTTTTGATGTAGATTTTTGTCTTTATCCATTATGGTAGGGTTAAGGTGCCCATACACATTAACATGATCTGAAGTTGCCATGTCTGGCAGAGTCAGCTATCCAATGTCCATACCGGTGTCCCAACTTTTCCCTGACAGATGATGTTGGAGTAAAGGATTGGGCTTATTGAATTTTACTTGTCTGATCCTTTTCTCCTCAGAGGAGATAAGATCTTGTTACTTACCCCCCTCTTATCATTCATACACATGCACACTCATTCAATTGAGTGTGCATGTGTATGGAGAGTTGAGAGGAATAGTTGTCGGCCCCATGAGATTTGGCTGACAGCTATTGAAGATGTATGGCCAGAAACACATCCTTTATTATAGATGTGCTTGTATTGTCTAACCCGCAGTAGCTAGACTATGGATGACTGCTATTTCGATGCGTATTTCAGTTCTAATTTTCTAGTAAATATCTGCTATTGTGGTGATGTGGAATAAAATGGTCCAAGCGGTCATTATTTATATCCGCAAGAACAATTGAGCAATAAAGGTTCATTTGTAATATCAGTGGCAGGCAGCAAGTATCAATCTCAAGGTCTCATGTAGTGTCAGCAGTAGATAGACACCAGTATTATGAATCATGAACTAACCTGAATGCTGAAATTGTGAAGCCAAGACCTACTCACAGCATGTGGGCCACTGCAAGAGTATGACAACTCAGGTATAGTACATAACAGCAAGGATGAAAAGGAGGCTAACAATGCTGTGGAGGACCAAGTGGATTCTCAAGATGACATGAACACAATCTAAGTTAGTTGCACAAGCAAAGAAGATCTGATAAAGGAGAAATAGCAGAAAAAATATTATATAACACCACTTGGTTGTCTATAAACTGTTCTGAATTTTGCACTTTGACCTTTATGGTGTTTTTGGTATTTTCGATAGCAGTGCTAGTCTTTCCTAGAAAAATACATGAACACCAATGGCCCCATTAAAAGGTTTGTCAAGAGAATAGTTGCTGATCTGCAGTAACTTGTTATCCCCACTACACAATGGATGGAGTCAAGTGCTTTGTGCATTGCCCACGGTGCAGTTCCAGTGCCAGTGGCCTGATGTGAACAGTTGATCCTGGGGGCACCTGGTGTCGGACCCCCACTGATCTGATATTGATGACTTATCCAGAAGATAGGTTTGCAATATCAAAAAGCTGGACAAAAAGGTAGGCCACTAATACCAAAAAGTCAATGGAATGTGTCTGGATCTCCCAGTATCCATTTGAAAATGACATAGCATAGCTTAAAAATGGAATACATGACAATATTGTGCACAGAACCCAATGTTGAAGGTTTAAAATTGTAAAAATGATGACATTTGCCTAAAAAGATGGATTTTCTTAATCAGTCATGATATTATAATGATGCATTCAATCTGTTTTTAAAGGGGTTTTCCAGGGTTTTTGATAAATACTCTGTCTGAGGAAGGCACTATGTGGCTTTCACTAATATTGGGCACTATGTGGATAGTACTACTACTGTGTAGCAGTCACTAATAGAAGGCAGTTTGTGACTAAAACTACTTAGGACAGTGTCTGGATGGCACTCTGATGGTGGACCCTGGGTGGCTGTTGTGTGGTTTTATGTCCATGTTAACAACTTAAAGAGAACCTTTCACCACCTCCAAAAGTCCAGCTCTTTACATCAATGAATAGCCGATGCTCCACCGAATCTAGTACGCTTGGATTTTTTTCTCTATCCCCCACTGTTCCTGAGCAGTCAATGCTGTTAGTTTTGGTTCCTGATATACTATTTAGGCTCTGTACTGTCAGGAGGGCGATGTGTCGGGCGGGAGAGACAAGGGGTGTGATTCTGAGCTCTGACACTGGCTGCCTCTGATTGGAGCTCTGAATCACACCCCCTGCCTAACACTGCCCGTTTTCAATTGGATATTGTTGAAATCATACAAAAACAAAAAATAACCCAAAACATTTAATTGCTATTTTTTCTATTCCCATCCCCAAACAAAACTGAAAGTTTTCAATGCATTAGATGTATTCCAAAATGGCTTCCTCAAAATTATAACTTGTCTCGGAAAAATCAAGGCATCATATGACTATATCAATGGAAAAATAACAAGGTTATGGATATCAGAAGATTGTGATGAAAAAAGTATGCTTCGTCCTGACGGCTAAAATAGGTTGTCATTAAGGGGTTAAACATGAATAAGACCTAAGAATATTTCTCATTGCAGGAGAAATGGCTAGGTGACATGAGGATAAAATACATATAGCATCTCCATTAACTCTGAGATGTACATGCACTTACAAAAGGTTTTCAAGGTCTTCTGTTTGTTGTATAATTCAATACATTATTGTAAAAATAGAGATTAACCTTCTTCCGTGAACTCAACCAAATGCTGGATTCCATTAGGATGGCAGCCCTTCCAGCATACTTTGGGTTAATACAACCATTTATCATGGACTTTTAGTGACCCTATCTGATTAGCATCCTGTGCTCTTAAATGTGCTATACACATGTGCTGTCTGCAGAATTATCCATCTGGCTGATTTAGGTAAGACGCCACCATCAATAAATCTTCTCCAGCACCAACATGGTGGAGAGGACAAACATTTGGAGTTAAAGTAACATACGGTTAATATATCTGTCTAGAAGGTGGGATGGATGTCACCGTAATCCTAATTAAATAAATAACCGGTTTCGAGCGCTCGGGAAACAAGACGTACACAGGTATCGTGTATGAACCGTTTCTACTTTATTACTAGTTCAATACAGTTTTAAAAGCAAGCCCAATTGCATAACAGTCATGTGATCAATATATATATAGGTCTTTCCAGTTCCGTTATCACACAAATTTGTTCATTTACCCATCACCCCAGATGTTTTCATTTTCACCATATCTAAATGTCCTTCCAAGACTACTAGTTCTGCTGAAAATCGGCAGAACTGTTGATATCTCCCCCAGACTCCAAGTCTGTCCTTATCAACTACGTAGTCTTGTATACAGAACATTCCACCCTCTTGTGCTTTCTGTATACTGTGATATAGAATATAGTGCAAGCTATGTTTTAACCCTTACAATTCCCCTATTTTAGGACTTTATTTTTAATCAGTATTCAATGAATACATTCACACTATCTGTGTGCCATCTGTGATGGATTCTCCATTGAAAATGTTAAAAATAATGATCCTACCTTACATACTGAGTATTCTCCCTCATGAGATTGCATAGCGAAGGAATACATTGGATACAACAACATCCTAATATCATAAAAATGATTACACAAAGGATTATACCTACGATTTGTCGAAGGTATCCCAAGTCAGGTAGGAAAGCTAACAGCCAGTCCCACCATCCTTGGTTGACATCTTGTTTAATATGTAATACCATTTCCTGCAACTGTTTCAACTTATCATGCACATCTTCTGAATGGTCAGACAAATTAAAACAGCACATTCCCCGCAAAAGTGTTGCACCCATAACCATGTTTAAGCAGGGGGGGTAAATAATCTATAGCCGCTCTATTCTGCAATATTGCTTTTTTATGTGATTGCAAATCTAATACAACATCTTTAATGATAGCGCTAGTAGTGTTTATATTCTTTACCATAAGCTCAAGCAATACGTGATATTATCTTAGCATTATATACAGACAAACCTGGTACTCCTACCAGTGACACAGCTAGGCTTATGTATTCTGCTTTCGATAAGAGTTTCACATCATAATTACAATCCTCAGGCAGTGGGATAGTACTTCTTTTGTGTAATATATGTACATGCGATTTCTGTGAACTCTGTTCATATGGTGTGGGTATCATAGTCAATGCTAATCTAGACAAGGCACATATGCCTCCAGTTATATTGGCAGGTATATAGGTGTAGCTGCTATTACCACACGCTAGGAACCCACCCAGGTGGCAAGGGTACATGTAAATCTAGTGACGGGACAATAAGTGTCCTGTTACATTGCATCCTCTTCCCTTCCCTCAGGGTTTGACAATCGTTGTCAGTTCTATTGCAGATTTGTGGAAACTGCCCTTTATTCATTATAGGATTGCAATTAGGTATTGTTGTTTTATTACATGAAAATTTGAAACACAATTCTGCTCTTGCTACTGCCCCAGTCGATATCCTTATCATATTCTCCTGTAAATCTGCGTAGGCAGTGCAGTTCATACAAGCATAATAAGGACTTATCCAGTCTGCATGCACATGGAGATCAGCTTCCTGTAAAAGAGTATCATTTAACTGAAGTTTCAACAATTTAGTCCATACTGCAACAGAAGTCGGCACTGCAATCAAACAAGTTTCTAACACATTACTGGAATATGCATTTCTCAAACAAAATTCTGTCATGTTTAATACTCGGGCCAAATATAACCACATATTCTCTTTTGTTCTCCATATGTGTTCCTCCAGCTCCCTTACTCCCCGATTTGGGCTGTCTTTTTTCCTGTAAAGTTCAAACCAGGTCCATATTATTAAAAGGCATCCAGCAAACATCAGCAAGTGTCGTGTTTTCATTTTGATGGTGCTTCAACTTTCTTGCAATGTGAAGCGTGTATCCAGGTGGGTTTTCCCTCCAATTTTACTGAAGTGGCAGTTGTCAGCAGTACTTGGAAGGGACCGTCATACCTGGGTTCAAGAGACTTCCTAGTGTGTCTTTTCACGACCACCCAATCACCAGGCTGCAAGCTATGCGTTCCTGAAAAATCAGAAGGGTCTGGAATAGAAGAGAACACTTGTTTATGTGTTTCTCTCAATTTCTGGCACAAACTCTGCACATAGCTAGAAATACTGTCATAGTTAAGCTGTAACGTCTGAGGGAAGTATAACCCTGTTTTGGGCGCACTTCCAAACAATATTTCAAATGGTGACAACCCTGTCCTCCTGTTAGGGGTGGTTCTTACTGAGTAAAGGGCTAAAGATAGACACTCAGGCCAGGGCTTCCCTGTCTCTGCTATCGCTTTTTGGATCTTTAATTTGAGTGTGCCATTCAACCTCTCCACCTTGCCTGAACTCTGAGGATGGTAGGGTGTGTGGAAAGCTTGCTCAATCCCTAGTGCAGACATTATTTCTTTCATTATCTCACCTGTGAAATGTGTACCTCTGTCAGACTCAATCACCTCGGGCACTCCAAACCTGCACACAAGCTCAGACATCAGTTTCTTGGCAGTTGCTTGTGCGGTTGCTTTGCTCACAGGGTAGGCCTCAGGCCATCCTGAAAACAGATCCACACAGACCAATACATACTCGTATGTTCCAGACTTAGGCAACTGTATGTAATCTATCTGTACTCTCTGAAATGGGTACAGGGATTTTGGTGTACACTTGGTGGGTGTTTTAACTACCTGTCCTGGGTTGTGTAGAGCACATATGTGACATGCTTTTACGTGGTTACTAGCAGCTCTTCCAAAACCTGGGGCAAACCATAATTTACCCACTAATGACTCCATGGCATTTCGAGAGGCATGCACCTTACCGTGGGCCAAGCCAGCCATCTGGGGGTAGACTGCTGCGGGCAGACATAATCGATCCCCCATTTTCCACATACCATCACCGTCTGTAGCACCTGCTTTTCTCCATCTTTCAATTTCCACACTGGTGACCTTTGAGTACAGCCCTTTTGGGTCTGCTAGGTCAACGTCCATTTTGCTCACCTGGTTGGGACCCCTTCTCGCCAGTAGTGCTGCAGCCTTGGCTGCTATGTCAGCTCTCTCATTTCCACGGCTTTCAGGGTCCCTTCCTTTTGCGTGAGCTCTGACTTTCACAATTGCCAGCTGCTTTGGGAGCAGTATGGCCTCCATCAGTCGACTTACCACATCTCCATTCTTAATTGGCTTGCCCTGGGCCGTTAGGAAGTTCCTTGCCCTCCATATTGGACCATAATCATGTGCAATGCCAAAAGCATACCTGGAGTCAGTGTATATGTTAGCTGTTCTACCTTTGGCTATCTTACAAGCCTCCATAAGGGCTTTAAGCTCAGCTTCTTGGGCTGACATGTGTGGTGGAAGAGCTTCCTGGACTATGATGTCATGTTCAGTGACTACAGCATACCCTGTAACAAATTTGCCTTCATCTGTCAGATACCTTGAGCCGTCCACAAACATCTCATAATCAGGATTTTGTAACGGCACATCCGTGACGTGGTCAAATCCCACTGTTTCCTGTGACATAAGAGCCACGCAATCATGTTCATGCTGGCTGTCAAACAGTTCTTCTTCAGAGAGGGAATTTAAAAATAACTCATCTTCCACTCCCCCTTTTGAATCATGAACTCCTACAGGAAGAAGAGTTGCAGGATTCAAAGTTAAACAGCGTTGAAAAGAGATGTTTGAGGAGGACTGCAGAGCAAATTCCATTTTGCACTGCCGTGCCAAAGAAAGGTGACGTCTGTCTACCTGTGTGAGGATAGCATGGATGTCATGAGTGTGTCATGGTGTATACACAACCAATAAATGATCTAGGACAATGTCTGAGCTTTTGTCAAGCAATGCTTGTACCGAGAGGACAACCCGCACACAGGAGGATGTCCCCCTGGCTTACAGCATCTAACCATGAGCTGTAATGTGTTGTTGTGTGAGAACTGCAGTTGCGTGCCCTATCATCTCAGTCACGTAGAGCTGAAAAAGGTTTCTGATAGTCAGGTAGGCCTAGGGCCGGAGCACTGACTATCTGCAACTTCAGCTGATAAAACGCATCCAAGGCCTCAGGTGTGAGGCTGAATGGCTTTGAGGAGAGGCTATCGTACAGAGGTTGCATGGTCAGAGATGCAGATCTGATCCATGGCCTACAGTAGGATACCAATCCCAAGAAGGTACGTAGCTGAGCATGAGAGGTTGGCACCTGCATGTCTCTCACCACCTTGGTCCTCTCATCTGACAGGTGCTTGGTACCCTGGCCGAGACAGTGTCCCAGGAACACCACTTTTTGTTTGCAAAATTGCAACTTGTCCTTGTTGGCCTTGCAGCCGTTCTGGTAGAGGAAACACAACAGGCTGATGGTTGCCGCTTCACAGGTTGGTTTGTCTGGAGCACAAAGAAGAAGATCGTCAACATATTGTAACAGAACAACATCATCATGTGGAAAATACCAAGTACTCATAATAAGTGTAAGACACCTTGTGAATTGGTTAGGACTGTTTTGCGCCCCTTGTGGTAGTACTGTCCAAGTGTACTGTTTACCCCTGAATGTAAATGAAAACAAATACTGGCAATCGGGGTGTAAAGGCACAGAAAAATATGCATTGGAAAGATCTATACAACTGTACCAGGTGGTACCTGTGGGGACAGCTGACAGCAAGGTGTGTGGGTTAGGTACCACTGGGGTTTCAAGTAGTGTTACTTTATTCAATTCCCCTAAGATCATGAACCATACGGTATGTGTCTGGTTCTCCCTTTTTGCCCTTTTTCTTCACTGGGAAAAGAGGAGTGTTTGCTACAGAAGTACATTCCTTCAATGCCTCTGCTTTCACTAATTCCACTATTGTTACTGCTATGGCATCCTCTTGGGCATGGGTCAGAGGATATTGTTTAATCCTGGGTGGCTGAGCACCAGGTTTCAGGGTTACCATAACAGGGGGTACATCCAATTTACCTAAGTCTGTTTTCCCAGTTGCCCATAATGCTGTTGGCACTTGGGATAACAGTACATTTTCTTCTTCAGTGAGGACAAAAATACAATTTGGTGTACTTAACTCGGCAGATAACAAACACAAAATCTCATGGTTAGTATGTGTGACTTTTACAAATGCTTCTCCTGAGGAATGTAACATGATGTTACAACCTAATACTCCCATCACATCTGTACCAAGAATGTTATCTGATGTGTCAGAGACTAAATACCTAGTGAGTATCCTGCAACCCTGAAATGAGGTTTCTACAGGATCAGTTTGATCTAAAGCATCCACCGCTTTAGTGAGAAGTCTTCCATAAACTTCCACTGATTCACCTTTCTCTCTTTTAACAGATACCTTACTTCAGGTGATAACAGGCAAGACAATAAATTCACATAACATAGTACAAGACATAATTTCATATGTTTGAGTATGTTCTTGAATATTTTACACATATATATTGTCATTGTACCTTACTTTCCATTTTAACCTTAGGCTAACACTTTTATCAAAATATTTTCCCTTTGGGCATAAATAGTCATCATACACAGGCTGCGGACCCCGGAGGCCCAAAGCCAAGTTTCACTTTGTAATAATTGACATGTAACATTACTGGGTAACACAGTATCATGTTCAGCTTGTGATTTTCTGCGTGCGCATCATATCAGATACAACGTCCTTGGAGCTACTTGGCAGTCAATTAATGTTTTGGTTATTCCCTGCAGAACATCTGCAGAGCGCTACAACAGAATACAGGAATACAATTCAAGCAGATAGCAGTTAATACTGACACCAAAATTACATATTACTATTTTTGTACAATTTTCAAATATTTCCCAAACCCCACAGACTTTAGAATTTTCTTCACTGGATTCCAACCAAAAGTTGAACCCCTGTGGAACATCACAATATCCTAGTTTCTTCTTTTTAGGGGACATTTCCTGAAAGCGGATTTAATTTTACAAAAAGCATAAAAGTTGAATCCTGGCATTGATATAAACAGAATGAATATTACAAATACAGGTTGACATATATATATATATATATATATATATATATATAATACATAATCCAATAAACATCATACCGATGGTGGACAGTTTTTCTCTTTGCACTATATCAGATTCTCTGAGTATTTTGTTAAAGTAGGTAATATTTCATACAGAACTGGGAGATAAGATGGGTTATATTAAACAATAATACTGAGAAGGGTAATGTCTCCCTTCAAGCCTGATTCTCGGAGTGAGGTGGGGGTGATTCATTATTTCCCTGAACTATCACCCCTTATCCTATTCTATTGCTTCCTTCTATCAGGGCATAAATGCCTCTTTGCAACTTTTTGTCCTGAATCAATCCCGCATGATCTAATCTCCACTGATCCCAAAATCTACTGTCTACCAACCCAGTTTTGTGTATTCCTGCTCTTTTTAGGATTTTCTTTACCTGTGCGGCTACTTCTTTCCCTTCCCTATCTCTATTAGTTCACATGGGGTGTACCATATCTTAGATGGTCCCTTCCCCATCTTGGCTGGTAGCTAATCAGCCGATGAGTCTCTCACTCCTCTAGGGCAACCTTTGAGACAATAGAGGGTCACTTATGACTACTTAGTGAGAACTCCCCAGACAGACTCTTCTGTCTTCTATGAACTACTCTACTTGTGCAAGTTCAGGAGTAGTGCTCAGGGCAATGCCTCAATTGGCTTCCACAGGCTCAACTTTCTGCCTGTGTCCCCTTACCAAAACACTCCCAAATCACTACACGCACTTCTTCGCGCGGATTCTACTAAGTCCTTCGTGCTACTACTCAGGTCCCATTCGACCTTGACCGTCCAGACACGGCTGGAGGCTAGTTTTCCAAAACAAGGACTTTTCAATCACTCTGTGCTTCTCAGTTCGGAACCTTGTCCGCAACTCTAAACTCTAGGGGTTAAGAATAGAGAACTTTTCCCCATTCTTTGCAGCCTTATATATCTTATAACACAGGTAACATGCCTTCTCAGTAGACAGGTAAACAGGTAAGACAAAAAGCAAAGAAAACAATTTCCATATCATTTACAGGTGACATGTCCCTTTTAGGTTCTTCCGTACTATACAATTGGCATCGAGATGTCATATAAGCATGCAGCAGCTTACCTCACTCATCGATACAGAGAATAGACACACAGGAACCTCAGATATACTAATTGGCAAGATCAAAGGCTTACCTTCACAGTACTGTTTTTATCTATCTGAGGTCCTCTGGTCCCGTCCTCAAGTCGATCGGTGAGTGGGTCGGCACTCTATCGGCTGCACATCAGACGATCTCGAGGCCCCACGTTGGGCGCCAATTTCTGTCGGGGGCAAGTCCCCCTGGGATGGATGTCACCGTAATCCTAATTAAATAAATAACCAGTTTCGAGCGCTCGGGAAACAAGACGTACACAGGTATCGTGTATGAACCGTTTCTACTTTATTACGTAGTTCAATACAGTTTTAAAAGCAAGCTCAATTACATAACAGTCATGTGATCAATATACATATATGGTCTTTCCAGTTCCGTTATCACACAAATTTGTTCATTTACCCATCACCCCAGATGTTTTCATTTTCACCTTATCTAAATGTCCTCCCAAGACTACTAGTTCTGCTGAAATCGGCAGAACTGTTGATATCTCCCCCAGACTCCAAGTCTGTCCTTATCAACTACGCAGTCTTGTTTACAGAACATTCCACCCTCTTGTGCTTTCTGTATACTGTGATATAGAATATATTGCAAGTTATGTTTTAACCACTCCAGAATGTTATAAAGAGTGATCAGCTTAACAGCAATTACTTGCAAAGTCAATATTTGCCTAGAAAATGAACTTTATCCCCCAAAACACATTTCAACATCATTGCAGCCCTGCCTTAAAAGGACCACCTAACATCGTTTCAGTGATTGCTCCATTAACACAGGTGTGGGTGTTGATGAGGACAGGGCTGGAGATCAATCTGTCATGATTAAGTAAGAATGACACCACTGGACACTTTAAAAGGAGGCTGGTGCTTGCCATCATTGTTTCTCTTCTGTTAACCATGGTTATCTCTAAAGAAACACGTGCAGTCATCATTGCACTGCACAAAAATGGCCTAACTGGGAAGAGTATTGCAGCTAGAAAGATTGCACCTCAGTCAACAATCTATCGCATCATCAAGAACTTCAAGGAGAGAGGTTCCATTGGTGCCAAAAAGGCTCCAGGGCGCCCAAGAAAGACCAGCAAGCGGCAGGACCGTCTCTTAAAAGTGTTTCAGCTGCGGGATCGGGCTACCAGCAGTGCAGAGCTTGCTGAGGAATGGCAGCAGGCAGGTGTGAGTGCATCTGCACGCACTGTGAGGCGGAGACTCTTGGAGCAAGGCCTGGTCTCAAGGAGGGCAGCAAAGAAGCCACTTCTCTCCAGAAAAAACATCAGGGACAGACTGATATTCTGCAAAAGGTACAGGGAGTGGACTGCTGAGGACTGGGGTAAAGTCATTTTCTCTGATGAATCCCCTTTTCGATTGTTTGGAACATCTGGAAAACAGCTTATTCGGAGAAGAAGAGGTGAGCGCTACCACCAGTCTTGTCTCATGCCAACTGTAAAGCATCCTGAAACCATTCATGTGTGGGGTTGCTTCTCAGCCAAGGGAATCGGCTCTCTCACAGTCTTGCCTAAAAACACAGCCATGAATAAAGAATGGTACCAGAATGTCCTCCAAGAGCAACTTCTCCCAACCGTCCAAGAGCAGTTTGGCGCTCAACAATGCCTTTTCC